>JANVCC010000020.1:8595137-8714356 GCA_025345505.1 Todiramphus chloris collaris
TCCGCCGCGCGGGCCCAAGGCCGGGGCCCCGCTGCTGCAGCCGCCGCCGCTGCCACCGCCGCCGCCGCCGCGCCCTCCTCCTCCTCCTCCTCCCGCAGCCGCCGCTCGGGCGGCAGCGCGGCCCAGCCGCGAGCGCGGAGCTGAGCCGCCTCGGTAGCGCTTGGGCAGCAACGCGGGGCGGAGGGGCAGCATCCCCCCGCGGTGGTTAGCGCCGAGCGCCGCCGCCGCTGACCGGCGCGGGAGCTGGCACCCGGCAGGGCTGGGCTGCTCCGCCGCCAGGCTCCCGTCTCCGGGAACGTCAGTCGGGGACGAGCTACGTTTGTGAACCATCAGCCCCCGCAGGAGGGGTGTACGGGGGGCGGGGGGCGCGCTCGCCCCTGCAAGGAGGGCGCTTGAAGCCGGCCACGCCGCTGCGCGGAAGCGCTGAGCCAGCTGCGCGCCCGCCGGCGCCGCGCCACCGCGTCCCGCTCCCGCCGTTACGGCCGGACGGAGGCGGAGCGTGTCCCTCCCCGGCAGGCGAGACCCCCGTCTCCCCCGCTTTGTCCCGCCGGGGTGGCGCGCGCGCCCGCTCGCCCGCGCGCAGCCGGTCTCCGTGGCCGCGCACGGCCCCCGCCCCGGCGAACAAAGCGCGAAGCCGCTCCCCCGCGGGAGCCCAGCCCGCCGCCCCTGCAGGCTGGCCCACCTCGCGCTTTGCCCGCACGCGGCTCCCAGCAGCCTCAGACCCGCGCGGGCCGAGGGGCGCTCGGAAGCGGCGGCACCGTTCCGGTCTCTGTCCGCACGCCCTTGTTTCAACAATACAATGGGCATGGCAAAGGCATCGGAGCCCGGTGCGCGCACACAGCCGGCCGGTATCTACGGACTTCACCCATCTGCTAGGGTCCTACTTTTCAAAATATAACCGTCGCTGTCCTTGCCCGTTAAGGGCCAGGTATCAATGGCCTCGTCACTGAGCCCATCACCCTCCTGCCATCAGAAGCCAGTGAAACAATCAAACTCGCCCACCAAACGATCTCTATGGTGTAGCCCCCTCACTACACCAAACGATCAAACTCAGCCACCAGCCTCAGGGTAGCTGACCTTGAATTCGAGTTTTAATGCCTAGGGAAGCTAGTGACTGAACTCACACTTAAGGTAAACGATTGGAAATTTGTATATAATTTCTAAGAGGGCAAAACCCAGCTTCCTTCCTAGCAATGCTTCAATGCAAAATAACATTTTATCATAGATACAACTAGCAAAAAAAAAAAAAACAAAACACACTGCCTTTTCTTACAAAGACTTTTAAGAATACCTGCAATTTATTGTAAATTTATTCTTTAACAAGCCAGGGATGCAACAGACAACAAACATTCAAAATTTTCCAAAGTTTGGCCTTACACCAGCTGCTTCAACTTCCACAGCAAAGCATCATGACAGATGAAGCCCATATGTACTCATCCATACAGATTTCAAAAGCTTTTTTTCTTTTTTTTTTTTTTTGGGGTTTGGGGTTTTCAAGTAGAGAAAAACAAGCAAAATTATCTCAACTGTGTGTCAACTTCAGTGTGCCAACAGCACTAGGACAAAAATTAGTATTAAAATAATGACATTCTGAAAATTTTCAGATAGACCAGGTACTGTGATGCACAAAAC
This sequence comes from Todiramphus chloris collaris, assembly GCA_025345505.1. NCBI lineage: Eukaryota > Metazoa > Chordata > Aves > Coraciiformes > Alcedinidae > Todiramphus > Todiramphus chloris. Next base: position 8,596,770 of record JANVCC010000020.1, read on the forward strand.
CAGGTGTGGCTTTTACAGCATTACTCGTAGTAACAAGCCATTACCAAAGCCAGTGCAATAAATGTTTTAGTCTCACATTTAGCTGAAACCCAAGTGTCTCTTTCAGCATCCCAGACCCATCTGCTGGCAACCTAAAGGAAAGAAAAGCAAAAGCTATTCGTGAATCTATACACAGCACAGCTTTCATATTTCTTTAAAAGTACAGCATTATATAGGTACTAATATAACTGCATTATGAGAGTTTCTAGTATTAACAAGAGCTGCAAAGTTACAGGACTTGCTCATTTTCATTCTTCAATGTTGAAACACATGTTCCAGCTTCACAGTAAAGATCCCACGCTGATAGATCCAAAAATCTCTACACCAAAACCTCAATTCTCTCCCACTTGCTAGCACTTCAGCATACTGCAACAGCACCCCTTCAAACCTAACAGGAATAGACATTAGTTTTGGGAACATACGCACTAAGAAGTCACATCCCCCTTTCCAGTCTACTTGTGACCATTTACTGGGCTCTCAGCTTTTTTTGATAAAACTGTTTTCAAAGCTAGATGTGTGAAATGACTGCTGGAATAAACATATTCCTCAGGAGAAAAAAGTTAACTTGGACCATTTCAGTAATCTGTCCTACAGATCCTCAGCCAAAGTACAACTTCAGAGGCAGTGAACTGTGGGACAGCACCAGAAAAGGGGGTAGACTCAGGCCCTTCACAGACCAGCTTCACTTACTGAAACCGGCAACCCTTCAAATCCTGTTTCACGTAACCCACTAAAAACGGGTATGATGTCATCAGGTTTTAAGAGCTGATAATGAACACTCCTAAGAAGTAGTGCTCTGTGACACTCATCGATACCTGAAAGCATTCTGAATGCCAGTGGGAGCTTACAATACATGTAAACTTATGTACAACACAGGAAAGTCTGGAATACTGGTCTTTTGGGTGTGACAAATTCAGATTACTAACGTTAATTTATAGTCCCAAGAACATCTGTTTGGTGACAGCTGCAAGTGGCAACGGTTCCCATCCCATTTCCCTTCTCCATGTCATCCCACAGTACAACTGCACATCATTTTGCACTGAACGTGATGACCCAACTACAGATCAAAGTACACTGGAACACTGGCACAGCACACAGCAGAAATAACTGGTTGACAGGGAAGAGGAGCATGGGCTGCTTACCAGTGTTACTGAACTCAAAAAGATGACAGCCTTCACAGGGTTAGGTAGATTCACATCAGTACCTTAAATTGTCACCGAGTATACTACTCATAAAAAACCTAGAGGCTTCAAGATCACCTCAAACTAGTTAAGCTGCTGAATGCAGATGAACACCTTGGAGATAACATATAATTCTAAAAATTATTTTTAATTTGCAGAAGATATTATGAATAATTTGTTTGCTCACATTCATCGCCTGATCTGCCTTTTCCACAATCAGTACTGATACCACATACTTGTAACGGTCAAAGTTCAATTCCTTCACAGCCTTTAATATTTCTTCTGAGATCGAAGCACACAAGGAAGGACTAGAAACTCCATCGTATTTGGCTTGTTGAAGTCTATTCTATCAAAAACAATTTTGAAAGATCTTAAGTTTCCATCCTGGTAGTCTTTTACAAAAATCTTTTACAGTCATTTTCAATACAGAACATTAGAAGAACTAATGAGTAGAATAGTTAATACAGATTATGCTCTCAAACAGCAAAGGCTGCACTATTTTTACTCTAAAATGTTTCATCTGTTTTTTGTAAGTGACGAACACATCCAGCCAACATCCACTTAACTAACAAGAGTGTATTCTTCTCCATCATTTGGACTCAGCTCACTGGAAAATAGTGATACAAATACCTGTTCCAAATATCCAATGAATGTCTTCCAGACAGCAGAATTACAAAAGCTGGTTATGAGCATTCAAGGTATCACCAACAGCTACATATTATCTCAACATACTGTTCTCCTTCAGTTTTTGCTTAATTTTTGTATGTAGCAGGCTGTCAAGGACACCAAGTATATTTTATGCAGGTTATGGGATATTAGTAGACTTAATTGAAGGAGAAGAATTCTACAATTTCAAGCTCAGGTTCTTTGGGTAAGAGTACTCCAAAATCTGCTATAGCTCAATTTGACTTAGAAATGAGTTAAGAGTTTAAGAAGCTTCAGCTCCATCTTACAGCACATGCTCTGTGGTGACCTTGCAGAGGGCTTTCTGCACTTTGAAAAATGGAGCACATTCCCATTATATTTGTGTACCAAAACTTGAAATCTGCAAAGATTCATGCATATGTTTATATTAATGGAACAGGGTAAGTTGCATAAACGAATCTTTGCAAGACAAGCTACATTTGCAATAAAATTAAGACAACTAATTTTAAAAAATATTATACCGTTAGTATCGTTTGAGCTTTGTCTCTTACTAAATAGTCCCGAAATTTATTACGTGGCTCCAGTCTGTACGTATTAGCATGTCCTATCTTTGCCCTGTTAGCTTTGCATGCCGGTAAGTCAGCTTCCATTGAATCAGAAGTACTCTTCTTCCACTGGAGCCGTACATAAAGGTTCGTAATTTGATTGTACACTTTTTCCCGTTGTCTGTGCAAAATAATAAAGAGGTCCATATCATACACTTCAGCATTTAACAGTCTCTACTATTACTTTATGGTGTACAGTTAAGAGGAAAAAAAACCGCAAAAAAATTACCCTAACATATAGGAATACGTTACCAAAAAATAGAAAAAAAACCAGAAAATGGGTATCTTTTATTCTGTCTGTTTTGACACGACACTACCATTTTGACTGAAAAAAGAGAGCAGTGGTTAGCTTCTGCTCAATTTTAATTTCTTTCCCACCAAAATCCAAATGCAACATTTCTATGATGATTCTAAGTTTGTATTTAAAGTCAGTCAATCAGACAAAGTGTACTAGCACTCTGCATCCACTCAATTTTTCAAGTAAACACAGATATTAGTATGTGTCCAAGACTGTTAACCACAACTTCAAGCTTTTATTTTAAACAGCCTACACTAAACCCAAAATATAAGATTGGCTCATTTATTACATATTTTTATTTGTCCTCATTCCTTGTGAAGCTACAAAACAAATGCCTTATGTATTAATGACTTAATTTGCTCGTTAATTAAAAAAGGAAAAAATATGCTTGGAAAGGGAAAAAAAAAGAAAAGTAATTTTGCTTGAAACTTAAAAACAGAGTAGTACTTATTTTTATCATCAGAACTCTAAAGATGCAAGTTTTCTCCCCATCCAGCCTGTGTACTATGATTCTCTTCGACACACATGACAAAATTTGTCCCTCTAGGAATGCAAGCAGCATGTCTGATGATGCACACAATGGACAGCACCTGCTGTCCTCCATGGCTGGCTTAAAACAGAAATGTAAAATGATAGCAAAGCAGAAAAGAGACAGAAAAACACACAAAGCCAATGAGATCATAACAAATGCTATAGACAGTGGTCTTCCATACCAGCTACCTCCTTTTGCTGACTCTTCAGTCTCTTGCTCCACTTGCTGACAAAGGTGACGCAACACCACAGTGTAAGGCTTACACTAAACAGTATAGGAAAAAAAAAAAATCATGCACTTCTGGGTAACATCAAAGTCTAGTGAGAATTCTATGAAAAGATGCACTACTCAAGGGCTCACAAATCTTTTAGTTAGGAGTTTTGAGAATAAGGGAAGCAGTGCAGTTTTTTTCTCTGTGGAATCACTTACATGTTTGCTTTTCTAGCACTGTGGACATTACCTACCTCTCTCCTCTGGTTCCTTACTGTTAGATAATTTGGTTAAAAAACAGTGATGTTGACAGGCATAGAGCAAATTGGTTACAGGTATTTGCTGATATCACGTCAACAATGCACACTCTGAACAGTACTACTACTACACTAATAATACAAGGAGCAAACACATTAGGCTGTGGACACTCATCTTCTGAAACTCAGATCTTTGAAGACTATAGCCGCTACCTCCTCATCACTGGTCTCTTAAGAGCATAAAAACTATGTAAAGTCTGCCAGCTGAGCAGCTTAACTGATCATCTCAATCTATGTCAGTGGAAATGAACCTGTGAAAAAGATCACAGTACAAACAGCAATTCTTTGCTGGCACAGTTCAGCATGAGTTACAATGCCTTCAGCCTGTACTATTACAGATGGAAGAAAACTCATTATCTATAGCTCATGATTTCTAACAAGGCACAATAACAAGTTTAAATGCAATTATTAGCAACAGAAGTTTTCATAAACATTCCTTCATGCACAAGAAGCCATTTATTCATGGGGCAACCAAAACCCTTATTGATATCTCTACACAAATGGCTAATAAATAAACCTAGTTCTGTATTTGGCATAACAAATACTGTGATTCCAAGTCTTAGCACAATGTTGCAATTACATTACCATATAATATTTGCGTTCCGTCTAAAAGAATTCCTCAAAAATTCAAGAAATGCTTTGCATTTGACTGTACAAAAGCCTATTCATATGTTGCTGGACTCTACTACATTGGCTTAACCTTGGACATAAGAAAGTATGAGGAGAGAAGAAAGGTTCTGCTATTTGAAAGAAATGCTGTTTATTAATAAGTCTGGTTTAACAACTAATAGTTGCTTTGATGTTAAAGAAATAGATCTTGTTTAATTCTTCAAAAGAAGGCACACTTCCTAAATCAGAGGCCTTAACAGCAGCACCACCAAAGGGAGGACCACGGGACGTACCACAGATGAGAACAGCGCTTGACACAAGTTTTCACCGGCTCACGCACACCTTCTGACCGACACACCGAGCCCCGCGTTCTTTCACGCACTGTACCGTCCTTCCTAAGGACCGAAGCCCCATCCCTCCCTTCCCTCGCCAACTGAGGCCGGCGGTCCCGCGTCAGGCGAGAGCCAGGAGGCCGGCACACACGGCCCCCGGCAACCAAGCAGCAGGGCCACGGGAAAGGCGCGCGGCGCGGCCGTTACCGCAGCCCTCACACCCGTTCCCTTCCCACACAGGGGGGCTGCCGCTCACGCTGCCTTTATGCAACACGCCCTGACGCCGCTTTTCTCCCGCGGGGTCTGCGGCATCTTGGAGCGCTCCTTCATGGCTTACCGGCACGGCGCAGCGCTTTCCGCCAGGGAAAGGGCAGGAAGGAGCAGCTGCCTCTCCCACTCGCTCCCCGGCAAGGGGCCGCGGGGAGAAGCCGCCTTCGCGCTCCACCGCGTGCAGCAGCGCCGTACGAGGGCGGGGCTCTTCCCGCGCGAGACAGGCGTGACGCTGCGCGCTAGCTCGGCGTCGTGACGTTGAGGGGGCGGGCCCAGCAGTAACAGAGGTAACGGCAGCTGGGCGCCATGGTGGGGCGGGTTCCGTGAGCGAGAGCGGGGACTGGGGGCTTCAGGGGATTCAGGGGCGGGGTTGCTGCCGCCTTCACACTCCCCTCCTGCCCCGTGGCTGCTCGGCTCCCTCCGGCTTCTGCCGGAAGTGCTGATGCCGCGGTCGGAGGGCGGCGGGGCGGGGGCAGCCGGTGGCCCGGCGCTGTCACCGGTGCAAACCCGGGAGTCTGTCGCGTACTCGTGCTGAGAGTCATCCGCCTGCGCCTTGCCTGGCCTGGTGTAGATGGGAAGGGGTGGCCGTGGTAGCTCCGGTTATACTCTGGCCTCCTGTTGCTGACAGTGAAATGTGGGGGGGCCTCAGAGTAGGGGGAAGGACTGAAGTACGTGTTTTAAGAACATTTTAGGTTTATTTTTAAAAGCATATACTGATTGCATCTATTACCAGTTAATATAGGAACTGTCACACATGCTGTGAGATGTTACACATACAAACATGTAGGCCTTCCTTGAGGCCATGAATTCAGAAATCATACACAGTTACCACAACCTAATGAAAGAGAAAAAAAAAAAAAAAAGGCTTTTCATTTAACTTCAATAGGATCTTTTTATATTTGTCATGATACTTCATTTTCAAATAATTTCCTATCTGTCCTGCTTGATTAATGAGGAAGCATGACTTTTTTTACTAAATTAGAAGTGTTTTCTTCCTTGTTAGCATAAGTAATTCTGCCTTTGCAAATTTTGTGATTTGAATGTGTGCTTCTGAATCAGTCCCATCTTTCTGTTTAGACTAATATTCAAATAACACATGCTTAAATTGTTGTACAATTACTTCCAGTTCATACAGAATCCATGTATTCCTTCCTTTTCCCCCCACCCCCGAATGATTTTTCTGGTCATAAGGACCGAAGCTCTTGGTTTCACTTGAGGTAGCATCAGCTTCCCTGCAAACTCATAGGTTAGACAGAACAGCTATATATAAACTGTGATAATGTATTTCAATGTATCTTGGCATCAGTTCAGTAGATTTAACCATTCAGAAATATACAGCCCTGACATTGTACAAATAGATCAATTCTTCCCGTTTTCCACAAGGTGGTTCTACTCAGAGAGTTCATCATGTATATAGATGAAAGTTGCATTGCAAACTTTAACAGCTTGTTTACATATGCTGTATTACTATCTGTATATCTGTGCTTGTGGGTGTGCTTTAATAATAATTGTCTTTGTTCTTGTGTACTTTCTTAATGCAAGGACTTTTGTGTGTGTTCTAGATGGCATTGTCAGACTCGGTCACTACTTGTCTTTCTCCACCTGTGCATTACATGATTTGCAAACTTGGATTTGAGAAGAGAGAAACCTATGATATTAATAATATTTTATCTGAAAATGGTGAAGTATGTTGGCATGCTATAACAAAGCACCTGTGTTATGTTGAATCAGGTTGGTGTTTACCTGCTGTAGTAGTGACACATTTAAGACTGATACAGAATCTCATTACAGTTCATAGCAATTCTGGTTTAGTTATAATATTTTATTACAGTAAAACATTAGCTTTGCTGTAGATAGAGTATGTACAGTTCATATCTACAAGGAGGTTTACATTTTTATCCACATTTAGTATTTGGTTATTACTGGCTCAAGGCTCATGTAATCTGTGCTATATAAGTAAATGCTCCTTCGCTTCCTCATTCATCTTGGTTCCCAAATTCATGTGTCTGTACAGAAGGGGCTCAGTTCTGCTTCTCTTCTACCTCATAGCTGCTTTCTTTTGTGTGCTTTACATCCCTTTTGCAGTAAATTTAAAACACTCTAGGGCCATCAGTATTCCTATTGTTGCTTCTGGTTTCGTTTTCCCAACCTTAGCTTGTACAGAAGTACTGTTTGTCTTCCCTTCTGCTATTTAGAACAGTTTATGATTGTTTTTTAAGCCAAACAAAATACTTATGCCCTGATGGACTTGTCGAACTTCAATTTGCCAAATTGCATCATGAAAGCTTTCTTATGAATTTTCAGACGTGGTAAAAATGATAAGTTTCTGCCTCAAGCCATGTCTTTCAGTAAATCAGGAGAATTTATTTTCCTATAGAAGTACCCTGCCAAAGAGGAGCAGTGATACTACTCTGTAAGGTACCACATCCACCTGCATTCTTTAAAGGGTGTAAGTGGTGCAACTTGACTGATCCCTCTGAGCCTGCCCTAGCTTCCAGCTTGATTATGTGGAATTTATGTACTCTAGTAGGTTCTTCCCAACAAAACCAGAACATAATAATCCACTTCCATATTTTCTAGCTTTTTAATTTTTTTTAATTTTTTTCTAATGTGGATAAGGTACTCGATCTTGTTTCACACTGCACTTCTACTTTCCTGTATTTTATCTGGGTGGTCTTTTGGACTGTAAATTGTAGTGTATTACTTGTGTTAAAACAATTTGCATAGAATTCTTTGTATACAAGCTGTAGCAGGTTTTACCTCTTGTGAATTTTAAAATATTGGACCTTTGGGAAGTTTGGTATTCTCATCACCTTTTGTTTTTCAATTTAAGATCAAAGTGTGGATTTTATCAAAAGCATACGATCATTAGGCCCTGTATGTGAATCCGTCAATTTGCACTTCAAATCTCTGACCAAGGAGCAATTTGTAATTCAGTATGCATTGTGGTTCCGCTGGACAAACTGCGCAGAGGTACGGAAATGTCTGTTGACAATTTGTATTTTGGCACATGAACCCTTTGTGGGAATTTAGTGTGAGAACACTCAGGAGATATCAACTAACCAAAAATGCTTAGAATTTGTAACAAATTGCCCTTCTCTGATGCATAGCTGCTTCCAATGTTCCTGACTTTGTAATCAGATTTTATATAAGTTATCACAAAGAGAACATGAGATGCATTTGGTCTATTCTAACCTAAAATGGTAGGACTTTGTTTTTCTAATAATCTGTGCTTAATATCAGGTTTTACTGTGTAAAGTTATCGTTAATTATTTTTATAGATGTAAGGCGGTAGATACATTGCAACTAAAAATGCAAGAGGTGCTCTAGGGCAGTTTCTTTCCAGTCGTCTACATTTTTATCTCCTTGGCAAGGTTTTCTTTTTACATTTGCATAGTGACTATCACAAAGGAATACTTGGGTTTCTCTGTGGTTTTGGCAATTTGATTTTTCCTTGCAAATATTTAACACTACATTCTTCATCTTCCCACCATACAGCTATTTTTTGAAGTATTTGATGTTCTACAATGTATGCAAACTACAGAAGTTGCTCTTGGCTTAATGAAACTAACATCATGCTTGGAGAGAGCCTTGGGTGATGTAAGTGCCAGCATGAGAATTCCATTGCAGATTGGGTTTTGTAGGATGGGAATGAGCTCTTGGATTTAATTGTATGTTGAAAAAGTGAGATTATCCTGTACTGTAGTAGTGCACTAATAGCCCATATGCATTTTGAGTTGGCCAGATGTTCTTTTATGGATCCAGTTTGCTTAATCAGTGTGCCTATAGTAGGTCTCTGATTTATTTAACTGAAATGGGGAGCATCATACTTTCTACAGAAGATGTGATGATATAGTTACTTCTGTGAGAGGCAGGAGTTTGCAGCTGGAAGTGGGCTGTTAGATAACTTCTTTCCTCAGAGCTCTGTTCACAGAGCATACACCTGTTTAAATGCTTCAACATGAATGATGTGCTGCAAAAACATCTACAAGTCAGCTTACAGCTGAAATTTTTCACCTAACTGATCAGCTGGATAGACATGGCATCCTTCTGGTAGTCCTGAATGTTTGTCTTTTTAACCCGTTCCACTTTCCTTTACCCTGTAGTAGTTAGTAAAGGTATTCACTCTTGTTTAGAGAGTAACACTGCAGTAGTTCCAGCATGAGACAAGAAGTACATACATGATATGATTTAGACTTAGGAATTCTGACTAGTATTAAAAAACTTGTATTCTGAATCCTTTTTGATGGAATGTGAATTAGGCTGTGGTTAATATTTGTTGATAGCACTGCTTAAGTTTGCTCATTTGATCTTCACATCCATCTACCTTGTTTCCTGGTGTTCTATACATTATGTGAGTGCAAGTATTTCAAGGCCTAGTAGCAAGCTAGGTTGATGAACTGGTCCACATACCTTTGCACCTTTTTCCCCTACCCCCATTTTTGGTTTTCAGTTGAATCAGTTCCTTGATATGCTTCACTGCATGACCACACAAACAGGTGCCACCACTACTTACGAGCATGCAGGTTAGGAAGAAGGGAGCAACAGCTGTTTTAAGAGGCTTTGCTGCTGGGTTGTGTTGCTCACAGATAAGACAAAATAGCTGGTTATTAATTCTCTATGAGGAGCTCTGAAGAAGGAAATGGCAGTGGGCTAATTTACACCTAGGCAAACCAATGTACCCAAGTGTGGGGGGGGTGCTAAATTTTGAAGTCATGAAAAATTATGAAAGATTGGAAAAAAGTGTCAGGGAGAATACAAAGAATGAAAGGTTTCATAGCAGTTGAGACTCAAGATCCTGAGATTGCCCAACTAGGATAAAATGTAGTTTAAGGAACATCCAGAATCAGAAGACAATCTACAAGTCTCCTTCCTTTAGCAATGACAGCTTATATATTTCTATACTAAGAATGAAATATGGTGTCCTGGGTAGAGTTTATTCCTTTAAATTAAATGCCCTTGTGTTTTACTTTTTTTTTTTTACTCTTTGTTTTTTTTGAAAGAAAGGAGCAGTACATGTGCAGACACAGTGAAAAGCCTAACTAGGGGAACATTAAGTAGGATATCCACTCTTTCCTGGTACATCCTGTAAATTTTAATTTGCCATGAAATTACTGAATTTAAAGCCTTTTTAAGAAATCGGTGGGTTTTGTTTGATTAATGTTTTTACAATAATGAAAATGGTTACTGGGTGAAATAGTCAAGTTGTATGTTTGAAATAAAAAGAAGTATAATTAATTTCTTATGTTATCTGTTTTGCTTTTTTTAATAGGTATATTTACTGATTGGTAAAGATTGCCCTTTCCTACTAAGAGACTTGCTTGCTTCTGAGCAGCTTGCAATTGTCTTTGGACAAGCTGTAGTAAGTACATAGTTTTGAAATAAGTAATAAATACTGAGCTTCTTGCTGAATGGCAGGTTTCCAAGCATAGCCTTTGCTTATAGTGAAGAAGAGTTTGCAAATTCTATAATATATTGGAAAAACTTTCCATTTTATACATGCTACAGCCTGGGGGATATATGACAAAAAAAGTAAATGTCGTAAATGGAAATTTTTTTAGGGCAAGCTCATAAGTTCTTTGCTTTTCTACATGAAAAACCTACACATGGAAAATTTGACATATATCTTCACTACTTGAAAATACACATCCTGCACTGTTTCTGATAAGCTGTGTTCCCCTTCACCATCACTGTACTAAGATGCTTAAGAGCATTTACCACACTAGAATTTTTCAAAATAGAGGAAACAAATTTTTTCATTCCCATGTATAAAAGAATAATAAACCCAAAATTCTGATGACATCCACACTCCTATGTAAATGGAGTACATGGTCTTTCTCATACAGTTTTACAAACATAAATTCTTTGTTTGGACAAAATATTGGCTATGAACCATAGAAGCTTGTGTTGTTAGCCAGTCTAGTAGTCTTACAAGGATATTTTCTCGAATTTTGGTGGCATATGGAATATTTCAATTCTTACAGTTAAAAAATACATACCAGGTTTCCCTTTTTGTTTGATAGTGATCTGGGAATACAGTTTTGCATGCAAACTGTGTATTTTTTGTGAATTTGTATTTTGATGGATTTATACTACAAGAAGTAAGAGCTAAACTTGTTCTCATTTGTTTGTCTGCCGTGACTGTTTGGAATATCTAATAACTAGTTTTGTTCTTCTCATACTATGTTCTATAGCATATACAAGTTAGATGAAAGATTTCCTTTCAGAGAATACTGTGAATTGCAAATCATGGTTGCTGGTACTGTGACAAGCTGTGGCCAGTCATCTTGACAGACGTTATTGTAGTTTCTCAGTAACTTCTGAAATTTTCTGTCAGGAAAAGATACAATGTAATAATAACAGATTTCTCCATGCAGTAATCACTTTGTTTATTAATTAGATGAATGTACTGAGAGTATTTATTGGATCTCCATATGGTCTGAATCTTCGTAATGTTTTGTGGCATGGGTTTGCATCCCCAGAAGAAATTCCTGCAAAGTAAGTTACCAAAAAGAATCTTGTTTTTCTACCGGTCAGACTTGAGAGTGCTTGAAAAGCTGTTAGGAAAAACCTACTGCTCTTACTGAAAATAATAATAATAAAAATAAAAATACATGTCCAAATGCTTCTGGCCATATTCTGTCAGTTTTCTCCTGCTGCTGCTGCTTCTTTTGGAAGAGGATTCTCATAGAATGCCTTCCACAGCTAAAGCTCGTAAGTTTTAGGACCAATGAGGTTTTTTTACTAGCAGAAAAGGCAAGAAAGCTAATGGCAATTTTTTTTAAGTCAAGTTCTTTGTCTATCAGGGTAGTCAGGTATAACTCATAACAACAGGCAAGGAATGAGGTAGGAGGAGGAGCAACAGCAGACAATGTAGAATAATGATGCTTTTTTCTACATTGTTTTTTCATGCTTGTGAATGCAATTAATTATCAAGTGCCCCTTCTCAAAAAAGATGGGAAGCATAGGTTGTGGATTTTTTTGAAAGAACAAAAAACCCCATTGTCCCCAATCCACAAATGTTGATTTCTTTGCAAAAGATTTAACTGTATTTAAGATTATTAAGATTAAACTTTTCTAACATATTATGGTATTCTCCCTAGATACTGTGCTATGCTGCTTTTTTTAACTGCAGGATTGGGTCAGTTGTTACAGACATATCTTCAGAAAACTAAATGCATTTTAGTACATCGACCTTATGTGATCTTCATTAGCTTAGATGAGCTTGATGTATTTCCAGGCAAGTATTTAACCATTAAAAAGTTTTTATTATGCTATATTTATTCTTGTTTCAGTGCCCAAAAGTGCTGTTAAATATTATCCATTTTCCACAGTTCTAAGAATAAATCTTAATTAAGATACCTGTATACACTGTCATTAAATGAGTCAGTCATGCTTGTAGGACAGCTTTTTCAAATGTAGGCAGTTCCACTGACTATTGAATCAAAAATTACTGCATTCTGAAATAATTATAACACATTGAAATGTGTAACATTACTGCTTCTAAGACACCTCAACTACATGTTCCAGTTTTTGGATGATGAGAGTTCCATTTAATGTAACAGTCATCTAGATCGCCTTTACAATATCAAATTCTTTCCAGAATCAGTGGGTTCCAGCAGACATTCCCCACATCTTACAGGGAAGGTAGTGTTGAAAGAGAGCAAAGGATGGTGAAATATTTTCAATACACTGATGCTTTTCTTAGGGAAGGACCTGAAGTGTCATATTAAAATCTACTCATTTCCCTTGCTATAGACCTTATTTAGTTTATTCCTACTATTTTTAAAACAAAAAACAGCATATAGGGAATCTTGGTGTCAGTAGTAGTCATGGTCAGTTTGTGCAATTTGTCAGTTGAACATTTGCTCAAGAAACTGAGACAGAGTTTTTGGGAACTAAATCAAGCTGATAACATTTCAACTATCATGTAGTATAAATCTTATAGCTGATGGTTTTCTTTGAAAAAGCACTTACTGCAGTCAAGTTGTACTTGCTGTTTTAAGCGTTGCCTTGGATAAGATATTTATAATGTGAATTCACGAGTCTGACTTTCATTAAATGGTAGTATTGAAGTATCAAGTGTTAATTTATTATGCTAAATGTCAGCACAGAAAATTGATAAATCAGGAACAATGTGCTCATGTTCTAATATTCATGCTACTGTACTGTTTCTTACTGAATTACAGTGATTAATATGTATTACACTTTTTTAAAGTATTTGAAGTAGGTGGATAACAACTCTACTTGCTATGTAGGCTTTTAGTCTCAGAAAAAAGCAGCCACAATTTTTTTTAACTGTTTTTGCTCTGTAATTTTATATTATCACCAAAAATGCAATCTTACAAGTTTGATTTCTGATCTTAAATATGACTACCATACTTAAAATAAATGACGTAACTTTTAAGTCTCTCTTTACAAATGCTGAAATATTGTATTTTCAGTGAAATATTAAGAATTCGTTAGTAAACAGTAGATTGTATGTAGTTCATCAACGTTGTTTTCATAACTTGCAGATCTTAATCATGAAACAATTTCCATAGCCGAAGAGCTAGTAAAAGTATCCAGTTTTGTATTGAAAATTATGTTACCATTTTGGATGGCTGCTTTAACAGCTTTCAAGGAAAGCAGGTAACTTTTGATTTTTTAAATTTCTGTTATTTTTAATTGAATCTAAAAAGAATATATTCTATGTTTATAAAATATTAGCAGCATTTGTATATTTCAAAGCTTTTTGCTGAATCTATTGCTTAACAACATATAGTCATGCATTGTTGTGGTGCTCTCTCAGAAAGGCTGTGGAGTTCCTACTTTGTATTATGCCATCTAGGATTACAAACTATATTTTGAAACATAAAAAGAACTGTTGCAGATGGAGCCAAAAGGAAGAGTTTTACAAAACAAGTGGAAACAAGTCTTCAGATATTAACATTTTATTGAGTTTTGGTTTGTTTTTTTTTTTTAAAGGACATTGTTTTCCTTTCCCATGTTTCACCTTTTTGTAAGTTATTCTTTTCTCTGAGCTGGTTTGAATTTGGTGGTCAGCTTCTGTTGGGCATTGTTAATTATTTGTCTACAAAGTGCATTACAAAGGTATTTTGGTCTGGGGTTTTTGGCCTGAGACTGTGACTCAGAGATAACTCTAGTTTCCACTTGGATTATGTTTATAAGGGGAGGAAACCCCTTTGGGTATCTCTGTTATTTTTTCAGGTATGCTGACTGTGTGATTCTCTTACTTCCTCAGCTGGAAGTTGGACTTAGGTTGCTCTTCACTACAACTAACAAATGTCCAAATCGCTTGATAACAGCTGAGGTAAAATTTCTCTCTCAAGTCAACTGTGATTTAGTACTAACAAAATAGTTATTCTAGAAGCATGATATCTAAACATCTGCATATTTTCCACAAATTTTTCAATCAATTGTTGAACATTATTTACAAATTTCCTGTGGAGTTTCATGAATGCCTTTTATGTTTTAGTAGAGATAGCTGCCAGTAAAAGAAGTCTGAAAAAATACTTGAAGGTACTATTACAGGAAAGATATGGATGTGCTGGAACATACCCAAAGAAGGGCCACGAGGATGATCAGAGGGCTGGAGCACCTCTCCTGTAAGGACAGATGGAGAGACGGGGTTATTCCGTCTGGAGAAGAAAGGCTCTGAGTAGACCTTATTGTGGCCTTCAGTATCTTAAGGGGGCCTACAAGAAGGCTGGTGAGGGACTTTTTAGGATGTTGGGTAGTAGCAGGACTAGAGGGAATGGATCAAAACTAGAGGTGGGTAGATTCAGATTAGACATTAGGAAGAAGTTCTTCACCATGAAGGTGATGAAACACTGGAACAGGTTGTCCAGAGAAGTGGTGGAAGCCCCATCCCTGGAAGTTTTTAAGGCCAAGCTGGATGGGGCTCTGAGCAATCTGCTCTAGTGGGAGGTGTCTACGGGGATCTGAACTAGATGATCTATAAGGTCCCTTCCAACCCTGACAGTTCTATGATTCTATAAGGTTAGTGTTCAGAAAGAGTAGTTTAGGATGAAAAGTAGATCATGGTATATTTATTTTTAATAAACTTGTCACAAAATCCAAAAGTCCCATTTTTTTTCATTTGTAAGCGGTTGGTTTTTTGCTATTCATGCACCTGTGGTACCCCATATAAATGAATAAATGGTATACATATCTAGGTAATTGTTTTAATTTGAAAAAATAATATTAATTGTCTTTTCTTCTAGCCTTCTGCTCTCTACACCACTTTTGATGAGGTACTGGTGATTTTTTTTTTTTTTTAATATAAATGTCAGAATGTAAGCACATGCATGTTTCCTATTACTAGAGATGAGAAAGCACGTTTTTATGTTGGCTAAGACACTATTCCTATTTTTTTTTCAAATAGAAGATGATGGACAGTGATCATTTAAAATTTGGAATCATCCAGAAAATATCAAAACTAATTCGCATTTTAATGAACAGATTTTAATTTCTTCTAAATGTTTTTATCTTAATTCTTTATCTCGCAGAAGCAAATATTCTGTCATTTTTCCTAGTTTCAGTTATTTTGAATAAATATAAATAAACATTACAAGGAGAATTCCTCAATTTTACAGCTCTTTTGAATTATCTCAAATTGTCTGTCAGTAATAATTAGGCACCTCGATTCTTGAGTGGGTGAAGTAATTGGTTAAAATTAGGAAAACTAATTTCTGATTACTGTGGTTGATGTGTTTTGTTTGATTGTTTGGCTTTCAATAATAAGTTTCTATTCAAATTGCTTTTTTTTCTAGATGCTTGCAAAGCATTTGGATAAGGAAGTAGTCAACCAGCTTCCTGCAGTTCTTGAGGAACCTGCCATGGCAAGTGTTTTGAAAGTTTTGTCGTTTGGTTTTGTTGTTTGTTTGTTGTTGGTTTTGGTTTGTTGGTCTTTTTCTTTTGTTTGTTTGTTTTTCTTGTTTAGTTTTGTTTTATTTTTGTATGCTTGTTTGTTTTTTTATTTCGTAACATATTTCTCATCATTCCCAATTCGCTTCTATTTCACATAGTTTATCTCCCACATCTTAGAAACAGAAACTTGTTACCCTTTTTCATTGTGAAGGATACAAAGTATTATCTGACAAGCTGTATTGGGTTAGGGTCTAGGACTGTCTTTCTTTCTGGAATACAGAAGTCTCAGATATTTGTCTTTAGACTTCTGAAGATCAGTTGAATGGAGCAGAAGAAAAACTGGTGCTTCTTACAGGGAAAATTAAAACTAATGTCTGATTGCTTCTGAAACACATCTTACACTACCTGGGAAGATGACATAAAAACAGTGTTTCAGATGTACCAGAGCACACCCTGCATTTTGCCACCCAAACACATAGTGAATATGAAAACTAGGGGTGTTGAATTTAGATACCTTTTGAGACTGCAGGGAAGACCTGAGTTTATATGTTGTCAGAGGCAGTGGGGCTGTCAAGGACTTGGGATGCAAAGCTGAAGGAAATCTGTTATTACTTCTCACAGAATAGCATGTATGTTATTTTTGAGTTTCTTCAGCAGCTACCAAGATGGACAAGTTGACAGGTTTTTTTTTCCTGTGAACATAGTTTACATTGTTTTTTCTGACCATCTAAATGCCTCTTTCCTGTAGACATTATCACATACTTACCTTTCAGATGTATTCTGTACACTGAATATATTCTATTCTACGTTAATACATACAGAACAGAATCCTATACACATGGTGTATGTTTCCACAGGAATTTCTTTGGGATTTCTTGAACCACCAGGAGGGTCCACGTATAAGAGATCGTTTAAGCCATGGAGAGCTCAATCTAGAAGCATTTCCCAGAGAAGTAGCCAATCAGATCGTTGCATTTGCAATTACTCTTCTCTGCAGATTCTCAGATGAGGACATGATTGCTTTTAAGGTAAGGATCAACATTACACTCTCAGAAGATTTTTTCAGTTGTTTTCTATTTCAGATCTAACTTCAGAGAGTTTGTAAACGAATCTTTCTTGACTGCACCTTTTTATTTTTGGAAATTAATTCCTCCATATGAAAAATAGTGAAAGTATGTGGTTTTTAATTAGTTTTGTATCTTTGCAAAAGATTACCTTTTCTTTCTGTACCTTAATTTGTTTCCTTAACCACTCCTTATTCACATGGTTCATCCATAAATTATAGTGATTCCACTTAATTTTGTCACATTTTATTGATACCTAGCCTGTTTATCTGATGAATTATCTGAAAGGTATGTAGAATAGCTGTGGCTCTGCCACTGAGATATATAATATTTGAGATTTTCTTTCTTGGCAACTCTATAAATAATGGTGGCTCGCTAATGGAGGTGTGATTTGTATCCACACTCTGTAGTGTGAATGTGTGAACACTTTTTGTTTAGCAATAAATGTTTCTCAACATTAGCCATTATGTTTGCTCCCCTCAATTTCCTGTTAATATTTGGATTTACTTTCAATATCATCTAGCAACATGTGAGATAAAGCTTCCATTTATTAGTCTCAGCTCTTTTTAGTTTCTCCAGATACATGTTGCATGCTGCTGATACTTGTTGCTTTTCTTTCATAGTTAAAATGTGTCAGAGAAATTAAGCTTTAAACACTTCCTCTGATGATTACTGCTTTCAGCCCTCAGACATTTGGAAGTCTGTACTGACTTCAGTACTGTAGGTACTGCATAAAATTAAGTATAAGTCTAGGTCTGCATATGATTAGGACAGTTTAACGAAACTCTTGTGTATTGTCTATGATTTTGTAAATCAGGAACATGTGGTCATAAAACCACTGATGAGCTGTGCAAGTTGCTACTGTGCTCGATTTCATCCAATTTCCCGACTCAAGAAACAGGTAGGTACTTCCAACTGCGAACACGTTTTCATCCTTAAAATTGTGAATCCTTAAATTGGTCTAATTGCTGTCTTCATGCTCTGATTATCCTAAAAAGTTAAAATCTTGCTTACTTTTAATGAGATTTTTAGTTTTAGCTTTTGGAATTTACAGGAATTTACAGTTGCTAAAATAAGATGTAGATAAGCATACTCCTGTTTATGCAATTGGTGCTGTGTTAGTGCTCTATGTCACTGAATAGCTTTATTCTTACCCAAATGTTTGCTTTTCTGTAGCTTTCTTAATCTCCTTGTGCTTTCTTATGTCAGGAGTGCTGTGTTTGATCATGTCTCTATGAATCTTGGATGAGGCCATAACTAAGGTTTTTATTGTATGAAAGCCAGCTGATTGACATTCTGTCACTGTAGCAAATTCTGCATTCAGATGTCATGGTAGTTCTCTGCTGATCAGTCTATGAATTACTGAACAGCTTGCAGATGTTCCTCTATTGATTTGAGATTACATTGTAGATGTATTTAGTACTTTTTGCTTCCAACAGCATTCAAATAGTATGCTATGGAGGTCATGTTAGTTATTTTTTTAATATTAAAAAATATGGAAGAAAGAATAGTAAATAAGTTTATTCAGATGATGTTTTAGTCTAAAATTGTACATCAAGAATTTTTGCCTTAATGTTAACCTTAACAATTGATGTCAGTTTACACAATTATGACTACTGATAACATAGCTTCCTACCTGTTGCAGTTTTTCTATAAAATACCCACTACAAAAAATAAAATAAATAAAAAAAGGCTACACTTTACATAACATTTTTCATGATACATTTTTGAGGTCCTGGAATGTATGAAGAGCATCCACTTATGGCCTGAATTGCCAACAGTGCCCGAGGAACATGTTCAAATGATTAAAGGGTATGTATATGTTATTAAAAAGATAGTTCTCAATGTAGTTATGAAGGATACTTATGGGATTTGAGATGGTGGAATGTATCTTCAAATACTTTAATATGAAGATGATAGACACCAGAGGGATTGTTCCTTTGTTCTTTTTTTGCTTAATCTGTGTTATATACATAAATACAGATACTATAAAAACTATAAACAGTATGCTAACTTGAAGGGAACGAGAAGACATCTGAAATATACAAAGATGTTAGCGATTCCTTGTTCTATTTCTGAAGAGATGTTTCTGAAGGGGCTGTTGGGAAGTTAAACTAGAGCTTGAGTCAATCACAACAAAAAAAAAAAAAAATATTAAAAAATGTCTCAACAGATGTAAAAAGAAATAATTGTTTAATCCAAAAAGGGCTAGTAACCAAATCAGTGAAGACTTTGCATGAGATATTATTTCTCTTGTTATTTGAAAAGAAGGAAGTCATTAATAATACCACAGGAGGAAATTGTACTTGTTTAAAACAGAGAGGTGAAAATTCAATGCATCTAGTACATATGCATTAAGATACAGGATTTTGATTAATGATTACAAGGAGTTCAGAAGACTGTTGAGACTGAGAAAAGGTTGGGTTTAGCTGGAGAAAGAAAATCATACTGAAAAGGTGGAAGGAGAGTGAGAGTGGACATTGAATACACTGCTATCAAAAAAAATTGCATATTGATCTATGCCATTTGTGATATAGTAAATGCTACACACTTTCATAATCTCAAATCTTAATTTTTTTTTTTTGCTTCTTAAGGTTGGAAGGAAACACTGAAGCTAGTATTTTAATTTTGATGATATCTGAAATTATATCTCAGTTACAGCAATATATGCCTCAGAACTGCTATAGTTCAGATGATCCAGTGAATAGCATTCTAACAGAGAGGTGAGTTTGATGTCCTATTGGTTCCTGCTGTTAGCTTCTACATGCAGACCAGCACACGAACTCTGAAACCTAAGTTACTCGTTTCCCAGTTTTTAGAACAATGCTTTATACGTTGCATGCACTTTTCTTATGTTGCTTCTGATTTAATCTAAAAATCTTAAGGATGAAGCTGAATGAAGATGAAGATGAGACATTGTAGATTTGCCACATTAGAAATTTTACTCAGTAATTAGCATTAAAAAAATTATATTTCAGAATGAGGAAGCAAAGTGTTTTAAATATTTATATACTGACTGGATTAAGTTGGTTTTAATCTGGTTTGTGGCCTAAAACTGCATCAGAAATTCCTATTTGCTTGTTGTCACAGGTGTGCGTGACATTTAAAATAGTAGTATGCTGCTACATAATTCTGTCCTTACATGCTTTAATATCAAGATTCTGAAATAGAATGTATCTTGTTACACTTGTTGTCAGACTAGGAAATGTATAACTGACTTAGAATAATGATGAAAAGAATTTGACTTTTAATTGGCACTCTTATAGCAGTTTTTAGAGTCCCATGACTGAATTAATATGTTGGAACAGAACTCCCCTATTCAAACCCATTAGGCGTGGGCAGGAGAGTGTAAAGAGGATTTTACCTGTTTCTTTCCTTACAGCGTGAGTGCCTTCTGTTTCCTACCCAGCAATCTGCACTTTTCTCATGAAAAATAAGCCTAATTACTGAAGTGTTAATTCATTTTAAGAGTATTCTTCCCTTGTCACTTTTAGTCATTAATGTTTTGCTGTCTCAGAGATAATTTGAGCATGAGCTAGATTAAGAAACATTTATATAAGAACATCATGCTAAAAGTGATGTGTGACACATAAGATTAGCGGATTAGGATATGACAGCAGAAAGGTATGTGCATGCTTTAACAAAGCATAATCTGTTGTGGTCTTGATTAAAACAACCTCCTTACCACCTGCATTTTACAAAACGTTACGTCTGATTCTTGTTCTGCCCAGAAGAAAGACCACACATTAATAGGAGTAGTAATAAATACCACTTGTTTGAGTGAGTTTTATTATGATGGATGTTAATTCATTGTGAATTGAACTATGGTGGGAGGCTTCAACCACAACCCTGCTGTGATTTGATGTGTTCAGTGTATCATTTCAGCCAGACAGTTTTGTTTATTGTGGTTGTATTTCTTTGATCTGAAATGGGAAACATATTCATCACCAGCAGTTTTGCATTTATATTCAGTAAAGCGATAGAGAACACAATCACTATCCCAACTACATAGACCCTTACTTTTTTTTTTCAGTCATGAGGTAAGAGTAATCTGTTTCCAGGTTTTCTGAGTTAAAACATGAATCAAACCACAGTGAATATGAAATGTATCTCATGTTGAATCGAGCTAACAAAAGATTGAAACTAACAATTCCTTCCTGTTTTGGAGGCTGTTGATTGAACTTTGTGATACTCGTATTTGCACACTTTATTCTCCGCGACCTGTTCTGGAAATAGTGGTGGTACTCCGTAAAATAAGCACACAGTGCCATCAGGTGTCTGAACAAGTTATTGCCAGCACTGAGTTGAGATACAAACAGTGGATGAGTAAGACTCTACGTTCTCGTCAGAGGCATAACTACCTACGAATGCTGAACAGGTTGGCTGATGGTTTCTCTTCGTGGTTATCTTTATGAGACACAGGCTGCATGCTGTTGTTGCTAGCTTTCAATGCTTTGTCCTAGAAGTTTAACGGTGTTCACATATTCTTGTTAACCATTGCAGAGTTGTCAACTCAGATTTCTGTTGTGTTGTGAATTGAAATAACAAGAAAATATTAAATTGGAGAATAATTTAATGGGTAATTTTAGCATTGCTAAATTACTTCACTAGAAGCTTTCAAATAGAAGTATTATTGAAATGTTAGATTGTATTTTTTAGTTGCTACCTTTTCCTATTTAATCATATAAATGCCATTCAAATTTTATCTGAATGTAGTAGGTTAAACTGATTTCTAGACTCTACCTGCTTTAGTTCTGCTGCTTCATATCATTAAACCTGGGTCAGCATTTTCATATATAGAAGAGAGATAGCTTAGTATTCCATTAATTTTGTTCCTATTCAAAAGTGTTTTCCAGGAATTTATGAATCTATTTGAATAACTGACAAAACTGTAAAAACTGTTCTTGGACAGATTATGTTTCTAAAAATGTTGACAATATTCCTAAAAATGTTAACCACATTATGTAAGAAGTGTAGTTTAAACTGGCAACTGATGAGACATATTTGCAATTCAGTTGAATTCCTCTTAATTAATCTATGGAGTAATGGGTGCTGGTAAGGTTTCCTTTGGCATCTCAAATTGTTATATGCATTTCTATTTTTTTCCCCTATTTGAGGTTTCATAGCTTGTGATCTTTGTTTCTAGTTTCAGTGTTTGTTCTGCTCTTTGCTGAAGGACATTTCATAGTCTTCCCCACCCTGCACTATGCGATATCCAACTATTTAGGATGAAAGCAGAAGTCTGAAGACTGTTTTATCTTAACATTTTCTATTTAATTTGATTTTAATTTGTTTATTTTTAAATATTTTTGCTTATTTCTAGCATTAAATTTTTGTCTTCAGTGTTGCGGCTTATCTTAATGTTGATTACTCTGGAACTTGTCAATGTTCATTTAGTTTGTAAGAAGAATCCTTTTGATTATCAGCAGTATCTGAAGTGAGTATATAAGATCTACTCTATGAAAATAGGAAGTTGTATACGTTCTTTTTTGAATAATAATATAAATTCTGTAGAGAAAAAATAAAAAGGAACAGCATGACTTTCATTACATTGTCATCCTTATTTCTGTCATTATAGTCATCATTGTATCTCTGGCAATGTTCACTCAAGAACTAAAATAACTTTGAAAATATATGGTCCAGTTATTCAGATTTATAATTTTTATTAAAATCTTCCTTAGTGTGGACAAGGAATGATGACACACTCAAAAATATTAATACATAAAAACTGTATTTAATATGTTGTTAATTTTACTCCTTGTGTATCAGTTAACAGCTAGTTGGATATTACAGGCATTGTGAACCATTTGACTAAAAAAGGAAAGGAAGCCATTTGAGGTCAATTCTATCACACATTTTATCACTGCATTCTTTCTATGGCAGTGTTTAGTTGCAGTTCTCAAAGTCATTACTTCTTACTGTGAGAATGAGGGAGTGATTTTCTTCCAGAAGTAGAAGAAACCTCAATGTATTGATCATCCTGCAGGAGATTTGGAAACTTGGAGACATTAGCAGCTTTAAATCACTCACTGAGATATTTTTCTTAATTTCTTTTAAAATCCTTTAATGAGTTTTTCTTGGGTTTTATTTCTTGTAGGTTTCTGAAATCAGTCTTGCAGTATACTGAGAACTTGGTGACATACACAAGCCCTGAGAAGAACAAGTGGGATGAAACCATGGAGCTTACGAACAAGGCTTTGATAAAAATAAGAAATAACATTGATAGAAAGCTAATGTTAATGCAGCTGGCTACATAAATTAATTGGTCTAAGATTTGATGTTGTTATATCTTAAGAGCTCCAGAGTCCTCAAATTTGACAAGTCTAGCTAAAAAACTTCATCAGTCATTGCAAAATTTGGAAGGTGGCTGTTGAGACTGGAGTTGTATGATCAAGCTTCCAAAGAATGGACTGTTTGCCAAATCCAGCTTAAAAGATTTATGGTGAACTAAATCAGGATGATGGAAACTCAAAGTATATTATGCATTTTGTAGCTTGATTCTTTTTTATTTATTTTTTTAAGTTTAGTTGTTATTGAAAATATATAAGAAAAGAGTGTAAATAAAAGCTCTGGAAAATTTTAAATCCAAAAAGTAATTTTTTTTACTTGTAAATAGAATGGAACTAAAAAAAATTATTTCCAAATTAAAACAGAGTCATGGTTTAAAACTACATAATGAGCTGACACTTTTTTTTCCTTTTGAAAGTATATTAATCTACTGAAAAGCACCTTATAGGCCATAGATGTCTGTTTTCAGCAACACAAGTTCTCCTTTTGTTCCTGTGTTTAAACATATCAGATGCTGTGATCAACATGTTAAGAAATTATGAACATTTAGCATAAATTAGTCATCGGTGGCAGCTGTGGTTGTTATTGGTTCAAAACGGTCAGTTCTTGCACTGAGGTAGAGCTGATAACACAGTTGTTTATATACCAGGATTTAAAGGAGGCGGGGTGGAATAACTTTTGCACAAAATGTATTTCTTTTGTTTAATTTCACCTGCTCATTCCCAATACATATCTAGTTAGTTAGTGAGTTAATTTCATGAAGATTAACTATGAACACTCACATGCACATGCTCACAGACAGATACTGTGGTTCAAAATGTTATCCTCTTTGCACACAACATTAATTTGAATAATTTATTTTTTCAAAATAAATTCTCCCACTTTCTTAGTCCCAAAAAATAGAATTTAAAAGGAATGCATCAGTCAAAGGTCAGATTCACAAAGTCTACCAATCTATTAATTTGCTTTCTTCTGTGGAGAGTAAAACCAGATGGCAATATCTGGAGGATATGTGGCTTTACAAAGGATTAGACATTCAAGTTACTTTTTAATAAGGTTCTTTGCAACGTTTCTTGTCTGGAAATCAAAGTGAGATAATTACTAGTTTGGTTTATTCAGAGGGATATATATATATAAACTGAGATCATATTGCTTCCCTTATTCTATTCTTGCAATATTTTGTATGCTTGAAATTTATGTCACTTTTCAAGATTTTTTTTTCTAATATGGAACTAAATAATGTGAAGAAATGTGAACTACATAAAAAAGATTAAAACTAGAGAATAATGAATCACGTGCAGTGTATGAGCCACAGTCTGAAATTTCACCCTTTTTAACACCTGAGTTGTCCAATCTTCATTTTATTTTTCAAGTCTTATTTTGTACCCCTTGACTTTGCTCGGATGTTAACTTCTGCTAAGTGTGTAGCTTGATAGTGACATTTATGATGACACTTGCTTTGATGGTGGTAAGTATTGTGAGGCAAAGAATTTAAGTGTTACATATTTATTATAGGAGAGGAATCAAGAAATTAAAACAGAGTCATGGTTTAAAACTACATAATGAGCTGACACTGTTTCTCCTTTTGAAAGTATATTAATCTACTGAAAAGCACCTTATAGGCCACAGATGTGTGTTTCAACAACACAAGTTCTCCTTTTGTTCCTATGTTTAAATTTTGACAAAATGTTCTTGTATGCTATTTTCTTCATGTGCTTACCTAAGATGGAGCACACTGACAGTTTCTGCTTTACTAATTAGTGCCATAAATGTGATTTGCTGCTTTAAGTCTGCAGTAAAAAACATGATGGATTTCTGGCAATTTTGTCAAAGATGCATGTCCGGTTTTTTTTTTTGCTACCTAAGAAGCTCTCTGATGGGAATGCTGCTACCATCTATTCTCAAACAAATCTGGAACAGACTGGGACAGTCTAATTTATTCTGACTTAATGTTGTCATTTGCCAGTAGAGCTGCCTACAGGGCTTATGGTTTCTTCCTGTGGTTAAAAGACTTGCAGAACAGAGCTGCAGAATAAGTGTATATTGTACAAAACACATTGAAGAGCAAATGGCAAGAGACATGGTAAAGATCAGGGGGTTTGTCCTTCATCAGGTACTTGAAATGACTTCTGCATTTCAGTTATTCATCTTTGCTATCTCCTTGAGGTCACTTTAAGATACTAGAAAAAATCTTGATTCTGAACACTCAGTATTCCTGATAGCAAAAGAGGCTTGGAATGACCAAAGACATCCAGTAGGTATGAGCATGAGAAATGCTGATGAAACACATCATGTTTAAGTGCAAGTCTTCTGATTTTTGTTGTCCTAAAGGGAATTAATTCTGGAGCTGGGCTGTTCAAAATTGCACAGTCATCCATTAGGCATTCAAGTAGTTGTTTTCAAAATTCTTCCATTCTTGAAATTTCAAATATCTAGAATTGTACCAAAGAACATTTTCTTGCAAGTATGGCATTTCATCCAAGTATTACTTGCATCAGTTTTAATTGTTGACCTTGCTCCCTGAGATCAGCATTTTCCCAGAGCTGGTATTCACTCAATGAATCTATACAGGCACAGATGTGGAATCTGCAGCATCCTCTGAGGAAGGTGGTTGAAATATTTTGTTTATCTGAGTAATGCTGGTGAGGGAGGGATGATTCTCCATTCAGTTCTTCTGAGTTAATCAGTATCTGTGTGTGTATTAATTAAAAATAGCTGAGAATTTGTTTCTTATACTTCCTGATCTTACAAGATAATTTAGGCGTCACAACTCAAAGAATTTGTGACATAAGTTTTGAAAACACGGACGAAAATTAGCTATCCATCTTTCTGGCTAAGTCATTGTAATTCTTTTGCATTGTCTAGACTATCCCAACTAAATGAGAAAAGGAGCATCTCTAATCATCTTAGCTTTTCAGTAGTGAGATGCAATTCCTCTGCCTGCCTTCTGCCTCGAGGGGAATTTTCAAGTAAGAAAATTGTGTTAAATAATAAGAAAGTCAATGCTTTTAATTCAAAATGGGATGGGTATAGTTTTCAAGTAAGAGAGATTCTTTGATACTTATATTAGAACTAATGAAAATTAATGTTACAGGAAATCCTCTGAATCCACTTTCTCCATCATTCTGCGAATTATTTTGTTCATACACATAAACTTTTGAAGAAAAGCCCATCTCTGAAATAATTATGTTGTAGCTCTGTGAACATATGTGGGTTTTGATACCTTCCAGGGACCGTCAGGATGAACTAGAAGTTTACTGAAGTGGGCACTGCACAAACACAATGAAACTTCAATTACGGTAGGCATCTGTGTGTGGAAACAAAGCTTGTCCATTATTTTCTCTGCAATTCTCAAATAGTACTCTCCACAATGATGTTGGGAGGAGTTAGAAACAGAGCCATGTATTCTTACACAAATGTAAACGGCTAAAAATACTTTTAAAATGGTGTCATCATTGTTGCATTATACACAAACATTTTAAATAAGAGAGCAAGAAATTTTACTTAGCTTTTAATACTTACTATGTAGCTGGTTTTAAGCAGCCTGATAGTCTTTGAAGTGAGCACATGGTGGCAGTGTTTGGTAATCCAAAATAGCATTGCAACCTGACATTTACTGTTTCACCTCTTTTCTTAGAAGATTTATCAAGCTTTCTTCTGATTTCATCAGCTTTGTTATATGTGTCTTTATATTGTGGTCGTTGCTTCTGGTGGAATTTTTTCTCTGCTCATTTGTTTGAGATCGCTTTTGGAGAAATTGAGCACCTCTGAAAAGATGTTTTGTAATCAGGATTTTAGGAATTAGATACAACATCACATTAACCACGTTACTTGCTGAGAACTTTTCAGAATTTCCAGAAGTTCATCAGCTCCTCCTCAGGCAGTTTAAGATAATGAGTTCTTTGATTTTAATACACAGTTTATCTTAACAAATTATTGTTTATTACAAAGCATAAAAAGGTATTGATACGCATAAAAGAAGTAATTCTAGATTGTCCTTTTTTAATTGCTGTGATATCATGAAAAATCTTATCTCAAAAGCAAAATATATCTTTTGAACAAAAGTAATAATTGTCAAGGAATGTGTTTATTGAGAAAATTGCTCTGAGGTTTCAGCCTTATTGCTGTGGTAATGATTTTTCAGTCTGTTAAAACTGAAATGTGCTATTCATATGCCACCCTGTGAAGAAGATATAGTTGAGCATTGCTTGCTGGGTGGCCTTTGAAAACCTTGTCCACAGTAGCACTTTCAAACCATGCAGAGAGGTTGCAGTTAAAAAAGATTTTTTTAATTCTCATGAAGTAATTTCTGTGTGCTGTGAAATCTTGTGTAGAAATGTTGGAACATACCCAGCAGAGCTTGTTTTTGCCTTATACTACATTAATGCATCTGGGCCGTGGATGGTGTATCACCTTTTTTTCATAAATTGGTCTGCAGATGCAGAGCAGATTCCTGGCTGGCGTAAACTATTCCCGTCCCATCTACTTCAGTGCAGATCCTTTATTCCACTAAGGATCTGCCTATGCTGTTTGAGTTTCCCTTGAAGTGGATTGGTTCCTATCTGTATTTCTGTGGGTTTTTTTCAGGTTTGTTTAGTTTCAGGGGACTAAAAGAAAGGGCTACATCTTTCAGATAAAACTAGTATAGTCTAATTAATTTACTGTCTTCCCTCGCAGGGAAGTGGGGATCACATGTGGGACTTCTCAGCTATATACCAAATTCTTATTTTTTTCATACTGTTGTGTTTCAGAAAGAACTTAATCCAGAGTAGAAATCAGTTATCTTTTTGAGGCTTTTTCAGGGGCAATGCTATATGTTAGACAACCTGATTTTTGCTTTTTAAAAAATTTCAAGGATAAATGCAGATCTGTTACTTAAGACGTCTTTTAAGCCATATAGATTTTCAGGTAGAAATTGACTGAATGGAAAATGCATGTCGTTTGCCTTTACTGGGCCTCAGGCAATAGGATGTAAATATGGGTAGTGAATACTGTGTGAGATCAAACTGGCATTTTTTCTGAAGGTGAGAATCCAAGACAATATATACAATTAAAGCCAACAGCCTTGCCTACCAAAAGGAGTCCATGCCTTCTGGCATTCTCCACTGAATACCTCCTCTGTTCTTCTCCCATGTATATGCATCTCACAGTTCCTCTACTACAAAAAAAAAAAAAAAGAAAAACAAAAAGCATAGTAGAACCAGCCAGCGCCAGTTTGTTTTCCATGTTTTCTTTTCTCTGTAAGGGATTAGTTGTAGTAACAGATTTCATGTGCCAGAAAGTGGGTGAACATTAACTATTTTGTCATGCACTGATCCTTCCCACAGCCCTGCAAAATTTGAAATGCAGGAATGGTTATTCATTAACATTTCTTTGTGTCTACAGGAAGTACATTTACTATGTAAACATGTTTTATATAGAACATACAGCTGTTTTGAACGAGCACTCAATGAAACATAAGAGTACAGTGCCTACACTGCCACTTCAGAAAATTTGAGATACCCTAGCATTGTTTTTTTGGAAGAGCAAACACAAAGACTTTCCCTGGAAAACGAATGGTGGAAGTTTCTTTATATATATATATATATATCTATCTTTCCTTTAATTTGTTTGATTGGTTTGAATCCGAAATGCTTGGTTGTGCAACCAGTATTTAGAAGTGGAGTGTATAAGGATGTTTCTGAAGTTCCTTATGCTGATTTTCATAGAGATCCCATTAGAGAAGGATAAATCAAGCACCATCAGATAGTCCATTTTTTAATATACTGTGGAGTATATTGCCACTGGGGGGAAAAAAAAAAAAGCATATGATGTGGAGAAAACGTGCCTGTAATAGCTAAAAGCATCACAGGTCTCTTGTCCTGAGAATGTCAGTCTCAAACCTGGGAGAAGTTTTACTAGTAATGCTACTTCCTTGTGTAATAGGTGGAGTTATGTCTGACACATCTCTCTGCAAGCAACTCTATAGCAGCTAAACTCCACCTTAAGTGTATTTTGTGGAGTGGGACGTTTTCTGAAAAGGTGAGGCACATTTCTGCTTCCCAGAAACAACAGTCAAACAGAGTATTTTGTCAGGGCTCTTGCATATAGGTGACTGAAGCTAGTTTGCCCCTTCAGAGATGTAGGATTGTGTATTTACCAAGGTGCTTCTCAAGCGGACTGTGCACTGTAGGCTCTCCCATGTAAAGCTTATCATTCCTAAGGACCACAGGACTGAGTAGCATAGGTGTGCTGTGGAGAAGGGTTATGTACAGCACGCTAAGCCCTTGAACATCTCTCCAGTGCACCAGGAAGCAGATACTGAGGTAACAAGTGAGCCAGCATTTGGACTATGGGCTGGTATACTATGGGTTTGTGTTTGATCTTGATGTGAGATAATCCATGCTCAGAAAAGGCCAAGATGTTCTGGAGAAGGGGGTCTTGATTATCTAACCAGTCCTATGTGTACCACCTAGGTGTAACTTTTATTAAATGTTAAAGAAGGGGAGGATTTTTTGTTTCAGTAGGAAAATAATCATCCTCCTAAACTGGCAGGATAATACAATGATAAGAGACGATATTTAGATGAGCTCCTAAATTTTGGACCAACGACATCTGTGCAGAAGTGGAAGGTTAATTCTACACATTTGATATAGAAAAAAGTAGCCAAAAAAAGCTCCAGTTGACCCTTCAGGGTACAATGTACTTGTGTTAACATGGCCTCTGCCCAAACATTGTTCTGCCGTGGAAGCAGCTGGATGCCCTGCCCTCTGGTTTATATAGTGCCAAAGGGAAGGGGTAAGGAGAGATGAAGTGAGGGAAGGGGTGGGGAAAAGCCGAAGGGAAGATAAAGCAAATGCAGCTCACCTCTGCAACACCATGCTCTGAACTGAAAATGTCCTGCAGCTGACCTTCTTGGCACTTATTTCTTAATATTTAGGAACCTGCATCAGCAGAGAAAGAGTGTTTACCTCAAAGTCACAGACATTGTTACAAGGAAGCAATTTTTCTGCTTCCTTTACAAATATTTTTCTTTAGCAGGGTAGGCAGAGATGAGGAAAGTGGGGTGGTGAAAGAGTAATAGCTAGTTCTGTCTGGCCTGTTATAGTCAAGGTCTAATTTATAGTATTCCATGTAGCATGATGGTGTCATTTTAATGGTGTATTAACACTGATGTCTGGAATATTTATTTGGTTGTAAAAATGCATCTGATACTAAATACATCTCTGGGGAAAGGACTGTGGGATGATTACAAAACTGACGGCCATTAAATTGATAGCATTTCTCTGTCCTCCTGAGTCTTCTGCTGTAAAAGTGGGACAGGGCGTTTTCTGGTTAAGAATAATGGTCTCTGTGCTATCCTCAGGGGCAGATGTGGCCCAGCACCTGTGCTCTGGGTCCAGGATAGACGGAGCTGCTACACAATTATCTTCCAGTTTGCTGTTAATTTCTATTCAGATTAATCAGTAGTTGCCTGACATGAAGAATCACATTGTGAGCTTTAAAGCTTTACCACACACCATTGTTGTTTATTTATTTACAGTCTATTATTCATGCCAGAAATACTGGCCAATTTAACCTGATTCATAATCGTCTTTTTTTTGGTTTGTTTTTTTTTTTTGGCTGAGGTCTCCCATGTGATTTGCATATGTATAAACGCAGGGGGAGGGGTACTGTTGGGATGGGGGATTTTTGGTTGACTCTCTGTACTGTAGGTAATAAGAGAGAGTGCCCAGTAGATTCTTAGCATTTCTTATTTCAACCCAGGTTAACGTACTGAAGCAAGAGAGACATTACCAATCTCAGGAAAGGAGCTATCCTGAGCACTACAACTGCATTTTGTTTATTATTTGTGCTGTGGCTGTGACTGGATGTCCTAAGTGACATTATATATCATCTGGACTGAACTAGATTTTTCAGTTTCATTCTGCAAATGCATGCACTTGATTCACGGAGATTAATTCAACGTGGACTGTGTCAAAGCTATGCTATGGATATTTTGAAAGGTTATTTTCATTAACATTCAAGCAAAGTGCAGTCTGGTCTGTGGGAAAGACAAGATGCATGATGGAGGGATCCCTGCATCTGCATCATGATAATCTATAGCTGTGGCTTTTGCAGGCTCCTAGCAAGCAGGGTGTAAGAGGGAGTGCACTGGTCATTTACATAGGTGGGTCTGTGGTGGTGGGGACTCACTTGCCAACACCCTTGCTGGATGGCAGGGATTGCAGCTGTTAGCGAGCAAGAGGAAGCTATCATTTCCTTTTGACTTTTACAAACTGGCCTAATATACGTTCTATTTATTCAGGTGTTTTTATACAAATTTTCCAAAGATTCTGAGTTTGACCTTTGTATGCGCAGTTTCCCCTCCAATTAGTGGAAAGCATTTAGAAATGTCAAGGATGGGACTAGACAGGGCCTCCTAGGTGCTGTATGCAACCAGATTGCACACTATCTTTTTCAACTGTATCAAATAGCAGGAATCATTTGTTGTCTCCTACTCTTCTGTTTGCTGTACTGCTGTATCAAAACCTTGTTCAGGTTGCTTAGAAACCCTCTTCTAGTATCCAATCTTTTTCACAGCACATTCATATTCATTTGTTCTTGTGCCAGTATTGTCCCCTAATTGAGTAGCTCATCTCACTATGTAAAGTTTACACATTGCTTTAATGTATTTCTAAGAAGGAACCATATCTTTTCTCAGTCTTCCTATTTTTAGGCTAAACAAGCCCAGCTTTTTTAGCGTCCACTCATAAACTAGGTTCATTATTTCCTGGATATACCCAGTAGGCTTTCCCTGCACCTGTTCTAGTTTCAGTTTCTCATCCATGAGAACAGTCCTGCACAACCCTCCCAGTCTTGCAGAGGAGGTTACACCACCACCTAGCATAACAGCAAATACATCTGCCTCTCTGTCTGCACTGGCTTTACTTCACATGCTACCCACTAGGACCACTTCTGCCTTTGCAACATCTTCTGTTGATGGGTTCCGGTCATTCTATGATAATATAATAAATAAAGGTCTTTTTTCCTCTTGGTCTTAATTAAATAGGCATGCAGAGTTTGGGTTTTTGCTCTGAAACAATTCCAGGCACTTACTTAGATCTCCCTTGCCCCTTCCTCACCTGAAATATTTGTTAAAAATATTGCCGCTGACCTTACAGCTTCCCATGATGCATTTTGTTTTCAGGCTTATACTCTGTCCCATTCTTAGTTTACAGCTTTTTAGGGTGCAGGGTTTTCCATTAACCATCCCACCTTTGCTTCCAGTTTTTACATCACTCTCCCTCACAGGGCCTGGTGGTGAAGCCTTCTAGATTTCAGGTCATGCTAGAACACTTGTAATACCTTTTACTTCAGAAAAGCCTCTTTTTTTCCTGTGGTTTCCATTATATTTAAAGCCTGTTTAGTGGTTTGGATTTTTTCTTCTTCATTTTGTGAGTAAGGTTGAGCTCGGATCAGCTGAAATAATTTTTATTTTGGTGTCACACTTTCTCATCCCTAATGTGACTTCTTGAATGCCCAATCACAGTTTCTAGTATTTATGTGATCT
The DNA here is from genome assembly GCA_025345505.1 of Todiramphus chloris collaris. Taxonomy (NCBI): domain Eukaryota; kingdom Metazoa; phylum Chordata; class Aves; order Coraciiformes; family Alcedinidae; genus Todiramphus; species Todiramphus chloris. Next base: position 8,629,564 of record JANVCC010000020.1, read on the forward strand.
TTGCTTAATTCAATACACTTCTTGGGGTGATCATTCAGCCATATGGGTTTGATGCCACCCTTACAGAGATGTCCCTTTGTTTGACATTTCACATAATTTTTGTCTTGAAGATATTCCAGGTTTCTACTGAAATCCAGGTCAATGAGATTTTCAACCCAGTTTACTACAGCAACACATCCCCTTAAATTCTCAAGTTTAATTAAATTCCCAAATTTAATTCTCATCACTTTATCCAATAAGGCAAACTCACAACAAATGAGAAGTTTGTGTTGCTTCTGTAAAAGCTTCTAAAGAGTCTTTGATTCTAGCACAGCACCCTCTTCACGGGTAATGTGAATGGGTAATGGGGCTTGTCTGCTGCTATGCGCCGGTGCCCCGAGCTGGGGCAGGTGTTCCTGCATCAGTAAGGATGTGCAGATGCAGGGCTGGGTGCTTGCTCAAAGAGGGATGGACACCCACCCTTGGCTCCGTCCCGCTCCTGCAGCGGCATGTTTGAACAAGAAACAATAACATGCTCAGTAATGGCACAAGTAAAGTTTTACAAGGAGAGCAGGTGTGCCTGTGTGAAAGATAAACTCTTCCCCCATGCGACGATAAGATAAATGATCCCAATCTTGTGATTTAGTTAATGTTTCTGTCTTTAGCCTGCTGCGTACACAGCACCCTGCTGGATAAGCTGCCCAGAACTGTGTGCCTCTGTATGCACAGAGCTGTAATAGTCAGCACTATCATTCTCTCACCTGGTGTCCCTAACTAAACAGCCTTTAATCATTATACATCGTTAATATGTGTTCTTTATTGTACAGTGCAGCAGCTACCTTGCATTAAAAAATCACCAATGACAACATTAAAAATAAAAGGCCAGTGACAACATTAAATAACATCACTGGCTGTGACTGAAGGATCTTGTTTCACTGCTATTTCAGGCTGTCACGTTTCTCTGGAGCAGTATTTAAATTATGTCTGAATTTAGGCAAATGTTTTTTGTTCGGTTGCCTTGAGAATTAGAGTTAATCCATCTTTCTCACCAAGGGAAAATTCCTCCAGAGGCTTCTTGCTCTTGTTTCACTGCTTATTGATTATCACTCCCAGTTTGCACGTTACTGGCTGTGGCATTCCAGCTGCATTTGAATGAGCAAAAGAAAAGCCAGCTGGTGCTCTGTTGTTCTGATTTTTTATATCAGCATTTTGGTTTCAAAGACATTTATCTAATCTTATTAACTGGCTTTACCAAGAGGATTTCCTCACAGACTTAACTGGGAGAAAACAAATAGGCAGTGAGGAGGGGGGGATGGAGGATATCTTCTGCTACTCTGCACAGAAGCATGCTCATACCTACTGGAATTAAAAATAAATCAGGTTTGCCATTGAGGCAAATGCTGGGGTGTCCTGACTACAGCAAAGCCCCTGAATTTCTCTTACATGTGTGGCCTGTAAGAAGGCAAGGCAATGGGCATTTTCCTCCCATGCAGGTGCAGAGAAAAGGCCAGACAACCTGCTGCAGAGGAAACAGTGGGCAGTGGGCCCATGCCCACACTCAGGGAAAGGCAATCTGGGGGCTGCAGCCGTGTTTCTGGCACCTCCCTGTGCCCCCTTTCTAGTGAGAGCTCACTGGTTATGTGTGGGGCTCTTGGCATGTAACTAAAAGGCAAATGTACACTCAGAGTGCAAAGAGGGAGATTTGGATAAATTGGTTCAAATGGTGTGTAGATGTTTGGGTGTAGCAAGCATGCAGCCTAAGGTCTGAATTCACAAGAAGACATATGCACAAGTCATGGCATTCATAAATTTAGAGTATTTGACATAATGTAAAATACAGTAACATAAATTTACAAGCCTACATATTTTTTTTATAGTGTTCCTTAAAAGTAGTTGCTGCTAAAAACTGATTTCTACTACAAACAAAGAATCATATCTTTAGTCAGTCCCTTGTTAATTTAGCAACTCTCAAGTTCTCCAAATGGAGGCTGAACATCCAGGAATTCATCTGACAAAAGACACCCCAGAATCTGGAAGGTTATCCAATTACCGTTTAAAGAAACTTACAGCAAGGATGACTAGCTAAAGAGAAAAGTCTCTGAGAACATTAAGAACAGAGAAAGAAAGAGCATGTGAGTGAGACACAGCTTCACTTTCTCATGAGCCAAATGAGGAGAATTACACCTGTCCTTATGTTTTGTGATTGGTGTAGTCAAGGTCCCTGGTGTTGTTGGGTATGGACTTGCTTGCTTTTCTTCCTTTCTTCTCTTCTCCTTCCCTCTCCCTCTTTTGCTGTCTACAGACCCCATATGTGCATGAAAGACTTGCATTGATTCTTAAGAAATCTTTTTACATTTACATTTGTTAACAATGAGGGTTTGGTTCTTAACTTAAAAGCTCTGTTTGGGGTAGCACCAGCAGAGAATAAAGGATGACTATTGATCATGGACTGAATCAGAGGAGTGGTAGATGGCTGCTTCTCCTGGGGAAAAAAAGGGAGGTTCCAGGGACACATTGCCTTGGAAACCCCACCCAGAGCAAGATCATCAAGAGCTACTGGATCTTCCTAGATCTCTCTAGATGCTGGGAATTTTCCACTGAGAAAACTGCATTGCCATGTCTGGAAAGAGAGTCGCATGATGATGCATTCCCATCCCATGCCCATCACAGGTATTGGCTTCTCTAAGCAGGCATAGGATTATGTCCAGTTGATTCAGAAGCATTTGAGATTGACTGCAGATCAATCCCATTAACTCTTCCTCATTGCTAACAGCTCCTGTTGGCCAAAGGCATGGCTGGACAAACCTTCCTGCAGCTTCCAGTCTGCTCCAGCCACCTTCTGCTTCAGCCAGCATGGCTGTGAGAGGATGGATTGCCCAGGCATAAGCTGGAAGCTCTTCATTGCATGCTGTAGCCTCTCTAGGGGCTGAAGAATGGCATGCTGGAGTGCACCCATCTTCTCCCAGTCTTCAGAGCTGTCTTGCCCTGGCAGTCACAGGGAGCTCACACCACCTTGTGCCCAGGTGATTTTATAGAATGACATAAAGAAAGAAGTCCTGAGGGCTAATGGAAACAACACACTTCTAATATTGGCACATCTGTTAAAATTACATCAGTAAAAGAGCAAAATACAGGACAATAGCTCATCTGTCATGATGAAAAGCTACATGTTATTCCTGAGTATCTCCCATAGCACCTATATTCCTATAGGTTCAGCACCTGTCCTCATGGGGAGGCTACTGCAAAATAAGTGAGTGTGTGTGAGGAGGTGAATTTAAAACAATGCTCTGAATTAGCTCCTTAAAGAAATGTCTTTATCTGTCACAAAGAACACCTTTAGCTCACTCCACCTCACCCATCTCCAGAACTGGATAAATGGAGGCAGCACTTAGTCGAAAATGAGCATGTCCAAGCTGGAAGTTAATACAGAGCAGCCACTCTGGCCTATTTTCCTATTGCAGCCATGTTCTGAGATGAGAACAGCTTCTTGGTTCTCCAAATCTTGCATTGTGCACCCAGAGTGGAAGATTTATTCATTGTGGGAACAGATTTGTTTCCTTCTCTATTCTAATTTAAAACACATTCAATCAAGCAGGGGCCCTTTGAAAATCTGGATGTGCAGCACAGTGATGGCTTTTGATTTTAAGATCCAAGTCATTGTTTCCCAAGCCCCCATGGCCTGAACCCAGGGTATCAAAAAGATCTTAACTGTTCAAGATTAATAAAGCAGCCAGTGGTCTTCTTTCTCCTGGCAAAATTGAGTTGCCTGTGCTAAGAATAAAGCTTACAGGTCTGGTTAGTGAAACTTTGTTGAGGTATCCTCCAAGGATATGAAAAAGACCATGATAAATTTTTGCTTCATCACTGAGAAAGAAGCAAAATTTCCCTCCTGTGAGAAATGTTTGTGTTTGAGATTTAGTGTCAGTTCAAAGTGGGCCAAAATTGCCTCTAACCAGAATTGTTTCAGATGGGATCTCAGGAAGGGGTCTTGCCTTTGCACCAGGAGGTGCAGACTGCCCACTGCTGCACACCCATCCCTTTCCAAAGCTGAGTCCTTAGGAGTACTCTGGGACCACAAGCAGACCCTATACAAGCATACAGAGGCACAGAGAGGCTTTGCACCTGACTCTATCATAGTGTTACAAACTACTTAACATAACACAAGAGCTAAAGATCTGAAAAAATAATAATAATGGCATGTATATATCTTTGTTCTTTCTATTTCTCATCCTTCTGAAGAGTTAGGAAATGGTGAAGCCCTCTAAATTTTAAAACTTCTTTTTCAGGTTGGTAGTTTTCCTTCAGAATCATGTCTAGGTGGACTTGTTCTCCCTGTCCTTAGAGGGCAAGAAAGTGAAGAATGTGTGCCTGTATTTCCTCTATTTCGTCTGCAGCTTATTATTTAGTCACTGTTCAAGTGATTTTGCACCCTGCTCCTTACCCGCAGCAGGCTTCTTTGCTTCACTGCTATTAATTTGTCTCTGTATAGCTGTACCCTGTTGAACAATATTTCCTTGCCTAAGTAAACTCTAAATATTCCAACTGTTGCATCTGTGCAGTTAGTAAGTGGTTGACTCCCCAGCAGATAAATGCTTTGGTTTCCACAGCAAAAGAGGGATCCCAGTACATCCCAATATTTTATGGCTTAAAAGGGCCATCTGAATTGCCTGTCTTCTACTGTAATTCTTAAATTGCACATAGATAAATAGAAGGGTATTTTCTTGTGCCAACTGCAATGTTAAAACGCATTTTTCTCCACTGATAGGAATATAAATATATATTATATGTATAAAAGTCACACCCATTTACTGCAGATTGATGCCCATGAAAAAAGATTTCCTATTTCAAAATGCACCTTGTCAGTTAATTTTTAATAAAATTAATCTAAGAGCTTTTATCTTATAGTGTCCTGGTTTCTTAATTAAAATGCCATATGGTACTAGGTGAAATGCTTTGTGGAAGAAATGTAAGTCTTTGTCATTATTTTTCCCTTATTAAACAAATGTATAGTCCAACAGCTGTTGAGCATCCTCTGTACAATACTTTTTCTACATTTCATCATGGCAAAGCTTCCTCCTTCAGGCTTGAAATAAATGTAGGAGTCAAAGCTTAGAAGGAATCTTCTATTTTTTGTACAAAAGACCTATGACTGTTCTGACTTTTTGTGAACATTTAATCAATTTTGAGCAAGCATCCAAACAAGGTGGGTGTAATCCATTTGTAGAGAATTCACTCAAAATTCGCCAGTCACTTGGGAAACAGTGACAAGGTGATTTGTCTGTCAGCATTTGGGAGGGATCTGGCTGAGTAGTATTCTGGAGGAAGCACAAGTTCCTAAATATTTTTTTTCCCATGAAACGTTGTACAAAATTATGACTTAGTATAGATGAATGCTTCTGCACACCTCCACAGGTGAGATGTGAGCAGAGGATTTAATGCATTGGTTTAATTAGTTCAGGTTCTGTGTTACTGACTGTATATCTAGACCACAGGTTTCATCTCATCTAGCAAAGAACTAATGCCAGAATTCAGGTCCACCTTCACTTTCATAGAAATCTACCTTCAGATCCAACTTAAATACCGAGTGTTGACTGCCTTCTGAAGTTGGCTACTTCTAAGAGTTTCTCTCTAAGGTGTGGCCATTTACAGTGCCTTTTCTTTTCTTGAATACCTGTGTCTTAGAGAGCCTCAAAGCCACTCTGGTTTTTCAGCTCTGTATTCCCTCCCTTTTTCTTACCCTTGTTCCCTGTTCCCAACTGCTCTGCCAAGCAGATACCCTGGGAGCATGGGCTGTGGTCTCCACCGGAGGGAGCTAGAGCATGAGCTGGCTGCCACCCCACAGCAGCATTGGCCCTCCCCTGGGGCTGGTTGGTGGAACAAGCCCTTCACCCCACTGCCCATGCTTCCTTTGAAAATTTGGGGTTTGCACTTGTGGGGAAGAAAAAACCTGAAAACCATCTGGCCAAAGAATATACATTGTGGGATCGAATATTAAAAAATAAGGAGAGTAAGTCTTCTCAGATATTTTCTTGGATATATCTCCCATTGCTTCTCTTCTCTGTATCTCTGTAGAGATTTGCTTCATAATTTAAACTAATTTTTGATGTCGTATTAGTCATTGTCCTGTCTCTCCTTTGAAGTGCCATCATGTTGTGAGAGTCTGAGGATGACTATTTGCCATAGGGTGAGATGAGAGCCATCATGTACGGATGGGTTAAGAGGAACAGAGTCAGTATCTGCCCTTGAGATAGCACCATTCTTATTTCTCAGGTTATATAAACTTTCATCTCTAAAGTAGAAGCTGAAATTTTAAGGTATTTGTTGCAGACAGTTTATCCAGATGCACACAATGGATGCTTTTATACTCAAAGAGTAGTAGCTGATGACTTATTTCTCTGTACAACTCGTGCCCGTCATCACTGTGATATCTGAGCATGGCTACCACCCTGCATGAGCACTGAGAAATTTGAGCCTGTTTTAGTGAAGCATTTGCCTCCTGCTATGTATTCCCCAGAAGGTGTAAAACCACAGATCCAGCTTTCTTGGAGAAAACATGCAACAAAAAGCAGCAGAGTTTTGCATATTAAGGGTCTGTAGCTTCTGTAAATGACTGATCACCTGAATTTGGCTTTACAGGTCACTAAATAATGATACAAGGTTTATGTGTGAGGACACACCTGAAACACTCTTCTCCTTTTGACCACTGTGGTGGATTTAAGCTGTCTGATGGAAAAGGACCTAGGAGTGCTGGTCGACACCCATCTGAACATGAGCCAGCAGTGTGCCCAGGTGGACAAGAAGGACAATGGCATCCTGGCCTGTGTCAGAAATGTGTGGCCAGCAGGAGAAGGGAAGTGATCGTGCCCCTGTACTCAGCACTGGTGAGGCCACACCTTTAGTGTGTTCAGTTCTGGGTCCCTCACCACAAGAAAGACATTGAGTTGCTGGAGCAAGTTCAGAGAAGGGCAACCAAGCTGATGAAGGGTCTGGAGAACAAGTCCTGTGAGAAGAGTCTGAGGGAATTGGGATTGTTTAGTTTGGAGAAGAGGAGGCAGAGGGGAGACCTTATTGCTCCCTACAGCTACCTGAAAGGAGGTTGTGGTGAGGTGGGTGCAGCCTCTTCACTCAAGTAAATAATGATAGGACTAGAGGAAATGGCCTGAAGTTGCACCAGGGGAGGTTTAGACAGGATATTAGGAAGAATTTCTTTAATGAAAGAGTAGTCAGGTCCTGGAACAGGCTGCTCAGGGAGGTGATGGAGTCACCATCCCTGGAGGTATTTGAAAAAGCATGTAGATGAGGAACTTCAGGACATGCTTTAGTGGGACAGTGAGGTGTTGACAGTTGGACGTGGTGATCTTAGATGTCTTTTCTAACCGTGATAATTCTGGGATTCTGTGTCATTCTGTGATTTGTGCCCTTCCCTTCTGTGAAGAAAAAGAAGGAAACTGCATGAGTTTACATATATGCATTCATACTTTATAAGAAACCCAGATGTTAAAGCACTTGCATATCCCTGCATACATAGCAATTAAGGACAAGGCTTCTGAATTTAGGATGCCTTTTTAGTGCATGTTCTCAAAGGATTTTTCTTTTTTGAGTATAAAACGCAGTTTCTTTTGAAAAAAGAAAATCAACATGCACCATAAATGACAACTTGTTATGGATGTAAATATTAATTATACATTGAAATTCTGGAACTGTTTTTACTAGAAGCTTGTTAGCTTGTTAATTATCATAATTATCATACAAGGGGAAAGGGAAGAGAGAGAGGGAGACTGATTAGCGTTGGTAATTTGCCTCGTCCTTTCTGTGCTGTTGCCTTTTTTTTTCATTTTAGGAAAATTAATTCTGTGAAATTATCACTAGGGTGCTGTGTGCTTCAGGACACGTCTGTATGATGTGGCATTGTTCTGGCAGAATGCAGACTTAATTCATGCTTGGCTCCTTTCCTGACCCTCTTCTCCTTGCCATATTTGAGTCTGCCACTCCTGGGCAATGGCATATCATGCACCGTTCTTCCCTCAAATAAAACACAAATAAAAATAGGGACAGACACACAGTGCTCCTGAAACCTCAAACAAATAGGGTCTGACAGAGGAATAAATGAAAATGCTGCTGGTTTAATTACAATAGAATAGAGGAAAATAACCCCTAGGAGACATAGGGCTGTTAGGGGATACCACTGGAAACCACAGCCATCCTTAGTGTTTTGGAGGAGACTTCAAGCAATATTCATCCTCTTGACAACCTTAATGGACTCTTATTTTCTCCACTTGCACCTATATGGGTGGAACAGCCCTGGGTACTGATGGGGGGGGGGGGGGGGGGGGTGGGAAATGTCCCATATAACATTTACTCATAGAAGAATTTTATTTAACTCTGAGGTAGGAATTAAAAAGTGAGCTTAACTGTCTATGTTTCATCATGGTAAAAATTTGCCTTTTGGTTTATTTAAGGTTCCATACCCCCTCCTGAGTTGTTCAGGATATTCAGGAAAGATCTGGAAAAAGGTGTCTGTGAATCCACCAAATCTGCAAGGAATACAGAATTAGTCAAATTCTGAAAAGGCTGTGTGAAACTTCAGAGGCACCTAATCCAACTAGATGAATGAGCGACACGGTGTCAGACAAAGTTCAGCTCTGTTCAGACAAAGTGTTGCACATTGAGGGGGAGAAAAAAAATGCATGTGCTCCTATGCTGTACTGGGCTCTCAATTACCTGCAGTGGCTTGGGAAAGGCAGCTGAGTGTCACTGTAGACAGCTCAGTGATAATTTGGATGCAAAGCACAGCTCTAATTTATTGGTCAGGCAAGATGTTAGACTGCAAAATGAACAGGATAGAGAATAATGTGTAAAATACAAGCAATTAATAATGTAAGTCGATGATGCATTCACATTTGGAATAACATATGCAGGACAGGTCACTCAATACTCCCAACCTTCACAAGAAGCCCTCACTAAAGCAAGACAGAGTTCAGAGAAAGGTGACAGAAAGGGAGACAGACATGTGAAATTTCTATGTGAGAAGAGACTGAAAAGACTGGACAGTTTGCCTTTAAAAAAAATGTGAAAACAGATGATCTGTTATAAACAATGCAAAGGTAGGTTGTGATATGCAGCTAGCAAACAGAAAGCCTCTTTGGCCTGTATTACAATGCAGAAGCAAGAACGGAGTGAGGGAATTGAAAAAGTAGCAATATCAGAGCTGCTTAAAAACACTAAATGTTTTGTACACATATCATTAGCTTTGATGCCGCCAGACATCAGTTGCTAAGCCTGTAGCATCAAATGGTTTGTCATGGTGGGAGCAGGCTTCTGGAGTGAATGGCTGGTGCTGGGGACCCAACACCCATGCTGTGTGCCTTCAGGGCTTTTACACCGGATAATGTCTTACACTGGATCAGACCTACTCTAATCCCTCAGACCAAACATTCAGCAGCAGCAACTTGTCAGTCATGCTCCTTGGGTGCTGTTTATTTTCATCCGATGGAAATGCACTAGATAGAAATGAAAACTCCACACTGTGAGCCACAGAGTGGTATGTGGGGACCTTTGGGACAAATGACTCAAAAGCACAGCTCAGATCCAAACTCAAATGTTAATTCAGATATATCTTTTAAGCCCAAGAACATACTAAGACTCAAAGTTTGACATTTTTTACTGTAAAAAGAATGTCAGAATTATACCATTGAAACTCGGAATTTGATAGCTGTTTTGTTTTACTTTATTTTATTTTTATACTTTTTTATTTCTTTTCATTAAGTGATAGTAAGGATGAAATATTTATTTTGGGTTAAGCACCAAAGAAGACACAACAGAAGTCTCTGATGTCTCTTCATAGCCAGTCAATTATGGAATTAAATGAAATATTCAAGTGTGTTTGTATTAAACTGACAAACTTGTGTGTGCTTAATAAGCATTTATTTAGATAAATCTCTAGGGTGTTTCTTGTGCCACTGTTTCTTTGCTGTTGCTGTCCACAGTGCAGACTTTGGAGTAGCTTTTGAAGTGGAAGCAGACATATGTTACACCAAATCAAATAGATTGGGTTTTTTCTAAATGATTGCTGTTTTCAGATTGTTAGAGATATTCACATCTTTAACAGAACAACTTGAGCCAGGCTGGGCTGAGGAGACCCTACAGAACGAGCTCCAGGGTGAGGAGTAGGACAGTGGAGTGGGCTATATGAACACATGGGGTTTGAGATTATTACTGCCACCTGATCTAGTCCATCAAGACACATGCATTAGGATCACTCTTGCAAATGTCACTAGCACAACGGGCACCTCAGTATCTGCACGGTAAGTCACTCTCTAATACATTTGAAGACAGATTTTTCTTTTGATGAGAACTGGTTGCATTTCAGTTAACCTCATAAGCTCATGCAGTGACAGCTCTTACAACCTTAGACTTATTTATCTGGAGGAAAGCATTGCCATTATTAACGTAAATGGTATCTATTTGTTTCTTATTCAGGTTTTGCCTAAATAATACTTGAAATTATCTACCAACTGTCAGCTGTCAACCAGTAAATGTGTCCAGGAGAGACAAGAAGTGCCTCAGCTCTGATTGCCAAGCCAGCGGAGTAATTCAGGTGAAGACTTGTTGAGAGGTTTAGACCCCTGTCAGGATTCTACCAGGAAATGAAAGGTTTCCACTTTCTGAAGAGGGCCTAGGACTTCCTGTACTGAGCTTGGGTGGATAGTGCCATAGAGGCAAGGGACAGAGGTGGGACATGGCTGTGCACAACCCACTAGGTGATAGACAGCCTCACAACCTGCCAGTGTTTGTGGCAGGAGGGGGAGGACACATTTTCCTTCATGCATCTGTCCCCACGCAGGCACTGAACATGTCTATAGGGGTGTGTGCCTCTAGTATGAGTAAAAATAACAGAAAACACACCAGGACAGTTAGCAAGTCAAGACCACTGGACTGTTTGGTCTCTGGTTGGTTTCAGTGGCTCCCCTGCCTTCAGCACATCCTGACAAAAGATCTTGGGAAATTGCCCTGTGGAGATCGTGGTGTGACATCTGGAAGATGCACCTATCTCTGAAGGAGAGTAGGTCTGCTATAATTATTCACGTGTGATAATTAACCAGGATGTAATTAGATATAATCACCCTGACAACAGTGTGCACCTTTTTCAACAGACAAGGAGGAGGCCTTGCTGTCCACCTGTGTCTGATCAAAAGGGATAATAGAGGAGTGAGCCATTAGCGTGCACATGGTAAGAGAGCTGGGCCAGTGCTCCCATTGAAGGCCTGATAAGTGATACAGCCAAGCATGGGAGAAAATAATTAATTCATGATATTTTTTTAAACTATCTTTGTTATCATGATCTCAGTTGTCAGTAGCCAACCTGTTTGAATAATGCTGCATAAAGAAAGAAAAGAAAAAACAAAGAATAATAATAAAAAAAAAACAAACAGAAAAACAAAAAACGAAAAGAAAAAAGGCCAGGGCAGCTAAAAGAGAAGAGAAACATTTTCTACACTATCAGCAGGGTTCAGTGAAATTATGGCGTCCCTTTGTTGCATCAACCAACAAGGGAACAGCTGAAATGTTTTGTATCCATCTGTGCATGGCACCTACCCAAAACGTGCTTAACGCAAATGCCCATGACAAGCGCCCTGTCCTCTGCTCATCTAGAAAGACCAGAATTGTGCATTGAAATCCCAGATCCATGGAAGGAAGGCTTAAAAATGTGACATGGGCATGACTGGTCCCTGCCCCAGCCTCATGCTGAAGAGCAGCTGAGATCTCTTTGCTTTAGCCCTGTCAGGGCTACACACAGGAAAGAGGAGCAGTGCAGCCATGGAGCCCTCTCAAGGATCCCTCAAAATTCCAGGAAGCTTTAATTGAATTCCCAAGAGCATCCACTTTCCTATGCACCGCTGATGGCAGCCCTCTGCCCTTGCCCCCTTCCTAATGAATGGTGTCCATCAGACTCCACTGAAGGGCAAAGCAGAACAACTGCAATCACATGCAAGGGGTTGCCCTGACACCAAAAAGAGATGTTTTACAGCCCCTCTCAGGAGTAGCTGCTGCCAGCCTGCTTGCTGAGGCTCATGCCAGCCATCCGTAGGGGCCTGAAGAGAAAGTATTTCCCAAAAAGACATGTGCACACCTTTGCTGTATTGGACTACATGAAAAAAAAAATGGTATCAGAGTGGGATCTTTCTTTTGCAGGAGGAGATAGATCAGATCCAACCCCCAAATGTCGCTGAAGTAGGTTGAAGTTCACACTTTGTTCCCAGGTCTAAAGGCTGAAGTCGACTCTGCTCTTACATGGGGTAAAAACAACTTTTCTGGCCTTCTGCTTTAGATTTTACTTTTTCCTCCTGTGCACTGCATATAGCACAGGTTTTTTTTTCCATAAGCAGCTTTGAATCAACTTTCAGGATGCCAAAATTCCACTAGCTTGTACCTGAACTACAGCCCAAGGCTTTCTAAAGAGCAAGGTCTCCTAAAGCAGAAACTTTTTCATATGCTTTACATGGGAAATAATTAGAAATCAATACATTGCAGTAGACAATGTTGTCAACTGGCTTTGTGATAGATTCTGTGCTACGTGCTCACAGACTACCGCAAAAAGGCTCTTCTGGAGTCAGATTCAGAGCACTAATATAGTCAACACTGGGAGACAAAGAAGTCTAGCCAGAAGTTAGTCTCTGTCTAAACCACCCAGACACTTCACTATAATTTTTTTCTGTTCCCAGGGCTGAACATGTGGGTCTTAGTCAGGCTCAGTGATGATACCTGCACCTGCCCATGCTTGATTCACCCCATACAGAACAAGTTCTGGATAACCACCAGCTTCCCCATCTGCACAGGATGGCATCAAGACAGACTGTCTACAGTCAAATATCTGCCTTTCATCCAGCTAGCTCAATGTACTCTGTCTTCCCCCATTCCACCTTTGACACAAATATTTTTTTTTTTTTTTTTTTAATTATTATTTTGCTGTTTCCTATGGATTCTGTTGTATTTTACTCCAAGGCGGATGTGGGTAAATATCATTTTTATAAGCCCAAAACCAGACATGTAATTTTATTCTTGAAATCTTGAAAACATTTGCTGAGACTATAAGCTAGGCTTTGTTACTTCTAACCAAAAATCCCTTTTTCCTGTGCTTTCCCAGCCTCATCTGCCTCTTTCCATGTCTCCGCCTTGCCTTTGCTGTCTGACTGTGGGACCCTGACATGTACCATTGTGAAAATGCTTCAGAAAAGGTACCCATTGGAGAGGTGCCTCGTCGCATCAAGCAGAAATATCTCTACTGACACAATCAAAGCCTAAACTGTTGCTTTTTATAGATATTTCCCAGCATTTGCTGTGTTTTGGCAATCAGTGCTGCATTCATAGAAAGAAAGTACCAGAGCAGCATGGATACAGTCAAAGTCCAGGTGCTTTAAAACACCATAAACAAATCTTCTGGCATATTTTTCTGAGGTTTTTTTTATGTCAATACTTAGGAGTTTGGTTGAAGTGCAAGTTTGGCTGGGGAAGCAGCTTTACGTGGTGGGAGCAAGGCAGCCAAGCCAGAGGGGAAAGCTGGGCTGTGTGTGCTGGGCATGCTGCAGCAGCCACCCTTCCCTGCCAGGACCACCCCTGCTCCTTGCTCCCTCTTCCTGCCTGCCCACTCCCACCTGTGCCCTTCCCAGAGCTTTGGGACAGGGATTGTCTCTCTCCATGCAAGACTTGAGATTCCACAGCTCCAAACATAACAGCACCAAGTGGACCTGTAGGAGCTGTTGTAACCCAAACATCAGTTTCTTTCATTTCAGAAGCACCGAGTGGACCAGACGAGCCTCATTTGGTATATCTTGTGCTAGCAGAGAGTCTCCAACTATGGTGCTTCAGATGCCCGTAATATTTCCTATTTGTAAGGCATCCTTGCCCTCTCCAAAAATATAAACCAGCTATTGCTGCTTTGTAGAACTTTGGTCAGAGCACTAGAGGGGAGAGTCATTTCCACCGCTACCTCAGGCATTATACAGATGCCTGATGGAGCACAGAAGAAAGCGAGGCTAAGGAGAGCCAGCCCAATTAGCGCAGCACCCTGGGCAGGGCATTTCATCTGGGCCCTCTGTACCGCCCGCCGGGCCAGGTGCAGATGTGCCAGCAGTGAGTGACAGGCAGAGGAACTGGGACCTGACTACATTCAAAATCTTTCCCTGAGATTTCCCTGCTTCCTTTTTCTCTTTCTCCCCTTTCACCACGTGAAACACGCGGTGGGCTCTATGTGCAAACACTGACAGATGGTGACACTCAGCTCCAGCTCAGGCAGATTAGAAAGGGAACTCAGTGTTCAAGGGACCAATTACCACTCTGTCCCCTCAGGGAAGAGCATATCAGATGTTTACTGAGGGTTAATAATAAATGAATTGAAAAAAAAATTGCTCTTCGAACACCATATTCTGTGTATTCATGTCAGCAGGTTGTAATTAGCTAATTAAATGCTTGGACTGACAGAACGGCCCCAGTGGGGGTTGCAACATTGCAGACTGCTCCTGAAATATGAGCAGGAAACATCTTGGAATATGTAGGCAGGAGAGCAGTTAACACCTCACATTTAATGGGACACTTCTTCCTGCAAAGGCTACTGGGAGAGCTGGGAGGAGGACTTGGACAAGTCCTGCGTCTGCAGAGCTTGCTGCCAAAAAAGCTGGGGACAGCATGCAAGTGAAGCGGGGCACGCAAGATAAGGAAACAAGTGGTCATGGGCACTCTGCAGCAAGCAGCCATGGAGAAAAAAGGATGAAGCTTTTGAAATGAGTATACAATTCAAAATGAATATCAACTAGCTGGTAACCTCTGGCTCCTCCTTAAAAGGGTAGAGAGCTCTGCAGTGGTGAAAGAGCTACCAGGACGCACAATGTACTATAAATATGGGTGTCCAACCATGTATGATTAGTTTGAGTCATCAAAACCAAAGCTACACTTAAGGAACATGAAAGGCCCACCTTTAACCTCCCAAAGCAGAGGAAATGAGAAGGCGCATTCAACCTCTTGGCTGCCGTTCGGGTATTAGCTCATGCCATACACCCCTGCCCTCGCTGCTGGCCTTCGGAGATGAGAGTGTTTTTTTGCCACTGGCATGTCACTGCTGCTTGTTTGCTTTCCTGGCTCCTTAGCAGCAGCGGGGTTGGGTTCATGAACAGCAAGGCACCTGGCACACTATACAAATAGGGGAGCACAGTCCATGCCAAATTACAGCACAGATAATGTATCCGTCTGGAACATATCAAAGGAGGCATTTGCAGCACCAGCAGTGAAAATGATAGTGTGTCAGGATTTTTCAAGCCCTAGATTTCTTTGGTCCCACTCTCTAGACAAACTGCTTTGGAGGTAAAAAGCTCCTTATAAGGAAGCAGCCGGGAAGTGTGCAAGCCATCCCAGTAGGAATCTGAGCTCACTCTTTGTGACCCTTTTGATTTAGCAAAATGACCTGTGGCATCGTGTGCTTGGACCTGCAGCCTGACAGCATGTTGTAGACATGTAAGACAGCAGTGGTCATCTGCCCAAGGTCCTGGGTGTGGTAGAAAGACTTGACACAATGGGAGTTTCCCCTCTTCCCTTCCCAGCCCTGTTCTGATCCCAGTACAGCTTGGCTGGATGAGCAGATCTACCCAAACTCTTGAATTTTTGAACAGTGATTTCTCAGAGATGAAAGGCTGTGTAGATGAAAAGGGTGAAAAACATGTAAAAGATGCCTCTAAAATGTAAACTGTGAGATATCTACAGAACATAAGAAATCAAAGGGGAACACGCCATTTTGCACCTTTCTTTCATTATTGCACCAGAAGTTTAGGGTACACAAGGCAGTTCATTTGAAAAGCGTTCTGAGATGTGCATTAGACCATGTACTGAGGCAGATGGAGAGCCAGCAGCTTGGGGCTGCATGCTCGGTGATGCTGGCATGTGCAGGACTTGGAGAGGACCACACTCTGCACAAGGGGTTGCCTGCTGTAGATAGGAGGTGTCATCTGACTCCTCAAATCAGGAATGCTCTGATGAACTCAGGAGGTCTAACCAAACTTCTCTTTGTTGCAGCTGTGATGTTTTCCTCATGCCTCTGCTAGTGCTCTGTGCTGTAAACATGGCCACCCAAAAAGCCTGAGAGAGAATGGCTGTGATGCACTGCTGCCAGACTGGGATGTATGTTTGCTCTATGAAAACTTATTGATCTTCCCTTCCACCTCTCCCCAATTGCTTTTTGTGATAGCAGAGAAAAACCACTGTTGTCTCATGCATGCCAATCTGAACTGTCCCTGTCCTGTGCCCTCCCACCATCCAGCCTTGGGGGGGGCAGTTTGGTAGGGCAGCTGTAAGGATAATGAGTTTTACTTTCCTCCTGCCCATACATGTGAGGGAATAAGGCAGGTTACTTTGCCTGTGATTCATTTTGTAAATTCTTTCCCTTTGATGAGCCAGCTTTATAAAAACTGCAGTTGTTCAGGCTCCTTTAACGGTTTTCTAGCACTGACTTGTTGGGCAAATTATGGAAATAGCCTTTTTCATAGTATTTGAGCCGGTTGGGACAAATTCAGCCCTCTGAAGCTTGTGGATGGCAGAATAGGTGTAATTTAAGCAGGCAGTGGCAAAAACTTGGTAATTTGAAGGATGTATGTGGGGTGTCTCTTCCACAGGAAGCAGATCCTTGTCCATGGGTAGTCTTCGAAGCACACAGATGCTTAGAGGCAGTGGAGTCTGAGCAAAGTATTCCTTCTTGGAGATAACCACAGGAAGCCTGACAGTTCTGAGCATGGGTTTGTAATAGTCCTCCCATGCTGCACAGGCCTGGCAGGTTGCTCTGGTCCCCAGTAAAGCTAATGGACCTGAAACATGGGATATCAGAGCAGGCAGTCACCCAGCTGGTGACTGCTTTACTAACGGCTTATGAGAATCCCTCTGTCAGAATAGCAGGCTTCTTGGCTTTTGGGTTTCAATTCCCCGTGTAATCACAGTCAGAGCAACCCTTGGCACTTTCCTCTGTAGGAGTTTGGGTTGAATTTTTAAAATCCTTCAGGATCCTTCATAAGGACAAGCCTTCCTATAAGCAGGGAGTAGACCACCTCAGCTATCTGGCTCCCATGCACAGGGAGCTGCCATGCTGCTGCTCACCCCCTGCCCATCACCCATTGCCACACTCAGCCCTCCTGAGGTATTCTGCAGTGAGATCTTTTGTCTTTCTGACTTCCTCAGGCCTGGGTTTGTTTTTCTGAACAACAAGTAGCACTGATCTTATATACCTATGGGCTCAGGACCTTAATTCACGCTTTGCAAAGTATTTCTGAACTGTCAGATGTTGTCCTGCAAACACTTGCCACCTTCTATACCCATTCCAATGAGGCAACGGATGCTTAAATTTTGGTGTGCTGCCAAGATCTTTCCCAGATCTTGGCTGTATAGCTTGAGTCTTTGCAGAAATGATGTATAGGTAGAGATACACGTCATCATGGTTGGGATTATAGGAAGTAAGATATTTTCTGTGCAAATATACAGCAGAGAATGAGAGAATGTGCAGTTTATCACACCCACTGAGCCCAGCTCATGTTGCCTGTGAGGATGGAAGGAAGGCACACAGCACCCTCCATGCGTGAGGAAGACCTGGAGAAACTGCCAGCTTCTTGTTACTGAGCTGTGACTATGTAGTGAAATCCTGCTCAACCATAATATTCCAGAACTGAGTCATCCAACAACATCAGCTATGCTTGTAATTGCTGTATCGGATAACCACATATATTTATTATTTACCAGCACACGCTTTATTGGCTTTCATTACAAACTGTTAATGAGGTGTCTGCTTTAATGGCAGTCGTAGAGCTAATAAGCAGGAGGTGGAAGGATCCTGCCCTTTGCCAACAGATTTGATTTCTTCGCTGGCTTTTGGACAACCACATATCCCGTCCACAAATGACAAGCAGCAGGATCGTGGCATCTGCCTCAAGCATGTCTGCTGTCATCTCATTTTGGCAGGGCACGGGGACACTGGAGGCTGTGTGGGGGCCAGTGGCTGACGATGAGGTGAAGGAGCAAAAGGTGTCACCCGTGGACTTAACCAAGAGCGACCTGCCCAGCACAGAGCGATGCTCACCCATCATCCCCCCAGCCTGTGTGGGGGTAACTGTGCCCCGCAGGAACGTGTGCAGCATGCTGCCCGTCACTGCCAGCCATGGGGGCACGTGGGGCATGGCCAGCTGCGGGAGGCGCAGCTGCTTTGCGCAGGCGGCACTCAGCTGCTTTGCATTTTGCAGAGCGTTTTAGGAGAAACATGTGTCTCCTCCGTCACCGCTGTCCCACTCAGGAACAACCATGTGGTGCCTGTGTTCCAGCTGCCTGACGAGGGGGTGATGCTGCGAAACCCCGCTTCCCGTGCTCTCCCCAGCTGGGATGCCCATGCATCAGAGGGGCAACTTCAGGGCTCCGCTCGCTGGTGAGACACTTTTCCAGTATGAACTGTAGGCTTGCAGCAAACCAAGAGAAACTCTATGCAAAATTGTGGTTGAACCCAGATGCACAGGCTGCGGTAGCTGAGCCTGTGCTGTGGGTGCGGTCCTGCACTCCCTTGTGTCACCTGTGCCAGTGGTGCAGCTCCTCTACCTGCCCACATGCCCTGTCCCTGGGTCAGGGGATGCAGAATTCTCCCCAGGGCCCACCGCTCCTGTTCATATGCCTAAAGGAGAAAGGGGGCATCCCAGTGATGCCCAGGGCAGGAGGAGACAGCAACATTGTCAAGGGATGGCATGCAAGATGAGGCCACGCATGGTGCAGGCTCAGGGCGGCTGGCAGCAGCTCTGCTGAGTGTCCGTCTCTCAGGGAGACCAGGCGACAGATGCAAGCCAAGCACCAAGAGTGGAGGTTTCCATTATTTTGGCCTTGGGCACTTTAGGAGCTGTGGCCGCCTTGAGAGTCACCCGGTGTTTGGCCAGATCCCCAATGGCTTTGCACATTCCTTTTCTTTCCCTGAATGAATGGTCTAATCTGGCTGGAGGGCATTGCAAGGCCCAATAGCCAGCTTGCTGCACCTGCTCATCAGGGATTGAAACACCTGCCGTGGTCGGGGCTTAGCATTTAAGTGCTGCTATTTGAAGACAAATCTTGTCTTTTGTCTCTGCCTGACCCTCCTCCCAGCTCCCCCCTCCCTCCCCCCTTAAAAGAAAGAAAGAGAGAAGCAGGGAAAAAAAAAAAAAAAAAAAAAGAGAAAAAAGCTGTGCTGGGTGGTTTTTTTGGACAGAGCTTATTTTTCCTCTGATTTCCCAGAGAAGAAGCCCTTGTTTTCCACATTAGGTGCATAGCTGGGAAAGGTTATTCACATAGGCAAAGAGAAGTGAAAGCATTTTCATTTTTCTCACAGCTGTTTCAAAGGCCTGTGCTGATGTTAAAACACCGGAGTGTTGTGTGGTTACACACTCTGGAGTGCTGCTGTGTCATCCTGGTACCAGCAATGAATGCTATGCAATAAACTCATGTTTTTAATGAGGGCAGATATTCTTCTTCCGCACAGCCTTACAGCCTTCTACCTACATCTGACCTTTAAATTTTTTCAGATTTTGTCTGACAACAAACAAGTAATATTGAGTCAACAGCTAATGTGAGATTTTTTTAATGGGGCATTAGAAGGGAGTTGTATAGTTTATGCCAGTAAATTTGCAAGTAAGGAAAACAGTGAATTTGTGGATTTGGGTGACCTAAGGCATGCAGGCTGCGTAAGGAAGCTTTGGGTTTGCAAGATTTGTTAATGAAGAGGCTGGAAAGATACAAAATGCACTAAGTGGATTGGACAGGAACCAGCTTACAGAACTCCAAAGTTAAAAGAAAGCAAAAAATATGCTTCTGGTGGCTCTCAAAGGATGTGTTCTTGAACCAAGTTCTTTAACACTTTTTTCAGTGATCTGGAGGAAAATAAAAGCCATGTTATGTAGGGAGATTGGCAGAGAGCAAAGTTTGCAAGAGAGGTAAGTAAAGAAGAGCAGGCTTCAAGGAAGAGGGCTGTTCAGAGCTACAAACCTGAGGCAGAAACGGGGAAACTTCTATCTTCAGTGGAAGAGAAAGGGCTCCCTGCCCAAGCCTTCCCTGAGAAAGGAAATCTGGCAACGCATCAGTCCTCAGTCTGCCAAAGTGTAACAAAACCTAGAGCAAGAAGTTGAAACTGGGCAGATGCAAGCTAAAGGGTAGATTGGTAATGGAGGGTGATGAACCACTGAAACTACTTACTAAGAGCTATGATGGATTTTCTTTCACTGGAGACTTTTAAATCACAGCAGAATTTCCTCATCTGTTCCCCCAAGCCCCCCAAAAAGAGATGCATTATTAGATTCAGAAGTCTTTTACATGCTGTATTACAGGGAAGATCAGGCAGGATGATTACGGTTGTCCTGGCTTTATAACCTATGAATACATTTAATCGGAAAACAATTTAATGGAAGAGAAATCCATGAAAATCTTGAGCTTATTTCAGTCTCATTTACCAAAAAATATTTGCGGGATAGTTAAGAATTATGGAGGGAGGCCTAGTTCATTCCTTTTGGAGATTTTTTTTTTTGGCAATTATTACATCATATTAAATAAATAGGGAGAAAATTTAGGCCCAAAATAAGAGGCTCATGGTCAGCCTGCAAAATTCTGTACATTGGGGTCAAAATCAACAGATAGATACTTTTTTTTTTTAGGGGGTGGTGCAGATCCTAATAAAAGGAGACTAGGAGATTCTGTGTTCATCAGCACAATAAGCTGACCTTGCTTAAGGACACAAATCAATTGCTAGGAGGTTTAAGAAGTAATTTATTCCACAGGTAGCTTAGAAAGAGTGATATGTGCTCCATGAATGGTTTGAGAGGCAGGAGATCCCCACTTCAGCTGTCTGGGAGCTTAGCCTGCTTCATGAAAGACACCAGGAGTTTTATTAAGAATTTCAATCAGCTGAGTCCTCATACATACAATTTTATGTAGTGGTGCCCTTGATTTCTTTGTGATCCTAGTATTTTTGCAGCTAAAAGATGAGGGACTGCCCACCAGGAGCAAGGTTTGGGCTTGTGCCTTCTGTTGTTGTCTTTGCCTGGAGCATCTAGTGAGAAGCTGCTGCTGGAGGTAGGATGTCAGCTGTGATGTGATCTGGCACAGGTTTTACTGTTACAAATTCCCTTGGCTCTCTCAGAGGCTATACCAGCAAAAACATAAAACAAAATAAAGATCAAAGACAACTCTACTTACTTGTCCTTTGCAGTACACAGAGAATATCTTCATTTTTTTTCACCTGTGAGATTAATCATAGAGGACTGTTGTCCTTTCCAGTAGTCTGTGAATTTAAAATAGTGGTGTCTGTAGAAAATAATTAAAAGGAAGAGAAATTTCATGTCGCTTTACCTAGAGATGTCTGTGTCTTTGTCCTTCGCATGGTGTAACTCCTCCCTTTCTAGCAACATGGCACTAGGACAGATTGTGTCGAAGAGATACATGACTCACAAAACAGTCCATAGTGTCAGATTGACACCTTACCAACACCAGCATGAATTTCTAGCATTACTCAGGTGTGAATTTGAGTTGCAGTGTATTTATTACACTGAGAGTCTCAGACTAGGTTCATTCTCAATTAACAGCTAAAAAAACAGCAAGAAAAAGTGTCAGTGGCTTTGAAGCAGAGGATGCTATTCATGTAATATACCATAGAGAGTTAATGATTACGGTGTAGTGGGTGGAAGTAAAGCCACTGCAGGTGTGTTTCTTAATGAGGTGCTAATTGGACAGATGCAGACAAATAAGGGACAAGGAGGGCTCCTTAGGCATGGGGACTAGAGAGGATTCTGTGCTAGGTAGGTTAATGATATAGCAAAAAGACAAGTTTATTTCTTTTTGTTTGAGATGTTATCTTTGTGTAATTAGCAGAATACAAGGTCATTGGCTCAAGTAATAAGGAAGGAGGTCTACATGCTGGAGAAGCATACTGGGCATGGAAGGTTTTTGGGGATAAAATGGGAAGGCAAAAGATGTGGGATCAGAGCTTCCAAGCTTGTTAAGAAATAGGAGTCAGTTATTTGTAGGGCTCTTGAAAAAGATATAAGGCTTAAAGCTAGAGCTGTCTAGGTGTTGGAAGATACTTCAGGGATGTGCAGCAGCAGCTTTCATGACAGGGATAGTTCTGAGCCTGCTAAATTAACTGAT
Source organism: Todiramphus chloris collaris (assembly GCA_025345505.1). Taxonomy (NCBI): domain Eukaryota; kingdom Metazoa; phylum Chordata; class Aves; order Coraciiformes; family Alcedinidae; genus Todiramphus; species Todiramphus chloris. The sequence goes on from JANVCC010000020.1 coordinate 8,651,710, forward strand.
GTTTCTTCCCTGGAATGGAAAAGTACATAAAATAAAAGAAAAACAGTGCAAAAGAGGGTGTGCTTAAAAAATGGAAGAAGAGGGGGGAAAAAAAGAAAGGGACATATTCCCTGAAGTTGTCAAATAATATGTTTTCTCTGTAGCCGGAGAAGGTGAGCCCCTCTAATATCCTCTGTTTAGCTATGTAGTTCTTGAAGTTTCCTCACTGCTTAGAGGAGAAAGCCACTGGCAGGAAAAGATAAGTGAGTGTTCTGTAGTATAGTCTGTTACAATGTGTGCTCCAGGAGAATATAAAGTTTTTCTATGCTTTGCATTGAAGCAATCCCCTTCCCATTCATTCTTCCTCACTAGTCGTCTCACTGGTGGACTGGGGTAGGCTTGTTTGTTGTTGCTTTTTTTGTTTGGTTGATTTTTTGTTTGTTTTTGTTTGTTCGTTTTGGGTTTTTGTTTGGGGTTTTTTTGTTTAGTTGTGGGTTTTTTTTGTTTTGCTTTTTTCCTTAAGAAGCAATTTGTAATTTGTTTTTCTCTGCCATGCTCCCTTCCTGCCAAAACAAACTTGTCAATAAAAGTCTGATGTTTAGATGCAAAAAAGATGTACATTTAATTAAATGTGAAGTTGGTTTGTGAGAATGGAATGTATGGAGAAGCCACTAAAGAGCATCACACAGAGCGTAAAGAGCTAGAAGCAAACGTTTGAAGGAAAGGAACAGTGTGGATATTATGATTTTAAGTCACAAACATTGTAGCAGTGAGGCAAAGGGTAAAGCAAGCAACCGCTGACTAGTTAAAAAAAAAAAAAATCTACTTGCATCAAATTAAGGCCTGAGAAAAAACTTCATAAAACTTTAGAGTGCTGTGCTTAGTTCATATGTACAGAGAAGTCTAGTGGATGAAGTCCTGTGGGAGTCTGTGCATGCTCTGTATTATGAGAGGGCTCAATTTTCAAGCCTTCATTAGTTTTACTAAACAAACACGTATTTGTGTTAAACATTTCTCCTGAGATTACAACAATTGACACAACATCTTCCTGCAGCATATGACAGTGCTAGAACAAATAGCTGACAGTTTGCAAAGTTTCCATTATTCTCAAGTTGCTGAGGAAGCTCAAGGGTGCAGCGAGAAGCTTGGCATCAGCAATGCTTTAGCAGTTAATGTTTTTGCACAAAATTTGTTAAGAGTAGAAACTGTGCTCAAATGTTAGAAGTGTTGATTCAATGGAAGCATCAGTTGTGGGCCTGCTGTTAAACAGCAGTCTAAGGGGACACAAGCTGTCTGGGAAAACTGTGTGCATCAGCAGAAATTCAGTGTCATAAAAAATAACATTAGGAGTCACATTCATTTGAGCCAGTTGGGCATTTAATGCACTTTGCATTTCTTGGTACTAAAGAAAGACAATGCTGCCTGAGAAAGGAGCAATCATTTATTTATTTCTCTGCAATCTTCAAATGTGCAAACAGTAAGAGTCTCTATTTTGAATTTTGTGTAGAGGAGGCTGTAGCTGTGAAACATTTGTGTGCGGTCCAGGCATTTCTCTGATATTGCATTTCATTAAGCTGAAATCGGCACATGTATGCAACAGCAAGGGTAATAAAGTTTATTTTTCTTACTTTAGGAGAATCATATAAAAATCTGAAAAGTGTTGAAGCTTAAAATCCTCCTCAGAAATGAGAAAAATTATAAAGCAGTCAACAGCAAAAAAAACCCACTTTTAAATAAAAAGTTTCTAAAAGTTTTAAAATTTGTTAATTGTTATTTACAAAAAAATAAATCAACCACTGTGTTCATCTGCAGGTGGAGCACCATATCAAAGCTGCAGTTAGTAGTGTTGCTGTGTGAAAATATGTTTCCCTAATGTTGAGGCAAACTTCTTCGCACAAGAACAAACAAGGGTAACTGGTTTTATGGACCTGACCTCTACCACACAGACATCTGGGATTTTCTCCTGACTCTAGCCCTCATCCAGTCCCATGGACTGAGATGTCCACTATTGTCCAGAGCAAATTAGGTTGTGCTCTTGCAGTATGGATGTACTAGCCATGTATTAGCATATATGGAAAGAATGGGATCCCGTCCCACTGTCCTCTCAGGACAGCTTAGTAGATTAATGTACCAGGTAGTGTGAAGAGACGTCTATTCTCTCATGTAGGACTACTCACAAGCTTGCCCTGGAAACCCTGTCCTCAGGTCTCCACAGTGTATACCTTGATTAAGGGAGTGAGCATCTCCCTTATGATGAAAGGCTGAGGGAGCTGGGTCTCTTTAGCTTGGAGAAGAAGAGACAGAGGGGTGACCTCATTAATGTTTATAAATACATAAAGGGAGAGTATCAGGAGGATGGAGCCAGGCTCTTCTCTGTTATGTCCAGTGATAGGTGAAGGGGCAATGGGTGTAAGAGGTTCCACAGAAACATAAGGAAAACCTTTTATACTGTGAGGGTGACAGAGCTCTGGAACAGGCTGCCCCAAGAGGTTGTGGAGTCTCCTTCTCTGGAAACATTTAAAACCCACCTGGATGTGTTCCCAAGTGACCTGCTCTAGGTGGTCCTGCTCTGGCAGGGGGTTTGGACTAGATGATCTTTCGAGGTGCCTTGCAACCCTTAACATTCTGCGATTCTGTGATTCTAGTATACATCTGGTGCGCAGCCATGGGCTGTACCAACACAGGACAACAAGGCCGTCCCTGCCCAAACCCCCTGAAACTCTAAGCAGTAGCAGCTTATGGGGTAGATAGACAAGAGCCAAAGATGGGTCAAGTCCTCCCCTCTGCCACCCCACCTTTGCCTCCACCTAAAAAGCTTGCTGAACAATGTTACAGCAAGAGAACACATAGCTCCTCAGGGTCTCTGGCAGCATTCTGCATGACAACTTTCATAAAGAAATGCTTTAATGCTAAAAAGCAAACAAAGAAGCCAAAAATACATCTTGCTTTTAGTATCTCATGATTGAAAGCTTAAACATTATGAGCACAAGATTTGGGTAGGTTTTTCCTGTTCTGCAAAATAAAATATCTGGAATCTGGTAGTGTTCCATTAAGAGCTAATTTTAAAAGCTATATTTAAAAATGAATTTCAAATCCTTTTGTTTCTTTTATACTTACAAATATGGATAGTGTCGTTTTAAACAGAAAATTGAGCAAAGCATCAGCAGGAGATTTAGCCTGATTGCTGTGCATGTTTAAAAGAAAATGCTGTGCATGTTTAAAAGAAAAACACACTTAAGCACTGTGACATTCAGTTTTTAAGAAACCCAGTTTAATTATATTTTCCCTAATTAAGGATTTCATTATAGGGGATCACATGATTTAATTATATCAATACCCCAAAGACCTGATTGTGAACATAAAATGTGGATTAAAAAGATGCCTCATCACTTAATTACCTGCTAGATTGGAACAGATCCATGTTGTAGGTCAAAAGGGACATAAAATGCAGGCTTCTGCCTCCCTCTTTGTTGTGCGTAAAGGGCTCTGAGCATGGGGAGAGAGGGAGAGGAGGAGCGGTTTTATGTGTGTAATGGGAGTGATAATTACCTGAGAGCAGTTTTCTAAGCATATATTGAGATGATAGATAGATAGATGATAGATATTAATTATTTATTTTAAATATTTGGTGTGTCTGTAGTAGAGGGGTGCTGCATATTCCAGCTTGCTGTCCAGTGAATGCCTGAATATTTCTTCTTCTCAATATATAATGTCTTCTCTTGCAGAAAGAAAATGTCAAGTGGTGGAAAGTTTAGCTCCTCCCAAAGTGAGCAGGTGGGTACCCATCACTGCAGCAGGGACTGAGGCTCTCATCTATGTCTCCCTTCTACATGAGGTTGCTGGGGTGGCCACACTTCTAGTTGTTCCCTGCCTCTGAGTAGCTGGCACTGGGGTGGGGGAAGGAGTGGAGGAAATCTTTTGCGACATCAGACTAAAGCAGAGTGACAAAATTTAAGCTGCCTAAATCTTGCTTGATATGCACGGCTCTTCCCTACCCTCCAAGCAGCTCTGAGCCACCGTGTCCAGTAGGGATACTGTGGAGGTCTCTTTGGCAGGGAGCACAAAGCATATGGAGGGGCTCGCCATGGTCTATTTTTTTCCCTGTCACTGGAAAACTCTTCCTGCTTCTTTCCATGTCCCTTACAAGCTCCTCCCTAGTAAAGCTGGAAATCTGGTCTTTGTACCTGGTGATCCCCCAGAACAGAACATATTGTCTCAGAAAGAAAAGTTCCTGTGGAGGCTAAGTGCAATTTTGTCAGCACCCAAGAAGCATCGCACACCATGGGCTGACCCTATTGGAAAACCCCTATAAAATAGCTCCCTCTGGCTTTCTAAGGGTTGCACTCTACCCACATAAGGCTAGGTTTTTCTCTTTCTACATGCTGACCCAGCATGTCTTCTCTCCACTGCCTGCAGGGACAGCCATACTCCTGAGGCTCTGGCAAGGATAAATTAGGCAGTAGGTCCATGGTCACTTTGGTGCTCCTAACACTGCACTGCCGCAGGAGCCAGCTTTGTCTGAACCCAGACCTTGCCCTGATATTGAAAATTACTCTTGAAGGCAATAGTGCACAGCCACCAGGAAGACTGGTCTGGAAAGAGAGGGCAAGGTGCTCCTTTTTCTAGGGAAGGTAACCCCAAGCACATAGGCATGGATACTTCCTCAAGCAAGAGGAAAACCTTCAAAGTGTCCCTTTACTCTTTGGGGGCTATCTGGTGACCGAAGCATCCTCAGCCATCATCCTGTGAATCCTGTTACCGTGATGGTGCCCCTGCCTGGCATAAGCTAAGACATTAAATCTGAGGCCCAATTTGGTAGCAAGGCTAGGTAAGAACAAAGTCTCCTGGCTGCCAGGTAGCACCCTTGAAACTACTGCTAAAACCTGATGCTGATACATCCCAGGTCCTTTCTGTGGCTTTTCTAAAGGCACCAGGGAGGATATAGAACTGGATGGTCCAGTTGTTTAGGCCTATTCCCAGCCAAGCCACCCTGACACCTCATCATGGAAATGAGCAAGGTCTACACCCCAAGACAAGGTCTACACAGCCAAGCCCAGCACCTACCTGTGGACACTGCCACCCTGTCCCTGCCCCCCAGGTATGGCCACTCTGTCTTATTTGCCCCATGACCACAGCTACCCCATCCCTCCTCCCCTAGGCATGGCAAGCCCACCCTGCCTGCCCCGTGGGCAGACCCAGAAGAGGGTTTGTGCACACACTGGGACAGTCAGTGTGCCTGAGTGATGTGAAGCAAGGGAGCACACTCAACTGTTAAATTAACATCTGCAAGTGGCACAGTGCTATGGGACAAAGACCCATTCTTTTTACTTTGATTTGATCTTATTTTCCTAAGCAGGGAAATGCTCCAGTGACAGCATCGCTGCAGATGGCATCACAAAGCCCTGGCTGGCACCAGCTGAGTTGGCACAGTCAGATTATCATGTTCGAGTTTGTGTCCGTCTTTTCTTTTTCCCAGCTCTGCTGTGCTAATAGCATTTCTATTACTATATAAGCCTCAGTCAGCTCCCTCAAAATGACAGACACCAACATAAAAAGTAAATTTCATTATCATTGGCAAAAAAAAAAAAAAAAAGTCAGAGAAAAAGCTAAATGATGATAGTCTATTTTTTTAATTCTTTCTTTTTTCCTCCCTCCCTCCCTCCCTCCCTCTCTCTCTCTCATCCAGGTTTAAAGGGAGGCTGGAATTGAAGTTGCAGGGTCTCCAGGGCAGTACTGCAGAGCAGCACTGCTTAATGGGACAGCTGGTGGAGAGAGCCGAGCACATGTTTCCTTTGCAGTTTTCATCTTCATACTTCACAGGGCCCAGGGACTGATTGATGGAATTCTTTTTTTTTTTTTCAAACATAGCTTTCTCGAGGCCTAGATCCTGCCTCTCTCTCAGCCACACTGAACATATGTCCACATATTCCCTTGGGCAGTATTTAAATGTGTGCATCCATGTGGCTGTATTTGTTTAGTGTGTGCTCCCACTGATCTAATGGGACCTTTCCCATGACCCATTGCTTCCCTAAGTTTGCCACTTGCTGCTGTCAGGCGAGAGAGGCTTTAACTTGGATGGCTGTAGCTGTAAATGAATGGGATTTTTTTTTTTTTCTCCTTTCAGTCCGTTCGACTGAACCCTCTTGCTGATGGATCATCTAATGCAGTTTAGTTGAGAACCCTTCCTTGTGCTGTTAAAAAAAGCCAAACCTAAACAGACCCCATCTGTTACAATCTTATGTCAATTTATCTGAATGCAAAAGTTGTTAGGCTGCTTTCTGCTTGTTAATAAGCCATCCTCTGAGAACAACATTCATTCCCAGAAAATGCCTGGTAAGATGTGCATTGCTTGCTACACTGGATGCCTCTAATACTAAACTTCTCTGGGAACAAGAAAAGCGGTGGTGGCACATAGCATTCCCCTTGGAGGAGGCACGTGCAATTCTGAATGGATTTAACTTTCCTAAAGTAGGAAGCTTAGTAAGAACCAAACCAGAATAAAACTCTAAGACATTTGCAGCATACACAACCAGTTCAAGTTATAACAATATTGCTCAGAGAAAGAGACTAGAAACACATTATTTACATTTCCAACTGTTGCAGCTTCATGTGGAGGCCTGATCATATCATACCTTTTCTCTGTCTTTCTTTTTCAGATAAAAGCTTGAAGAATCCCACGTGACACAGGCAAAGGAGACATTCAAATGGATGTAGAAGCTGCAACTGGCTTGATAGAGCTGACAAAGTGAAAAACTATGTAAATATTCCACAGCCAGCATTTGCACATATTTAAGACTCTGCCAGGAAATACTGTAATGTGTGCAAAAAAAATATATACGATGTAAATTTCAAAAAGAGATTGATTTTATGGTCTGCTAGAATTCTTGTTTAAGAGTGGAGCTTTCCTTATCCAAAGCCATCCCTGCACTTAAGAGCTTCAGTGAAACATCAGAGAGCTGAGACAAACTGCCCTCGCATCCCTGCTAAGGTGCACATGAGATACCTCTTCTCTAGCCTTCTGGCAAATGCCCACAGTGTTACACCATGCCAAATCCTGCTCAAGGTGAGGCTGAGAGCAAACCTTCCATTTCTGTGCCATGGGTATGGGCTGAGCTCCCTCTTCCAACATGCTCCACATGGGTTGTGCCAGCAGCCAAGAATAGCATATGGGAATTCACTCTGGACATTCAAATGTCAGCTGTGGACCCAGACTCAGCTATCTCTTTTAACTTGACACAGAAGTTGGGGATAAAATCAGCTGAAGAACAGGAATGAATATACAAAATTCAGGGTGTTTGTTAAACATTATCTTTTCTATCAAGTAAAGAACAATTTTGCCAGCAATATCAGTAGGAAATGTGTCATGGGCTGAGAAACAATACAAGAGAACTCAGTCATCCTAAGACTAAACTGACTTTTTGTAGGAAAATTATTTACTAAACAAGAGCACTGCAGCTATATTACCACACATGGGGCTGACTTCTCAGCATCGCCTTGCAACCCTTCCCTTCTTCAGCATCACCTCATGTGTCTCCAAGGGGCTTGATACAATGGCAGCCTGGCCTGGAAGCAATAAGAAAAAGTAGCTACAGCCTGTTAAAATAAATCTAGAAACATACTTTTGACTGAATCACAGTAAAAGTCAAAGCGAATAGGACCTTTGGATGAGGCTATTGATATTAATGGAGCAAGTACTAACACTGTGAAGTCTCCTGGCTTCTTGATTTGTGTTTGTTACTTGTCCTCTTTGGCTTTGCTGTTCAATTTTCCTACCACTCTCCAGCATCCAATCTCCATTTCCTGCCACTCTCCAGCACCAAGACCAGATTTATCTTTATGTCCATTTTGCTCTCCCCTCTTACCCTCATTCCCCAAGACTGCCCACTCTGCCCACTCCTTCCCCACTTTCTTTCTAGTCTCACTTTTTATTTTCTCCCTTGCTAGAATTTCATCTATCTTAGCATCTCTTTCCACAGCTGTTCCCATAGGAAAGGGCTGGCAGGGTGATGTGTCATGCTAGCCTGTTCCTGAGGACCAGTGTTGCATTCTCTCCCAGGCTGTCCATTCCCATGTATACCCAGTGCCGCTGAGTCACAACAGGAACTAAGTTAGGGTTTGGGGTTTGCTGGCTGCATCTGTACCACTAAATTACACTACTTAGGGTGTAGATACACTGGAAAACAACTACCTGCACTGATAAATAATATTTGGTATATATCCTGGCAAGGTGTGGGCCCAGTCCAGCCAGGAGTGACAGACAGATCCCAGGCACAGCCTCGGGCTTGGTGGGGGACACAGGCCATTCCCAATAGGAAGCTCAGATGCAACTGTCAGCTTTTTAAAAATTAGAGAATTTAGCTGCGTGGATTTTGCTACACTGCAGTAGCTGGCCTCAGGACCAGGGAGTGAGTCCTAGCGCTGTTTAGTTTGCAGCTACTGTGACTCATGGTGTATCAAGCTTGCGTATTAAAATTGTGCATCGTTGCAAAAAAAAAAGACGTGGTAGCACACGGGTGAACATTTAGTAGAGATTTTCCCCAAAGCAGTCACACTTCTCACCAATGCAGTCACGTTGCCTCCTGCAAGATGATTTTAAAAAGCTCTGCACAGCAAGTCACCGTTGAGCAAGTGCCGAACACAGATGTTATATCCAAAGTGCTTTTAATAGTTGAGATGATGAGCACGATTAGAACATCATAATATCACTTTCTAACATATCTCTATATTTTTAATGTCACATTCTTATTTTTTTTCTCTCTTTTTTTACTGGGAAAAATTCAGAGGAAGCACAGTCACTGCCAAAAACATGAGTAACAAAAGCCATCAGGTTACCTCAGGGGCTGACAAATGACAGCATGTTATTATACATATGGTAAATCCTACTGTAGAGATGCTGTCATGTGATCTTGTGCTGGGATATTAATCACTTGTGTTTTTGTCACTCTCAAAAGAAAGCATAAGGTGATGGATTAGCTTATTTACCTCTTCCACGGAAATATTTCTTTCCAAGACGATTTTTAGCATTACTTAAATTTACTGAACAGTGCACCTGCTGGAAGATACTCTAGGAATGGGTGACCAGTGCAGCATCTTGATTTTGCTAGAGTTTTACAGTTTGATTGGGTTGTTTGAGGTTTTTTGTTTGGTTGGTTGGTTTTTTGTTTAATTGTTTTTTTCTAGGATACTGTCTCCAGGAGTTTAGCATGCACTGTTGTACACCCAGGGTACCTGTCACCACTCCTCCACACGGCTGCCTTCAAGGACTCAAGACTGGGTACACCAGCTGACACATGCATTTTGGAGACTTTTAGTCAGAGAACTTTAGAGGCACATTCCAAATAGGACTATAATGTCTTCATGAGGTAAAAAGAAAAGTTTGAGCCTCTATACCCCAGCTGGGTTTTGCACACTGTAGCCTAGCCAAGGAAACAAAGCAGGGTCTCCTGCTGCTTGTAAACCTTCCCCTCAGATCGTGAGGAGTTGGTAACATGAAAAGGGAAAATGACATAAACCCCTCAGTGTGTTGTGTAGTGATTTCTTCAGAAAAAGTGACATAATAAAATGAGGGAAATTAATTACTAATTTAATCAACACGTTCACCTTTGTTGGTTGAATCAGGATGGTTGCTCAAAGATACTTCGCTGGCTACCTAAACTTTGATGTCTAAAGTTGACTAGTTAGGTAAAACCTGTTTCCTATCAGCCTATGTTGAATGTGTTAATAACAGTAATGAAGTTTCAGCTCTTGCTTGCATCTTATATGAAACATTCCGTTACCTTGCACCAGCTTATCTGATTTATATTTTTAATATGGAAGCATCCTGAAGATCTTTCAAATACATCAGAGTGTTTCCTGTGCATCAAGATTTATTTTATAAAAATCAGAATGAATGAAGTAAAGTGGTTCTGAGACACTCCTTTGACAACTCTTGAATCCATCTAGGCTTCTAACTACAGTAGCCATTGCCAAATATCTTTCTTAATGACTCTTGCAACAGAAAATAATTCTGGTTTATAATTTCACATAAGCACGACATCTGACTTTTTACCATTTGCTGTCTAATAACATAAGATGGTAAAAAACAATGCAATTAAAGTTCTAAATTTTGATAAGGGTCATTCTCAGTTGCTTAAATCATGAGGAGAAAATATGTTTTCAGCAGCTAGAGAAGCTGCTATATTTTGCAGTTTAAATAATGTTTACTTCCTCACTTTTGAACCAAAGTACTTCAGGTGTCTTTTAGTTTTTTACACAAAGAGCACTGTTAAAATGAAGCAACACCATATGCACTGGGGATGCAGCAGTGCTGGGGTTGCTGCAGGAGCTGACTATACAACCTGGTTGTTGGCACCTGCACCCCAGACGCTGAGCCCTCTGCTGCTCTCCACCAGGGACACTCCTGGTCTTAGAGCCCCCAAGCTAGCCTCATCTTTCACACAAAACATTCTTACTCTTTTTTCAGTGTCACATGCAAATTATCTATTTTCACTCATCTTTACTGATCTGTTAAAAATGTTGTTCCATCCCACTTTTCTTGGCTGTGTCTACATGCATTTCATGATGATCCTTTAGTTCATCCAGACCTAGTAATTTTTTTCTCGATTGATAATGTGAGCTCTGTTCTATCGACCTTGACACAACTGGAATGTGGAAGCACAGGGATCTGTCAGTGCTGCTGGACTCCACATCGATCTCTGGTAGGGGTTTCTCTAACTCTACTGTGTTTATTTCCCAAGATCATTTCTGTACAATGGTGGCCAAGGTCAGAAATAACCCTTTTATAGGCATTTGTTTTGATGCTGAGTGAAATTTACCTTTCCTCAAGTCCATTTCTTTCTGGTGAATTTCAGGAATAGGATGTTCTTTGCCAGTAGCTGCTATGACCCCACCATTCACTGCCCACAGCCATCTCCCTACTCTCAGCTCAGTGTGCCAGTCATTTTGTCAGCCTTGATTTTATTTCTCATCTCTACTTTGGTGCCTCTGTCTAAACTGAGGAGGGACCTAGAAATGCTACCAGGTCACTGCAGAGCAGGATAACACCCAACTGCCAATCTCACATCCTGGTTTCATCAGAAACCAGTGGTTTGTTAAGAGTTGTGAAGTGCTCAGAACCCTAATGTAAGCCATAGTAGAGCACTACAATTTAGTTCAGATGCAACTGGTGTGATCTTCTTTTTGCTTTCTGCAAGGAAACAGTCACTTCTGATGCTGAGAAAAACTGCTTTCCCCTTGGTAGTGGATATTTTTGCCCTGTTCTTGCGGTGTGAAATATGCAGTACAGTGGGAATGCTAAGCATAGTAAGACAAGCAAAATAACTCCTCTCTGCTTGAAGGTCTCATCTAGAGTGCTGGGTCCAGGCTGGGGAACCACACTTCAAGAGGGATGTGGGCTAACTGGAAGCAGTCCAGGAAATAGTGATGAGAGAGCTCAAAAAAGTAACCTAAGAGGGAAGGCTGAAAGAACTGAAGTTGTTTAGAGTAAAGACAGGACTAAGAGGAGATGTAGAAACATAAATGCAGCTATGTAAATGATCGCCATGAAGAGGAAGGAAATAAACTCTTGTCTATATATTGACTGTGGACAGGACAAAAAAAATGTCATGAAGGATTACAGATGGATGCAGCCTTGGTTTTCTGGTGGAGTGGTGGGCTGAATTTGTGGGAGACGATCTGGGCAATGAGGAAAGGGGAAATCCACAGCTCAGATTGTCCCTCACCAGTGCTGTCCACACCTGTAAAAGTAACATGTTCGACCCAGGGCAGAGACGGGGCCTGAGCCTGGAAGGAATGATGACAATCAGGCCAGCTGTGGGGAGAAACAAAATGTTTGTTTGGACAATTTGCATCTGTTGCTTTTCTTAACCGGATAAGAGAGTACACTATGTAATATACACACACCAGCCTCACTTACCGACAGAGACTTAAAATATTTACATCACGGACAAACAATGCCAAGGAACTCCCCTACAAATGCAGTGATTTAATAAACACAGCACTGCAATGTAGCATTTATCTTTATTATATATAATCAGCTGTTGTTTTTACTTGGGTAGAAATAATGTCAAACTGAGCCAAGGTAAGATGGGAAGGTTGGAGGGTTCCCATTTCCCCAGTCCCAGACATACACACCTTTTTGGCTTTTGTGAATTCATATTGGATTTAAGTCTGTGGGAGGCACAGCTAAGTGTGTTCTGCTCCAGTCCCACGAAGGGCTCTGTGTTTCTCATAGACCTGATGTGGTCTCCCCTAGAAGACGACTTCTCTTGTCTGCTTCCAGCAATCGTTGGGGGTAAGCATCTTCCATAATGCCACTGAATTAAACATATATGTATGTACATGTGTATATATCTAGACAAAAGATGTGCATTGCTTCCCAAGCAAAGGGCAGCAGAATATCTTGCTGAAAACACAGGTTACCTCTACATGAAGCTCTTATTCCGGACAACAGTCACCAGGCCTCAGATAAAACCAACCCAGTGCTCACAGTTCACTGCCATGTACGATAGAACAAGTTAAAAAAAATGAATGTCTTATGCTGTAACTTTAAAGACAGTTAGATCCTAATCATACGCTAATATTATATAAATAATTAAAGGAAAGATTAGCAGAACGAACTATTGACTTCAGATGTTTTTTCTCCCTGAACTTCATACACATGTGCACAAAACACCCCAACAGACATGAAAGTTGAAGTCATGGCTGTTTGTCAAAGGTATTTATATTCTCTATAAATGTAGACATTTTATTTTTTATATGCTTATAAATGTGATCTACTGTGAAGGTTTATCTTTTTTTTTTTTTTTTTTCTGTAGCAGTAGTTCTGTGGTCTTCTGCCTTCACATAAAATAGAAAATTGCCCTGAAGAGCACTTCATCAAGAAACCACAGATTTTAAATGAAGTTTTGCTTCTGAAGAAAGAACTTCACAAATTGTTCCAACATTGGAGTAGAAGTTGGCCCATTTCATGCAGGCTTGTGAAAACATGATGCCAGCAGGCTCTGAGAGTGGTAAGAACAGTCTTTTTGCAGTCTGAAGATGCAAATAGATATACAAACATTACACATAAGGAAAAACTACTCCCTGGGCAGTGTGATGCTAGAACTGTGGTCGCAAATGGATTTTTTTCCATGTGACTGTATCCCAGCTCATAGTAAGCCCAGCGGCCCCTCTCCACCAGATCTCTGTCACCTCCATACCCACCCCAACTGAGCCTGATATGCATATGGCCAAATTACACTAGCCTACATATGCTTTTCAAGACAGGGTTGGGATTTTCTTCTCTTCTTCTAATTGAACGTTCACCTAGACAGCAACTTATTTCATGTCAAAGCAGGGATAAAGTTGCCTAAATGGGTATCACCAGGAAAGACATCTGCTAAATAACACTGAATGCTTCACAAGTATAGGCGCCAGTGTAATCTCATCACAAATTAACTTAATTGAACGCAGAATAGCCTCCTCCTGAAGAGTCGTTTACTTTGCTTTTACTTGATCTGTTGGGAAAGTACCTGGCTATGGTGCCTCCCAATGATGGGACAATGATATCCCTGGAGGAAAGGATGGCATATTTTGAACAGTAGGTGGATAATTCTGAAGTTGCAAAACACCTGGGAGTAAGTGAGCTTCTAGAGGAGACCACTAACAGTTGGTGTCATTGGTTTCCAACTGACAACCTCTGTCACAGGCACCTTGTCAGACTGTCATGGGAAGATGGACAGAGATCTTAAGTGATCTTTCCACTAACCTCTGGTGATTTTTCCATAACAGCGCCTGTGTGTCACCTGAGTCTGGAAGTTTTATGACCATAGGGTATGAAAAATGCCCTAAGTAACATCTTTGGGCAAGTGTTACTGTGGCTTATCCAGTCTGTGCTGACACTCTGGGGCTAATGTGGTTTTTCAGTGTGCAGCGTGGAAGCGGTGCCTCAGACACCAGGCAGGAGGAAGTGCATGCCTCGATTTCCTTACAGAGTATATGAAGATGTCCAGGCACGGGGACAAGAGCATTCTGAATGCAGCACCCTGGAGGGGGGGCGAATGCAGGGCAGCCTGCACCATTCTACTGACACAGGTCTCCTGCGGTTCAGGATGGTTCTCAGTGGGGCCATTTGCAGCAATGTGAAAGTGTTATCAGGAAGAATGAGGAAAATAGTCAGCAGTGTGTCAAAACTTCAGCACCAAACCTTCTTCAAAACTCAGATGTTCTTCAGCAATGGAGGAAGTATAGGATGGCCTGTTTAAGGAGTTCTGCCTCTTCCCCAGTATCCCGCATACCTGCAAAATCCTTCTTACTCCTGGCTGATGCTTGGAGGGGTATTTGGACATCCCATATGGTAACAGGGAAGTCAAAAAGGGGTCCTTTTCTCTACAGGGTTTAAGACTAAAGCTGGACACCTTATGCAAGGACGGTCCACAGCAAAGAAAAGCACACTGAAACAGAGGAGACTCATCTTGGCTCACCAGAGGGACAGAAGATCCAAAGCCATCACCCTCAGACACAGGCAGGAGAAAGGAAATTGGTGGGGCAGCCCTAGGGCACCTCCTTGCTGAAACAGGGCCTTCAACTCCCACTAGCAACCATCAGTAAATACCCAGTTCCTCCTTGAATCGCCTAGCCAGGGGTCATAATTGACTGACAGAAATCATGGTACCTGTACTAGGGGGACAAACATGTGGTGAGAAGAGGCATGTCCGCTGTTTAACAGAGCAGTTGCTCAATGAAAGGGGTGACATCGAGGCCTAAAGACTGTGAAGGTGCTCCCAGGTGCTGGGTATTTCTGGAAGACTAATGAATGTCATCTCCTCTTCTACTTTGTGCCCACAGGCATTAAAGTAATAGCTCCACTGCAGCTCCTTAAAGCTATGTTTTGATGGTAGATGTCAAAGACACCTAGAATAAGGCAGGGAGAGGGGAGCACTATCAAGGAACTGCAGGATGGAGGAAAAGGACATGGGGGTAGCCAGGGGTGCAGCCTAAGCAGAGACAGCTGGACAGAAGTTTGGTGCCCCCAAAGCACATTCACACAGTGGTGAAGCACGGGCTGGCAATGACCCCCAAAAATCTCTTCATCTACTATTTGATGTTTTTACTAGAAGTCCATTGTCATGTCTCAGCAAAACGTGGGCTGTGCCTCATCAAGGCAGAAATGTGTTTCTTCCTCCTTTCCTATTTTGATGTATTTCACTTCCATATAATCTCCAGAGGGATCATTTAGCCTGTTAAAATGCCTTATTAAGGAAGGACTGCATTGTTCTTCCAGCCTTCGTGCTGCATTGGAATGTGCCTCTTCCTGAGTGCCCCCTGCACATGGCCAGCCCATGATAAAGCAGAGGCGGCTTTTCTTTTATTGTTTCGCCTTGCCTGCACCTTTCTCCTCCCAGCTTCATCTGTCCGAATACTAATTTGTGTTTATAACAAGAAGCAGTTCCCGCACCTCCCCTTTGTCGCGTAATTGAAGGGAAACTGAGCAACAGGTGGATCTCAGGAAATATCATTAGTCTCTTTCGATTGTTTTTGGCACTTCTTTGAAAGAAAAGTTCAGCTCAATGCAATCAGCTATTCGCTCTTTCCAGGCTAATTACTGCAGGACTCAAATGAGAAGCATATTGGAACACGTCTAATTTAAAGAAGGTGACCTGTTTGTCCAACTTGGGATTATTTACAGGCTTAGAGTTACACAAGTAGTTAAGGATTTTGATGAAGCTGAGACATATAAGCAAACCCATAAAGGAAAATGAATCCCTTGAGTATTGCATAGCACAGAAATACCATTCGTGCACAGAAACACAGCCAGCCACGAACCAGCATGTTCATGTTTATGTAAGGGCTTCCTTTTAACCTATTCTTTTGTTCATAGAGAATAGAAACAGTGTATAAGGATAAAAGTACTGTCATATGTTTGATTTTGAGAGGTGCTTGTCAATGGAGCCTGCAACTGGAAAAGAAAAGCTAACCAGGGAGACCTCTACCTCTGCTCCTTGGCTCGCAAATCTGAAAAGTCACAGAGAAGGGGGAAGGATGCTAAAGAAAACAAGCAGCATGATCCTCCAGCATGTGGTTTTATCCCAATAATTCCCAGTAGGACAAAAGAGGCAAAAGCTCACAGTGTGCTCCTTCTATCACTTTGTAGACAAAGCTCCAATTTCTGCTATTTTTAAAACCAGAACCCCAGGGGAATATTTCACCATTGAAAATCAGCCAAATGCATTAACAAAGTGCTCCACCTGTTACAAGAATGCAGGCAAAGGGCTGGATGATGGCAGCTCCCACTTGTTGGCCAGCAATCAGGATATTTCTTACATGGGATATACAGAGACTATTGACCATCTGAAAATCTGATCTTGACATGTGCTTGTAGTTCAAGGCTTGAACAACTAGGCAAGTCAGAGGAATAAGAGAGGTGACAGAACCTTCTTTAATTTCAAGGGTAGTACAGTAGGTACAGAAAACCTAAGAACACACAAAATTCTTTAAATTTTATTGACTTAGTCATACTGGTCTCTTACCGTCATCATCTGAATTGTCACTGCTTCTTGTTCCTCTCTGCTGAGAAACTGGGAAGCTCAGCACAGAAATCTTCTGACATGTAATGTGTCATGGGCTGTTTGGAGTAGGAGTAATCAGAGGGTGTTGACAACAGCAGGGCAAGAGGTGGTACAACAAAAACACACACACTCAACTACAAAAGCTAAGAAAGACAAGAACAGTGAATTCATGATTAAACAAGCATTTGTTCCCTTCACATGGGAACAGGGATGCAAGTAGAAAAGCCCTGGCTTTCCAGAGTTGTCTCTATGGGTTTATAACTGTAAATACCCCTTTTTTAAAGGATGTATTTAGGAAGCAAAACTGTTCCCTTTTCTTGAATGATCTATTTTACAGGGCTTAAAAATATGTCAAGGTTTGCTGCAGTAAATCCTCCTCATGCTGTAACTGACTAATGTAAGCAACTTGGGTTGCCGTTTAAACAATTCCCAGTGTGTGGCATGGCCAGTGCAGTTTGAAATGCCTCTGTCTATCTAAACAGAAACAGATGTTTGAACAGCAGAGCTGTGCAGAAGTCATTCTTCAAACAGTAGATTAAAACATCTGTCAGGACCATTGGATGGGACCAGACAAGCATCAGCAGTATCAGCTGGGCCTGCCAGTCACATCTACCTCACCCTGGAGGTGGAAGGGAAAGGATGGGGAGATTTTGTCTGGACTTTACATGTGACAACCTCTTATTTTGTCATGTTTCTCCATCCACTCAAAAGATTACAGACTCGGCTGCGCAGAATTCACAATCTGTCTCTGCCTTGCCTCTTGTAACTAAGAATCTTCTAGGTTTTTGCTTTTTCTGTTAATGCCTTTTACTGCTACTGCTGGCAGTCAGCAATGAAAGCTGTGAAGTGTTGGTGACATGCCAGGTTACAGCATTTTACAGTTATTTCCATCTGTCCTTCATGTTTCAGCATTTGACCAGTTTAGTGGCATTGCAAGCAAATTCTTCAGGCCTCATTGGGTCAAATATATGACAGCCAACTAATCTCCTGCAACTTGCCCACAGGACCTGTGCCACAGGCAGAGTATTCATTTCCAGCTGAACAAGAGTCCAAACCAAACCCTTGGATTAACACCTCTTTTATACTCACCCCCACCCCAAAATCAGAGCCAAGAAACTCATACAGAGTCAAGAAATGGTTCCAACTTTTTTGGTGAACCAAGTCAAACCTCTGGATCCAAACAGCCCCTGAAGGATACTGTTTTTGCAGTCTGGATCTGAAACCTGAGCCTTGAATTCACCCTCTGTTTCCAGCCCAGACTTATTCTTACTTCTTGTTTTAGCATCCAGCAGAATAAGCAGGGACAGCCCTACCCTCCAGGCTCCTCATTTTGGGGTGGAGTCACTATGGGTGCATTCTCAGGCCCTTCCTCTTTCAAGCAAGATCCTGCCATGCATGCCCAAATTAAGGTTGGGGCTAGATTTCCTACCCTGGCCTCTCAGGCAGTCCCCTGGGAAACCCTGTCCACCTCAGAGGGACTGGTACTAGGGCAGGTGGCCCAGGGTACCCTGCAAAGCCAGTGGAGCTCTCCCTTCCCCGCGGGCGAGTCACTCTCTCTTCTCGTTTGTCCCCCAGCAGCCATTAATTGTGGGCTGTAGCAGCAGCAGATTACCTCACAACAGGCTGGCAGATGTGCTCTCGCTGAATAAATAAACTCATTTATATGGCTGTAATGACTGTTGCTTCTGTGCTCTCATGAAAACTCCAGCCTATCTGCAGCAGTTTATAAACAAAGCTGCTTTGCCTTTATGGAAAAGCAATTTGTGGCTGAGGAGCCTCGGCAGCGACTCGTGCCAAATAGAGCTGAGGCCATTTCTCGGGGAACAGGTGTCCGCATCATTAAAGCTACCACCCCCCTTGGCATTAATTGCCATCCCTGTTGGCACACTGAGAAAAGAGACAGGGGTTTGTCTGGGCCACAGAGACCGGCTTTCCCGCTCTCTCCTCAAGGTAGCTCCCTCTGCCTCTGGCATTGCCGAGGCAGTGAGAATGCACTGATGCCATTGTTTGGGTGCTATGTGGTGGATGGACCTCACTCCCTGGAAGACTGGGCAGGGAGCACTGGGAAAAAGTCACTGATGTGGGCTGGTGAAATAAGAACGTTCGCATGAGGGGGAGAGGGAAACTGTTTATTAGATGGAGCAAAGTGATTAACTTCCCCCTTCCCCTCTGTATTTATCTTAACTGTCCCCTTACTTCCCTCTCTTCTCCTTTGTTTCTTCCCTTACTTCCTTCCATGCTACATTATTACTGGAAAAAGGAAAGAAAGCTTCACTCTGTGTTTTCTTAGCCTACTTGCAGCTTTAGAGCAATAAACTGCAACTAAAGAACACATTGTGCCCTAAGAGGCAGCAAAGCACAGAAATGCAATCTGTGGAAACAGAGGGTTGCTCAGCACAACTCTCGGTTACGTGGGTTTCTCTCTCACTCATCTGAATTGCTGGAGGTGAGCTTGTCTCTCCTGCCTGTTGCCCTGCCTGAGGACTTCCCTCCACCTCTATGGCCCAACTAGCCATGTGAGCCAGCTTCACATTACCACGAGCACAGAGATAAGTGTGAAGCTTGAAAGTAGTGGCGCATCTTCCCCACAGACAGTCATGGTGGTTAGAACCACACAAGTGGTGTGTGCCCTGGAGAGAAGAGTCACGCCACAGAGCTGCTGTGTGGTTGCAGTGACTTCACCCCACTAATTATGGCAAGCCAGGAACACACTGGTAGCATTTAGGAGGTTTAGGTTATACCCACACTACAAAGTAAACAGGCTGAGAGTGATGTTTTAGTTTATAACCAAAGACAGGGTGACTGGCTTAGTGAAATGCACTGGTAGCCATGAGTTAGGAGATTTACAGCATGGATGGAAGCTGGGTTAAAGTTAAGACAGGGTTTGTCCTGAAACACAGATCTACTCTGAGAGAAGGCATTGATCCCTGAGCTGGGTTATTCTCAAATCCACATTAAGACAGAGAAACTAATGTTTTTACAAGCAAGCAGGACGCTGCTGCTCTGACAAACTCAGACACGAGCCTGAGGCCTGGGGAACGCTACCATGAAGACATGGGAGCAGCAAGGAGCCCTTCCAGGGCTGGAGCAAGAACAGCCATCATCTGCAGCTGCTGGCCATCCATTTGATTTGCACTACCTATGTCCACACAGCCCCCACCAGGTAATCAACAGGGCTTTGCCATTTGACAGCCCATCTCTGTGCAGAGTCTGCTTGGAGCAGGGATGCCCAGCCGGCTCTCTCCCCACACACTGGAGTGAGGCAGGGTCTTGCCACCTCCTCCCTGCCCTCATCTGCAGCCTGTGGCTGCATGACTGCTGGGCCTATGGCAAATATTTGTGCAGCTGCCTAAAGCATCAGGGATAATTTCCTCCAGCTTCCTGAGAGTCCTTTTCCAGTGCTAGGCAGTGGCAATGGGGCTAGCACTACCATGGGCTCTCAGCAAGCCCAGCAGCATCAGCAAGCACACACCTGGGGTGAACTCACCCGGCCTCCCTTGACAGCTCTTTGGGATTGCTAAGGAGCAAAAGAGTTAGGGACCAAACCAGGTTTTTAGGGACAAACCCAGCAAGTGGTATTTTGCCTTCCATTAACTCTGCTGGTTTTACTCTCTGCAGAGTTAATTACAAATCAGTTTAGTTGTTCTTTCGCTGGATAACTTTCTAATCTCAGAGGCTTGCTGCACAGCAGGCTGTAAGGTTATATTTTATCACTTCTTTTTCCATTAACCCCACCATGTTAGTCTGTGGCCTGCTTCCTCCCTTTCCCCCCCCAAATGTTAACAATTAAATTGATTAAAACCAACTTCAGCAATGGCTCCGTTGAGAACCTTCCCTCTGCTCCCTGCCAGCCGCAACGGCTGCCACACTGTCGGGTCACAAGTGGTGACTCATCTGCGTCCTGCACCTTCCGTCCCCATCACACCAACAAGTAAGCCAGAAAAATTGTGCACTGATGCGTGAGTGTGCAGGGAAGTGTGAGGAACAAAAAAAACACTCTGAGGAATGTGTGTCCTGCCTAGGAAAAACAAAAAAAAAAAAAAGGGAAAAAAAACCAAAACCTCTGGCAACCTTCAAGCAAATTATAAAAGCACCCCATGTCTGCCAGGAATTCAATCTTGGATGCATTTCTACAGCCACCACTGACTGGCATTTCCCCATCACCTCTCCCTTTCTGATTTGACCACTTGGTGTAGGATTAACAGTAGGTGCCACTTTTGCTTCTGTTACAGCTCTGCTGGATCTAACACAGAGGTGGGAAGGAAAGTGCTTGGATCATTTTCTTCTCCTTCCTGGGTTGCACACCATCCACGTCACACTTTCAGGATACAGAGGATCTGGGAGTCCTACAAACACTCCCAAGTAGAGTTCACACTACTTCCCACAGCAAATGCTATTGACTGGATGCAAGAAAAGCTCATGTTTCTTTATGAAAACATGCACCATTCTCACACAACATCCTCAAACACAGAGCTGAATCACTACTCATTATGGACCATCCTGGTAGCTCACTGACTATGCTCCATGCTTAAATTTAAATGTAGCTGTGTACTCTGAACTTAACTTTCAACTGACCTGATAATGCTTCCTTCAAAACTTAAACCAAGCAACATTTCTTTCTTGGAATATCTGGTTGGTTCATTGGTTCATTGGTCTGCTTCATGAGAAGGGTGAAATCAGGTATGGTAAAAAGTATGATGTTTTGGAGTTTTTTTGGTTCAACTGTTTGAACAGAATTATTTTCTGGCTTATGTTTTTCTCTCTGATATGATATGTCCCATGTTCACTAGATCTGTTTTGTTTTCTTTGTCTTGCTGAGCATATCCATCTCTTGTTCAGGCTGGTTGTGTTTCTGCAGGCAGGGACATCCCAGAATTTGGAGTCTGTCACAAAAAGACTTCAAACAGAATTCAAAAATGATGTAAATCTCAGAAGAAACCTTGTCACTACAGTGAGCTTTGGATTATGCCCTAAAGAGAGGATGAGGAGAGTTTGTTTTGTCCCCATCAAGACATTTCCGGGCAAGAGATAACATCCAGAAACTCCCAAACTCAGTCACAAGGAGAAAATGGAGGGTTTGTCAGCTAACTTTGCTATGTGCAGGAGACCTAATCATCAAGAACCTCTCTATAACTCACCAGATTTAAAAAGGCTAGCTGAACAGTTATAAAATGAGGGAATACTGTACATGATTTAACTTGAGCTGTTCTATCAGATGAGATCAATGGCATTATCCATTAGCATCTGATACAGTTAGTTCTTGCCAGGCATGCATTTGTCTTTCGCCCTAAAAAAGTGTCATAAACCCCTTGTTCATGGGGTCCCAAATCACTTGATGACCTATTGCCATAAGAAAACATTTGTGCAACTGAAAGTATGGGTTCAATGCAGAAATGAATATGGAAACTTTTCACTCTGGAGAGCTCTAAAGTTTCTTACTCAATGATCATAACAAACCCTTCAGACTGCGGTGTCTGTGAGTCTGAAAACATTTTGTTGGTTGGCAATTGTATATGTATTCAGACTGCGGTAGCTTGATTATGCCTTTTCCTTTAAAAGTTAGTATGTTATTTTAATCCACGCTTTTCAGTCAAGTAAATAATTTAAATGGGCACATGGCCTTAGGACATGCCAGATCAAAACTGTCACATGCTTTTGGGAAATCTGGAACCAGATCCCAACCTCATAAGTCATCACGATAATTGTAAAGGATAAAAAACAGACCACTGACTAATCATTCCTGAAATTTATAACTATGTTTGTATCTGAACTCTGACTGAGATTTTCAACGGTGTTAGATGGCTTGTTTTCCAGAGAGACATTTCTCAGCATTTCTGAAAATCAGGCCTGAAATCAAATTTGACACACAGACACAACTCACTCCCAACCACCCATACTTTTTGAAAATCTTGTTTTCTACTTCGTTATCAGAGCATCAGGGAAGAAGCATTTGCCAGCCTCCTTAGAAACAGAACACTTCACAACAGTAACTATTGTTTTCTTTAGTGTCAGTTGTATTTTTTAGAGTGATACTTTGCTTTTTCTCTGACTTTAAACTTTTGGAGAAAATTCCTATATGGTTAGTAAATCATGAAGGTCTTCAAAGTCTATGAAAGGCAGTGAATTAATTTGAAAACCTTTTCTTCCATCAGAAAATAACATGCTTGGGTTGGTTACCCTATCAGCTTGTACCTAACTTCTGTATCACAGTAAGTAGATATATTCATTATCCCCTAGACTACATCTGTGTTTTCACACTTGGGAGACAGTCCTCCAGTCTGGGTGCAGCACTCTTTTCTTCTTGAGATCTGGACACTAGCTGTCTTCCTCTGTCAGGCTTGTTTTGCCACCATGACCCCTGCACAGCTGGAGGTGTCCAAGACACCAAGACACATCGTGCTGCAGGTTGAAAATGTCTAAATGAGACAGTACAGATTCATTCGTCACTCACTGTGAACTACTCATATGTCTAGTCAATCTGATGGAATTGTAATGCGTGGATTTGTTCAAAGAAGCGTTTTGGGGGATTTTTTGACATATTGCATTTTTGGTTAGTCTCTGGTGACAGCTTCAGTGACTATGAAGATGCAAACTACAATTTGCAGTTCTTGTTACTCTTCCAGACCAGGCCATGCTATATACCAATATGAGAACAGTTACTGAAAGAGTTACTCCTGGGAGCAGTGTGAGCCATTTTCTAGCTCTCTGAACTCAGCATCACTTCACCATGTAAACCACAACCTTTTAGAAAAAATCCACCATGAAATGTCCAAAGTCACCTTTATCTTACCAGTTACCATTTATGCAAGATGAAAATGTAGTGATGTATTTGCATCCTAAAAGATGGATCTCTTTATTTCACATTCAAAACTATGATTTCCACCCTAGCCAAGAGACTAGTTTTCATGCCTCTGCTGTGACTGTGGAGATGTGTATTATTCTTTGGAATAATCTTGTTACTAATAAAATAATGTCAGTGGGTGAAAAAACAAAACCCAGGGGAACTGGCTGTGAAGGACATGGAACTGAGGTGAAGAATGCTTGAAAAGGGAAGGTGAGGAAGCAGGCAGTTGCAGATACCTGGGAAGCTGACCATCAGCTACTCTTTTCTCATTCAGTTTGGACTAAGTGATAATTATGGTTGTTTTGCATTCCAGAGGAGTATATTAATCTGCTGCATGCGGCAGTGCACAGCTGAAACTACTGTCTGACATCCTGAACTTCCAGCTGTTTAAATTTTCTGCACAGCTTTTCTGCCATCCTGTGATTAAATTACTTAGATTTCAACACAGTGCTAGCAGCCATGGCAGCCACCTAGAGCTCTGGCAGGAATATTTAAGGGAAGGAGTCAGGAAAAAAATGTCTCTGAAAATGTACCTTCATAGAATTGTTTTCTGGGAAAACAGTTTATTTTGGGATGGCCAGACAATGTAAATGTCAAGGAGTAAATATTCCTCATGGTAAATATCTAGCCAGGAGTACTTTTGTACTTTCAACTATTTTCCATGGATGTTCTTTCTTTCTTTTTTTCTGGACACCTTTATTAAAAAGTAATGGTATAAGTCCAGAATGACTCAATGAGTGTCTACTGAGTTACACAGATTTTAAAAACCAGTAGAAAAATTGGCATGGTCCTGAGAGAGATGAACAGCACAGCCCCATCGTGGTGAGATTGTACGCCCTCTTTCAGCCTACAGAAACATAAACTTTATTTACAGGAACAGTGACTTTTCATTTCCAGCCTATGGGGTGCAAAGTCAGTCCTGGCTCCCAACTTCACTACCTGTCTCAGGGCAAGGCTTGTGAAAAACAGCTGTGTTAAATTAAA
The DNA here is from genome assembly GCA_025345505.1 of Todiramphus chloris collaris. Taxonomy (NCBI): domain Eukaryota; kingdom Metazoa; phylum Chordata; class Aves; order Coraciiformes; family Alcedinidae; genus Todiramphus; species Todiramphus chloris. The sequence goes on from JANVCC010000020.1 coordinate 8,676,064, forward strand.
TCTATTCTTTACATCCCTGCTTGGAATGGCTGCAGGGTGTTTAACTCCACTTTCACCAGCCTTCAAGTTAGAGATAGTTTTGAGTGCAGTAGCACTACATTAGCAAGCGAGAAGGACAAGCTTGCTTAAGTGCCTCTTTATTTTCCTTGGTTGTGTCTGTGGAGGGAGACGAGGAGGCAGAATCATAGAATTAATCATAGAATCATAAAATCATAGAATGGTAGGGGTTGAAAGGGATCTCTGGAGATCACCGAGTCCAACCCTCCTGTCAGCGCATGATCACCTAGGGCAGGCCACAGAGGAACAGATCCAGGAGGGTCTTGAAAGTCTAGAGAAGGAGACTCCACAACCTCCCTGGGCAGCCCTTTCCGGTGCTCTTTCACCCTCATAGTAAAGTTTTTCCTCATGTTGGTGTGGAACTTTCTCTGTTCCAGGTTGTGACCGTTGACCCTTGTCCTACCACAGGGCATCACTGAAAAGAGACTGGCCCCATCTACTTGACATTCATATTTGCAAACATTAATAAGATTCCCTCTCAGTCTTCTCTAGACTGAACAGACCCAGGTCTCTCAGCCTTTCAGCAGAGAGCAGCAAGATGTGTGTTTTAAATGAAAAGGGTTGCTTTTCCTTGTCATTTATCATATTAAGTTTTACTTTTCTTTGAGGATTATGAAGTGAGGATAGCCTCCTCTCTTTGTGCTTCACATGTGGCTGCTTTTACATGGGTCTAGTTGTGAGCTGATTTCTTTGTAAGTACTCTGTGACGCATGAAAGACAAAAGGGGAAAGAAAAAATCCCCACCCACTCTGAAACAGTCTATTGAACTTTGTTTTCCAATTACCTAACAAATTGCTGACTAAGGACAGGATAGGGCGGTGGAAATGTAAGACCTAAAGGCACTGTACATTCCTCATCTGTAATGACCACAAAAAGTGGGTGTTTGTTGGTGGTTTTAGCCAATTTGCAATTTATCTTGGTTTTAGCCCAAGCAGGCTTGAAACCAAGACAAACATTCTTTGATGTAATCTAATTGTGACTAAGACCGTTTGCATAAAGGTTTCACAGCAAGGATAGGAAGAGGAAAAAGACCTTGAAAGCATTCCAGTGGAAAAGTCATGTGCACCAGGCTTTTGGCTGCACCAATGGCACCCAACAGCCCATTGTTTCAGTTGCAGCTTAAATTAATACCTGACAGCAAAGGAATTAAATCTCTGCTGAGGTCATGTATTGTTGTTTTATTATTTTTGGGTTTTCTCCAGTCATGTTTGTACAATGATAGCCTCAGGTGAAGAACTAATAGTAAAAATGCCCTTCGCCTGTTTCTATTCCCACTCCCTTCCAAAAATAAATTTAATAATCTAACTTGAAAACTGTTCCCAGATACAATATCCAGACTAGGTTAGCGTCACAAATTAATGAAACTTCACATTGTTGGTGTGGCTGGAGAGGACTGCAAAAGGTCCTGAAGTTGCATAATGCAGGTACAAGCACTGTCTAATTTTTCTTATTACACCAGGCTGTGTGTCTCACTCTTCTAAGGCTGAATCATTTACCCTGATGACCTCGCCTGAAGATGTGCATTGTAAAGATAGTGGAGGTTCCTCCTCATGAGCTGCCCACTTGGCCCGGTGTGTGGAGACACCAGGCTTTAAAATTGATGAGGAAAAGCAAGCCTAAGAGACATTTTGGTCTCAACAACACTAAAGACAAAGCAAAAGTATACATGAATCGATGTGGTTCATAATTTGCTTCTATAGGCATCCATGTATGCATCAGGAATGTCACATTCAGATTCTGATTCTTCTTTCCAATCCAACACATCCTTTCTAAACTACACCAGCATAATAATAAAAGTCAGACCAAATGATTTTTTCATCTCATAGGATCAAGAACGTGGTAGCAGATCACCATTCTCTTGTCACTGTAATACATTTGCTGCTAATAATCCTGTATGGTTTATTTACCAGTCTTTCAAACACAGACTCTTCCAAATTCCCACTGTAGCTAGTATGGACTGTAGCTAGTATGGTTCAATAGGCAATTTCTGTACTAGGTACTGTAATTCAGCTTTCAAATTGGCCTGAAAATTTACCAGCCCAGGCATAAAATCTGCTCATTTGACCTTTATACTTAATAATAATCAAAACATCTAACAATGTTTTACTGTCCTGTCAAAATACCCTCTCTTCCAGGCCTGTATTTGAGTCATAATTTTCAAGACAGCAACTGTAATTTCCCTATGAAAGAATCCATATGTACCTATTACTGCATTATGCTTGCAAGATTAAATTAAAGGCTTGAAAAATCAAAATATTAACAGTTTAAAATTCATTCATGCTATTTAGAGGTGGGCCACTCTGTCATGAACAGGTAGTGTTCTGTATACAGGAAAGAAATATTTCTTAGCTAGGCTGTTAAATTTCACATTTCCACCTACAGCGAGAGATTTGAGTCTTGGAGTATGCCTTCTTTTTTTTTTCTGATTTACATATCCTAAGTAATGATCTGATTTTGAATTTCATTCAGACATTTATTCTCTTTGCCTTTTTCACAGAGACCTAGAGATAGATGAATTACTTTCCTGGGTAGTGGCTTGTTAACCAGATGGCAGTGCAAGGAGGGTGTGTAACAGGATATCGAGATCTCCACATTCTCAGTTCTTAAGTCTTTGTGGAATAAGCCCAAAACAGGCTCAGTGATTAGTTCAGGAGAATTTCCCTGGAGATCAGTAGATGGCTAATATATACACTGTGTCTTCTAGGCCAAGCAAAATGATCACTGAGAGACTCTGAGTGTCTTAACAGCACTGAACATTACAACCCAAAAGAAATGCAATGCTAATTAAATCCAAGGGATTTTCTAGGTGTTAGTGTTCTTGTAACATTCTCAGCAAATTCTGAAAAGCTGCTAGATTTTGGAATAATGCCTTTATAGATTAATGCTGCTGATTAATAAGAGTTGTTATTTATGGTGAAAATCACACAGCTACCGGGTCTAAAGGCTTCTTTGGGGCTGAAAGCTTTCTGTACAGAAAGTTGTTGTTGGAAAACAAGGGACTGGTGTGTTACTGTAAAGGATAGGTTGTAAAAGGGATGCTTAAAAGGGGCCCAATATGGTTTGGATCGCAGCCAAGGTCTTGCATAACAGGATGCTTCATAAAAGAAAGGCTTAGAGGGGTATGGTTAAAAGACAGACGCTTCTTTTGAGCAGGGATGTGCCAATGGGAGGATCACTGACAAATCTTTGTTCACTATTATGTGTGCATATAATTAAAAAATGTTGATGTTTTTAGCCAGTCTTAGATGATGTTGACTGGTTTAGAGAATCATACTTGAAAAAAAAAACCAACCCAAACTTTAGAATAAGACACACCAAATGCAGTCCAGCCAGGGGTATTTTTCTGTGAGTAAGATGGTAAGATTTTAACATCCTTCAAGACAGTAGAGGTAGGATTGCTCCCTGAACTTTGTGATCAGGAGCACAGTGTTCAAAGATAAACATGATCACAGATCTGGGGCAACTGTTTCACAGAGGCACATGGCACCATAATATCCAACCCCAGGTAGTCAGACAGTAGTCCAAGGGCAGTCATTTGCATCTAACAGGAAAGCTGCTAAGTTGGTAGTAGAGACTTCATTGAAAGCTAGAGAAAATTATCTTTGTAATGACAATAGAGGGGAACTTTTAACAGCAACCTAACTACCTGGCAAGTATTTGCATTTTCCTGCTTTACATTTAGAATCCACTAGTACTATTTTAAAGCAGTTTCAGTATTGTAAATATAAACCCAAAGTAGATGTCCTCACAGGGTGCTGCTCCACATTTACACTATCAAGAATGAGACAATTACCTTGTCGTGTCCAAAGACATTTATTCAGTTCCCAGTGTGTTGTTGTGAATAAAAATACAATTACAATTTTGCAAGAGCTTTTTTTTTTTTTTTTTTTTTTTTTTTTGTGTGAATGTGTCCTACTAGGGTACATCAAAGGAGATGAAAAGGTAGGGCTATAGCTTTAGACTGATGAGAGAAGTTTGCTGAGGTGTTGCAAAGAAGAGGAAGAAATAGGTGGGTTATTGCCCTCTGGTGCCCATTTGATATTGTGGTTCTGGTTATGGAAAAAGAAAATGTTCCTCTGAGCTCCAGGAAGCAGTGTCAGCCTTTTGGTAGAGTAAATCAATACCTAACAAGTAATAAAAAAATCTTATCCATATGCTGGGCAGCCAAGAATAACACAAACCCAGTATTTTAGGTGTTCTTCTGTTTAATATAAGCTTTTTGTTTAACTATGGAAATGGTTATATCTAAGCAATTATACCACAGAATGAAAAAACATACCCTCTGTACACAACACTCTTCCCAAATGGTGTCCTCTCATGCTTTAACTTGTGGAGTGATGTTTTTTTAGTGAATAGCCAACCCTGTGATAAACTGCTTGGTGAAATAACAATGTGTGATGGACAGAAAGCGTTTATTGGGCTACTGCAGTGAGAAGAAGAAAGCATGTTAGCTGAGTAATCAGGTCTGATAGAAAGACTGGGAGCCAGATAGCCTGCAATAAACATTTTCAGACCTAGCTATGAGTCCTCTTCAGTTAGACATCTGAACAGCAATCTAAACCAGGCCTGGACCCATGCACTGTAATTACTCACCCTGTGTAAAGTAATTGCATGCTGCAATTACCCCACCTTTAATATGACAGTGCCTTAAGCTAATCTTACTGATGTCTCATTTCATTGAATGTAATAGATTCAATACTCAGATTAAAAAAAAAAAAAAAACAAAGAAAAAAGGAAAAAGTGGAACTTGTAATGAGTAACAGGAGGAGGAGATGCACACTGTAGTTTATGTCAGTGTAATCAGAGATTAAAATGTTATCCCTCAGTATATCTGCCAATGTTTTGATGTAGGCATGTTATTGTATACTACCAGTTTAATTCCACCAGAGACATTGTAAATAGAATAAAATCAAAACTTGTCCCAACACAAAATGTAACTAAAATTCTGGCATCACCGTATGCTTCTCTTTTTTTTTGCTTTTTATGTATATATTTGTGTATAGTTTGGAAAGTAACCATAGCATATTCTAGCAGGAGTCAGACAGGTCAATCTCTGTGAATTCAAGATAAAGCTGTATGCCTTGAAAAAGTAGCCAGGTCTGGAGACCAGGCTTGAGATAAACAGCCATCTGAAAGATAATAGATTTGCCTGACATTGTTGTGTCCAGTAAATCATAACAAAACTTTAGAATACTGGATAAAGGCCAGGAATCGGTGACTTACATTATTGTTTTATTATCACATTTTGGAAAGGTAAAACTAATAGAGCTGTTTACTTTAACTAATATTAACTAATTCTTAACTCATGGCTGCCCAAAATTGTCCTGCTTCAGACCACAATGTCCTCACTTTCCAGCTGTGCTAAGAAAACATCCTGCCACCTATGTCAAAGGAAAAGGGAGCTAGGAAAGAAGGAAAATGGCATTTGAGAGGGCAACATGCACCTGCTCAGGCTGCATTTCAAGCTCACTCTTCTTTGTCCTTTTCCTGTAATGGAGGGATTCCTGTAGAACCTTTTTGCCTTGTTAAAGATGAATGTAAATAACACTTCAAGCAAAACAAAAAAAAGCAACTATTTTCATAGCCGTATTTTCATTTCTATTATAGAGCTGTTTCCGAAAGGCTTTTTCCCAACATGCACACGGTGAACACATGAAAAATCTGCAGTGATTAATGTGAAGCAGTGAGCGCATGTGCAGGAGTGAAGTACAAGCTGTGCTATATGGGACTGGTTTCTGGGACAGAGGCAGAGTTTGTCTGTGGCTTCTGGTTGTCTTTCTTGGTTTCTTTGTAGATATTGAGCAGCCTGGATGGAAAGCAGAACCTTGGACAAAGCTGGTGTCCATGTGGAAGGCTTCTGACTGGTTTCTTCTGCTGTCAAACCACTCTCAATTCAGCCACCTTCAAGAAGTAACCCCATAAAAAAGGAATCAAGGTACCTTGCTGGGGTTTGTGAATGTTCTGCTACAGCCAGACACTTTGAAGGATTCAGATTGTTCACATGACACTGCCTGGGATGATAGTGAGGTGGGACCTGATTGCTGGGACCTCTGCATCTCTGACCAAGTTACCCACCATGGTCAAATATACCTTCTCCACAGCAAGCATCAGAGAAAAAAAAAAACTTCTTCTCTTGAATCCATTGCATAATGGGAAAAGGAAGAGTGACTAATTCTTGAGTGCTGATATTAGTGTATATCTAAACTCCTAACGAGCAGACTGTAAATAGGTCTAGTAGGTTTGTATCTAAACTTCTAATGAGCAGACTGTAAATATTTGCTTAGAGTTTCTTGCTTTGCAGGGATAGACAAAACTCCCTGCAAACCACTTAGTTTTTACCATATTTTTTGTTCTGATATCTTGTTTTAAAACATTTTCATCAAAGAGATACTAGAAGGGTTTGAAGGATGTTGCTGTGCTAATTCACAGGGTCAGATTCAGAGGTGAGCTCTGAGTTAACTCTCTGAAGTTCGGATCGCAACAGAGTTGTTAAGAGCTGCTCTGTCTGTGCAGAAGGTGGATGCCTCTGCAGGACCTCTACAAACAGGCAAGACTGAACCCTGTACATCATCCTCACTGATGGGATGTGGACCAGCATGGTCACAGACCCAGTTAGGATAGGGTCCTGTGAAGAATAAGCTAGTTCTTCCCTTTTTGTCACAAAACTCTTATCAAACTGAACCTTTTAGAAAGTTCTCATTCAATTCCCATTTTGCTGGAACTCTCTCTCGAATTTTGAACCTTCTGTACTTCTGCTTTTGACTTGCAGAAAGAGTACCAAAATGCCAGAAGAATGTTATTCTTACAAAATTTCAAACCTAAGAAAGCCTTTTGGAAATCTTACTGGGAAACGTGAGATTCCTGGCTTGCACAATTAGAGAAGATTGTAATTTATGCTAATTCAATGAAATAAATATGTTCATGTCAACTTAATACATCAAAGAAAAAAAAAAAAAGCAACTGTGTATGTTGGACTCAATGATTTTAAGAGTCTTCTCCAACCTAAATGATTCTATGTGTTTCTCCTGAAAAAACTTTTGAGTGAAGTTACCTGGCTTTGCAATGAGCTAAGACTCAGTTCCTGGCTTCTTACTTCTTTATAAAATTGGTCCTTTTTAAGGAAATTCCTTTCCCTGGAGTGCTTTACTAAGGGTGGACTTGACCTCAGAAGAGCAGCAGAAATCTCAGGCCACAACTGTAACAAACTTATTTGTCTACCTGCAACCTGTGTGACAGCTCCAGACTTCCCATTAAAAGTACCTTCCTTGCACACAAGAATTACATCAACCAAGTGTAGACATCAATTATGTCTGACTTAGGGGATCCCAGGGCCTGGAGCCTGAACACAGCACTTCGAAGTTACTTCTGTACTTCTGTTGAACATCTCTGTAAGAAAGATAGGAACAAAATTTTTAGCAGAGCCTGTTGCAAGAGGACAAAGGGTACACAAGGCTACACAAGGTTTTAAACTAAAAGAGGGAAGATTTAGACTAGATATAGGGAAGAAATTTTTTACAATGAGGATGGTGAAAAACTGGAAAAAGTTGCCCAGAGAGGTGTTAGATGCCCCATCCCTGGACTTAATTGGCACAGCCAATGACCTGAAGGGAGCTATAGTGATTTACACAGATGAGTAGTTGGCCCATTATGCCAAATTAGCATTATACTCATGATATAAGTGGGCAAAAGGACATGCATGAGAAAGGCATTCTCCTCTGGACTGCTGCAGGCTGTGTAGACTGAAATGCTCTGACCAGGGTCACTGATCAGCCCAACAGCCTCCAGTAGGACATACATCACATGGAGGTTAGAACTCACGACAGGCTTGACTATGGTTTTCCTGAAACAGTGTTGGGTTAGTGGTGACTCAACCAAACAGTACTATTTGCATTATTAATGGAAAACAAAACTGGTGATTTAATCGACTGTGCAAAGAGAGAGACCTGCGTAAGCAGCAATGTTCCTTGAACAGGTTCTCATTGAAATAAACTCTTTGCTGGCTCTTAAATGAGAAATCAAGTGCTTATCCAGAAGGGTTTCCATTGAAATCCTACTTTATGACTTCGGGTAACAAAAATAAGGAAGCTGGGCTACACAGACCCTTAGTCTGACAAATCCATATTTCAGGGATTTCACTTGAAATAAGTTGGCACATTTTTCACCCTTCACCCTGAAATGTTCTCCTTGCACTTTTGTCAGGAGTCAAGATTGGAACACTCTTAAAAGACCCAGTCATTTCAGTTTCCAAATGAGGTGTTATTCACAATAGGTAGAGTAGTTATTTACAAGACAATTGTGTGTGCTCTCTACAGCTCTGTTTCCATGAGCTGTAAGAATCTCACTGAGATCTGACGACTTTTGTTCCTTCCTCAACTTGTCAGTGAAGGACAGAGGGCAAGTGGCCACCAGAACGGTATGTCTTGGTCTAATCCCATTTCTAGTAGTGTGCAGGTGTCAGGGCCTGTCTCTGATGGGAAGTCAGACATTGTCTTGGTCCTTCCTTTGCACGCCAAACTCCTCAGGCCTCTCTGGCTGCCATCAGGACTCCATGTTGGGAAAAGCGACATTAGGGTTACACAAGATAAACCTTCACTTGGGTATCCACATCAATGAATTTTTAGGGCAAAATGAAGAATTTTTTTTTTAATTCCACAAGTACTCCCTGTTCCTGACAGTGTATGTGTGTGTATATGTGAGTGAGTGGCTGTGCACATCTATGTGCTTGTGTGTATATCCACCTGCACAAGTGTCCTGCTTCTTTGTAGGTTACATTTGAAGATATTCACATGCCAAAGCTACTGATATTTGAATGGCTATATTTTTTTCTTATTCTTTTTTTTTTTTTTGATATGTCAGTTGTAGATGGATTTGAAAGTGAAAAAGAAGGACTTTTGAGGCAAAGATTCAATGTCTGGCATCCAGGCATTTCAGACGTAGTTTTATAGACAGAAACTGAAAGATGTAACCTGATGAAATTCAAAGTTTTAAGAATAAAAATTACAGACTTATTGTGTGGAGTCCTTCACAACACACTGGCTAGGTATCAGTGTTTATTGCACACTGAAATATTCATAGCAGGAATTATATGGCAAAAGGAAATTATGCTGGGAGGCAGTGACACAGCATTGGCCCAAAAGGATTTTCCAAACACTTCACTGAAAATTGAACAGTTCAGCAAACACCACAAAAAAAAAAAAAAATTAAAAAAAAAAAAATTGGACACTACTGAGTCTCCCTATTGCCTTTCTCAACTTCGACTTACCTTCTGTGTACTTGTCTGACTGCAAGATAAACTCTTCTACCTTCATTCTCCAAACCTCTACTTCATGTAGATGATTTAAAAGGAAAGTGTTCCCGTGAAGTGTTGAGAGTGATTCGTGCTAATATCCTTTGCTGTGATGGAAAATTAGGAAACAAAGACAGATAGTTATCTTATTTGGAAAATTGACTCTTTTAATCCGCTGATGCAGTATCCTTTTGTTAGCAAAAAATAACAGGCATGGAGGTATTGTAAGGAGAGCAACTCTGTAGCTTCAGCTTTTCCATGTTTCATAGGCTTAGTGGTGTGGCAGAAGTGGGTGTGATTTATATTAATGAAAGACAGGTTAAAGCATAGTTAGATGATCTCTGGTATGATTGCTCAGAAATGAGATGCAAGTATAGCCTTAAGTCTCCCATAGGTCAAGCACTCCTCACTGGGCCACATTTTGGATCACACCTTATTGCAAGATCTCTGATTACCCCAAAAGACCCCTGCACGTTGAAAAAGTGACACATCAGAGTCAAGATCGCCCTTGCAGAATTGGGAGGAGACTTTTCATTCAAGGGATTTGTCCTCAAACAAAGAACTTGCTGAAAGAAACAGATTAGTCTCTAGTGAGGCTGAAAGATACACCTGCTTAACAACAGGGCAGTACTTGGCCACCTTAATCAAAAATGAAAAGTCAATAGAAGACACCTTGACCTGATTGAATACATTCATGCAAATACTATCATTAAATTCACTAGAAGAAAAATATAAAGCACGAGAGAAAATTTTCCAGATGAAGCTTAAAAAAAGATGAGAAGTTGGCATACTCATGCAAAGAGTACAAGGTATGACCCAGTGCTAGGTTTCTCTGTCAGCTGGATAGTTGTACGAAGATACATGACTGGGGAGGCTGAGCAAGAAGGCAAGAATGTCTGTGCAGCCTCCATTGTCAGATCACAAGAATGACCATACCAGATAAGGCCAGGGGTCCATTTTATCAACTTCTACTAATCTACACCTTAGAGACTGTCAAATGCAGAGCCACTATTTTGTGTTCAAGCTCCCAGGTGTGAATACATCCCTACAAGAGTGAGTCTTTTAAAAATGTCTGACAGAGTTAGGAAGAATCTGGCCAGTCCTGTGCTCCTAAACTGACTGATCATACTGAAACCCTAGCTGCTTCCTCAGCCTCAGATGGGAGATAGAAGGTCTGCACCAGCTCTGTACCCTTTCTTTTCCAGGGAGTGTGAGAGTCCACTGAGTGGGATAAGCTAACAATTGACTCAGCTGCAAACACACTGGTTGTTTGTGTTGATATAAGTCATTGTGACACAGTTTTTGGCGTGAAAGTGATTACTGAAGGCAGAGCCCTCCCATACCGGGCATTTTTATCGGTGCCCAGGCAATGCTGGACTTGAGAATCAATTAGTCACTGAATTTGTCCTGAATTACAATTATATTCAGTGACTAATTGTGTGTGCTTTGGTCATCCTTCCTCTCCATTAATGTGTTCCTGCTAATTAAGGACCCTGAGAAGATCTCTTTCAACCTATTATATGGATACAGGTGGGAAGGAAGGCGCTTGGCAGAAGTGAAGGGAGAGGGAGTTAAGGGAGTTTGCAGCACAGCTAATTTTTAGCATTTGTTTAATCTGTTACTAAGGGTCATTTGTCAAACTGTGACTGCTGTTACTGCCCCTCCTCCTCTTGTTCACAGTAATGAACAGCCTGGGAAAAAAATTTCTCTGCTTTCCAAAGGATCAGCAAAGAGGAAGAGTTGATGATAATGGTCCTGAGAAGTGAGGGAGTTGTGCATGGATCACTTCTCAGGACACAAAGACCGTCTGCACACTCTGCACCTAGGAAATGAGGTTAATCAACACCTGCTCACAAGGACAGTGAAAAGCTCCTCATGATGGTGGTGAGACTAGTGTCTTTGCTGCTTGTTTCCTGAGGCAAATGACTGGGCAGCAATATCCAAGCAATGTGGTGGATGACTGTCTCCACAAGACTCTGAGGTTAGTGGGAAAGTTGCTCATCCAAGAAATGCAGACTTCGGTCTTTTATTGTTTAATACAAAACTGGCTTGCCAGTCAGCCAAGGGACGGAAATATGGCAAACAAAGTGACAATGTCACATAAAAGTTGCAGAAAACATTCTCATGGTAGAAACTTCAAGTGATGATGATTGTGATTCCAGCTAGAAGTTTGCTGGTAAAGTAAATGGTGGTGCATGAGAGATCTGAGGTTTAGTAGTCTGTCTGTCAGTTTTGAAAAAAGCTGAAAAATAACTTTTTTAATTCAGTTTGATCACACTTGAGAGCTAATAATTTTATCAGTACAAGTAGACAGGTCAATCATTTTGGAAAGAATGGAGAGTCATTGCTTGCAGCTGAATAAGGGATGTGTTATATTAAATACCCATAGTCAAACTGTACTTTTTAAAAGATCTTTCTTTTTTTATCTAGTGCAATTTCACTTGACACAGTAGAAGTTGTTACTGTGTTCTTTATATAAAAAACAAACCAGTTTACATGATTAAGGATCTTTAATAGTGACAGGGTAAAAATCAAGTCAGTAAATGGAGCAAACACTTCAGCAATGATGTTGCATCTGTAATAGGAAGTACTCTTCAAAGAGGAAAAGCCATATCTGTGTACTAGTCAAAGGATCAGAACTCTCCTATGGTCGTACAGACCCTTGTAAAGATTGCAGCAGGTGTTCAGTTTAATAATCAACAGTAGTCTAATTAACTAAAGATTAGTTCTTTAGTTGTTGGAACAATTGTCTCTTTCTCAGTGCATCTGGTGGCACAATAACAAAGTATGCTTGGGAGGTCTGGCCTTTTTATGCATATGAAATGTGGGGTATTTTTTCTTTAAATATCTTCTACATACAGAAAATAGGGGTGTAATAACTGATAGAAATATAAAAGGTGACTTTCTGAGCATGTTACTCGAGTCCTCCAATATCACAAGGGGGACCTAGGTGAGGATTCACTCTGCAGAATCATAGAATCACTTAGGTTGGAGAAGACCTTTAAGATCAAGTCCAAGCATTAACCAAGCCCTGACAAGTTCTCCATTAAATCATGTCCCTAAATGGCAAATCCACATGTCTTTTAAATACCTCCAAGGATGGTGACTCCATCACTTCCTTGAGCAGCCTTTTCCAGGGCTTTACAACACTTTTCATGAAGAATTTTTTCCCAATGTCTCATCTAAACCTCCCCTGGCACAATCTTAGGCCATTTCCTCTTATCCTATTGCTTGTTACTCAGGAGAATAGACTGAAGCCCACCTTGTTGCAACCTTCTTTCAGGTAGCTGTGGAGTGATAAGGTCTCCCCAGAGCCTCCTTCTCTCCAGATTAAACAACACCAGTTCCCTTGGCCACTCCTCATAGTATTGACTAAATTTTTGGTTACATGAATTTCCAGGAAAGAAACCTGACTGGGGTGTGCTGTGACATCATCCTTCTTGCTTTGCCTTCTGGTACTAGTCTCTCACTCTTTGTTGACTCAAAACAGGATGTAAGGAGGCAGGGGAAAGAGGTTATTCACCTGAGTATCAGACTGATATGACAGTGATCCTAGGCCTCTCTGCTCAGCCACAGCAACAGGGTGAATACTCTTATTCCTTTTCAGGAACTAGTTAAACTCCTTCTTAAAAGTACTTTAGTATTGTGCTTGCATTTCTCCTATTGGAAAGGTCCTTCTGTCTCTCATTGTCAGCCTGCTTCTACTTTTCCTAATTTTATTCATGGACAGTTAGCATTTGTTTGTTCCTGTGCCTAGGTTACTTTTTAGATTAAATAGCTCTTTTCACCTTCCTCAGGTCTACTGCTTCTGGATGTATTTACTCTTAGCAGTCACATCTCTCACCCTTTGTTTTGCCAAGCAAAAATAGCTGATTTCTTCAGATCTCTTGTAAAATTAATTTTCTGTAATGAAACCAAGTTACAGAGAAACAGATAATTGCTTTCTCTTGCAATCAGAGCTAACCACAGAATCTTCCTGTGATAAAAAAAGGAGGTATAACACACTTTGGCTTATAACCAAGCCCAGCATTTTGAAACACAGAGACATAAGTCCTTATCTCTGATGAGGCATGTAAGTACATTGTTTCTTACACTAATGTGATGCACAGTTCAATTGCCTGTTGACTTCGATGTCTAAATAAATTTATAGTTAACTAATGTCTTGAAATCCTAAGCATCAGCACCTACATTGGACAATGTTGCTCTAATTGTTCGTATTTTCTGTTGTATTTCCTTACATCCACACTATCTGCTCAGAAACACACACAACTCACTTGACTTTTTACAGGTCCCGACACCTATCTGGAGAAAATAAATGATATCTCTCTCTCCATATATACTAACTGGAATCAAAGAGGACATATCAATTCCCCAGGGTCAGAGAAAGTTGAAGTTAGTCACAGGCAATGAGCAGTCAAGGATTCAGACCCCAAGACTCCTCCAGTGATCATTCTCTATCCCATTTGAAGTTAGAGAAGGAAGAAGATCAGAAGAGTAGTCAAAATGTTTTTGTAGGTTGTTACTGATTAGGAGGTGTGGTGATGAGGTTATGTTTAAGATTGCTTTTCTTCTTTGTTTCTGTGCCTGTGTTATCCAGATAAAAACACTGAACGCACTGGATATGATTTGCAAGTTGCAATTCAGCTTTTCTTTGATTCTGTATGACTGTACACCAAAGGAACAGGAAATGTCCATCTTTCTTGTCCCGTTAATCATTTTGTTTTTCATCATTTTCGGTAGTTAGCATTGGATGGGCAGTTCTCTGGGAAAGAAATGACTTTTGTTTAATTTTCTATGTAAGTGGCCTACCTCAGTCCTTCTTTGTGATTCAGAAGTTTTCCCCTCTATAAATAATAGGGAGATGCAACACCACAGCTCTTTACTCTTAGCTTCTTAACTTCCTTTCTGTCAGCATCTTTCCCTAATTATTTATTTTTTACTAAGTTTTACAAAGCAAGATCAGAAAGGACCTGTCTTTTGCTTGTTAAAATGCTCTGTTTTAAGCTTCTTCAATCTGTTTTTCTATTTTGGATTAAACTGTCCCATGTTAATGGGAACACTTGGCAATGACCCATATTTATTTACTGGTTTAGATTTACTGTGAATGCCCTGCATTGAGTTCTATGACCACTGGTCTTAGTCTATCAATACTGGCTTCTCCAGTTACACAGGCAAAAATGTAAAAAAAACCTTAATTTATTGCAGAGTTTTTAGGTTGTCTTTCAAGTGGCTTCTTCTCAAATTTCAGCGAATGTAACAAAAATCAGATGCATTTCAACAGAAGATTTTAAGTGATGGCAAGTCCTTGAAACAGGATTAAGAATTAAATAACAGACCTTACTAGATGTAACTGTACAATTTTGCAAATGTCTGACTTTTTATTTACTTTGGCTGCTACATTTTGAGATCTAAAACACCTCTTCATGGCATAGACTTCCCACTATCCAAGGTTTTTCTGCAAAAATTCTTTCTTTCTCCACAGGTTTCCATTTGCCTCCCTACAAGCCTGCCTCATAAGGAAATACATGTCGTCTTCATATCTGACCATTGTTTTCTAGCCTTGAGTTGAATGCTGACTTGAAAGGGATGTTAATCATAGAGAAAGACAACATAGGGCACTTCTGCTGAACTCATTGGTTATAGCTTATTAGGTACAGAAGTCCAAACTTTCAGCTGAAGTTACTCGCTCCATTTCTGCTAATTTCCAAGAGACTCCAAATTCTAAGCTGAGCTGGGCTGCATTACTTTCATGCAGGAGAATATCTCACCCACCAGAAACATTACAGGAGGTAGTGGGACTCAAAAGGTGAAGTGATGCTTAGAGTTAGATGGTTATGAATTGATCTTCGACAGCCAAGTGATGAAGCCCTGGCTTCATGTGGCCTTCTTTATACCCCTGTCACAGCAGGATTATGATGATACCTAAACAGCTTCTTACTTTCTGGATGTATTGCTCTTCCCTGGACCTACCCACACTTCCATGTCTCCCTTTCTTCATACTCACATCCTCACCAGAAGGCCAGCAAGATCTGAGGCCACTGGCACACTGATGACTAGCAATGTTCATGCTTGAGCTGACAAAGTGAGGATGTGAACTTTGTCATTTGAGTTTCTTCCACTTCTACTAAATAAGCTTCCTGATTATTCAGAGCAAACCCTTCCAACATCACATGTTGTCACAGCAATGTGAGAGCTGGTCAAAGAAGGGTTTGGAAGAACTGGGAATTGAAGCTAGAACCTTGAAAGAAAATTGAGAAAGTAGTAGAACAAACTTGGGAACTTATTTGCTTTGAAGAAACATTATAGCAACGTGATGTGAGTTCACAGTGGGAATGTACTGTTCTTTCACAGAACTATCAGTAAAATTAGTTCCCAATGTGTCACTGGTCAGACATCTTTTGGGTAATATATTGTAAATTCTACCTTCCTCTTGAAGCTAATGGATTTTCTGTAAAATACACCAGTTTGTATATAGCATGCATCTACTCAAATCTTAGCCAAAGCCTGACAAATTCTGTCGTTTTCTGGAACATACAAGTTTCCCCTTCAGTGCTTTGACAAGGGTAGCAGACATCAGACAAATGAGGTGAGATCCTCTGAGTCGTGTGAGGAAGAAACAAGCTGAAACTGCATCTTCCGCTGGTTCAACTATGTCCATGGATCACAGCAGTGAGAAACATGACTATAATGAATCAAAACAGGACATGTTCTATTCCAAAACTATAGAGTGAAGCTCCCTGGGATCTGTGCTCCACCACTGTGAGGACACTTTAGACCACTTGATGTGTAACCAGTGTGCTTCTCTCTCTGTCTGCTTGCGGTTCCTCTTATGCAAATATTTATGTGTGTCTTTCCTAGACTCTTATGGCACAAATAACCCCTGATTAGACCAGTCCCAAAGGCGAGAAAGATCTCTCTATCCAAGGCTGGAATCCACTTACAGGTTAATGTAGAAATGCCACTGGAGTATATCAGGGCCCTTTTAAGGCCTGGGTACTGGAGGGAAAAAACCGAGATGTTATTATTTCCTAGCCTTTTTTTGTAGTGGGGAACCTGGTGCTACTTTGTGTGTACATACACATACTTTAGTCATAACAAGTAGGTCAGTTGGCTTCCCTGAAGCCTCAGTGCATCCTGCAGTACAAGGAGGAAGGGCAGAGGAGATTAAGGAGGATAAATAAAAATTGCAAATGAGTAATAATACTTTACAGAATCAGGTGCAAATCTGCTCATTATGGTTACATTCTCAGGCAATATGCCAGTGGCCTAGATACAACCCTTGGAGGTAATCCTCCTGAAAATACACCCATTAGTACATGACACCATCACTGCTTCTCCCACAGGCCAATTTAAGTAATACATATTTAATGTGATGACAGATTCAGGGGGATGGGGACACAAAGAGAAAAGAGAGGTCCAGAGTATCACCCAATCTGGAGAGACACTCAGATTTTATTTCAGACATTAGTAACACTGGGAGTGACTGGTGTGTGATGAAAAAGAAAATTTAACCATGGTGGATTATTGCAGCACTGATAGGAAAAATGTCCCATTTTCACAGCTTTAGACATTAGCACCAAAAGACGTTTCTGCTTGTTGCTTGACATGCCTGAATGATCTCTCACCTTAAAAGACTGCATGGAGTTGAATAATTATTACACTTCTGCTTGAACTTTTGCCTAAATGGCATGTGTATGTGTGTAAACAGCTCTGCTCTCCCCTCCTCTCACAACTACAAACACTTACAGCCCTGCCAGTCACACAGCTTCACATCCTCATTTATACCCTGACTCTAATCTCATATGCTCAACTGAGGTAGATTAATCCCCTGTTAACCACTTCTTAAGTCAATAGCTAAACCGTAAAGACTCTTTTGTGTCTGCTTGGGTCAGGTAACTAAGAGACCTTGTGAGAGCCTTGGGCTATTCTATCTCTAGTACCAGGACAGTGTTTTCACAGTGGAAAAGATGAAAAATTTCTCTGTAGGCTTCTGTAGATGAAACAAAAGCTGTCATTAGATTCAAGCTAAATGGAAATACTAAAAAATTCTAATTCTTTCATCTGTATCTACACCTGAAAATTTAAAATGCCAACAAAGCAGATAGATGGAGGATGCTGAAGTGCTCATGGAGATCCTCCATGGTTGGATTTCATATACTGGTATGCTTGGTTGAACCTAGATACAGCAATGGACTTAACCATGTGTAACTTTAAACCTATCTGTGGTGTCTGTGATGCTATTTGTATGCTCTTTAAGTACC
The DNA here is from genome assembly GCA_025345505.1 of Todiramphus chloris collaris. Classification (NCBI taxonomy): domain Eukaryota; kingdom Metazoa; phylum Chordata; class Aves; order Coraciiformes; family Alcedinidae; genus Todiramphus; species Todiramphus chloris. Next base: position 8,693,668 of record JANVCC010000020.1, read on the forward strand.
GAAGAAGCAGAATTGCTTTGGTTCTTCAGAGACGAATAGCCTAGTACATTTTGAATCACGAGCATGGGGCTCAGTTTCTGTGTAATACCATCAGCTTTGCTGTCTACTGCTGCCTTGTCAGCCTAAAAATTAAACCTTGGACTACCTTTCACAAAGAAGACAGGTTTAATTCTGCTGGTACCAGGTAACAATACAAACTGTAAACTTGGGACATGTTCATGACATGTTTCGGAAGTTTGTGAACCTAGTTCAATCTGTGGTGAAAGTCTATAGCAAGCAAAATTCTTTTCTTGTGGCAAAATTTTGCCCAATTTACCATAAGAAGTTAGAATTTAATTTTAGGAGGAGCAATAGACTTCAAGAAGGAGCTTTCAGAAGTACTCATGTATTTACAAAAATTTATAATGTTTGCACTGTATAATTTTATAAAAGTTATCTTTCACTTTAAGGATAATTATATGTGGAAGAATTTGGACCTCATTTACTTGTCATCATGTGAGTGGAAATACTGTATTTCCAGTATGGAAGTTAAAGGCATGATAAGAGGTCTTGCTGTGAGACAGGAGGATGTCCCCAACCAGTCCAAAAGACACACAGTAGGTCTGGGAGTGCTCTGTCAGAGTCATGTGTTTTGGGACCAGAAATTTCACCAGCTTCTGTTGAGCTGGTGTTTCATATGAATTCTAGACTAGGGAACTTAAACATGAATGCTCATGAAAAAATGTTGATCTAGTTCTTTCAGATAGTATCTTTGCCATTCACAAGGCAAATGAAACAACAAAAGGGGAAATTCATTATAAGAAAAAAAACCCCACAAAACAACAAAACACTAAAGAAACTCATCTTAAGGAAGAATTATAAGAAAATTCATTTCACTCAAGAAATCAATTATAAGAAAACAGGTATCCTAAAATGTCCATGGTACGCAATCCTGGCAAGGATTATCAGGCAGTTTGTTTAGAAATATGGCTGCTGGTAATTTAACATCTTGAACTCTTTCCCCATATGCCCTACTTTTTGGTGACTTGGGAGCGTTCACTTATGCAGAAGAAGAGACATGTTCACAGCTGTACACAGTTTTCAATCAGATTGTAACGTTTCATGTGCAACTCTGAAGTCTAACTTTTAAAGTATTTAGTCCCCATTTGTTTGCCCTCTGACCCATGGAGAGGTCTGACTCATGAAACCTTGCTCCCTGCGGTGTGTTTCCTGGCAGAAGAAATGGAGTAGTAGGTCTGATGGGGCTGACATTGCTCTTTTCAAATACAACAAAAATCTGTCCGTGAGATACATAAGGAAGCAGGTCAAGCTTTTAATCTTACAGAAACAGGGGCTGAGCAGAGCATCTAAAAGTCATTAAATCTTCAATTTTCTGCCTCTCCTTGAGGCTTCCCCTCATCCCCTTGGGACAACCAGGGAAATCAGACTCACTTCAAATGTTTCATACACTCAAAGCAGAAAAACTGCTGCAGAAAAAGGAACAAAACCATGGAATAAAACCTCCTCTCGGACAGGCAAAACTCTCTGAGAGACACAAGTCTCACTGCAAGCTGGCTTCTCAGTGACATGGAAAAGAGCAAGGCAAAGCCACCACCTGCGTAGATGTCACAACTGTGGTGCCCCAGGATGCACTGCCACTTGCAATAGACACCGCTTCTCCCTGGGGTGTCTGTCCATCACCTGCATGGTGGCAGTGGCTGTCAAAGACACTTCTCAGTAAACTTTAAGCCCCTTGAGCTCTGCAGGAGTGCACTACAGACACACCAGGAGGAAGCTCCATGTCACTAAACTCCCTGCACAATTATGTTTGCTTTGCAGCCTACACAGAGGTCTCTCCCACCCACTGCATTAGCTAGTTTAGGCATAACAAAAGAGAAGGAAGTCATGGATTACAAAGTAACTCACCTGCAATATTGTCTTTGAGACTACTGATCTGCCCTGATCTCCCAGACCAAGCTTCTTTTTACCTTTGGTCAGCCTCTGCTGCTGCTCATCCACAGTCCTGTGGGGGTCAGGTTCGTCCAGGAGGAGAAGGAGCAGAGGCACCAGAGAAGAGAGAATGGCAGGAGTGATAGAAGCTGAAATGATAAAATAGACTGGAAACCCCCTTGCTGGCACTGCAGGGCTGGTAAGGGTAAGCCTGTTGGAACAAAGCATTGTCTCCTTCTGCATCTGCCCTAACTAGGAATGTGCTGTACCTGGTAGCTCTTAATCAGAGAGGGTCCAGGATACGCCTCCTGTCAAGACACTGTATGATACCTGGTCAGACATGTACCAACGACTCACCACAGGTAGAGGGGCTTAAAAGCTATGAGATTACAAGATATATAAAGCTCTGCTACTCCTTAACAGTGCGACACATTCTGAAGTGTTACTGTGCTTCTTCAGTGTCTGACTAGGCCACTTGTGCTTTTTTCCTGTGTTGTTTTTCTACCTGCCATGATGTGTTTTGATATCCAAGACTACTTGCAAATGTGACTGTCCTGCTGACAGAGGCCCTGTTCTTCCAAGCAGGGGTCAGATGCCCTCTTATCTCCCTTTTCACAACCCACAAGAAAAGGGTTACAGTTTCCTCTTTCTGCAAACCTCTGCTATGCCAAGCAGTTCTCAACTGAGTTGCAGGCCAGGATACTTCCATCAATTTTGACTTTTTTGCCTGCAGTTAATGTTGGAGTGGCACCCCAATAGTCTGCCATTAAAACCAAATCCCTTGCGTTTTGGAGCATATGTGAGTGGGGAGAGTCTGTTCTGCTACTGTGCAGCAGATTTGGCTGGGAGAAATCCCCTTTTTGGCCATTTATCTCAGTATCCCATTTCAGGACACAATAGTTTCACATCCTGAGCTCTTTCCATTCATTGAGATCTCCTCTTTCTCTTGCTCCTTCTTGGCAGGCACCATCCTTTCTTCTGCTGTTTGAGTTCATTGTCAACTTGGCTTTTTATCCTCTTTTTATTTCTCTGCTTTTTATAAGATGAATTCAGTTACACCTTGGACTGCAGAAGCAACCTTGTGGTGATCAACTTATATCTCTGTCTTGGTTTCTCCATTTGTACTGTAATCAACATTACTGCTTCTTCCTTCACCCTCCCACCTGGATATGCAGAGCCTGAACAACAGGCACTGAATGCTCTCCTTTGCAATACTCCACTTGTCTCTCTCACTGATATTAACTTTCCTGTCACCTCCTTTTACACTGTCAGATTTTATGCCTCTCTCTCCACCCTTTTCATCACCCTGGCTTATTACTGGAAACTGTAATTTTCTTCCTTTCCAACACTTTATTTGTTTTTCTTCCAGTGCTTACTGCAATGTCTCTTGACAAGGCATTGATTAACTCTTGTTTTGCTCTTTGCCACTTTCTCCAGTCTTGTTTTATAAGTCTGATATGAAAGGACTTCACACAGACTGCCTCTACCAGCACCATCTTTCCCTTCACCTCAGACACTATGTGAATCTCCCTGAATCTCACTGGCACCCCAGGGTAAGGTCATATCCCTTTTACCTTTCTCTTGGAAGCTCCACATAGCTCCCCTCCATCCAATTTCCTTTCTTTTGCTTTGTCTCATTCCTTGTCCTGTTTGAATACCTCAGGGGTGGTTTCTCATGGTTGTCCTGATGCACAGTACACTCTTCTACACCTCACATACTTAAAGAGCCTTCTAAGCCTTTTTGGTCTTAAGGCTTAGAAGCTTGCCTTCAAAAAGAAGTCTGGTATACACACCTGTTAATATTGCTTCATGAGAGGAACGTTTAGGGAAGATGAACCTCTAAGAAAAGTACAGAACTTACACTGTAAATGCCAAACATTCAAAACCACAGCTGTAATGTATGGTCTACACCATTTTGGTTTTACCTCACATGCTGGGTAAGCACGTGGTTAAACCTCCACTGCATGCTCACTTTGTGCTTCTGTTAATTTATAAGAGAATTCATCCTTCATTCCAGATGATAACACAGCCACCTCCAGTGCCCTCTCAGGGAAAGAAACCCGACTCTGCTACAGCTAACAATTGCTGTTTCTTAATGGCAAATACCATTCAGTTAAACCAGAAGCCCGAGGAAAAGCAATTTTAGGTTAACTTCCCAGATAAGAGAGAAAATTCCTTCCTGCTAGTGATTCCATAAAGGAGAATAAGCTAACCTGCAGACTCTGATAAAGTCACCCCTCTATTTCAGCTCTGGCTGTGGGCAATGTTAGCACAGAAGACAGGCAGCTCACAAGGGTTTAATGCAAGAAACATAGAGGAAGGAAAATTATTTGGTTCTCCCACTCCCCCGAGGGGAACTGTCTTTGTTTTCCAGTACTGAGATTGCAGGCATACTCTTGATTATTCACCTGCAGTGACTGCAGTTCATAACTTGCTGGGTAAGTCACTTGGGAGCTAAAGCATCTAAGACTTTAGATTCTACTTTCTGGTCCGAAGGTCTTTTTCGTCACTCACCAGTGCTCCCACAGTCATAAGTGTTTGCTCAGGGAAGGAGGTGGAGATCCTGTTTCATCCCTCCACTGGGACCACACAGTGCTCCCCCTTGGACAAGCATGCAGGCCAGGGTGACTCCTGGTGCTTTTTCTGCCCAGCTATGCTGACATGCAGAGGTTGAAGGTTTTGGAGTATGTGCCATTTGACAAATGAAATACAATATTAACTCATAGATATACATGCAAAGATATGGACATAAAAGTTACTCCCTGAGTATCCTCTTGGGTCCCCATGAATCAGAGAATCATAAATGCTCTTGGAAAGGATGTACTCTGTTCTATTGCTGTCAGTGGTGCTTGTGTTAGTGTTTTACTTTGCTTTGAGCTTAATAACTGGAAAATCTTGCAGTGCAGCTGGACCAACTCACCGTGCACTCAGGCAGTGAAAGGGATGCTGCTGAACAGTGGCACATTGCTGTCAGGGTGATGGCTTGCTTGAAAGGCGGTGACAAGTGGTACAAGAGTGGGAAATGTGTTTTCCAGATACCCAGACTTAACCACTTTCCCTCCTTTGTCTTTCAGGTTCTCTTTCCATATGGCTTATAGGTAAAGCCGTGTTCAACAATATACACACATACAAATACAGCAAGTGTCTTTCTTTGACAGCCTTTGCACAGACAAACCCTCAGGCCATTGTCTTTTTTTTTTTTTTTTTAATTATTATTTTATTTTATCTTATTTTATTTTTATTATTTTTTTATTTTCACAAAGATGAAGGGAAAATGTTCCCATGTATGGATTTTGAGGGAGTGGGAAGTGGGTGACAGCGACCGGGGCTGTGACCCCGCAGACCTTGCTGTCTAATGTAACATGATCTTGTGGCGCTTGGGAGAAAAAAGGGAAGAGAAGTCTGGCCCTAAAACTGCAAATCACAGACTGTGATGACAAGAGGGGGGCTAATAAAACTCAGCACCCTTCACTTTTAAATTAAATGAGAGCGGAGAGGGAGTGGGGAAAGGGTAATTTATTGCCTAGAGATATCCCAGGGTATCACTTTCCTAGAAATGCCTTTCACTAGCTTGTAGAGCTTCACTGAAGGAAACTGTGAATACAGATTTGAGAAGTTAAGGTCTTTATTTCAATTAATTATAAGAGTTGTAACAAGGCTTAATCAATGAAAGATGGGGACAAGAAGGCCTTGCATTACCCCTGACCCTGTCTTGTCACTTCTTCCCCCATCTGCCACCTTCCTGAAGGACATCAGTGCTGCCAGAAAGGAAAGGCTGGGATGTCCAAGTACCTTGGATGACATGGATGGCATAGGTACATGATGCTGAGAAAACATTCCATCGCTCTATCTCTCCTTTGACCACTCATTTCTGATTTTGTGTTGAGGAAGCCACAGGAGCAAATGAATTTTACCAAAAAACGCTGCTATTTGTTGGCAGATTGATCTGTATTTGTAGTGACTGTGATCAAAATTAATTGGCATTAAGATATCCTCCTGCAGGAATGGAGACTTGCTAAATGAACTCATTTGACGGGAATGGATGCAGAGTCCAACAGCAGCTTGGCATGACAGGATTTGCCAGGGCTCAGGGATCTTCCAAGCTCCCTCTAGGAGGAGTCATTCGGACACTTCTGTTTTCATTGTTTTATTTTATGGGGTTTTGGGGATTTCTACTATAATTTTCAAATATAAACAAACCAGTGGTAATAGACAAACTTTGGGAGCTTCAGAAATTCTGCTGATAAAGGCACTTACAGTATCAAGATACTGACATCTCTTTGTAACTGAGAAAACAGGCTGTAAGCCGCAAAAACATGAGTCCCCCCGCAAGACTCTGTGCCAGCTTCTTTGTGGTTGAGCTGGAAATGGGTGTCTTTCCCAAAGGATTTTGATAGCTCTACTTCTGGACCCAGAATATTTATAATTAAATTATATAGAAGGGAAGATGGAAAAGAAAATTAATTAAGAGGATTTTTGTTTGTTTGATCTTACTAGGCAGTTAAGCTCAATTTTTATTGAATCTTTAGGCAGAGATTCAGGTTTGTTTAATCTATCTGTCTGATTATTATTATATTTCTGGTAGGATGAACACCAAAGAATAAATGAAAGATAATGAAATAAACAGAACCAAGTGTGGCTGTGCCCTAGAGCTGTCCCATATCAGTATATGAGCATGTGTTTCATCTCTCCAAAGCAGAGATTTCAGGACTCAGCTGGCACAAATAGAGGTATCACACTGGGAGAGAGATCTGTTGCTCTGCTGGGCTGCTGTCTGCCCCCCAGTCCCCTGCGCAGGGGTGAGGGAGGAGATCTGCATCTCTGTGGAACATTTACCTCCTGAATGTGTTTGGTGTAAACCCACTCACTACATCCTGCTGAGCTGAAGCTGCAGAGATTTTAGCATGCCTCGGGAATAAAAGCTGGCTACTTCTAGGGCTATGTTTGGTATAGCAAGTAGCACAGCTGCGTAAAGCACAACTGGTTTATAAAGCACCTGTTAAAATCTGCTCTCAGCAAGCTACCCCACTGCTGCTGCCACTGCTCCTTCCTCTCCCCCATGGTCACACATCTCCTCCTCTATCCCCTTGGCAGTAGCCTGTGATCCCCTCCCTGCTCTGAACCTGCTGCCCAGTCAGCACATGAGCCAGGTAGTCCACATGGTTCAGAAATATCTATCTATATGCGCATCTCACATCCCCCGAGAAGTGGGAAAATTGCTTGCCCCCTCACCTATCCTCACCCAAATTGCTGTGACAATTTACACTTGGTTGGGTTGCTTCTGCTTTCTATGCCTGGCAGTCTCTGCTTCTGGGAAAGCCCAAGGAACGGGAAAGCTGAAGTGTCCGCCCTGCCATGGTGGTCCCTGCCATGGCTTCCTTCTGCACTCTGCATGTTTCATTAAACAAGCTGCTTCTCCTGGTGCAGCTGTTCACAGCATCTTTGCACCACACATAAGCAGGTCCCAATATTCAGCACAGCTTTCTGTGTGTACTTTAGCTGAGGCAAAGTGATGCAGACTCTTGAAGTCCAGGTTGAGGGAAAAGGGTTGAGGACACTCACACTTTACAAGAGTTCATCTCAGACTGAGCCAGAGTTTTCAGAATGACAAATTTGTTTATTTTCTTCTCTACAACAACTTAGAGTCTTGTGACCTTTTTGTGATGATGCAGTCTAAAAATAATAGATGTCTTCTTTCAACTCTGTGCACACTAATGCTTAATAAATCTTTTTTCCACAAAATTCCTGGGAAGCAGCAGAGTGTTACATGTATTTTACAAATGGAAAACCAGATGCCAGCTGGTCCCAGATAGCCTTGATCCAGTACTGTAGTTATCATATTAACTTTTCAGCCTCTGTTTAACTTTGTGATATGTAAAGAAAATCCTACTCTACTTCTCCTCAGATGAAAAGCACATTAAATTTAGCTAAAATCTACCCTCACATCTAGTATCCTCCTGATACCAGCAACAGAGAATAGAAATGACTCTGTTTACTGATATTCAGGGTTAGGAGAATAGATAGTCAGATATCATATAGACATCTAGATAGACAGAGAGAAGGAAGCAGAAAGGCTAAAGAATAAATTTTCAGCACACCAAAAAGTAAAAGACAGTAGGGAACTAAGCTGGGAAATGCTTACTCATGGAGTGAATGCGATCAGGGTGGGATCCAGCCTGGAAGAGTTCTCATGAAAGACTGGAGTTTTCTCCAGTAGGTACAGCCCTTATTGCAATAGATATGTTAAGAGAAAGTGTACCAGTGTAGCAAGCAGTGAGTAAATAAAGTGAGATTGATATTCTCAGAGGATGAGCACCCACTCCTAAATCTGTGAGACTGTTATCAGAAATCATGAGTCTGATATCTCTTACAAGATCATTGGCACATCCTTTTTCTCTTTGGGACTCAAAAATGCTTTCCACTCCCAGCTGTAATCTGAAGGGGTAACAGTCACTTAATGTTTGAACAATAAAAGTAACCTGGAGCAAAGCAGAAGTCCTCATCATGTTGGGTTGATGTTGATCAGCTGGATTGGTGCTGTTGGTGAACAAGGCACTATCTGTGGAACAGAAGTTTCTACTGCATACTATATTAACATAAAATTTATTTGAAAACTAGCAGTATTCTTCCTGGCAGGTATGCTATTAGCATTAACATTTAGTGCTGAAAGTGCTCTTTGGAAGTGGTGTCATTATTATATTTTTTTTAAGCACTTAATCCTGCACGTTGCATAGCGGAACATATCCCCTTCTCCTGGCTATTCATGCTGTACAGTGGAAATACCAGAGCTGTTCAGAAATACAATTTACCTGTAGATCTGTTCATGGGGTGATATCCAAGTGCTGCCAGGGTGGAGTTAACATCTGGTTAAACGTTAACACGGGGCTCAGTTGCATCATTTTACAATGTGTAACCTGCTGCAAGTAAATGATAAACTGTTCTAGGTGCAGCCCTGGTTGCCAAGTACCTCTATTTCACATTGTTACTGTTCAGAGGAAAAGCAAATAACTGTCATTTAAAAACAGGTAAACATAAAAGATGCTGCATGATGATTTGTTAGTCTGTTTAAAGAAACAAGAAGATAACCATTACACTGAAAACTATGTTGCCCAGTTCAGTATTTTCTATCTGGTTTTGAGAAAACAGCACAAGGTGCCAAACCAGAAACAAAAGGAAGCTGCATGCTGCTGTAGGACAGAGCCTGTAAGGCACTGCTTCTCATTCCTTACATCGTACTGATCTTTCTACTTGTCTTCCTCCTCCCTGACTGCCCCTCAGTTCCCAGTATGAAGTGTTAAAAACTTGAGTGCAGAGCCTAGAGCTGCCTGCAGCTCGGGCTGGCCAACACAAAGTGCCAGACTCTCAGACCAGCAGCCCAGAGCAGCCAGTCACGCCAGGTGCATCTGTGAGGAATGAATCCCTGCGTGTCTGGGATTGATGCGATGGTCCATCAAATGTGCTATGTTATGATACACTGTGGTAAGTCCGACATCCTACATCCTTGCTGTGTCCCTGACTTGGTGGAGGCAGGGAGCAAAGACAGCCTGGCTTCTGTTTGCCCTCTTGAGATAAAAAGTGTGATGAGATTCAGGAAAAGGTTAAACATTCATATAGCGAAAAGGTTTTTTGCAGTATGCTGGCCAGGACAGATACTGCAATAACCATTAATCTCTGTGTTCCAGGCTGGAAGCTCATCATGGGCTGAAGTCACTGTCTGGCCTCCCTGAGCCCTGTGGAGGATTGTGCAATCATCAGCCACGTTCATCATCTGAGGTGAGAGGGGAGGGTGTCACCTTCCTCTGAATCATCTGGCACCAACTCCAGTCAGCAGCAGGATGCTGGCCACAGTGGACATGGCTGTGCTCCAACATGGCAAGAGTTTCACACCCTCCACTGAGTTAAAACAGCAGATGCAGCCAGATGTCACCTCTAGACAGGCTTACCCATTTCACATGCCCATGTGCCATGCTTACTGACATCCTTCACCTTCTCCAGACCCTGAGGAGAGGTCCAATCTTGAGATAATTTCTTCCCAGCCTGGAGGGTCTACGCAGCTTCCTGAAGACATCAGTGTGAATTTGCTGCCATCACATCCCATTCCACGAGTTTGTTATCGTCAGTACTTAGACACTTTAAGATCTAGGGTCAGGTACGAGGATACAGTGGCTGCAAAGCTGCTGAAAATAATACACAATTCAGCACTGCTGACAGGTGCTTGCTTTCTGACCTAAATTTGAAATGACTTCATCCTTTATTATGAACACATCTTACGCACTTCATTATTAGGGCTCTTCCTTCTTCTTCCTTCTTGTATGTGTGTGTGCACATTTCAGTTGTTCTCTTCTACTCCTGTTTCTCCCTTCACCTCACGTCAGTGTACACTGCAGGCTTCCTCTGTCACTTTTATAAGCTGCCAGAAGGGAAGTGACCTGGTTACATGTCCAGCTCCACAAGCTGCCTCAGCAATGCTTTTCCTCCCTCTCTGCAACAGCCCTGGGCAAGCACAATGTCCTCAGCCTCTCAGTGCATTTAAAGCAAGGACGTTATGGTCTGCACTACAGAGCTGGCATCTGCACTCACTGACTTGTGACAGGTCTGTTACAAAGCTATAGTCACTGACTTCAGGCAGAGGCCATGGAATAAGATGATGATTATAATAATCATTATTATTATTACTACTAGTATATTATTGTGTTATTATTATCATCATCATCAGGCTACTATATTATTGTTGTTATTATTATCATCATCATCATCATCTTTGTGAGCTACTTCTCTGAAAATAACTCATTAATCATGAAAGTTGCCCATGGGAGGAGCCGCCCAGAGCCCTGATCTGGCAGCACTTACGCAGCAGGATGCCCGTCTTATCAGTGAGGAAATCCACATGCTTGATTCTACGTACACAAGTGTCCTCACTAGTTCCTGAAGGCAACAAAAAGAGAAAGTCCTACCCATCCTCATTCAGTGCTCTTAGAAATGTTTGCTACCGTAAGATGTCCGTTTGTCTCTCCTCTTCTAAATAGAGGGGGAGTCAATTTGTCCTCACTGAGACTCAAAGCAACCCTCCAGCAGACCCTCACAGAATTTTGATTTCTTTAATTTTTCTCTTTTTTTTCAATATCTTGAGTATATAAATACCTGTAATGTACTCCTGGAACCTTATGATTATATGTGAAACCAAGGACTTTAATGTAACAGTTAAGATTTTAGGAGATATCTTGCCACCACCCTAATATCATAGATGTTAGAAAAATAAAAATTTTTAATCCTGTCTGTTTCTTTGACTGGTGTACAATTATATTTCCATGACCAGTCTAAATCTAACCACCTAGAGGTTAAAAGAATTATCACTTGGGGAAGACTGCTTAATACAGTAAAAATACAACGATCATTCTTTCTGGATTTGTACTGAAGTTCTCCACTGTTAATTTTATTTCCACAATTTTTAATATTTTCATAAGGTTTTTTCCAGATTTGTAACATGGAGCTAAGCAAGGAGATCTCAGGGAAGTCCAACTGAAGAACTCAGATAAAAAAGTGAAAGCTTTATGATTATCCTATTTTCATAAAATTCCTTGCTCCATACTAGAAGTAAGGCAGTTCCAAATATTTCTTGCTGGTTTATGAGATGTTTGCAAAAGCTGACTCACTTTCAGCCACTATAAATGGTAAAATACCTCCAAAGTGCCACCAAATGCAGAACACTTCTGGGACTGTATCCTAACTGGTAGCCATCGCTGCTGTGCCACCAGTGAAAAGAGAAATACTTCATATGACCTCAGGATTCTGTTCTTTATTGGAGAAGCATGTGAAGCTCAGTACTGATGGCAAAGTATAAAGCATCCTCATTCCCTCAGGCAAAGGAAAATGCCAGTTAAAATTATCTGCCTGTGTTGAGGAACAAGATAAGAAAGAGGACAGTTTTATACGAATGCATTAAATACTTCACTCTCAAGTTAAGTGCAGGAATATGAACAGACATATATCTGTGTAATCAAGTATGCGAGTTTCTACTCAAGACCTACAGATATAATCCAAGTCTGAATGTAGTTAGGTGGGGTCTCTCTGGGTTAACAGACTCTGCAGACAAATGCTGGGGAGGGAATGCTGGAGAGCCTCTGTTTCCCCAGTCACTGGTGTGGCAGCACAGGCTCACTGCTGTTTGGCTGTGCACACACAGAGGTGCTTCCACATCCAGGTAGAATGTTGCACACCAATCCCTGGCACTGCTGAGAGAAAATCCCACCTCTTGCTTCCCAAGTGCGAGGCCTGAACTGAAAACTGCAATAAAAATACACCTGACTGGTTAAAGCACCTAGTGAATTATTTCATTTGCAGTTTATTTTCACCCCAGAACCCAAGACCACTATATTCCATGCTTCAGTGTTGCTAAACATTTATGTTTTTGAAATTTATTTACCTTATGCTTTTCTTCCTTCTAAATCATAATTCTGTTCATTTCTGCCCACAGTTTTCAGCTTTCTGAACCCTTATTTCCCTGTTCTCACCAGTTTTTTGTACCTCTTCCAGTTAGGCATCATCTATACATTTGTTAACATGTCATTAATTAAATCCATGGGTGAATTAATTATCTATCCAATCGCAGAATCAAAAAACTGCCTAGATTGGAATAGACCTTTAAGATTTTTAAGAATCCAGTCATTAACCTAACACTGACAAGTCCTTGACTACATGACTTTTAAATACCTCCAGGTGTGGGGCCTCTACCACAGCCCTGGACAAGTCCTTCCAATGCCTGATAACCCTTTCAGTAAAAAAATTCTTTCTAATATCCAACCTAAGCTTCCCTTGGTGCAACTTGAAGCCACTTCCTCTTGTCCTATCACTTCTTATTTGATTGAACAGACTGACCCCCACCTTGCTACAGCCGCCTTTCAGGATGACTTGTATAAAGATCCAAAGTTCACTGAAGCCAAGGTAAAGTCTTTCATTGATTTTTATGTTTTCCAGACCAAACCTCAGAACTGGCCCTCAAACAAATCTCTTCAATTGCAGTCTCTTGACAGATACCTCTCTACAGCTGTATATACTGGGATTGTACCATTCACATGTGATTTACTCAGTCCTGCTTGGCAATATGCAGTCCCTCATGTCTGTGTCTGTGTAAAGACTATCTGAATTATTTTTTAAGTGCTCTGTTGACTTGTGAGACAGCAGTATCAAAGGACTTAATACATTCAAATCTATTGTATATCCTGTATCACTGGCTTTGTGATGGGAGGAAGGCCTGATCCTGGCAGTATGAAACACTGCTGATGTTTTCCTGTCCGTTGCTACTCCAGTCTCATAAGCCAGAGCTGCTCTGGGGACAGACTCTACTCAGCAGAGCTATCAGCAGTCCCAGCCCTAACACCTGAGCACACCAGCCCCATACATACATGACCCATTCTAGCTGGTGTTCAGCCCAAGGCAGAAGTTCATTGCCATACAGATAAACCCTTGGAATTAATTTCTTTTTCTTCTGCCTTCTTTCTTGAATAAACCTGCTTTTTCAAGAGAGTTGATATCCCACATCATCCCATTCAGCAGCAAAGCCTTCAGCTGTTTCACAGTCCAGAGTGTGCTGAACATACTAGTGCTGCAGGGCACTTGCCCATCTCTGTATGAGTGTGGGAAGAGAAGGAGAAAGAGCAGATGTTAGCAAGGAGGAAAGTTCTTTTCCAGCTGTGACAGGATATTGGGAAGCAAATAAAGATTATAACTGAGGGTTTGTTTAGGTTGTTATTAATTTCTTTTTAAAGGAGAAGTCTGCCTGCACACATTTGCCAGGTTTGACTTGTCCTTTTGACCATGGATTTACAGAGTGGCTTTGAAAAGCATGAAAGCTCTTTCCCTAGCAGGAGTGAAGCATGGTACTTCCCACCTGCTATTCTGTTTCTACTAGCTTTTGAACTGAAAGTAGGAGAAGCAGCAAGGAGATCATCAGGCCAGCTGTCGGTGGTGGAAGTGCCTGTCTTGGGCAGCAGTGCTGGTCATGAATGACAGCAGCCTGTCTTCCAACCCCTGCCCCTCCCCGGCCCCAGTCCCTTGCACTCACTCAAGACCCTTCCCTCATCCCCCAAAACTGCTTTATCTTCCACCTGTTTACAGTCCTTGAGGACAGAAGTGTTGTCCCATGGTCTATAATAAAAACACATTTACTGTTCTTTTTTGGTTGTGCATTACAGTTTGCTCTGCCCCTTCACAGCTGTACTCTGTTCCCTGGAGGTCTTCACACTTTATATTGCAAGTTTATCAAGCCAGCATCCTTTTTTTACCAATGTAGATGCTATCTACTAACTACAGACATTGCTATAGGCCTTGTAAATACCATCAAGTCATTATTTCCAACAGTAATGAACATCTAGTTAATTCACATTGATAGTGGTTTTTCAGTGTGAAGGTTGTTTTGCATGATAAATGTTACAAATGTTGTTACCTTTGATGATTAAGTCCACATGTGGTTCAACTCAGGGGTCTGATTTTTCATGGCTAGTTTTTCATTTTCTTGGCATTTACATCCTACCATGGACCGAGTTTGGTGGGAATGGAAGGTGCTAGGTGGCTCACAGAACCAAGTCCTCACCCAGTCTACAGCTTGTTTCTCATTATCAGACTGACTATAACTATCCTATCTAAGCTTCTCAATTTACTAGGCCCTATGGTTTTCCTGGATTGAACATACCTAAGATCCTACATTCTAGATGATACTGAAAAAAGTGGGCAAGATATATATTTTTTTACATGTTGGTACTCTTCAATATATGTAGAATATTTCTGGATAAGTAACAATGAGACTGACAAGCAAGTAGAATTTTTGAGATTCTAAAGAGCATTATTTAAGAGCTTAAATTTCTCCCAGGAGGATTCTTCCAGCTTGGATTTAAGAATAGTGCTATGGTGCTATGGAGAAATTACCTTTGCTGTGGAAAACATTGGTTTACTTCAGAAGACAAGAAGTGCAGACACTGCAGAATGTGACTTGCTTTTACCCTCCTGCAGGCTGGGGCCAAAGTCAGGAACTGAACAGGATTGTGGGGTCCCGGTCCTGTCTGGCAGCAGGATTTTGGGGGGTTATAGAACATTGTGGCCAGCAGCTCAAGGGAGGTTCTCCTCCTCCTCTACTCTGTGGTGGTGAGGCCTCACCTGGAGTACTGTGCCCAGTTCTGGGCTCCCTGGTTCAAGAAGGACAAGGAACTGCTGGAGAGGGTCCAACACAGGGCCACTAAGAGGATTAAGGGCCTGGAGCACTTACCACATGAGAAAAGGTTGAGATATCTGGGTCTGTTTAGCCTGGAGAAGATAAGGCTGAGAGGGGATCTTACCAGTGTATATAAATACCTAAAGGATGGGTGTCAGGAAGATGAGGCCAGGTTCTTCTCAGTGGTGTCCAGTGACAGGACTAGGGGCAATGGACATAAACTGGAAAACAGGAGATTCCATGTCAACATGAGGAAATACTTCTTCACTGTGAGGGTAACAGAGCCCTGGAACAGGCTGCCCAGAGAGGTGCTGGAATCTCCATCTCCAGAGACTTTCAAAAGCTGCCTGGATGTGTTCTTGTGTGATCTACTCTAGGTGATCCTGCTCTGACGGGGGGGGTTGGTCTCCATGATCTCCAGAGGTCCCTTCCAACCCCTTCCATTCTGTGATTCTGCGATTAGGTCAGCATTGAAACAAGAGTACCACTAGACTTGTGGGTGTGCTGGCCATCTGTGTGAGAGAACACAAGTTACTTTGTATACTTCTGACAGGTGGGATTAAATGTCTTCTTATTGGTATGTCTCTTTTTTTTTTGATTTTATTGTCATAATCTGAGAAAAAATATAGTAAAGTTCTAGATAATTTTTTCTTGACAAGCCCATGTAGAATTTTATGAATCTTATCTCTCAAGTTTTTATAACTTTAATTATCTGTTCCAATTATCTTCCAATTATCTATCCAACACCTGTGTAGTTGAAGATAAGACTGCTCTATAATTCCCAAATCCTCTTTTTTTGCACTGCTTTTATTATTCAGAAAAGCTTTCTCCAGTTATTTGATATTCATCTGTCTTGTTCAGGTGCTCACAGACAACCAGAAGTGTCCCTCACTTTACTGCAGCCAACACTTCAAAGATTTCAGGATAAAGTGCAGCAGACTTGTCCAATTAGACAGCAGTAATTTACTAAAGTATTATCTCATCCATTCCTTAACCAGTTCAAGCTTATAGTTGTGTTCACTACCTGGAAGTTGATTTTTCTTTGTTATTCTATATAGAAGAGATCTTAATGCTTTCTTGCAAGTATTTGACATCAGATTTTCCTTCTATAGAATCTTTTACCCGGTCTCCTTTTGAAGGTTAATATACTTCTTATTAATGTTCAACAATCAAATAGAGAATAGGTCCCTATTCCATTTATCTCCAGTTTCTGAAAAAGAAATGGCCACTCATGACTTCCAAAAGCTTCTGTGCTGCTCTGCATCCTTTTGCAAGGAACTTCTTATTAATTAAAATCACCCACTTCAACTAGTTCTGGTGCTCTGGATGATTTTGCCAGTTCTAACAAGTTCATCTATGTGATTTTCCTCTCTTGACAGCCTTTGACTGTGCCCATGCCTTATACTTTTCACCATCAGACGTACTTTACTCACTGAGCTGAGCATGCAGCTTCATAGACACAGTTACAGATGAAGCCTAGTTTCGTAGGATCACCGAATGATTTAGGAGGGAAGAGACATTTGGAGGTCTCTACTCCAACTCCTTGGGCCAAGCAGGGCTTGAAGAGAAAATCAAGCCCCTCAGAGCCTCATCTAGCTGTTTTTTAAAACCTTCTGTGAATGAAGAGTGCACAGCACCCATGCTTGCTTACTCTTTCCATGGAATTTTTTTTTCCTACATATCTGTTTCTCATGGCTGTTTAAAATTGATGACTGGGAAAATATCAGCTGCAAACAAAGCTTCCTCAGTGTTCAGGGCCAGAATAAGGCCTTCCTCCCTCTCCCTCTCTCATTGCTTCTCTGAAGTCTGCTGAGAGCTGAGCTCATATTACAGGGTTTCTCTCCATAAAACCACTTATGGGAGTCACATACTGAGTCTCCTTTGGACTGTACACTGTTATCCTGAAATGCAGGTGAAGTTCCTTGTCAATGTCACCTTTTTTATCTGTTTCTTATCTCTTCATCTCTCTGTTAAATTTTGTTCCAGTTAAAGCAGCAGCTTCACAGACTACCAAGAAATGCATATGCATCTGTACGCACACACAAACACACTCAGAAATGCATACGTGCACAGAAATATCTGCAGAAATCAACTGAGATCTTTTTAAAATTTTCGTAGGAATCCAGATTACAAATTATTAGCAATATTGTGTAATTTTTAGGCATGCTCTTATGTGCCTATTCATTAGCTCTTTGTGTCTATTATATTTGCTTTTGTATGCCTCATTATTTTTCACTGAGACAGGATGATTCCTGGCAGGCAGAAGACTGCTGGCAAGACATCTTGGCAGACCCACTTGTAGCAGCATAGTCCTGTCACCAGATGAACTCATTTCACTCAGGACAGCGTAGAGATAGCTTGATGCCTGATGGCACAGGCCAGAACTGGTAACAAGTGTAACCCCAGGAGGAGCTGGGCAGGGGTCAGCCCTTGGAGCGCAGCCTGGTCCCTGTTGAGGACAGCAGCAATGAGTGTCATGAAAGGCTGTCGTTTTACTGTAGCTCCCAGCTTGACCCTAAAAGAGAGAGGAGCAGAGCAGCATATTTGTCCTCACCTTGCTCACCTGAACAGGGAAAACACCTGGGAGGATGGGTCTGCTCTCTGCTCCAAACCCCGAGTAACGTGTAGCCTGAGCACTGATGAGGAAAGTAAACTTATTTTGCTGCTCAGCAGAGCAAAACCAGGGCACAAACCAGCTCTCTGCAAGCAGATACAGGCCATGAATTCATTGGATAATCTGCTGCAAATTATTTGCCCAGCTTTATTAATTAATGTTTGTGAAGCACTTGGAGGGTTAAATGCCCTTGAGCCATCATTCACCTAAGCTTTGCCCCTGAACTGACATCAATGGAAAGTCCTTAATGGTGGTGGTAGCAGCAGCAGCAGCAGCACTGAATTTTCAAACCCTCCTGAGGCAAGAAAACATGATTTTCCCCTTCATTTTATGGTCTGTTGAATCTTCTGTTTTTCTTGTTGTATAGCAGGAATAATGTTCATGGCCTTGGAGTATTCTTGTGGTTTTCCAAATGCCTCAGATTTAATTTGGCATCTTCCACACATAAAATATTTATTGCCTCGTATCCTCCTTTACTGTGAATGTTGTCCCTTACCCAATTCTGTGAAGGGGTCCTGGAGCCTAACAATGGTCCCAGGGAGCTGTTTCCCAGCTGGTGAGGAGCCCTGCCTTGTGCCTCAGCAGGCAGGGATCACACAAGAAGACAGCTCCTGATGGGAAGGAAAGGTCAGACCAGACCTTTAGCATTGGCCTGAGCTCCAAACACCCATCCCAGAAATAAATAAGTAAGAAAACATAATAAGATGCACACACAGGCTCTTTGTTACCAAGTCCAAACCCCAACATGTAAGAATAAGCTTTGTGAACAGGGCGGTCTCTGCAGTGAAAGGTGCCTGGGGCAGGCAGCAGGGACAGGAATTGTTCTGGCTGATGGTGCCCACTCTTTGGCTGGGGCTTAACAGGACAGCCTGCGGTCAGGTCTTCATGTCTGAACCTCTCTAATGGCTGGTGTTTGGGTTACCAGTTCCCAAAAAAGAATGTGTTTGGGTCATGCAAAGAGAAAAAAAATATATTCAGGCTGTTCCAGATGTGGTGTTTTCTGCCCATTACCCTAATGGACTGAGATTCAGATCCCTGAATTTAATGTCACTCTGTAGAAATTATATTCTTCAGTTTCAGGGCTGGCACAGCCCTCATCTAAATGGAGAAGACCAATGACTGTATCTCATACACCCAAGAACATGCCAGTTTGGATGGAAAAAGGGGATAGTAAAGGCATCCCTCATTAAATTTGCATTTGACATGCACACTTCTCTCCTGCCACACCTTGCAGATGCTCTGTGGGTTGTCACAGTACCTGTGGTGAGAGGAGCACATGAACTACAACTTCAGGGTGCTCAGAAACCAAGGGGAAAGACAGGACAAGCCACAACATCCTTTATTTTTTTCTTTAACAGCTACTGCAAAAGGGCTGTAGAGCATCCTAGTGCCATTTCTTGCACAGAAGCATGTGGAGGCTGTGGCTGTTTGACTATTAAACATCATGGCCTTGCTGACAACTTGCAGTCAAAATGCTCAAGATGTGCAACAGATAAAAAGAACATCTGAGGGACCAAATGAGAGATAACCTGTCCAATGTGCTGTCATGGCGTAGCAGCAGAGCTGCAACCTTGAAGTTCTATTTATAGGAATACTTTGAAACTCAATAGTCTTAATGGAACCAATAACATTCTTCTGTGCATGAAGCCTGTGTTTTAAAGCTCTTTCGGATGCTCCAAAGTCCATAGGATTGTTCATAGTGCCATACAACTCTTCCTGTAAGGCCATTGCCCCAGACTGCATTAACACACTGCAGATTAGAAAAGAGCAAAATTATGGCACTGAGCTAAGTGGTAGATTGAGTCAAGGTCCTAGTCTGTAGGAAGACAGCGAACAGCTGCCAGCAGCTTTCTGCCATATGGCACAACAGTGTGTGATATAGGTCACTGATAGAACAATATCAGTTCAGATGCATACCTGAAGATACTGCATTTTTTTGATATTTTAGCTCATTTTCTTATTAAGCATTTGAAATTAAGGGAGTGATGCAACCCTGTGTTTTGCATTGACCAATCCCATTTGTCGGGTTTCGCAATCTGGAGCAGTAAATGAGATGATTCTATTTCCAGATTGGGGTCAGGTCAGGTAACTATCACCTCCCTTCCTTTGCCTGACCTGTAGTTCTTAACCCCACCATCAGCTCTTGCAGCGACAAGAAATGGCCTTCACATGTTGCTGAGCCACGTGAAACAACAGGGGAAAGGCTTCCTGCAACCGACCTAATTTCCATTTCCAGGTGCAGTACCAAGCAGTGAGGATGTAGGAGGGCACCCTGTGCCTTGCCTTTCCTAAACTCCCCGCCCAAGATTGCTGCTGACAAACTCTGGGCTCTCATCGGATACACAAAGTTAAAATTGGCTTCTTCCTGTCCTCTGGCCACATGGTCACAAACCGTAACAGAAGGCTGTACCTGGAGGTGCAAGTGTTCACCCAGTGGGCAGAGGACGAAGCCCAGTATCTACACTATCCATTTCTGCTCCAGGTTGGCAGCGAAGGTTGCTTCCAGGTTTCCCAAGACAGAGCAGAACAGCACCAGACTTTGTGTGTGTCTGTGGTTGCAATCTCCCCTGGGATTCACTGGGAAACTGAGGACAGACAGAGGGAGTGGAAGAGATGAGGGATGCCTGGAGAGATGATCCATCCAGTGGGTCAGGCCACTGTTGCTACTTCTGTTAGGCCACTGTTGCTACTTCTGTTCAAGTCTCAGCCAGGTGAAGAGTAAATGGTGGACCTGAGAGGTAGTCATGTTAATCAAGACGTGTCCTGTCCTAGAGGCAAATGACCAGTGTGGAGGTGAGAAAGGAAAATAGTAGCTGCAGGTAGCGCTAACGGCCAGCAACCTCTCCAGAAGCTCCTAAATGATGTACCAGTGATTAACATCATAGGAAGGAAGGAAGGAAGGAAGGAAGGAAGGAAGGAAGGAAGGAAGGAAGGAAGGAAGG
>JANVCC010000020.1:8714366-8747360 GCA_025345505.1 Todiramphus chloris collaris
AGGAAGGAAGGAAGGAAGGAAGGAAGGAAGGAAGGAAGGAAGGAAGGCAGGCAAAGAAAAATATGGTTTTTTTCTCACAGAAAAAAACCCAACTTTCATTGTTGCAAGACACTTACAGCTGCAGCACATGCAGTATCTCCTAGGCTAACAAATCCTCAGTATGCTACACCTGACAACAAGGATGGGAAAACAGGAATATTTTTCTCTCTGGAGAAATCTGGATTAAGCCCAGTAGAAAACTGCAGTGGGATTTTCTGTCTCCATGCAGATACTGTGCTGTACAGAAGACTCAGCTGGGTCTTTTCCTGCCTCAAGGTCACCAAGTTCAGCCCAGCACCAGTGACTGCTCTGAGCCTGGGCCCAGGTCTGACCCCAGAGGTACAGTGAGATGTGCAGTGGGTGCATCCACACACCATATTTGCTTTGTGTTGTGATTCAGGATGCTAATCAGAAGCAGCTGTTGCTGGATGGCTTGTATTACCACCATAGATCACTACAGAGGGTTATTTCTCTCTAGCCTATTTTCCATGAAAATATTCAAATCTAATGCCTGCACTGAGCATGGACCACTTCCACATACACAGGCTGCCAGTGTGCCCTCATAATCCTCTGATGGGAGTGTCAAATGAGGACACACCAGAAACATCATCTCAGAAGCTGATGTAACTATTCTGCTTTATGGACCTTAATTTCTATTGCATGGAAAATGCCCCTTCTAATGAACACTTCCTTTGAAGGCCCATCTTCCAGTATTCTCTTTATGCTTTAGCCTTATGCAGACAGAAATGTGCTTTCCCCACACTTCTGACTTTTGTTTTTCTCTACCAAGACAGAACGTCCAGCATCAGCTGTGATGCAGAGATAAAATGTAGTGGAACCACTGCTGGGCTGCAGGGGCATGGGTTGAGAACCATCAGGCTCAGCAGTGGCAGTGTCAGAGCTGCAGCCCTCCTCTAACCCAGCAATATTCTCACTTGGGTACCACAAGCCCTAACAGCCCAGACAGCAGCTCCAGCCCTTCCCCTTCCCAAGCAAATATGGCTAGGAGAGAAAGAGAGCAGTCTGAATCTCCTTATGCTCCTCTCATTTGCATACAAGGCTGGTGAGTGTGTGCATGTGTGTGTGTTAGTTAGAGGAGGGGATCGATTAATTACGTGATGATGGGTGCGAGAATGCTCTCAGGGCTCTGGATCTGACCCCTACCAGATTTTACTGGCATTTTCTGAACATTTCTATTAGCTCAGTGGGCACAGCTTGTATGCAAATAAATACAATAATGCTCAGTTATTGTTTGGTAGGATGAGAGCCTGGGTTTCTTTTTTTTTTTTTTTACAAGTATTGTTTCTATTTGTCATTAAGGCTCACTTTCTAATCTCTCTTTGTAGGAGGTTTGTCTCTTTGTCATTGTCAGTTGCATGTAGCCAAAGCTCTCTTCTGTGACCTGAAGATGCATTGAAGGCCAACAGAGGGTTTTTTTTCGTGTTTTCTTTTTTGTTTTTCATTTCCTTTTCAGAGAAGACAACAAGAAAATACAGGAAAAAAAAAGTGTTTGGGAGGAAAGACAAACATGTAATTAGCAAAATAAATGCAGCATTATTTGATGGTTTTCATGCGTGTTACTGTTTCGACTGCTCATGAATTGTTTCATCCAGATTGTAAAATATTCATATTTATATGTTACTCAGAAAGAGATGTGATGCCCTGGAGAGGCTAATTCTTGGTTTGCAGATTGTTTACAAGCTGTCAATTGCAATTTGAATATATTTGCAACTCATAGGGTTGATAAATAATGTAAGTCACATGACATCGTTTCTGCTCCTGAGCTGTAGTAGATCCCTGTGTAAGTAACACCAAGATAGAAAAGCATTTGTCTCCCCATCTGCCTCTCAAATCACACATTTAATGGAGCAAGCAAACATAATATCCAAGAATACCTCTGGGATGTCATAATAGTATTCTGCCCCGCCTGACTCCCTGGAAAGCTCTGATCTCGTGGCATTGTGTGTGGCCACCTTTCGCTGAGTCCCATTTCAGGTACAACTCACACATGAGCAGGATGAATATTCTGGGTGTTTTCTCTATATGGCACCTAGCATACTGTGAGACAGACAGACAGGGACAGACAAGGACAGAAAGAACAGAAGGAAAACTATGCCACAGCAACTGCTGGCTTTGCATGGGAATGACTGACTGAGAACTTGGGGGGGTTCTGGTTCATTATTCCAGACATGTGGGGGTGACTCTGCTCTTTGAGGGATGATTAGTGCAATTATCAACAGAATACACTTTGCAAATTGCATTTTGCAATAAAAATGCCACAGATACAGCATTTCCTTCTGGCTCCTGTTTTTTCCTCCATGTTTGAAATGAACTTTTTGAAGTACTTTCATAAATGATGATAAAATCTTTGCATATTCCTAGGTGGTGAGGTTGTTATTTCAAGCAGTATGGCTGATTTTCATTATGTCTGTCCTTGGTACCAATTTTGTTCGATGGAATTGACCCCATTACTCACAAGGAAATAAAAGCCTGTGTCTTGTTCTTCTCCTGAACCCATGGATATAAAATCGCATTGTGAGTCGCTTGCATGTACATAAATATGCATAGTCACTCTGAGTGTCATAAATCAACATTTTCAACTGGGCATATTTCTCCACATTTACAATAACTTGAGGTGATTCCCTGTCCTTGCAGTTAATTTTTTTCCTAGTTTTGAATAGAAATCTCTTTTCTGCAATTTGCCCTCATTACTTCTTGTTCTCTATGCTTTAAAACACAAGCTATTCCCTCTGTGGCAGGTTCCTATAGATCTGTGACTTCTCGAGTGCTGATGAGTCTTCCCTCATTTTGCCTGATCTTGTCTCATAAATCTTCCCTGGTTGGACTTCCTGGCCTGTATGTGGTCTTGGTGATCTATCAGGTTAGGACAATCTGGGGGTTGTCACAATCTGGGGGTGCCCTGTGGGACACTCTCCCTGTGTCTGAATGGTGGGATGGCATCCACCCAACACAGCTGGAGACAGGAGTCTCTGGGCACTGAGAGAAAGGGTTGGAGAGTAACAGAAAAGGGACAAACCAAATCTTGAAGCTGACAAACTCTCTAACACTGGACATATTCCCGTCATAGGAAGGAGTACTTAGTGTAATTTGTGATGCCAAATCACTTGCTTTAATAAGTGTTCTGTGTGGACACAGAATATTTTTAAGAAAAGTAACCAGTTTGATACAATATCTACATGCAGACCATCCCCAAGTCTTTCCCACTCCTATTATGTGAGGCTCTTTGAACTGTGTCAACTCACCATTAGCATTTGCCATGTGTACACAGTCAATTGTTACACTGAGGAATGGGATGGTTGGTGACATGCTTAGAGAGTAATGCTTTAGATTAAGATTCCTGAATATGCCTCTGATGTGCGGAGGTTATTTAAGAAGCTATTGTGAGCTGAATTAATACCATTTGCTTATTGAAAACATAAGTCATGAGAATTAACAACAAAGTCATAAATATATTTCCCTAAGGGCCAGATCCTCTAGTTCTTACTCATTTGAGCAATCCTTACTCACATGAGTAATCTTACTGGATTAATTGAGACTACATGTATGAGTTCATTTATCTGTATCACTAAGAAGTTGCATGATCGGGTCCCACACAAGTGTTAATCGTAAATGAATATGTTTTTAATGACAAATTGGTATTTAGATGGACTATAATGATTGTTTATATCCAAGTCTTGTTTTAATAAGACTGGTTTAGCCTGCCAAGTAAATAAATCTAGCTTTTTATTAATAATCAAGTGACAGAAAACTAACAATTACCAATTACAAGCAGAAATCTGACATGGACAAAAAGCAAGTGTGAAGTTTCTTTAGGTCCATTAAAAATGTATAGATTTTTGCTGATAGCTGAATGGAAAGCTGGTACATCTTCACCACCAAATTGAGTGTCATGATCCCCAGGATAGTTTTGAGTGATTTTGCTCCAGAAAAAAAAAAGCAGGACAGCCATGTGAGCAAGAGGGAGAGATGCTTAACCTGGAGGGCAACAACCCAGCCCATCCTGCTGTTGCAGCCCAAGATGCTCATGTTACGTGGTATTGCATTCTGCCATGTGAAAATATCGCCTCCCTCTGTGCTAGACCCTGGATCTCCTTCTGCTCTACTCCAACACTTTTATCGTGTAGGCATGTTGAGAGTCAGTGAACTCCCCAAAAGCACATGCATGCCATGAAGATCTGTACTCTTCCTCTGAGATTCTGAACAGGAAGGGATTACTCCACTGTGATTGTTTTACCCTCACATCACTGGCCAGTTTTGAATGTTCAATCCACTATTGAGTGTGCAAGAGGCAACAGAGGTCTCCTTCTTCTGAAGTAGTCTCATGGGCCAACGTGCCTTCATCTGCTCCGCTAACATAAAGCTTCTGTGTTGACACCACAGTGTTGTGTCCACAGAGAGCAAGCGCTGCAAAAATAAATGGTATTCCCTCTCCCATGGATTCAGTCATGTGTGAGATATAACCACCACTCATGATCAGATGCCAAGGCTTGGTGACTCCAAAAGCACAAAAGTAGTTGTGGCACCACCTGAGCCTTAAAAGCCCCATGAAAACTCTCTGACTGGGGCCAGACACAGCACAGCTTCCTTTGTTCCTCCAGTTGCACTTGAGCATGACTTTAGTGGAGACTCTTTTGATAAGAAAAAATAGTGGGAGTTTCCTTTTCCAGGCTTTATCCTATCTGATTTGGGGGACAGGGATTAAAAATCCTACCACTGCTGTTGACAAAAAAAGTTCAGGTGGCTGTCAACAGCCCAAAAGTTTTTCTTCTTTTTATTTTCCTTCTCCCTGACTATATGCATCTTCTCAAACTTCACCTTGCAGTCCTCTGATGCTGTACTCCTGGCTCCCCATTTCAGTGCTAAGAACTACCCGAGGATGCTGAAGGAAAGGTTATCCTTACACCATCTCCTCCAAACTAGAAGGAGCACCACAAAGAGTGTTCCCAGAGCCTCTACTGCCTTCAAGATTTTCTTATTGGGGTCAGACTTTTTGGAATATCAAGGAGTTGTTCAAAGTCAAAATAATGTGTCATTTGAAGACCAAAAGAAACCAAAGTAAATTGACCTCAAACCTTGAGCAAGTTAACCACTGGAAACTGATATTAATGCACACTTTGACATTTGTTTTCCCATATTAGGAAAATAAATATAATTTATCACTGCACATTTTGATTCTCTGATGTCCTTCAAATTCCTAGTATCCATGTCACCTACCTGAGGGATACAAACTCAATAATGAGTAAAAGTTAAGCAATTCCTGCCCTGATTTGTTATAAAAGGGAAGGTTGTGATTTGGGAGAAACTTACTATTGGGTCTTTGTGTCATTTATGTGCTCATCTCCACTAGCTACTTACATTGCAAACACTTTCTTTCCCCATCCCACATCAGAGGTATGTAATAAAAACAACAGTTTAATGAATCAAATTAAATAAAAGTAATAAAATATTCCTAATGGTCCTGGGAAGCTCTGTTATGTTCTAGGATTTATTTGGTGTTTATATTAAAGAGCATGATTTTGAATTCTTTTTTCCTTTTTTTTTTTTTTTTTTTTTTACTTTTTTAAATCAGCTGTCACCCATGAAAATTTGAACCTAATGAGAGTGTGTCCTGTCTGGACCAGCCTCTCCTTGCATCCCCACGGCTGCTTCTGTGGCAGCAGGGCAAGAAGCAAGGATGCGATGCTGCTGCTCAGCACGCGTGTGGTCTGGGGCCCTGCCTGACAACGCAGGCACGGCAGGGGAGCGGGGGGGACTCGCACGTTTCTTGGCAAAGGTCTCTTCTTCTTTTAACAGGGAAGACACAAGGAAGGGAAGGGGAAGAAAGAATAGATGAAGGGCAATGATATCAAAAGGAGAAGGAAAAAAAAAGCATGGGAGGAGAATAATGAGACAGAGAGGTTTTGTAGTCTACTTCTATGAGGAAAACAGCCATGCAACAAGACAAGATGGGCCATAAATGTTGGCATTTGCATTCATCTGTGAGTTAAGGGCTAAACAAAGGGTCTACCAGAGAAGCTGGCCTGTCAGGAAATACTGCGGGAGCCAGGGCATTCCTATGTGTGGCTCTGGGGCCTTTTTAGTGCCTCCCCACCCCAGGTTCACACATCCTTCTGGGAGCTAACAAGATGGAAGTTAGTAACAGCAGTTAACAGGTTAGATCACCAGGTCACGGTGCCTTTTCTCCCCCTTCAACACCCTTCACATCAAGTAAACAGACAGTGCCATAGACTGGAAATGTGTCCTCTGGTACTTCCTCAACACAAACAGTGTGGTAATGGAAAAACAGTCTGTTTATCTTCAGAGTGTTAGCAGATGGCAGCTCTTTCCTGCTCCCCCTCTCTGCTGCAAGCCAGGCTCCCTGGTGCATCCCTGAGGCCATTGCTGGAGACAGATATTCCCCAAAGCCCCTCAGCAGGGTGTGCACTGGGCACAAACAAAGGTAAATCCCACACGCTCTTCTCAGGGGCTTGTGCAGAAGCATTGACTGCAAGGGATGGGTGCAGAGAGTTTACATGTAGATACACCTACTCTAGACAGAGCATTGCACAGATGCAACATACTGCTGCTGCAAAAAAGGAGCACTCTGGGCTTCCTTTACTGTAAGCCAGCAGCAGGCATGTCCTTGTCCTGTTACAAGCGCCCCACAAAGCAGAGGTCAAAGGGAGGAGCTCGTATCTCCTCTGTGAGTCCCCACACCCCAGCTAGCATTAATATCCCCATGCCTACCCAGGAACCACAGTCAGAACAGTCTCCCCTACTAGTCAACAGGCAACTCCATTTCAGATGTTTCTGAGCAGAGAGAGACAAGAGGAGAAGAGGTGGTCATGGTCTCCCATTCACCCCTCTTTGCTGCATCTGCAGAGCCCACGAGGTACACAGTCTCTTCCCAGTCCAGCAGAGACACCTGAAAACCCCTCCCTGGACACCTGCTGCCCACTCTTTCCAGGGGCTTCTCCTGTTGTGTGTGGAAATGCTTCTCCACCCAGTGCATTCAAAATGCTGGTTTCCAAGTCTCCAGTTGTAATCAGAATGATTTGAGTTGGACAGGGCTCACAGCAGACCCAGTTGAGAGGTCTGGGATGCCACAGCTGCTTCAGCAGCAAAGCTGGAAGGTGTTGGGAACACATTGCTGTGCCTGCCTGTAAGGCTGCATCCTCTCAAAACTAGATATATATTATAATACATGAGGCTAAACCCTTGGGCATCTCTTACAGATAGAATAACAGTCCCATAGCTAAAGTGCAATAAAAAGTTATCAGGGTTAATTTCTATATATTCACACCAGTATTTGGTCATGTAAGACCTATGGCTCTATATTGAGCAATGGACATAAGAATGAATACTGGCTAATTTCCATTTGCTGCCACATCTTCAGACCTGCACACAGAAGCAACATGGATGGGATGGGATGGGATGGGATGGGATGGGATGGGATAATGTATGAAATTTGGGCTGCAGTCACTAGTGCCTGGTAAGAAATGAGCATGTACTCTATGGAGGAGTAGCGATGGTGGGTGCTTTCTCCTTACTGTCTTTAGTAAACACACATTTGGTATCATCAGCCAGCACCAGCGCTGTTTGGGATACATAACAGCCTCTGCACTTTTGGAGCAGTACAATCTGACGTCCATGCATCCTCAGGCAGCCTGGAGACAGAGACATCCAGTTACTTTTGGCTCCCCTTTCCTTCTTTCTTTGCAACTCCTCTGCTGCTGAAGCAACCAAAACCTCTCAGAGGCAGTTGTACCTCAGTCAGTATGGATGGCAAATTTTTAGTCAAAGGTAATTTAGACTTCTGCTTTGAGACATGCTCAAAGATATATACAGAAATGAAAAGCACCTGAAAACTTACAATGTTCAGCTAGCTGCTGCAAAAAAAAACAGCAGCCCTTTTGCAGATTATCTTGCTGCTGTTCATCACCACCACCTTCTTTTAGCCTGCCAGTCACTGAATAGGCCTTCTTCCTCAAAGACCAGTGATGGTAGGAATAGCCTCTGACAAATAGCAGTGAAGACAAGAAACACTATGCCACTGGCCAGGCAGAGATGAAAGAGAAGTGTACCAGTAGTGAATTGGCTCCAGATAGTTTGGGGGAGGTGATTCTGTCTCTACTTTGCTCTGGTGAGACCGCACCTGGAGTACTGTGTCTGGCTCTGGAGACCTCAACACAGGAAAGACAGGGACCTGATGGAGCAGGTCCAGAAGAGGGCCATAAAGATGATCAGAGGGCTGGAACACCTCTCCTATGAGGACAGGCTGAGAGAGCTGGGGTTGTTCAGCCTGGAGAAGAGAAGGCTCCAGGGAGTCCTACTAACGACATCCCAGTACCTGAAGGGGGCCTACAGGAAGGTTGGAGAGGGGCTGTTAATGAGGACTTGTAGTGAAAGGATGAGGGGTAATGGGTTTAAATTAGAGAAGAATAGATTTAGATTGGATATCAGGAAGAAGTTCTTTACATTGAGGGTGGTAGAACAGTGGAATGGGCTGCCCAGGGAGGTGGTTGAGGCCCCATCCCTGGAGATATTCAAGGTGAGGTTGGACAAGGCTCTGAGCAGCCTGGTCTAGTTGAGGGTATCCCTGCTTACTGCAGGGGGGCTGGACTACATGACCTTCAGAGATCCCTTCCAGCCATAGCCATTCTATGATTCTATGATTCTATGACTGATTCTATTTCTCACACTTTTGTTTCAGCCACGAGAATTAGTCTTTGTACTCTCTTCTCTCTCTTCCTGCAGCTGTGATGGGCGCAGCCCTCATTCCTGCATCCGCCTTCCTGCTGCATGGCCTTAATGCTACCCCTTAGAGGTGTCATGGAAAGAAGAGTGAATGAAACTTCAGTGCCAAACCCACCTATGTGGTTTACCTAATCCTGACAAGTCACAACAGAATTTGGGGGCTGCCTCTTACTCAAGAGGAAATGATGGTTCCTACAAACTATGCATATTTCTCCAGGAGGTTTATTTGCTTTTCACTGTCAGTCACAATTACTCATTCAGACTGCACCAGCGATGTATTATCCCTCAGTAATGCAGGTATGCTACTTCCTCTTTGCCTCTTGGAGGGTCATTCTGCCCTGCTCTTGGCTCCCTACAGCACATCTGACTGTGCTGCAGTGAGTCTGCGGCTGTTGTCTGTCTCAGCACCCTGTCAAAGGAAAGCAGCATAAGATCCCTCACAGGCATATTTTAGATGTGTAATACTGATATTCTTCATAAAACATATCAGCACATTTCAAAAGCTATTTCTACAATTTAAGTCCATGAGTCAAACAATACTAGGGATTGGAAAGTGTCCCACATACCAGACAAGAACCAGCACACAGCTGAAAGCCAGTGAAGGAAAGGAAATGAGCAGCAGCCAGTGACACAACAGCAGCTGGTTTTCCCTTGTCCTCTGATGGATTCCAATGTCTGTGAAACCCTGAGCTCCATCAGGAAGCACAGAGGGAAGAATGCATGTCATAGTATGTCGTGGAAGGGTGTGTGTGCGTGTGTGTGTGATTTTCACAGCATTCAGGTTCACTCTGAAATTTTCACGCAGCTCTGGCAGCAGCCTGACTCAAAAAATTTATGGTAGAGCTGAAACTTCCTTCTAGCTCTCTCAGATTGTAAGATAACTCCTTGAGCAGTTCCGAGAACATCAAAAAAGCAAAACCTCCCTTCCCTCTACCTGGTGCACACATGCTTTAATGGCCATAAACTTTCTAGGGTCTGTCTATCCTGTTACTTCACAGTTATGGTCTCTTACCTCACTTCCTAAGCAGAGTGTGAGGGGAAGGTAACAAAGGATTCATTAAGTTTCCTGGACACAGAAGGGATGTGTGAGGACAAGGCATGTCTTAGCTTGCTACGCACAAGCTCACAGCTGCAGACCTGCAGCATTTAACCTGATTTACAATAACAAGGATACCACTAAGAAGCTGCTGTACCCAGATAACAGTGTCTTCCTTAACTGCAAACCTCTCACAAATGCCAGCTGCATTGCCTCCAAGCCAGGAACGTCAGCCTTCATCAGTTCTTCACCTTGTCTGTCATAGTATGGTGAAGCTGAAACATTGACCTCATCATTGGTATATATTCCACTACATCAGTTTGTTCAGCTGAGTATAAGTTACAGTATATTGAAGGTAGAGGATCCTGTGTTTCCTTGCTAACCTTTCAAAGTCATGTTGAACATTAGAGACAGAAGGCACCAGCAGCAGCACAGTCTACAGAGGGTCTCTTGGCTTAGTAGAGGCATAAACAGACATAAGGAACACAATTCAAATCAGTCAAAATGCTTGAATAAATTGAGTTGGGTTTTTTGCAAATCTGTGAATGATAAAAACAAACTAGTAGGTCAGCAGTAGAAGTCCTTTGGATTCTGCCCTAAAATTCCAAAGAAAACTCTTTCCTTTGTATATGGAAGGTGGATGTACTACTGGAGCCAAGTCTTTGCAGGTAATCGAAGCTTTGTGGACATCCACATTTAACACAGGGAAGACTGTGATACCAAGACAAATTCAGAGCAGGAGACAAGTGACCACAAAAGGTACAAAGGTGGTTGCTAAGTAGAGAAAATTCCCTTGTCACTTTGCAGTAGCTCATGTGGATGAAGCCTACAGATCCATTTCATAGTATTACACAGAATAGCTGAAAGTGGGAAGGGGCTCCTGGAGACTGTCTAATTCAAGCCCCTGCTCAAAACAGGAACAGCTAGAGCAGGTTGTGCAGAACTGTATCCAGTTGTGTTTTTAATATCTCCAAGGATGGAGAATGAATGGCCTTTGAGTAACCTGTGACAGGGTTTGACATTAACTATGAAAAGGTTTTTTTCTTACAGTTAAATGGAATTTTCTGTATGTTAGTTTGTGTCCATTGCCTCTTGTGCCATCACTGGACACCATTGAGAAGTCTGGCTCCTTCTTTACTCCTCTCCATCTATACACATTGATAAGATTCCCCCTGAGCCTTTTTTTCCCCAGACTGAATAGCTCCAATGGTCTCAGTACCACTACCTGAAGGTACACCATTCATGACCGGACTCCAGCAGTACTTCATACTACTCGTCACAACATTCTGACCCCAACAGTTCAGTCAGTTTTTAATTCACCTCACTGGCATTTATCTACTCCATACATAGTTCATCCACTTTTCTATGAGGATTTTATAGTAGACAGTGAAAGCGTTACTAAAGTCACAATAAACAACTTCTACCTCATCCGCCAAGCCAATTATTTCATCGTAGAAGGCTATTAAGTTGGTCTAAAGTTATTTCCCTGTTGCATATCCATGTTAACCATTCCCAGTCACCAGTTGCCTTTAATATTTTAAAATGGCTTCCAGGAATGTTTGCTTCATCACCTTATCAGAAGTTGAGGAAACATTGACCATCCATTATTTTCTTGGTTCTCCTCCTTGCCATTCTTCAAGTAACGCTTCCTTCCTATCCTTAGGAACATCTCCCAGTCAAGAGGACAGTTCAAAGACAGTCAAGACTGGCCTCACAATGACATTGGCCTCTTCCTCTTGTGTCCACTATATCTGCAGAAGCCTGTCCTATTAATGCTTCATGTCCCTCACCAAATTCAACTCCAGATGATCTTTGGTTTTTCTAACACCATGTCTACACACACAGTGTCTCTGTATTCCTGTTAGGTCACCTGATCCTGTTTAAACATCTTGTACAGTTCTTTTTTGTGTCTGAGTTTGTCAGGAGCTTCTTGATCATCCATGAAGGCCTCCTGAAACATTTACTTGATTTCCTGCACATTGACACGGACCATTCCAGAGTCTGGAGGAGATAATCCCTGAAAATCAGCCAGATCTCCTGGACCTCTCTTCTCTCCAGGGCTGTTTCCCATGGGTTTCTTCCAAATACATCCCTGAAGAGGCCAAAGTTTATTCTCCTAAAGCCCAGGGTGAAAATCTCACTCTTTGTCCTGTTTCCTCCTCTCAGAATCCTGAACTCCACCATATCATGGTCACTGCAGTCAAGGTTGTGTCAGAAAGTTGTGATCAATGCACTTCAGAAATCTTCTGCATTCTTGGGTACTGCTGTGTTGTCATCCCAGCAGCTTTGAGAGAGACTATTATCTACTCAACTACGGAGAAAAACAGTTGTAGGAACATCCAGAAAAATTATAGATATGCAGATTAGTGAGCTAAGATGAAAAGTTTCCAAAGTTTAAGTGAACTTGATGAACTTACACTGAACCTTGGCTAAATACGTACAGAGTCAAAGAGATCTTGACCTACAAATAGAGGTTGAAATGGGAATTAGAATTGCTTTTAAGGAAAAAGTAAAGTAGTGTGGCTGGTGATGATCTTTAAAGTTTATTTTAATTCTCACTAATGTATTATGGATTCTTTGATGCTTATGGTGAAAGGACTAGGATCTGAAACCTTCCACATTATTAAAGACTTATTTAAACAAGAGTGCATTCACTAGATTAAGGACCTTGACTCCAACAGAAGCTGGGGAAGGAAAATAGCAGTGTTGCATATTTCTTGAGTGTTAATCAGTCCTTAGCACCTTTGTGAAACAAATAAACACACTAGTTCTAAATTTACTGTTTAACTCCTCTTTCTTCACATTTAGGGAAGGAGAGATAGGGAAGCTGAGTGACTTGCCAGAAGACATATCAGCATGTAAGAGCTACTGGAACTTATATCAAGACTCATCTCAGATCACCTCCTCTCTGAGTAGGTTTCCAGAAATCCAGTTATACCTGGCAGAGATGATAGTTTAAAAAATCTAATTGCAATGAAAGGAATGTGGTACAGTGGATGCATTTTCTTAAGACATTTGACACTTTGCCTCATAAAATTAGCCTGCAAAAGCAAAATGTAAATTAGTTCCCACATGGACAAAACCACCAATGTTTAGGAATTGGCTGGATGATGAAAACAGCAGGTAACCAAAAAATGGTGCTGTCCTGAGCTGGGGATGGGTCTAGCAGGGTACGACTAGGACTGGGTGAGATAGGCAGTACATTACGTCTGCAAGTTATATTCAATTTGCAGTGATGAAAACATCAGGGAAGGTAGGGGAAGAAAAGCCAAAGGTAAACTGGAAGAGTATGAAATGTGTGAAGTGCATAGCAAAAAGGAATCCAAATCGCATTGCATACACACTGAATATTTAGAAGAGCATTTATTGAAGAGACACAAAACCCAGAAACATTAGCAAGGCTTAGTAAGCACTTAGTATCAGTATCAGAGAGTAAAATCAGTATGCTTTGGCAGCAGAAAAGAATGACAAACAAAACTTAAATTATATGATGTTTCATATGCAGAAGAATTCATGTTAGGCAGAGGGGAAGATGAGAATCCCTTCCTGTGCAGTGTCCGTGAGATACTGCTGACATCCATCTTCAGCTTGTAAATTCAAAACAGAGAGGAATAATCCATATTGGCACAGGAAAGATTAAAGAATGATGTTACAAAACTGACTGAAATAAAGTATTTGTGATGAAAATCAGGCAAAATGAACTAACACTGGATCCTGTGACGCTGCTGGAAAGTTTGTTGGCTTGCTGGAAACATTCAGAGAGTCAGAGAAAACATTCTTGTACAGGAAGGGCACTCAGGGAGGTTTTGTTGTGTGGCTAAACAAGCATTATGCATTTCTGTGCCATAGTCTGGGTTGGGAGGGAAAATCCCACCTTGTAATTGAGTAGAAGACAGATGCTTCAGAAAGCATAGGATTTTATGACCATCTAGACAGTGTCAGCAGGACAAGTTATTGCTGGAAAATGAAGGGCATCTTTCACGAACTTCCAGGAGGAATGGGCCTCTGTGACAGCTGTGAATTGTGGTCACTTCTGTGGAAGCCATCATCCCCCAAGGAGGGAGGCAAGGAAGCAGCCCCAGGGGTCATGTGCACCTTTCTGAGGCGCCCCTGGCCTGAGTTTGCAAGGGAGAGCAGAGCTCGTCCTCCATGTGTTGCCTTCATTCAAAGAGGGCTAGGGTGGCTGTGGGGAGCTGTGGGAACATCTGTGGGCAGCAATGTGAGACTCTGGTGGCAGCTGGGGAAGGCATGCCAAGGAGGGGAGGAGAAGCAGGTTCATATCAAAGTCTTGCCTCCATGGCTGGGAACATAGCAGGTGCTGGAACAGAAATATAGACCATCAGAAGGCACTGGGACAAATCATTCATGGATCAAGTCTGAGAGATGGCCAGCAAAATAATATTGAATGTACACATGAAAAGCAGCCATAAAACATTAGAACAGCTATCTTACTTCCCACCTTCCCAAACAGCTTTCTTCTGCCCATTGCCCTTCTGAAATGAATGATGTTAGTTGTGTTACCAGCATTTATCCAGGAGAATGAAACCATAGCCTGTTTTCTTTTTCCCAAACCTTGTTCCACAACAAAGGACAGCAAAATCAGTAGTTAATGCATCCAAGATAGGCACATTGGCAGCCTGGTGCCTTTCATCAGACACATGACCAAACACAGATGTTCATTAACCCAAGGTTACTACCAGAAATATATTGATTGATCAAGCAATAATGTGCCTGTGAAGGAAGGAGAAGGTTTATTTCAAGACACTGCTAAAGGCTCCTCAGGATCTATCATGCCATGAACTTCTATTAGTTGTGTATAAACATCTTGTGGTCTTCACTGACCCACTACAGACATAAAGTATAGTATAAAAGTATAAAAGTATAAAAATATAGTATAAAAGTATAAAAAACAGTATAAAAGACTTAGTTTAGAGATCAGCTCCTGCACATGACTGCAACAGGAGGAAATATGCCCAAGAGACACCAGAAAAGTGGTAGAAGGAAGAATTCAGGATTTCAATTGGCATGCTAGATTTCACACTGGCATTTTGTACATCCCTACCAATTGACAGATCTCTCTTGATCCATAGGAGACTCTCTGCTTCAGAAGATTCATATTGGAGTCATTCACCAGCTTAAAACTTTGCTCCAAATCTAATTTGCTGGTTCTTTAACTAAATACAGTGTTGGGGTTCCCCCCACAAACATGTTCAAAATGCTCAGCTCCTCCTTCCTTTTGTATGGAACCTGTCTGGAATTCTTTCAAACTGTCTCCACCCTTATTCTCAGCCTTGCTTGAACTTTCCTAAAGTAAAAACATATTTATATGAGGGCTTAATTTGGCCACAAAGGATTTTGCTGTTAAATTTATATTGGGAACTTGTCCCAGACACCACTGTGAAAAATGTGCTTAGACATTTATTTTGAAGAGTTTTTATTCTTGTGGCTATTTTGTTTTGCTTTGAATTGTTGAAATAAGCCTATTTCAGTGAAGAATTTTGCCCATTTCAGCTGGGTGAGTAACAGAAGAGAAGGCAGGGTGTTTCCCTACCTTTCTAGCTCTGTGCTGGAGCTGGGTAAAAGAAGCTGAGCTCCAGGCTTGTGGGAGGCAGAAGAGACCTGGAATATAGAATCTCACCTGCCTCCAATTACAAGGGTCCTAGCTTTGTGTCTTGGATTTGCAACAAGAAGGGTGAATCAATCAATCCAACCATAGCAGGGTGACATTAAACAAAATAACCATTTGAGCAAACCTCATTTTTCAGTGTAGATTTTATTCAAATGTCATAGCCTCATAATAAAACGTTTAGCACAAAATGAGGAGCAAAAATGTTTTTTTCTTTTGTGATGTCCTAAAACTGCTCTAAATTACACATCTGAAACGCAAATCATGAATATAGGTTTGTATGTGAGACTTGGCCTGTTAAAACATGATTTTAACCTGGTCTTCTGCTTTTGTACTCCTGCATTGTATAAGAAAATGGGATGTAAGAAAGAAAATTTCTAGAAAGAGCCATTAACAGATATGTTAGAACCATTGTAAGAGTAGCAATATGTTTTCTTGCAAAGGCTCAGAGCAGTGGCTTCAAACCACGGTCCTGAAGCAAATAGCCCTCGGTTAGGGCCGTTCATTTTCCAAGCATGGTCTCTAACCAATCTACCTTGAAGTGACTGGGGGAGCACAAAGGAGGTGTACAATTCACAGACAACTTTGCCAAACTGCATTCCTGTATTGGAGGTGCTGAGAAGTCTGGAAGATTTCAAGAGAAGGACAATTTCACATCTGTGGGACAGAGTTTGGAAGAGACATGGGCTCCCTGGTGGTAGGGGCAAGACATGTTTTTATCCAACAAAGATAACAAAGGTGTGGAGAGGTTCTCACAATAAGTGGAAACCCCACTGGATTTGCAGTGAGACTTCTGATGGTGCACTAAACATCCTGGGCTAAGGACAGCAACAAATTAGGAAATGAAGTGTAGTTTCGTGAGTGCTTACCCTGAAGCTGTGCTAATTTTTCTAAAGACTCCATTTTTCCACCAACCCCCTAGGTTTTTATTGAGAT
The DNA here is from genome assembly GCA_025345505.1 of Todiramphus chloris collaris. Taxonomy (NCBI): domain Eukaryota; kingdom Metazoa; phylum Chordata; class Aves; order Coraciiformes; family Alcedinidae; genus Todiramphus; species Todiramphus chloris. The sequence continues at coordinate 8,730,761 of JANVCC010000020.1, forward strand.
GGAGTCTTATGCTTCTCATCCCAAGCAGCCACATTAAGTTGATTCTTTTAAGCTAAAGAATCCCAAATTTTTGCAAAATCTTATGCAGAAACTGATTCAGCTGTAGCTGTAATCTGGAAAAAAAGTTGTATATATTAAAAAACTATGGCTAGGCTTAAACACAACGTTTTGGTGTGTAAAGGTGTTTCTATTTCTGAAGTTCATCATAAACTAAATGCTATCAATAATTGAAATGGTGTCTATGGACAACTAGAAATGGGGACAGAACAGAAAGTGATCATGATCAAAGCCTGAGTATACATATTATTTCTATATTTTCAGTGGGTAGTAATATATCACTGTAAGGATTACAATTTTAACATTGAATCAGGAAAACAAGATTCAGCCTATAAGAAGAAGGGATCTACTGCAGGATGGGCAACAAATTTATTTTGTATGACTCAGGAAAATCAGCAATGTTTGCCATAAAATTTGATGAAGCTTATGTAGAATTTGCCATTTATGTGGGGTGTAGTATTAAACATAAGGCCTGAATAATAACTTATTAGAAAATTTATAAGAAGAAAACCCTTAAAAATCTTTCAGGTCCTAAGAAAGATGGAAATTCATAAAAACTTGGTCAGAGGCTGCAAAAGCAGCAGAAAGATATCACTTCTGGTTTATGCATGTTCTCAATACAGATCCTTGACCATGACAGGAAATTAAATATTGCTGCTTTCCAAGATTCACCCACAGTTAAATGACATATCTTGGAAGAAATAGATCTTTGTGTCTCACCAACAATACATTAGTTCCTCTTTCATTGGGAAAACAGTTACAGACGTGATTAAGAGAGTGGGTTTTTTCCCCTCTGTTGTTACTGCTGTCTCATATTAATGTTACTTAATGTCTGGTACAGAAAGCTGAAAGGCAAATAATTCACTGACTACTTGATTATTTTCTAAGCAGAATAAGCTGCCTTAGAAATATTTGAAAGTATGAAATAAACAGGTTGTACTTTTGGCAGTGCATCATTTCTGCATCAGTATTTCCTGCTGAGAAGCTGATGACAGCTTCAAGGTATACACCAAGTTAATAGAAACAAACTGGTGGAAATTTGTTCCCAAGCAGAAGCATGAATATTTCCCTATAGATAATCACTCAGATTGTAGCTGAAAGAATGCAATAAAATACACAAAATATAAATTATCACTTGATTTTTATGGTCCTTAACTAATACTTCACTTTTCTTCCTCTACCAGAAAAAAAAAAATCACAACTGTATGAAGACATTTCATTTTTTTTGGTCTTGAATTTACATAAATTCTAAGTCCCTCAGTCTCAGATGATTATCCATGTAGTGAAAGATTTTAAAAATATTTTCAAACAATTAAAATTATTTTTTCCATGGTAGATTCTCTAGCTGGAAATTTTAAGCTCTGTAAGGATAATGTGTAATGAAGATCAAACAGAATGACTGAATTATCTGTAGGGGTCTTCTACATTATGGTGAAAGTTATTTTTTTAAATGTTCTTAAATTAAAACAAAGAGTTGTTTATGATGTAATGCTATTATCCAAAGCTAAGTTACAAACTACCATTTCTGGCAATGATTGTCATCATTAAAGTAACTCCCTCCTAAAAATATATAATGCCAAAGCAGAAGAACAGGAAGGGAATTTTGCTCCATAACAACCAGTTTTATTTGAGCTTTCAATTTCAACTGAAAAAAACTATCTTACCTTGATTCAATCTTTTTTTCTGTTGAAATAGTGTCAACTTTTTGGTCTATTCTGAACATTAGAGAGTTGAGAATTGCAGAATGTAGTGGGGCTTATTTGGATCAGAAGAAATATCAGATACATTTATATTTATCAGAGTGTTTGTGCACGCTTCAGAAGACAAATATTGGAAAAAGATCCAATATTTTATTTTCAGATTTTCATTATCTCAGCTTCTTTAAGCCTGTGGTATTTACTGTGTTTGTTCTTACCTCAAATTCACTAAAGAAAGAATATTTCCCTTGTGTAAACAAGGTTTAACTGCATTAAGATAAACTGCAAAATATTGTCATTGCTGAGGTTGTTTCACGTTGAAGTTAACCTCAACTGTGGACAGAAAGTGTTTTATGTACTAATTTAAAATCCAAAATTATCTTTTAATATATTCAACTTTATGATAATCACTAATTTAAATAATAAATTTGTGCTTACATAAACAATATCTTACATTCAACAGCTGTGGAAACATACTTTTGAAAAACAAATGCAGGCCATGCAGAGAAGAACATAATTTCTTAAAATTTCCCTGAAAACATTGCCTTTGTTTTTCATGAAGTTATCTCTTACTTTTATGTATGAAAGATGGTACTCACGATTCTTTCAGCTTCGTAAGAAAGGCAGCCCTTGCTTCTTCTGCTGGTCCATGTAGTATGGGAATAGGTACTGTGTCCTATTAATGGTAACACAGTCAACAACATCTGACCTAGAGTGATGTAACACTACTTTCTGACTCAATATCCTAGGGTAGGAGAAAGTTGCAATGAAGCCATTAATATCCAGTTTTCCTTGAACACCTCCAGACATTCTGTAATTTATCAACAGGAATTCTCAGTTTAATTTTACAGTGTCTCAGATACCCATGTGTGATTATTAGGTTAGTTTGTTCTTCAAGGAGATAAGGACTGCACAGTACACTCCCCTTTCTTGCCATTTCAGAGGCAATAACCACTTGAAAATAAAAGGGATTCCTAAAACCGTGGAGTCTCAAGCCAGGAGGATATAACCATAGTGATGACAGCCTGGAAAGTTTTGCCACGTGTTGGGCCAGCCCTGAGTTGTGAGCACAAGAAAAGCCATTCAGGTAAGAGGATGACACCAAAATGTGCCATTTCTCCTGGAATAACCAGCTACAGTCTGTCTGATGTGAGGGCATCAGTCCTGAGTGACTGCCTCACAAACCCTTCCCTCTAAAAGTCATGAAACTATTTACTTTCTGTTAGCACTTTGTAACAGTTGCAAGCTCTGGCTCCACCAAAGGATGTAATAGTGAAGATCAAATGACAGCGAGTAATTTTATCCTTCTGTGGACTCAGCCAGAGGAGAGATCCCATCCATTGCAGCAGTCTTGGGATCCTTTGTGGCTCAAAGTGGTTTAACCCAGGTCAACCAACATATGGTCCATAATTACTTATAGCACTCCTTTCTTCTCAACATGTTGCTCAAGATCTCTATGTAGAAAAGCCTGTTCTCCTAACTATTTTCCAGCCAGATGTCTTCAACTGGACTTCCTCCACAGTACAGCTGGTACTCAATAGCCAGCAGATGTTCCTACTAACCAGCAGGAGAGCCAATATACCCTCTTCTTCCAAGGTTGAAAGTAGCTCAGAGCTTGGTCTGTGTTTACATGGAGGGGAAAAATCTCAATCCCTCAATCCCTAATGTCAAGCTTGAGTCATCTGCGATTAGAGTTGTATGAAGGGAGCAGCAAATTCTGAACCTGTTGAGGCATGAAGAAGCTGAACGAACAGCAAAGCAGATCTCAGAGCAGAAAATTCTCTCCAGTATTAGGAATGTTCTGATTGTTTGTTGTTTTAAAATTGTCATGGTTTAGGGTCAGGGCAGCTCTTCAAACCCATAACAGATGCTCTCTTTTAATCCCCCTCCCTCCCCAAAGAGGAAGAGAAATGGAACAAGGGAGAGAGACTTTGCAAATAGAAAAAGAAACTAGAACAGCTTTAACAAAAATTAAAATAATAATAAAAATGGAATACATACAAATATATACAAAACCAGTATTGAACCCAACCCACTCCCCCTCCAATGGCAATTATGTCACCATCACCAATGATGCTGGCAGAGTCCCAGACTGGGTCCAGCAGCAGATGGGAGCTGTGTTCAGGGGCTGGATTCTGGTACTGGATTCAGGAACACACAGATTGGGATTGAAGGCAAAATGGACAGAGGCCTCCTCGGATGCCAGCTGAGGAAGAAGCTGGAAGAGGACCCAAGCCAAGACAAGCAAAGCCAACAAAGCAGGCCAAGAGGGACAAGACCCTCCTGATCCCTCAGATTTATACTGAATATGAGGTCTATGGGCTAGAATCCCTCTTTGGTCAAATTGAGGTCACCTGTCCTGTCAACTCCTTCCTGCAGGTGTGGCCTTTTACTTTCTTCATCCCCAATGTGGTATCCAAGACCCAGCAGTGGCCTTGGTCTGCACACCAATCCTTGGTACTAACTCTAAACATGGGGTGTTATCACTTCTAGAAGCAGACACTGTTAAAATATGCTGCTAACTTCATTGTGCAATTAGTTAGAAGAACTGATCTGAAAAGTAAAATCACTGAACAGAACTAATTCTGGTCTCACTCAAACTAGGACAAGAATTCATATCACATTAATGCTACACCACTGACTTCAGATAAAGTACCTCAACTTTACACCAGTGTCCAATCACTATATTTAAGTTTGTCAGGCATTTGAAGATAAATGCTTTCTTAGGCATTTTGGGCACCATATTAGTCATCCTTTCAAAAAATGCCCCAGAGAAGTTCATGGAGGGGCCCATCTGTAAATTGTGCCGCTCAGGGAACTTCATCAAGAAATTACAGTTGCTCTAGAGATCATCTTCTCTTGTAGAGTATGCTGTAAGTGACTCTCAAGGAAGTAAATTCAGAGGGACTTTCTTAACTTTTATTCTTCTGGACTCTTTATATTGTTCTTGTTATCAATGAAAATGACGATTTGTATAACAAAGTCATCTTGGCTCCAGTGGGGAGGGTTGCAGTGCAGGGGTTGTGCAGGTAGCTGCACCAGGGGAATTTCCAGCTGCTGTGGAAGGGGTCAATACCATAAGATGACATCTTCATAAAGGGAAGTGATTGTGCAAACTCACTGGCTTCAATGTGAACGTTACCCTATTTTTCAAATACACTGTCAGCGATGGGGAGGAGAGGTGAAGTTTCCTAGGGAAATTTTTTGTTTGTTTTTCTGCTGCTTATTTCTGCTAAAAAGCCAATGATCTGGCATCTTCTGAGGAGGAACAGGAAACTGACACTGCAACATAAAAAATAGTCCTGGAAAACTGAAACTTCAAAATGTAACCCTACCTTTTTTTCATATTAATTCATTCAAAAATTCTCCTGAGACTCCCACAGGGGAATGAAAACACCTGACAAAAACCATCTCATTATCTGACTCCATTGCTGCTTAACCACTTGTCAACTCTCAGGATGATGTTCATGGTTCCTTATTAGTCCTGTCACTGACATATGGATTCAGAGGAGAAAGTACTCCATTTAACTTTGGGTAACTTTTGACTAGGAAGTTCATCTACCTTCACTGTAATGTGTGGACAGGAATTATTCTGTACTATTTGTTCTGTCTCCCAGATAAAGGCTTACCTTGAAAAAACTGTGCTCCAAACATGCACTTCAAATCTGACTCCTCCCCATGAAGCTTTCTTCCGGAGCTTGAAGGGAAATTTTTGGCAGAGTTGGATTTGAGTTGTCTTTTACCATCAGGAAATGGCAAAGTCTAAATTTTCCCTGCAGAAATAACCCTTTCCTTATCCTCCTGAAACAACCTTTTTCCTGTGGGACTGCCAGCCCATAGGATATAAGAAATATGGACAGGGGAATAAGGTGTATCTCATCTGGTTGTATCTCATCTGGTTGTATCTCATCTGGTATGTGTAGCAGGTCTTTATAGGACCATCATTTATAACCACAGGTAGAATACAGATACTGTTTTGTCTATATTTTAAATAAATGACAGTGATTATTATATTGCTAAATGTTGTAACGTATTTTGTGGAGAGACCAAACAAGAAAAACAGATAAATAGGAGACATCATTCCTAAAAGGTTCATGTATATTCTTCACTGTTTAGACATATATAGATTATTATCTTCCTAACAAGCTTACTTGCTAAATAACTGTATTGATATCCTGCTTGAATTGTAGGATAAACTAAAATCCAACAGATACATGTATTCAGAGAAAAACTAAGACACATTGCATCATGAAATATTACAACATTCACCACACCATTACAAACAATGTTGAGTATAACATTTACTTTCAATATCTCATTATTTTTTCTAATTCAGTCAAGGCCTGAGACAAGGGCCTAGTGAAATCCTGCAGAAAAAGAACAAGGATTGCTGATGCTACGTCTCCATGGCAGCACAGCTAATTTGGCAGGACAACCAAGCACACAGAAAGAAAAAGAGGTTATTTACAAAGATATCTTTGATAAAAGGGGCTTTGGGGACAGGAAAATGGTCCAGGGGGAAAAAAAAAGTAACAGAAATGTTCCAAACCTCTAAAATAAATTCTTTACATGAGTGAGAGAAAATAAATTGAAGGAAAAATTTCTTGAGTCAGTAAGCACAGAGAGTTTCATCTTTGTTTGTTGTTGCACAATGCCATAAACCACCCTGAATGGCCCAGAATAACATTAGTGGTTCTGTGTATTGTAACCACTTCAATCAAGGCCTTTTGTTTTGAATCACCTGCCCTGCCTGCATTGGAGCCCCTTTTATAGCCTGGTTGCAGCACAGAGATCTAATTTAGTTCCACATACAAAAAGGAGCGATGAAGAAAAATAGACTCATCTCTTACTGCTCCTTGCTTGAATCCACAAGAGAACAACTGGGACAACAAATGGAGTGAAATGCTTAAGAGAATATTTTAAAATTCCTCAGCCTACAACCTTCAAGCAGTTTGTACATAATATTGTTATAGCATTCCCAAAGGATGCAGATGCCCAGCTGGACACAGGTGAATTGGTGGCCTAGGGCAGTGGGCATGCCTCCTGTGCTGACATGAAGAGGAGAGGGGGAAAGAGAAACCCTGAGGAGAGCTTACCCTGAAGCATATTCAGCAAGGGGCATGGGACTGTTATTAATGCCCATGGAGAGCTGAAGCGCAGAAGCACCTCGGAGTATTCAGTGTGGTTATTCTTCTCTAGCAGAGGCCCCGTTTGTGGTTTCAGGCAATGGACTGAGACACTTCCCAGGGCTGTGCTACAAGCCTTTTCCAGTCCCCTTCTATGTTTCGTCTGTAGAAACAGCTCTGCGCAAAGGTTAGTAAAGCAGCAGAGCAGCCTTTCTGTTAAATATAAACCCTGGCAGTCATCAAAGTGCTGGCTTCATGTTGTGAGACACTCTCAGACCAAGACTGTGTCTACTGCTGTGTCCATGACTACTTTGCTTTTAGTTTGCCTGAAAAAGGGTGTTTTTTTCCCCATCAGTTCCCTGTCACGGAGTTCATCTCAGCCAGAGACTGAGCACCCTGGGCTTTTGGGAAAAGGCTCCTCAGCCAATAAAGAGTCACACAAAGACTGAACGTGGGAGCCCAAAGCCCCAGGCTTGCTCACCCCCTTTACAATGCCATGAACCAGACCCTGCAGCATCTAACCAGGCAGGTGTCTTTCCAGCATGAGGTCATGTCCAACATGTGCTGGGGTCATGTCTCTCAGCACCATGGGTGCAATTCGTGCTCTTTTGTGTTCTCATTGCTACAGCAGTAAATTTGACATTGCTCTGAAGGCAGCCTGGTCGTAGCACATACCCTACAGATGCGCATATAAATTGCAGAACTGATTCTAGTGAAAACAGTCATACAAGTGTATCTATGTGTGTGTGTGAACTCTGTAGGTTTAGGGTACAAATTAGCTAAACACAACTATAATCTTCAGAATATACACTCATGAAACATAAGCTTCAGATCCTGTTCCTGAAACACCTTTCGAACATCCTTGCCTTGATTGAACTTCTCACCTGGAGGAAATTATTTTCCATCTATAAAGAAAAGGAAAAAATATTTTCTGAGTCACTTATCTAGACCTCATTAATTTCAAGTGTGATGTTACCACTTACTAAAGAAAAAATCCTCACTGTTTTTCAGTCTGCTTGCTGCTTTCTACTATGAGCAATTAATACATTAGAAAATTAACTGGCAGATGAAAGAAAAGAGCAGCCTGTGGAAGTTGAATAATGATCTTAATTTAAGAATTTCCCTTGAGTAACCCCCACTGTTCCCTCTTACACAAAGGGAGGAAAAATTATACACACACATCTTTAATGTCTTTTTTGAATGTTGATGAAATGATTGGTATTTTGCAGAAATCTATGCAGATGAAACAACAGCAGTAGGAGTAGTAGCCAGTGATATTGGCTAGAGACTGCAGTCTAGGAACTGCTGTTCTGCAGTTCAGAAACAGAAAAATTAGCAAGATAGGTTACAATTAATAGATTTGAAGCAAATTAAGATAATATGGGGTGGGTTTGGGAAACATATGATCTTAACAAGTGTAGAAAATAGAGCTTTCTTCCAGAGCTGGAAGTGAATTCTTATTGTATGTTGGTACCTTATACCCTTATTGCGCAAACAGGTGAGAATGTTTAATATCTAGTTGCTGAGGGGACCAAAGAGGTCTTATCACTGCATTTCACAAGGGGGAGCCTTTCTGCTTTAGTAAATTAATCCCCTGGGTCCTGTCTTAATCCCCTAGCACCAGGTTGTCCTATTCTTGCACTTGATTCTTACTGGATATTTTTAAACATGGTTTAGAAATGTCTACAAATGCCTTCTCTGCTGACACAGAAAGACAGAAGGTAGCTCTTTCTCTGTGAGCTGTGGATGCCAGACAGGGTATGGGACAACTAGTACTGCCTGCTTCAACAGTAGATTTCACATGTCTTTATACTAACTAGTCTTGTAATTTGCTTTGTTCCTCACCCCTGCATCCTATTGTACTGCTGTTTAGAACTCACATAAACATTGCAGAAACTATATTAAATGTAATGTAATAAATTGTTTGGTTTAGCAGTAACTATTTTTCTGAACTGAAATTTCAGTTTCTTGAGTAGAATGCATATTTCTTTCATGGATCAGGTGGCTTGAAAATTCACGTAGTTGTTAATGTCCCATCACTTGTGAATGGGCAAATTAGTATTGACCTTCCAGGGAACAGCTGAGTCATCTTTCAGTGATCCTTGCACATCCATGTAACAGAGAAAGGGGAAAACAATCCTCTTCTGCTCCCTTTTACATCCTTGTCCAAAGACAAGGAAGAGTCGCAGTCCATGTATGCAGGAAATTAAAAGATTGCTTCCTTTATCAATTACCTCAAAACCATCACAGTCACTTTCCTAAGTTCCCCTGAGTTTGCCTTGAAGTTTCATAGACTGCAAGAAGGGCATATGGTTCTCTCCAAAGGCAACATCTCCAGGTGCATGGTAGGAATCCTACTGAGGATGTTGATGCCTTCTGGACTTGAATTTCTGAATTACTGTGACATGCCCACAGGATGGGCAGAGAACAGCACACCCAAGCCTGGCCCAGCAACAAGAAAGATCCTGTGACACTTTTTTGAAGATGAAAGATGCTCGGATTTTTTTGTTTCAGAGAACTCCTTCTTTACTATTTACAAATGAAAACTGGAGGCTAAAGACTTGATTTTGTAACTGGTCTTTCTTCTGCTTCAGTCTTCGACATTCAGTGATTCAGCCTTTCTGTGTCATTTCTTTTTCCTGTATGCTTTGTTATTGATACCTGGGCTACATTATTTGGTTGATGGGGGTGTGGATGTGTATGTTCTTTGTGGTTATTCAAGAGACAATGCTAAAGCTAAATACAATCTCAACTACAGTGACTGTGGACAAATTTTCAGTTTACAAGCAAATGATTTAAATTTTTAAACTGTAGCTCCAGATGGTCTGTAAATGAGAGATGAGTAATTATATTCAAGCTGAGGGCCAAAGAGAGGGTATATGAAGGAATGAAATCAGAGGTCAGTGAACACATTCCCTTGACATGCTGTTTTACTCCATAAAGATATCTTCCCTTTTCCTAAAATGTAAAACTGTCTGCCAAATTAAACAACCTGTTGGTCCCATAATCTATCCCTAGTGGGTTATCACTTTCCATGCTACTGACCATGTCAGACAGAGATCCTCAGCAGGACTTGTTTTAAACAGTAATGTAGCACAGAAAGAATATGAACAGTTAATGAATGAGAGGAAAGGAATGATGTATGAGGCATCAGATGAAGACTCAGCAGATACAGGTTGTATTTCAGTATTTGTCATAGGTTTCCCACAAAATCTTGGGCAAAAATATGTCCATGCAAATGGTAATTAAAACAAGGCCAAGACAAGGACTCAAGTACTGGGCCACAATTGTCTACACTATTTAATTGTTACCACACTATCTCATATGACTTTGGCCCATGCCAACTTTATTTACCCCAGACAATGTCAATGCACAGTTCAGAGGGCAACATGTGCCAGGGACTGCCTCAGCAGGCAGCCTGGATGGAGTTCTCCCTTCCCCAGTCACCAGTGGGGAGTGTTTATCCATGTGGACACAAACTACACCATGACTGTCCTGAAGGGACAGAGAATAGACCCTCTCCTATTTTATTTGCTTGTATAGATGTCGTCTTCTTTCCTGCATCACTTTGTCTGCCCTATTTAGACTGTAAATTCTTTGGAACAAAGCAACCTTTTAATATGTTTTTGAATGATGCCTGAGACAATGAGATGCCAGCCTTTGCTGGGGTTGACATTGCTACTGAAAGGCCCATTAAAGAAAAAAAAAAAAAAAAAAAAAAAAAAAAAAAAGGAAGACTATTCAGCTCTCCAAACAGCTCTCGGTTTTTCTCCTCTTTAATCCATCCATGTCAACAGCATATCTTCATACTATAGTAAGGCTTTGCAGCGGTCAGAATTTGCAGTCTCAGGACTACAGCATGTGTTAACTCTCACAGGAACATGGATTTTGTTTGAATACAAAGGAACTGAGACTGAGAAGACAAGGAAATTGTTCCTGGTGATCCCCCCCCATCAGAAACATCCTCGTAGCTCAGTCCCTTAACTATCCTACACCCTGTAGCTTTCACAGGGCTCTTTGTGGTGGCCTCACATCACTAGCAGCCCCAAAAGACCTACAGAATCATAGAATCATAGAATGTTAAGGGTTGGAAGGGACCTCAAAGATCATCTAGTCCCACCCCCCTGCCAGAGCAGGACCATCTAGAGCAGGTCACACAGGAATGCATCCAGGCGGGTTTTAAATGTCTCCAGAGAAGGAAAATCCACAACCCTTCTGGGCAGCCTGTTCCAGTGTTCTGTTACCCTCACAGTGAAAAAGTTTTTCCTTATGTTTCTGTGGAACCTCTAATGCTCCAGCTTGGACCCACTGCCCCTTGTCTTATCATTGGACATAACAGAGAAGAGCCACGTCCATCCTCCTGACACTCGCCCTTTATGTATTTATAAACATTAATGAGGTCACCCCTCCGTCTCCTCTTCTCCAAGCTAAAGAGCCCCAGCTCCCTCAGCCTTTCCTCATAAGGGAGATGTTCCACTCCCTTCATCATCTTTGTGGCTCTGCACTGGACTCTTTTGAGCAGTTACCTGTATTTCTTGAACTGAGGGTCCCAGAACTGGACACAATATTCCAGATGCAGCCTCACCAGGGCAGATTAGAGGGTCAGGAGAACCTATCTCGACCTACTAGCCACACCCCTTCTAATACACCCCAGGATGCCATTGGCCTTCCTGGCCATGAGGGTGCATTGCTCATGGTCATCCTGTTGTCCACCAGGACCCCCAGGTCCCTTTCCCCCATGCTACTCTCTAACAAGTCAATCCCCAACCTATACTGGTACCTGGGGTTATCATTTCCCAGATGCAAAACTCTACACTTGCCATTGTTGTATTTCATTTGATTTCTCCCTGCCCAACTCTCGAGCCTGTCTAGGTATCACTGAATGGCAGCATAGCATTTCTGGTTTTGTGTCATCAGCAAACTTGCTGACAGTTCACTCTGTTCCCTCATCCAGGTCATCCATGAACATATTGACTAGTACTGGCCCCAGTACCAACCCCTGAAGGACTCCACTAGATACAGGCCTCCAACTAGACTCTGCCCCATTGACCACAACTCTCTGACTTCTTTCCTTCAACCAGTTCACAATCCACCTCATTACTTTATCATTGAGACCACACTTCCTCAGTTTAGCTGTAAAGATGCTGTGGGAGATGGTGTCAACTGCTTTACTGAAATCAAGATAAATCACATCCACTGCACTACCATCATCTATCCTCCTGGTTATTTATTCACAGAAGGCTATCACGTTGGACAAACATGACTTCCCCTTGGTAAAACCATGTTGACTTCTCCTGATGATCCCCTTGTCCTTGATATGCCTAGAGATGGAGACAAGGACAAGTTGTTCCATCACCCTTCCAGGAAGGGAGGTGAGGCTGACTGGTCTGTAGTTATCTGGGTCCCCCTTCTTCCCCTTTTTGAAGACAAGAGTGACATTTGCTTTCTTCTAGTCCTCAGGCACCTCTCCTGTTCTCCATGACTTATTAAAGAGGATGGAGAGCGGTGTAGCAATTTACACCAGTTCCCTCAGCACTCGCAGGTGCATCCCATCAGGGCCCATGGACTTATGTACATCCTGATTTCTCAGTTGATCCCTAACCCAGTTCTCATCGACCAATGAAGTCTCCTTTATCCTGACTTCCTCTGGGGCCTCAGTGGTCTGGGGGTCCCAAGGATGGTCTCCAGCAATATAGACAGAGGCAAAGAAGGCATTCAGTAACTCTGCCTTCTTTGTATCCTCTGTCACCAGGGCACCTGTCTCATTCATCAGGGGGCCTATCTTGCCCCTAGTGTTAGTTTTATCTGCAATGTATTTGAAGAAGCTCTTTCTTTTGTTCTTGACCTCCCTTGAGAGATTTAACTTCAGGGAGGCCTTAGCTTTCCTAGTTGACTTCCTACATCCTCTGACAACAGCCTTGTATTCATCCCAAGTGGCCATCCCCACCTTCCATGATCTAAAGACTCTCTTCTTCCACTTGAGTTTGCCCATCAGTTCCCTGTTTAACCACGCAGGTCTCCTGGCTCCCTTTCTTGATTTCCTACCTTCCGGGATGCTCTGATCTTGAACATGGAAAAAGTGGACCTTGAATATAAGCCAATCTCTTAGGCCCCTTTACCTTCTAGTATCTTGTCCCATGGGATTTCCCCTATCAATCTCTTGAAAAGGTCACAGTTGTCCCTGCTGAAGCCCAGGGTTGTGATCCTGATTGATACTCTGTTCCTACCGCAGAAGATCCTGAACTCCACCATCTCAGGGTCACTGCAGCCTAGGCTGCCCTCAGTCTTCATCGCTCCAGCCAGACCCTGCTTGTTAGTGAGTATAAGATCTAGCAATGCTCCTCTCCTAGCTGGCTCATCCACCATTTGCATCAAGAAGTTATCATCAATGCTCTGGAGGAACCTCCTGGACTGTGAATGGCTGGCCATGTAGGCCTTCCAGCAAATATCTGGGTAGTTAAAATCCCCCATGAGAAACAGGGCCTGTGATTGCGAGGCTGCTATCGGCTGCCTGGAGAAGGCCTCATTAGCTTCCTCATCTTTATCAGATGGCTTGTAGTAGACACCCAAAATAGTATCACACATGCCAGCCTGTCCCTTAGTTCTTACCCACAAACTCTCAATTCACCCCTCATCCTCTCCTGGACAGAACTCAATACATTCTAGTTGCTCTCTCATGTAAAGAGCAACTCCACCACCAACTCGCCTTGTTTGCCTGTCTTTCCTAAAAAGGACATAGCCATCCATGATCACACTCCAGTCATCTGAGCTGTCCCACCACATCTCTGTAATTGCCACCAGATCATAACCCCTTGTCTGAACATAGATTTCCATCTCCTCCTGTTTATTCCCCATGTTGCATGCATTGGTGTACAGGCATTTCAGGGAGCAAGCCTAGTACACTGATTTCACCCTAGGAGGATGGGAGACCTTATTCCCCATACTGCTTGCTTCGGTGTGCAGGCATTTCAAGAATGGAGTCAGCTGTGTAACCCACATGCAGAGAAAAGTGTAAAAGCCTTTGTTTGGGACCAGGCTGTTCCTGTTGCTCACCCGAGGTCAGGACAGTAGTGTGGTTAGTGTCCTGGTAGAAAGGTAATATTAAAAACAGGCATTTGTTACTTGCCTTGAATTGCCTCTCCTATTGCTTCTTTGCCAGCCTCAGAAATAGCTCATTGAGATATTCACCTGAAATGATGGGGAAATTAAAAAACTAGAGAAAAAGGCCCTATCACTAATAAAAAAGAGAAACAGTAGGTCAGGATTGGTCTTTTCCAAACCTGTTCTTAACCAGACTAATTTTAAACATCTCTGTTATTGACTGTCTCCCATCAAATTCTCCTGTCTCAGGAGGCCTTAGATTCCCCATAGCTGCCTTGCTAGAGGGGCAAAAAGAGAAAAACAATTTTTTTTTGTCATCCATATCTCATTGGTCTGGCTCTTCCAAACATACATCTCTAGAGGTAAGCCCAGTCTCTAGAAGTGTCTTGCATCATCAGAAGGCAAGCTATTACAGATTTCTTCCTGTATATACCACCTTGCCTAGGAAACAGTGTTCCTCATTCACTAAACATGGAATTCTGGGCCAAGGTTTAGTGGTCACGGTAGTGTTGGGTTGATGGTTGGACTTGATGATCTTAGAGGTCTTTTCCAACCTTAATGATTCTATGATGCTATGATTCTATGACCCTTTGCAGTACCCATGGTAGCAGGTCATGGCAGTGGGTAGGTGTAACCCTGAGGTGTATTGGCAATAAGGGATCTTGGCCAGCTCAAGGACATTAAAAGGCCTTGCTGGGCAGCAAGAAGAAGTGGCTGTATGCCATGGGTGGAGAAACAGTACTTGTTACACAGCGTAGGCATGGTGGAGGTTTCCCATGGCACCGCAGGGCAGGAGCATTAGGAGTCTTCTATCCTCACCAGGACTTCTGATGTACCCTCAGGAGTGATTTCATGGAGCAGTGCAGGCATAGCTTTGTAAAACCTGAAAGACTCATTTGTGGTTTTAGCCAGAGCTGCCAATCCACCTGGATATCTCTCAGCAGCTACAGAGCATCCATCAGCTTCAGATCAGAGAGTTCCTTGGCACTGCCTATTACGTTACTCTTTTATTTTCATTAATCACATTGAAATGTCAAACTTGCACCCTGTTTGTGAACTCTCCTTTGCACAAATCAGTTTATCTGCACAGGATCTCCCCACTGTCACATACTGGGAAAGCGAACGCAAACAGCCTGCGCCTTTTACCTCAAATGTTGTCCTTCATACTTGTACTTTGCTGAATAAATCCTGAGTTGGTCTATGAGATTCTTTTAAGGAGTCTGAAGAGTTGTGTATAAGTCCTGATGTTCAGATTGCTTTGATATGTTTTCCAAACAAAATAATATTATCAGAGTGAGCTAGTTTTGCCCAGTGGGTGCCAGCAACTTTTAAGTAATGCAGCACTATTACTTTCTATAGGCTATGATATATCTGATGCTCTCCAGATGAACTTTTTCAGGAGCTCCAGGGTCAATCACACAAAATGCTCATCCCTCTGAATTCCCATGATAAGCTCCAAGCTCTTCAATAGCAGATCCTAAGAACAAACTTTGCACGCTAAATTGTGTTTTGACAAAGTCTAATATCTAATTCCAAGACAACAGCAATACAGAGACAGCCAGTGTTCATGAAAGGGCTACATTTTCTTGCTGAGAAAGGTTATGTTGGATCACACTGGGAGACCAATGAATTGTGACACTGAGCCATATTAACCTCTCCCTCTAAAAATTTTGCAGAAGGGAAACTCCAGCATGTTTCAACATGTCAAAAACCAGTGTAGCTTTAAAAGCAAATCCAGGACACCTGCAATCATAAAAGAGACTGAAATGAAAAAATTCTGGCATCTGGAGATGGTCAGCTATAGAGAAGTGCCCTCTGCTTTTCCCCACACTAAGGTGTTCCAGTCCTTTTTCTCCATATCCCACTCTGTGCCCTGGCCTCTCTGCTCCACAGACCATACCTGCTTCTTATTACTTCAAAAGATCTGGTGTGCTAAACTCTCACCTCAGTTTTTAAACTGTTGCTGCCGATATCTTAGAAATATCTAATTTACCTCTTTTTTTCCTTAGGCTTCTCTCTATGCACACTGCTTCTTCCTGCCCTGTGCCTCACTGTTACATGAGGAAGTGTTACATCTTTCCCTTTGCACCTATTATTTGCAGCCTGGTAAGCTCTCCCCAGGAAAGGAGTTTGCGGGGAAAATGGCAAAGCTGTTTTCTCAGGGATAATGTGTGCTTTATCAATGACGTCCTCATTATCTAGTGTCCTGGACATCTTGGATGGAGCTTATGAGACCAGACTAGTTATAAGAGCACTGGAAACTCTTGGACTTTCAAGGTGTCACCTGAGGGTGGCTCAAGAGTTAGGCAGCTCATTCCACAAATCTGCTAGCAACACATAGCCCACACTGCAGCCCTGAGTGCTCAGACTCTTCCCACTCCTTCCAGCCCCTGCCTTCCTTAGCAAGCAAACCATTGTCCACAGCACATCCACAAGCATAAAGCACATGGATAGAAAAAAAGCAATTATGCACTTAACAAAAAGAAAAAAGTTAACTTTTGCATACATTCACAACTCTTTGTTCTTGCTTGAAATTCACGGCCAGATATTGTCAAAGTATAAAATCTCCTTCTCTTTTCTTTTCTTTCTTTCTTTCTTTCTTTCTTTCTTTCTTTCTTT
>JANVCC010000020.1:8747460-8760907 GCA_025345505.1 Todiramphus chloris collaris
TTCCCTTCCCTTCCCAAGTTTCCTGGGATAGTTTCTTGTTGGCATCTATTTGAAGTCATTCTCTCAAGCATGTTACCATAGACAGCTTTTCTAACTGCTTGCACATTAGGGTGATTAAGGAGCAAACAAACGCAGGTTATAGTTCATAACTCTTCTTGCCTATCTTTCCTTACTCCATGTAGGTAACACTTTTTACATTCCCTCTGTGAACTTTTGTGCTGACTGGTAAATAAGCAGCCTACAACTTGGAAGTGCTTTGCCTCCTGCTCATCTGATGTGCCTCCTGCTCATCTGGTGCGCCTTCATAGTTTAGTCTCAGCACTTGCTGAAGAACAAGCACTAATGAGTATACAGCATTTCTTAGCTATTTTTTACACAGATAAAAAGCACCTTTTAACAGTATAAGATGCACTGGGCACTCCTAACTCTTGCCTAACTATCGATTACTCTCATACTCTCAGTTCACAGAACAATTTACTGTTAAGGTTCTTCTTCGCATCTCACATCGGATCTTGCTTCCATCTGATCTTATTTTGCCTAGCTTTAATAATCTGGGATAAACATTTTGTGTCTTTTGCATTTTTGGTTTTTCTTGAATAGAATAATTACTTTCCCATTCAAAACTTTTTAAACAAACTTATCAGTTTCTGAGAAGGAATCTAGGAATATTGTTTTGTTCATGTTAAGGAAAAAAAAATACTATCTTTCATTTGAAATTCTTAACTACCCCTACTTTGGGGCAGAGACTTCAGATCTGGAGACATGGGATGGAGAGGTAAGTAGTTCATCAGTAATCCCCATAAAAGCCCTGACCAAAGTTGGTTTCCTCTTAGCAAAGCAGAAGTTTAATTCTTTGCAGAGACTTCTATAGTCTTATCAGTCAAGTTCCCCAAAGACCCTGCCTGAAGCAGCTCAAGCCAGGGAAGCTCAGCTGGAGGCAGAGCAAGACCTTTCCCAGCAGTGCAGCTCAGCACCAGCTGCAGCTTGAGCATTTGAAATGAGAATGAAGGAAGAAAATATCCCCCATCTGTGCTCCGAACAATTCAACCGATGGGCCCAGTATGCCTGGAGAAGACCAATTTGTAGGCAAACAGGATAAAAATTGGACCTGGGGATATATACTGGACCAAGGACTGTAGAAAGAGGTGAGCAGATTAGCATGGATAGAGGTTGGTAAGGAGAGTGTGCAGAGACTAGCTGGGACAAGAAGCCACGGCTGAGTGACTAGGGCTGCAGAAGGGAAAATAAAGCTTCATTCTCCATCAACGCAGTAAGGCTCTTGTTTTCTCAGATATATTTTCTACCTGCTCCCAGACTTCTTTTGGGTTGTTCTAGGCTTTGCCTCAAATGTCTGGGGCACTGCTAAACAGTGAGAAATCCTTCTCTCTCCCCTATGGCCTATGCTGGTAGCACTCCCTCTAGGGCTCTGTTAGATGCTGCCAGATCAGAAGCTGACAGATGAGAGCCAGCAGTCAGGGCTACCTGGAGTCAGTGATCCCTGGCATGCATCAGCCTACTTATGGTCTGGAAACAGTTTTCTATGACAGCCAGGAATGATCTGAAAATCACTGCACTTACAAGTCTTCCAATGGAATCTTTGCTATAATTTTCATGTCTCCATAAGGCATTGTAAGATCCTACCTTTATTTCTATTCTCTTCCTCATAGGCCATTTTCTTGCAGGTTTGCCTAGATGTTTGATCAAAAAGATACTCTAGCCAATTAAAAAATTATGAGTGTGTATTTAAATCTATTGGACCAACCTCTTTTCTTTGTGACTCTACCAATCATTCAAGAACAGACTTGCAAGTCTTCAACTCACATTTTAATGGCCAGTCTTTCCAGTGTGTTCGCCCAGTAAGAGGGTACACAATACTGTGGTTTCAGAGCAGCTGGCATCAAAGGACAAGGTCTTCCATATTTCTCCTGCACTGAAGCACAAGACAGACATACGGCAATAATTACTTTAAAATTACGCAGGAGTGACTACAAACACGACAGCTGTTATCTTAGATAAACACTTGATATTTGCTAATTTCAGATCAAAATATGTAACAATTAGATTTTCTGGATGAGTCATATGGAGGTAAAAGACATCAGCCTTATCTCAAAGTCTTTTATGCATTGTGGTTAAAAACTGTGTCCTAGTAAAACCTCTATAAACCCCACAAAATGGGCAAACTTCAGAGCCCTTATTCAGTACAATGCTGTTTATGCAACAATCATACCGTACCTATTAAAAATGTCTTTTATATTTTCTGGTAGGTTTGACACCTGTTCTCTTATCTACGGGAAAATATTTCTCACAAATGTTGGATTTTATAGACACATGAGAGCTCAGTTAAAACTGGCATGGGTGCTCTGATGTGAGGTAATGTTACTTTCCTTAAAGTGGTTGATGTGGGAAGGGACTTCTGGAGATCACCTTGTCTAATGCTCATTCTCAAGCAGAGTCATCTAGGGCAGGTTGCCTAGCACTATGTCAAGTCAGGTTTTGAATATCTCTAAGACTGGAGACTCCACAATTTGTCTTGGCAACTTGTGCCAGTGCCAGTCATCCTCACAGTAAAAAAGTGTTTCCCAATGTTCACATGGAACTCCCTGTGATCAGTGTGCCCATGGCTCTGTTACTGGGCACCACTAATAAAAGTCTGGCTCCATCTTCTTTACACTCACATCAGATTTTTATTTATAAATAAAAATATAAATAACCCCTGAGCTTCCTGTTCTCCAAGTTGAACAGTCACAGCTCTCTCAGCCTTTCTTCATCTGTCAGATGCTCCACATGCATGATCATCTTAGTGGACTTTCACTGGTCTCACTCCAGTACGTCCATGTCTCTCTTGTACTGGAGAGCTCAGACCTGAACCCAGCACTCCAGGTGTGCTGTCACCAGTGCTGAGGACAGGGGAAGGATCATGTCCTTCAACCTGCTGATAACATTCTTCCTCTTCCATTACCATAAAAGACAATGATTGACAGTTGCCACTAAACATGGTAGCTAGCATTCTGTCCTGTAGGCTGGCAGCCTATAATTTGTCCATTGGGTTGTCCCATATGCTAGAGGAGAATGTATGCAGTGGGTTCATTGAGTAGCCTTCATTTAAATCTGCTTGTCAAATGCATCACACAATGGTGTAGCATAGAGACACAGGCAGCAGAAGTTGTGAGAAGCTGTGGAAACTGAGAATGCAAAATATTTTTGGCATAGAGTTCTTGGATTCAGTCTTTGCTTTTACTTGGACAAAAGAAATTTGGGGTTTTATCTCACCATGATCTCTTCCAGCCTGCAGTTATGACAATCAATACTTCTTTTCTCAAATATGTCTCCTCATCTCTCCTCTTTGTATGACCCAGCTGAGGGATGCTGTCAACAAAAACTCATGGACTGAAGCTGATGTGACCCAGGAAGAAAGGAGATAGTAGGACAGAGAAAGGCTTTCTGATTATAGAAATAAAGTTTTCCTTTAATGAGGAAATTATGGCTTTTATATGCACATGTGCATAAAGGATTTTTTTTAATTGTCTGCTGATGGAGGGACAAAAAAAACATATCCCCCTAAATCAGTTAGAAAGCACAAGTGGGCAGGATCTGTCATTGTCAGAGCCTTCTTTCCAAAACCAGAGAGGAAAGTCTGGCATTTTGGAAAGAAGGATTTACTGTGATTTTCATCAGCAAATATTTTTATATTCCTCTGGGTACCCAGCACCTCTGGACTTTGGGAAGGACAGAAAGAAGGACTGATCTAGCAAGAGCTGACACCAGTGCCCATAGATGGGACATGTTTTGAGGTAGCACAAAGCAGACAGCAAGAGGGAAGATATCAGGATTTTACCAACAGAGGGCAATGGTGGTCCTGAGATGGCTGCCCAGGATGGCACATGGTGGAGATACCTCACTGTGAACCCACCAGGAAGATGGCTGTCAAAACAACATGACTCAACCACCTCTCACGCTCTCTGGCACAGCAGGAAAAGTCTTCCTGGAAACACAGTCTTGGGGGTGACCATATTAGCCTGTCATAGAACTGCATATGTTGATATCCAAGCTGGATTTGAGCATAGAGGTGGCATGTACCACCTCCAAACAGCAGCATGTACCACCTTCATCCTCCTGCATGCTAACTGGTAGAGCATGAGTAAACTCTGCATTAATTTGGCAAAACTTCCAGGAGATAGAAAGTTCTTCCATCCAACTGAACAACAGTGTCACCACAGGAAGCCAGTCACAGAATCACAGAATCACAGAGTGCTAGGGGTTGAAAGGGACCTTGGAGATCTTCGAGTTCAACCCCCCTGCCAGGGCAGGATCATATAATCTACCCTACAACCTAATCTACCCTACAACCTAACCTACCCTAACACAGGTCTCTCAGGAACGCATCCAGGTGAGTTTTGAAAATCTCCAGAGAAGGAGACTCCACAACTTCTCTGGGCAGCCTGTTCCAGTGCTCTGTGACCCTTACTGTAAAGATGTTCCTCCTCATGTTAAGGTGGAACCTCTTGTGCTCCAGCTTATATCCATTCCCCCTAGTCCTACCACAAGGCACAAGTGAGAAGAGGCTGTCCCTTTCCTCTTGACACTTAGCCCTCATATATTTATAAACATTTATCAAATCCCCTCTCAGTCTTCTCTTTTCCAGACTAAAGAGCCCCAGGTGTCTCAGCCTCTCCTCACAAGGCATGTGCTCCAGTCCCTTAATCATCCTTGTAGCCCTCCGTTGGACTCTCAAGCAGATCCCTGTCTCTCTTGAACTGGGGAGCCCAGAACTGGACACAATACTCCAGGTGAGGTCTCACCAGTGCAGAGTAGAGGGGGAGGAGAACCTCCCTCGATCTGCTGGACACGCTCCTCTTGATACACCCCAGGATACCATTGGCCCTCTTGGCCACAAGGGCACATTGCTGCTCCGTGGAGAACTTGTTGTCCACCAGGACTCCCAAGTCTTTCTCCACAAGACTGCTCTCCAGCAGATCACCTCCCAGTCTGTACTGGTGTAACTTATTATTCTTACTTAGATGCAGGACTCTACATTTATCCTTGTTAAACCTCATTTGGTTCTGCCCTGCCCAGTTCTACAACCTGTCCAAGTCTCGCTGGATGACTGCACAGCTTTCAGGTGTGTCTGCCGATCCTCCCAGTTTGGTGTCATCAGCAAACTTGCTGAGCAGACACTCTGTCCTGTCATCAATGTCATTGATAAAGATGTTGAACAGGACTGGACCCAGCACTGATCCCTGGGGGACTCCACTGGTTACAGCTCTCCAGCTGGATTTGGCACCATTGACCACCACTCTCTGGACTCTATTGTCCAACCAGTTACTAATCCATCTTACTACCTGCTCTTCTATCCCATACTTCCCAAGCTTCTCCACAAGGATGTTATGGCAACCAGCACCTACACAGTGTACAAACTTCCAAGCAAGGTTCCTACCAGATAGTTATATCCCAGAGTGCCCTGTGAACCTGGGAAGGGAAATTCCTATCTGGTTTCTCTGCATGGGGTTGACATCGAAGGATTTAGCACTTCCTGGAAAGCATCTCCCACTGCTTGGATGGTTTGCAGAGGAGCTGGCCAGCAAAGCTGGTGGGAGAGGCGTGCATGTAACCTTGCAGCCCCAAGCCCATGACTGGTGGCTATCTGATGATATGCCCTTCTCAACCTTGCCTTTGCCAATGCCACTCCATTGGACATCACAGTAGAGACTAGTGTGTCTGGGAACATGAGCATGACCCTGACTGTCAAGGAGTTGAACAAGGAATCATCCAGGCCTACCTGGCAATGCCAAGTGATCATCCAGGAAAGCTTAACAGGGAAAGTGTGTGCTTTGGAGACACTCTGACCATCCAATCAATTCAGTGCAGTTCAGAGGTGCATTATTTTCTCATAAAGACTACAGCAGCTTTTATTTTCCTTCATGAGCACAGATCAGAAAGGAACCAAAGAGTTTATTTAACAGATTGTGTTGTAAGATAAAGGGTGATTTGAACATCATAATAATCAGAAGAAACAATGGAGAGGCAGAGAGAGGTACAACAGCCCTGCTAGTACTTCCTCATCTTGTTTTGTAGGGTGGCATAAATCAGAAACAGATGAATTTGGTTATCCATCCAGGCAGGACAAGCCTGCCAACACTTTTTATAATCACACAAGCTGCCTGACACCAGTATCCGAGCTCAGATAATTATCCCATTGCCCCCCTCCCTTTTCTAGGAGTGCCTCTTGCAAAATGGACTGAAAATTTATGAACTGATTTAAAGTCTGATCTTTGTACCATAGAACTGATAGCACCTGTTCCCTGGGTGTCCATATTTGAGCTAGATGGGAAGTCTCTTGGAGGATGCTTTGATGCAGAAAATTTATCTCCCTGAAAGTTAAATGCTCTACAAAACAGGGAGATTTTGAGGAGACATGGCATCATACTTCAGGGACTAAGCTCAGGGACCCCTGGTTGATTCTGATCAGCTCAAAGGCATGTGGAAATGTCAGGTAACCAAGAGGCTAGAACATTCATAGACCTTTCAGGTGGAGTTTTCTTGTTATTAGAATTTCTTTTTATTGTTATCAGATTTTTTTTTGCATTATTTTTCCCTAAAATATTGCACTGATTGGAAATTTCAGTGCATTTGCTTTCAGTTCTATAATGGGACAAGGTACTTTTTTAGCAGAAACTCTGATTTTTGACCTGTGATCTAGGTACAGATGCTTCAGTTGAATCATAGAATCATAGAATCATTATGGTTGGAAAGGACCTCCAGGGTCATCAAGTCCAACCTTTGTCCTAGCATTTCTCAACCACTACACCATATCCTCAAGCTCCACATCTAATCGTTCTTTAAACACCTCCAGGGATGGTGACTCCACCACCTCCCTGGGCAGCCTGTTCCAGTGCCTAACCACCCTCTCAGTGAAGAATTTCCTCCTAATATCTAATCTAAACCTCCCCTGATGCAACTTTAGTCCATTCCCCCTTGCCCTATCATTACTAATTTGAGAGAAGAGACCAGCACCAGCCTCTCTACAACCTCCTTTTAGGTAGTTGTAGAGGGCGATAAGGTCTCCTCTTAGCCTCCTCTTCTCCAGACTAAACAAACCCAGTTCCCTCAGCCGCTCCTCACAGGGCATGCTTTCCAGCCCTCTCACCAGCTTTGTTGCCCTCCTCTGCACTCGCTCCAGCACCTCGATGTCCCTCCTGTTCTGTGGTGACCAAAACTGGACACAGCACTCAAGGTGCGGTCTCACAAGTGCCGAGTATAGGGGTACGATCACCTCCCTGCTCCTACTGGTCACACCGTTTCTGATACAGAAACTGCTGTGTGATCACCCTCAAAATGAACTGTTCCATAATCTTTCCTGGGACAACCAAGAAGCACTGGGCACTGAAAGCTCTAGGTGTTACTTGCATTTGGATTGGTTTCCTGATCAGTTTGCAGTGTGGAGCTCTAATTATTCAAATACTACCACTGTTCTTCCCTCAATTTCCCATATATTCTTGCTTTTAAGCTCCTTGCTTTTTCTGTGCCAGAAAATATCTAGAGCAAATAAACATAAGGTTGGCATTTGAGAGTTAAACTGTATGCATTTTACTACCATCCTAGTCTGATTCCACAACACATGTCAAAAATGTTATCTGGGAAAGCATCCTCCAGGTGCCAATTTGATGGAAAAGCAACTTTATTTATGACACCATCAACATGAGAAGCTTATTCTGTACCACTGTCAGAGAAATGATTTAGTAGTTTCCAGTTTGCCTTCCTGTTAGCTTGACAACAGCAAAGTGTTTACTTATTTGAAATGGAAATCTTTTCTGCTTGATGCACTTGCATTCTACACCATGTATAATAATGTATAGGAGAATAGACTACACTTAGGAGCACAGCTCTTCTGGCTTAGTAGCATCTCACACTCACTTTGCACAGATGTTAATTACTACTATGGGCAAAGTGCAGGTATGACATCCTTCCATATTTTCTGCAATAGTTGTCTGTATATAATTTGTGTGCTTTTGAGAAGTAAAATTATATTTTCTTCTAGT
This sequence comes from Todiramphus chloris collaris, assembly GCA_025345505.1. Lineage (NCBI taxonomy): Eukaryota > Metazoa > Chordata > Aves > Coraciiformes > Alcedinidae > Todiramphus > Todiramphus chloris. The sequence goes on from JANVCC010000020.1 coordinate 8,755,497, forward strand.
TCCTAGATCTCATGGAATTCAGGCCAGGACTTGCTTGTCATCTACAGCTCACAGCAAAGGCCCCACAGCTGGTATGTTGCTCCCACCACTGCAGGCTGTATGCCCTCAGAAACAGCAGCATGAGGTCACAAGCTGCTAGTGCCTCTGCTGCCACGTGTGTGAATGGGGGTGGGAATGAGGGCTCCCACCCTGATGGTTGTGCTGTGTGAGGAGGCAAGAATCCCAACTTCTGCTCCATATCATGGGGTGGGTGATTATGGGCACAGAAAGTATCCTTTTAGGAACCTACTCTTTACTATCTGTGTTACCACAGCATCTAAAGGCTACAGCCACAGAGTGCAGACTACTTGTGCAAGGAAAAGTACATTCTTTTAACATGTAAACTAAGAGCACATGGTTGCTGTTTGTGTAAGATTTGCAATCCAGGAAGTCTCAAGATATTATTTTAATTGAGTCTTTTCTCAGAGGAGAATCCTTTTTTGATCATGAAGAAGTAATACTTGTTTTGCTAGGTAAATTAACCCAGAACTTCACTGTCCTCAGTGCAAATGTTTTATTATGACCCACCCTGATGGTATCCTGGTCTGGGTATTAATCACAGAATCATAGAATTAAAGAACAGGTTAGATTCAAAGGGATCTTTAAAGGTCATCTAGTCCAACTCCCCTGCAATGAGCAGGGACATCTTTACATCAGGTTGCTCAGAGCCCTGTGCAACCTGACCTTCAATGTTTCCAGGGATGGGGCTTCTACCACCTCTCTGTCCAACCTGTTCCATAAGTAAAACATCTTCATGAGATGTTTTGTTTTCCAATATATTAGGAGTTATTGCATGGCAACCTACTGTCTAAGAGTAAAACAACTTCTATCCTGGGCAAAGCAAACCTGACTCTCCGTGTCATCTGTGTATAAGGTCCCTGTTGCTCAGTAACCCTTGCTATCTATGAAGCTGAGGGTTAGCACAGGAGAGACATATGCTCAGACTGTCAAATCCCAACCTCTGCCCTTGACAGACATGAAGAGCAGCCAAACATCTTCATTCTAGGCAAGCCCTTCACCCAGCAGGCACCATGTGAGCCATGAGCCTTGTTCTCTGCACTGCTGGTTGGCAATTTCGTGGCTGCCCAGTTACACCACCTGCCTCACAGGCAGAGCCCATAAATCTGCCTCTTTTCAGCCTTTACCCAACACTACATTTTCCATCTCTGATCCTTGTTGGGGAATGGAAGCCATCAGCAGAGCATCCAAGATGCTCTACTTGCACCTGTCACTGCTTTGTGGTGGAAGTGGGAATGAAAGTGTGGTGGAAGAAACATGCCCTTTGAAGTGTTTTTAATATAACAGGGAAGAAGGTGCAATCAAAAACTGAACCTGCATGGACAGGAAGATGGACTAAATGAGTCATTTGGTCCATCTCTGATTTGTTTCATGTTTTCTTAAATGTTTTTAAAATCCACTCCAAGCACTTGTGCTTCCTTCAGATGACAGTGCATCCACCTCCTTGTTCTTGCTTCTGAACTGGAACATAACAGCTGAAAAATAGCAGCAATTGCTTTAGAGAAGACAGAAAAGACTATTCATGCTGTGGTTCCAGTTTTCTGCCATGTGAGTTGTACTACAGAACAGTGTCTTTGTACCCTGTCCTTGGAACACATTGATGAATGAATCTAAGAGCTGGAGATAGGTGAGACAGAAGCATCTCTAAATACCAGGTATATAGGCAACCTCTCCAAGCCCCTGAATAAAAATGCAAAGCAATGGAACTTTATTTTGTCATAAGGAATGAAGGAGAATGGTAGCTGGTTGACTGAAGATATCACCATGCTAACAAATATTTCAGAGGAGTCGTGACTTTAAAAGAAGCCGTGCAAGCAGAGCGGATGACTAAAAAATTCAAATGTCAGTCAAATCAACCTCCTTGCTGGGACTGGCATCCTGGAGGAAAAAAAAAGTAAATTTCAGAGGTTGTGGAAAGACTGAAAGTCTAGAAAAGAGAGACATCCTCATGAAGTATCATGCAAGTGAGAGAATTCCAGTCTCTGGCTCTGTAGGATGAAGCACCCACAGACGAAGTCTTTCCCAGGAGAGGCTTTCTGCTCTGATGACTAATACACACTATAGATATGTATCCTGGTGACTCTACCCAGCTTTGGTGCAGATTTGTGTGTAATGGTGTAATCTAGAAGGAGGAAACAATGTTTCACTAGAATCCTTTTAATTCTGTTGATATCAAAATCTAAGGGCTGTAATTATGATCCACTCCAGATAAATCACTGAGACAACTGACACAGAGACCAAAATTCATGCTCTGATCCAGACCATCCAAAACAGGCCTTTAAGCAAAGTGATCTCCTTCTGCCTTCAGGCCAGTTAAGATTTTGGTATTAGGGGTACCTGAAATATAACCTGTTGTGGTAAACTAGTTCTTACCATTTACATAAATGATTTCTGATGGAGACTGGTGCAGTACATATCCACACAGTGCCGTGGTGCAGAGGGGATTTTATTCTTCCTCCACAGGACTTGATCTAAGTAGAGTCTCTTGTCCTGGTACCACCTGCATTATTCATTTCCTGTAGTAATCAAAAGAGCAGACACTGCTGGTTCTAGCAACTTCATTTAAATCTGTGAGGAGGAAGATTTTTGGTAAGGAGAACCCTGAGACCTCTGTTTTTGCTAATTTAAAAAAAAGGTGAGCACTGAAAGCCTGGGGTACATTTTGCATGCCTTCTTCACTGAACGGGAGAGCCATCGCTAAAGGCTGGGAGTGGGCACCTTCTGTTTCACAGTTGGCAGAGCTGGGATTTCTGAATGGGAGAGCCCTATCTCAGGCGGAAATTACCTGAAATACTGAATTATGTGTGAAGGCTGCAGAACTTGTCCTCAGTCACCAAACAAACAAAATGACTCACAATCTGGGTGTTCCACAGCTGGCTTCTCAGAGACCTGCTTTTAGTGCACAAGTCACATTATAAGACACTGAGATCACAGGATCAGACCCTGAGGTCTATCATGTGAAGCCTCCTAGACTAAACCACGAGGTTGTGTAAGTTGGGACACTCCACTGATGGAAATGAAATCTCACTGACTTGCTCTGAAATGATGAAACGACTGCCCTGCAGCAGTCAACACATAATAGTTCAGGGGGAGGATGTAGAGAACAATATACCTGGCTATGAAGATGCAGTCATTTTGTTGCTCAGTTGGTTCTTGCCATATGCCCAGAACCAGTGCTGACGGCCCCCTGAGCTGAGCACGGCTGGGGACGGAGGGGTGCAGTGACTCTCAGCCAGTCACGCTTTTCCCCTGCTCCTGAAGGCGAGGCAATGTACAGCAGCAGCACAGCTAGATGGAGACAACTATTATGGGTGCCCTGTGATAGCCACACATAGCCAGCCATGACTCAGGGAGGAGATGAGGGTGTGCTGTGCACCAGATATGCCCCACTCATATCGCTGCACACACCTGTGTCTGCAAGGAGGGCAGCGACATTTCTGTAAAACCTGCCTCAGCAGTTTTGAAGCAGTCAGGGATTCCAATCTCCAGGTGGCTTAAAGGCAGTAAATGCCACTCAGATGCCATGTGTTTGTTTCAATAGCTGATTTCCAGTGGTGAGGACAAAGGATCACAGCTAACAACTTCCCCCCACCCCTATTACCTTGCCTACAGCCCATTTGGCCAATGTCACTCTCCAGGATGAGCTGAGCTACAGTATGAGAGCACATACTGAATGCACTGACTTTCACAGACCTTTGATCCCAAGGAGCACTTGTCTCTGTGTGCTGTTCCCTAGACTCACAGAACACCTCTGGCCCCTAAACTCTCCCTGCTGTCTTCATTGGCAGGGCAAAAAAACCCAAACAACAGGACTCTGTGGATTAGAATGCTTCAAAAATGACAGTGCCCAAAAAATGTCTGCTCAGACAATTCTTCTTGTGCAGCTCTTTCAAATTACACCTGGGCATCATATACACCATAAGAGTAGAAGAAGGAAGATCTTTCCTGAATTTGGCTCTTTTTGTGAATAGGAGATTTCTTCCATCCCAAGAGACTGGAGAAAGGTGTAAAATAGACCAGGCGCTGTTCTCTAGACCAAAGGCATGTCTCCATGGCTCAAATGTTGAAATTCCTGTCCCCTCTCCCACTCCCCACTTTGGATGGGTGGCCACATCCAAACTAGCCCCTTGGGAGCAGCCTCTGTTAGATGTCATCCTTGGGAGACTGGTAGCTTGCACAGATGGAAAGTGTGCAGACAGCCATGGAGTCAGACCTTCAATCTGTGTCCTGCCCCAGCCTGCTGGAGCAGGCAAAGGCTGTGGATCTCTACTGTCCCAGCCTTGGGACTAGTGGAGACATCATGCACCATATTCAGGAATTTTACTCTGAGCTCTCCAATAGACTTGGATACCTGGTGCAGATATCCAGCTCATAAGAGCAATGCAGTGGTTGTTCAGCTACATGGAGAACACACCAACATCTCTTCATCTCTCCATGAGGTAAGGCTGGCAGTTTCACTCACATGGGTGAACCACCTGTGATCCCACAGCCCTCTTACAGTTGGCTTTATGCCCTGATGTACTTTTTTATGAAAAAAGGAATAAAAATCTAAAAAGAAACTTAAGCAAAATTCTTGTCCTCATCCCAACATCCAAAACTCCCAAGAAACATCCTCCTAGAGTCTAAAGAAAAAAAATAATGCCTAAAAGGTTATAGACCTTTAAATCTGAATTTTGGCTGTAAGGAGGCCAAAGGCTAGCCAGGCTGGAGCAGTTGGGAAGCCCTGCAGCCCTCAGAGAAAACAGCACAAAGCTCACATTCTCTCTACTGTACCAGAGCTGTCTTTTGACACTGTTTTCGGGAACTTGCCAGCTCATTTTCTAACTTGTTTGTGAGACATCAACAGCCTCAAATTACAGCAGTCTGAACAGCCCAGTAAATATTTACACAAACCTGCTGGTGATGGTTTGAGCTGACATGCATTACCTTTTGTGTTGGGGGGAGGCTATATTTACAGCCAACCAGCTAATGAACATGATCCCAGCCATGGTTTAATACAGATGGCTCTTTCAGCATTTGCGGCTTTCAACTTACAGGGAGCACAAACTTCAATAGCCTTCGTTAGAAGGCTTGGTCTCAGCTCTCTCCGTTTTGTTTACAACCAGTCTCTCTTTGTGTAGTCAAGACTTGACTAACATTCAGCTGTTTGCATCCAGCAATGCGTTTGAGCACGACAGGGGTTGTTCTGGATCTTTTTTCTTTTTTTCTTTCCTCTTTCTTTTTTTCTCTTTTCATTCTTTTTTCTTTTCTTTTTTTCTTTTCTTTTCTTTTCTTTTCTTTTCTTTTCTTTTCTTTTCTTTTCTTTTCTTTTCTTTTCTTTTCTTTTCTTTTCTTTTCTTTTCTTTTCTTTTCTT
>JANVCC010000020.1:8761307-8916297 GCA_025345505.1 Todiramphus chloris collaris
AGTAGCTGTCTGTGGGATATGACTGTGGGACTCAGTGGAGGATGAGAAGCCCTGCTCCAGCTGCCACTTAGACTAGTCACCCACCCCTTTGCAGGGCCAGCCCTCAGAGACACATTTTAGTGGTTTCCAGGTCTCATTGGCAGCTCTGGCTGAATTCCAGATTGCCCAAGGGAAGATGACTAAGGAGCTTGTACACTTTTTGTATTTTCTTTATTAGCCATCATCTAAACCATTGGCTGAAGATCCCTTAGATTTTTACATAAAAGAAATCATTTTAATAAGATGGAAAGCTAGGGGGTGAGGAAACTAATGAAGGAAATTTAGACTCTTATTCTGATAGTTAATTGGCTATGCCTGGCTATGGTGGAAGCACAGGAAAACCTTTTTCTGTCCTGACATCATAACTGTGAAATCCTAGAACATAAGAAGCTCACTAAATTAAGACTACCTGTATTCAGAGAGTCAATATGCCCAGTAGTAGGCACTTTGACAAATTCTTAGAGTTGAGATAAACTAATTTTAGACCAGACTGCATAATGCCACAGTAGTAAACACACTCCCCTAAAAGTAAATGCAGGTGAGGAATTATGACTGATGTTACATAGATGACTTGAGAAAAAACTCTTGTATCATGAAGGGATGTTATGTGCTGATGAAATCCAATGTGGCAGACAAAATCCCACCAAACCAAAGACAAAAGTCATTTTGCAAATCGACACATTCATACAGAGACCTCTCTTGGCAGTAGGTCTGATAAAGCTTAGAAAATCTTTTTTTTCCAAATATCTCTCCTAGGGCAGAAAGAAGACACCAGCATCTTAAGATACTGTATCTGGCCTTTGCAAGCTTGGGAATGGAAGTTGCCTCACAATTCTGGTGAAAATACAATAAACAGATAGCTCAGACAGATCTGTGATCACATATAGCTGATCTGGAATCATTAATGAAAAAGATGGTCTTCCCTGTAGGAGAAGAAATAGCCATTTCTCAAATGGGTGGCTGTTCTTTATCTCCAAAACAAAAAGCTCTTCAAAATGAAAGTATCACCATTTCACTGTTACCATGGGATGACAGCACCTGACATTCCCAGTGGTGGAGTAGGATCCCGTGGAATTGACAACTTCCCTTTAGTTTTGGAGGAAAGACAGAAAAGGCAGGTAACACAGGGACTGGAATAAGAACTGGATTTCAGTCTGCTTTTTCTGATAAAAGTAATTTTTGTTCTTTTAAGATTTACACTGGACCAGACTCCAATATCTATACTGAACTCTTTGCTCCCTCAAATTTTTTTCCTGGGATGGTTGCACAGGATGAGTATTAAAGCACAGAGAAGTAGCATCATTTAGTTTATGTTTACAGAGAAGAAAAGCCTTGAAAAAAACAAAGCTGGTTAGTAGTCTTCTGACAAAACATTTGCTACCAGAACACAGTTTATCAGGAGCTGTTCACAGAGTAACACAGTTGCTGGCAAATATCCTAAAACAAAATTTTTGAGAAGAACATTTTTTTGGAATTAGTATCTTTTAAGTGAAAGATCTGGAGTTTAAGATTCTGGTAAATTTACAGAAAGAAAAAAGGTTGAATAAAATATTGCCAAATGTTGTAAGGAAACTATTGGTCACAAATGGAGTTGGTTATTTTTTCCCATCCTTGCTTGCTCACAAATGTTCAGCTTCATGTTTTCATTTACCTTGGTTAGGAAACACCAACTCTTGAGATCTCTCATAGGATAAGAAACATGTCTTTGGGCCAGGCCTCCTACAGCTCCATGTGTTTATGTATTAGACTGCCTGCTTCACATTTCTATCTGCCCTTTGTGTGTTATTTGTCTGCTTCAATTATAAATACTCCAGGATAGACAACTTATCACTGTGTACATCTGCCTGACACCTGCCACACTCTCTTTCTTGCCTCTAAATGTTCTTCCACAACAGTAATAATTCAATGATACATGAGAATAAAGTCTCTCTGAAAGGAAAGTATGTGGTCCTGGGAGACCATGTCACTTATGCTCACTTCTGTTTGCTAAGTGGGAATTGATTCCTGGTTGTGGAAGGGAGATGGTGATTGTGGCTGTTCATCCAAGTGTGGGATGGATGCTGGGATATCCTGAAAGAAGCCTTCAAATTGGTTTTGAAGGATTGCATCTGGTGAGACACTAACACAATGGGTGCTATGGAGAGAAGAGCAGAGCTGTGGTAAAGAGACAGGACTAGAAGGTGCTCTTTCAGCATTTTTATTTCATTTAAACTCATTTATATATAAATATATATATATAGTTTACCTTCATAGTCTTCTATGATTCTGTGATTATCTCTCCATGGTTGATTTTCTGTTTTGGTTGATGGTGTACTGCTGAAAACTTCTCATCGGGCTTGGTTTTCTCAGATTTTACTTTACTCAAGAAATATACCAGTGATTGAAATCTCTAACTTGCTGATTTTCTCCCACCTTTGGTGTTATAACAGAGGGTCTCTGTTCACTCTGTATGAGACATCCTTCCCTGGACTCTCCCTTCCATGGGATGCTTGTTGACTGTCCAGGTGGGATGGGGAACACATGGGAGACATACCTGAGTATTCATTCAGGCTGTGCCCAGACATATTACTCAGATGTATTGGTTTTAGAATGACAAAAGAAACTTCTTGTGAACTGGAAAGTCCCCCTCAGCCTTTGAAAGAGCCCTGTGTTACTAGGCAAGCAGTTCCTGGCATAAGGCTAAGTAGAAATTTCCTGGTTTTGGACAGTTCTAATACCTCTTTCTAATGACTTCAGACCCAATGCACTAAGTCTTCTTCAAGTGTTTCTGAAAGTGGTCAATGGTCATAAAGGAGATAATGCATCTCCTACAAGGACCTGTGCAAGGACCAACCTCAACCAATGCAGGTCTGCTTCCACTCCAGTGTTGCTATGGAGGGGCTGAGATCCAAACTTGCTACTCCATTAGCCAGGTCTGGAATAAGAAAAGGGAAAGAAATAAGACCTTTAAGCATCACTAAGAATGCTGTTGAGCGAGCCCAAAGCCCAGCCTGTCCCACACAGTGAAAAGCAAAAATACATGGTGACTGAGTATCATGCTTTTTCTATGAACAGAATTGAGTGTTAATGCAGGAGTACCATTACTCCTACTTCTGATTATAATTGTTCAGCATACTACAAACTTCTGGAGTGGAAGAATTCTGCTCATTGTGTAGAATAAAAAAACCCTCAAGTGTAATCAATGCATTGACACAAAGATAAAATTCATGCAGGCATAGAACAGAGTGTTAATATATGTTAATCTATAAGCAAAACAGAATCACTTAAAAGTTAAGGATACTTTGACAATTATTTTTATTCCGACACATAATCTACTTCTACAGAATTTAGACAGAACTGTTTAAATTTTTTTACCAACTCTTTAATTCATCCTTTTCACTGCGTACAAAACAAGCCACTGAAGAGGGAACATACTGAACCACAGCGATGACAATTCTGCTTTGGCTGAGCTGAAATGGACAACATGCCTGTTCCAGATGGCTTCAAAAAGAATACGTTCTGATTAAGGAGCAGTGGGAACATTTTCCAAGGACATTTGTGTGTCTTTTATAGATTTATAAGGCAGATGCTGCTCCTTAAAAGCATCTGCCTCCCAGACTGTTTTTTTCCCTATACTCAGTCATACAGTAGGGATTAAACTTCTGTGAAATGGTGACTCCTTCATGGTTCCATGTACATAGTAAGCCCAGTTTTACCACCTTCGCAATGAACAATACTTTTACTGAAGAGATTATAGGGGGATTGTTGGCTTCTCATGCCACAGAGGATCTGGGAATGGGGGGAGTCAGAGGTAAGAGTGAGATCTGGTGAGAAGGACTCTCCTGTAGTCATAAATGGTACCTAAGGTCCATCTATTGACAGGAGAGGGACTGCTCAAAATTCCCTACCATTGTAACAGGATTGCTGTTTCTTACTTTATGACATTCATTATGTTCTGTATCTGATTGCATGTGTCCTTAGTTTGAGATTAAGTAACTAGCCAGCAAACTAGCTATTGAAATGTGTGGATATTAAATGCTACTGCAGAGTGTCTGGAGTAAGGTCTGCTGTGTGGCAGCAAGTACCCTGTTGAGATCACTTCTAGAACACAGATCATGAGGGTAAAGTGGTTCCTCAGGGGCTGCTTGGTATGCTAAGCCAGAGAGAACCTCTAAGCAATGATAGAAAGTCAAGTCGGTCTTCTCATGAAGATGTATGTCACAGTACATCTGTAGATGCTCAGAGCACAAAAATGTTGTTGTCTCTTTCTTCCTTGGACATATTATCTTTTTGTGGTCTGGGGATTTACATTGAAGTGCAAAGCAGAGTGGGTCAGTCAGGGGTTGGAGATAACTTGCAATGTCTGATGGGCCCTGCAGGAACATCGTGTAGTGGAGGAAGTCAGAGGGAACCAGACTGTAGCAACAGCCACAGGATAAGCAGGGCTGCAGCTCCCCAGTGTCCAGCCTAAAGCAGCTCACACAGCTCTTACTGGTGATGGAAAAGCAAGGTTTGGGGCTTCCTTGGTGCTGGAGAGGAGCTTGGCATAGAATATGAGGAAACTTCTCATCACCAAGGATCCTGCCTGGAGCCACCCTTACTGAGGTAGCCAAGGGACTGGAGAGCAGTGCAAGAGCATCACGTGAGTCAGAAACATTGCACACGTGGAGTAACTTGAGTTAAGGTGGTAGGAACCAAGGCATCAAAAAGTGCAGAGTCACAGAGCAGATCAGTTTGGAAGATGAGCTAAAGATTTCCCATCCTGCCCATCAAGGAACATTACCTTCCCATTTGTGTGCTTCAACTGGGAAAGCACCATTTGCAGGGCCCGTCACTTGCAGTGCAACATGCACCAGCCTTTCAATTCCAGAATGTGGCTGTGCTTTCTGAGACTACTGAGAGCTCACTGGGAACTGAGACTTGGCGACGACAGCTTCCCGCAGGCACTTGTCAGGCACATTGCTGCGTATTTATGGACATGATCGTGGGTCTCGGCTCAGGAAGGACACAAAACTGCCATGGCAGGAAAGCTAAGTGCTTGGCAGAGTGCACTGGACAGACTGAAGTAGTCTCTGTCGGTGCCCAGCTTCTGTCTGGCTGCTGTGATTTAGCAATCACTCCTGTTCTGAGTATCAAGCACGCTCACAGAGAGCCTCATACCGTTGGATTTCAAATAAACTGGGAGTGTCGACTCCCTCAAAAGAAGAAAGTGCAGTAAATATAATAGTCTTTCTACTCTAAAAGTCGCACAGAAAACCATGCAAGCATCTGTATTTAATCTGCACATCAGTCTGACAGACTGATTAAAACAAAAAAAAATAAAACCCTAAAATTAATACCATTGCTTTGTCTGAAGAATATTCATACGATCAAAGAGTGGATGTTTAAGTCAAGTGTAAGGATCAAATGGTACGAAATTCCAGAGTATAATAAACAGCTTGGGACAATCCAGTTTTACTTCTCCAGGAAAACTTTTTGTTCCCTTCCCAATCCTACTATCCAATCAGCAGGAAAAGATGTGCAGCTCCTTTCAGTGCTTCTTTACTCAGCAAGAGTGCAAATTTAGCTGTTTGATCCCACCTCAGAGCTACTGGGTTCATTCCCACTTCTGCAGAGACCTCCCTTGTGAGTTTATATATTCTAGTTGGGCTTTGCTGCTGCCGGAGATGGTGCCCTTCTGCTGTGCAATGCCACATTTCAAAGAGGTTGCATCCCATTCAGGAGCAGTGAGACCGGTTATGCCTCGTGGATGCTGCTCTAGTACTCCCTGTGTTCTGTGGTACTGGGTCTGTTTTCTTTGTGCTATAGACAACAGAGAACAAGGCACAGCTCCACAGGGAGAGCAAACTGATTACCTTGTCATGAACACCACTGTTTCTAATTCTAAAAAACAAATGGATTTATACTTCCATGTCCCAAGGTGGCTCTGGGATAGTTTCTGAGGTTGTTGCCTCTGAATGGTCCATTGCTGAATGGTCCATTTAAAACAGACTCTTGGAATCTCCTACTATCCACGTGCTCTAGCCAAGGCTGATGGTAGCTTGCAATGGTTACCCATAGGATATGGCACTGTTCTTTTCCCAGAAAAATATTCCTTTACCTCTCCCAGCTTTTCAACCTTGCCTTGCCTTCTACCCTTGCACATACATAAACTCAAGTTAGAGATGATCATTCCCCTTTCAAAGTACAGGAAACATTATCTGTGAAAACCAGTGCCTTCAAGGCATTGATGGATACTGTTTATAGTACACCCTGTGGTGGTGTTCAGTAGGTGCAGAAAGTCTGGGGACACAGTCATCCTGCTGTGACAGCTGGAGGTTAATTTTTGCTCCTGTACAAAGCAAGTATCTTTTCTTTTTTGGGGGGGGGGGAGGAGGACAACTGGGGAGAAGGTGGGGGTGATTCCAGGAGTTTTTTCCTTGATAGTTGAATTTTACACACTTAAAGCAAGAAAGTCATTTTCTTTTGCAGTTCTACTTCTTACAAGTCATATCCCAGCCTTATCTCCATGTCCTTCCCACACCCTGTTGTTTCACAGGCACTTCTTAGGTTAAGACAGCATCCATGGACTTGACTTCAAAATATGACCACAAGAAGTTCACTACTTCTCTCTCTGCTCCTTTCAGTCCCACCTCTCCATAGAATACAAACTCCAATCTTTCTGCTGTAAACTCCTTCAGGCAGGAACGAACTCCTGTTCTTTCCGCAGCATTGAGCAACAAAAGGACAGGGCCACCTGGGACGTCTGCCTCAGATGAAACACAAGTAATGGAGACATCACTACTAGGGCAAGAAGGCAGAGTTTTCCTCTGAGCATTCAGGATCTCAGGTCTGGTCTTGAGGTGCCCAGCAAGCAGCTCAGAGCTGTGAATAGGGCGGTTTATTTAGCTCCCACTGAAAACAAGATGACCGCTGCCATAGGAGCAGGAGGAGGAACTTGCTGAGTCCAGGGGATTCCCTTCCCTTCCTGGACCTTCCTCTCCTCCTTTGTCCAGGCAGCAGCAGTACATTTTTATGAATTGGAAAAGTCCCAGGGCAGCCCAATCTCAAGCTCCTGCTGCCCCCATGGCTCAGCGTATGGTACAGAGGAGGAAGAGGTCATGGAGGGGAGAGGGCTGTGGGCTGCTGACACACAAAATGCTGCAAATTTACATCCGCCCAGGACTTGCCAAAAGGAACTGCCCGAATCGGGAAGTTGGGCAATGCATGGAAACACGTTTCCCCTCCCTCCACGCTTCTGAATAGAGTTGTAACAACTTTTTTTTTTTGAAGTTCTTCGTTTTCTCCCTCCTCTGTCCAAGGCACCCCTTCCTCTCCAGGGAAGAAATAACAAGGTGTGTGGAAACTCTGTAACCTTGAAGCCACCAGAATAGGCTGAATTCAGGAAAGTCAGTCATCCCTCTCCTGCAGAGAGTAGAGAACTAAGCCCTGAGGTGCTGCTCAGGGCTACTGTTCCTGGCGCACATAAAAGCTACTCTTACCAGGCACAGTCAAGCTGTTGATTATTAATGGCTACAGTGAACAGTTTCATGACAAATTCAACCATTTGTCCTCCATCTTCCCCGGAACAAGAGCAATAGCTTTCCCAAGTGTCTGCAGGAACAGGAATAGGGAAGGGTCTGGTCAGAGCTGCAGAAACCCACCTTCAAATTCCCATGCTGCTGGGTTTGGGGCAAAGTTTTTTTCCTTAGATCAATCCTGACTGAAGAAATCAAGGATTTATATCTGGACTTCTGACTACCACCATCAGCATTATAACTGACCATGAGCAAATGAAATTAGAGACTCTCCCTTCCTCCCTGTCACTATCACAGTCACACTGTCAAATAGCTACAGGGATGGGAAAACTCCCATCTGAAGGTATTTTACAGATGAGGAAAGGCAGGACATTGAAAAGAGAAAGCTAAACCTGAGCCTTCTCTGTCGGTTGTGCCATGCTGGATGCCTCTTCCCAGAGGAGTAAGGGGCAGGATGATTGCACTCCTGGGAAAAGACCAGGAATAGAAAAGTAACAGGAGCAATAGACTGCTTTCAAGAGCATCAGCTGGTAAGATTTGAAAGTGAACATGGATCTTCTCTGGGAACCTCTCTTACACCCCCCAGACCTCAGTCCCTGCCCTCCATCCCAAGCAAACAACCTAGCTTTCCTGTGCAGTGAGTCACGGGATGGAGCACAATAGGGAACATGAAGCATTGAATCAGGAAATGTTTCGTGTAAGATGAGGAGAGGAGGAAAGCAGGCCAAAAGTGAGCGGAAGGTAGAGAGAAAAGCATCAAATAGTTCAGAGAAACACTCACTCAAATGGAGAGAGAACAGAAGAGCCAGCACGGTGATAATAACCAAGAGGAATAGAAATGCAGTGGAAAGCATTGAGGTGCTGCAATGGAGTTACAGAGAACAGTGGGAGAGAAGTAATAGAATGCTGTGGGGTCTTTGTTAGCACAAGGTGAAGGCACTCGGTGCAGATACAGGGTGAGGCAGGGATAGTCAGATGAGCACTTGCCAGGGTAGCAGGGCACACAGCAGGCAGGCAGCACTTGTGTGAAGGATCAGGCAATCCTTCCATTGTAGGGAGTTGATTGAGTACTACCCACAGCAAAGATGCATATTTTTCTCTGAATGCTTTCAAAAGAAGTGATTTCACTGCAGATATTAATGGATTCTGTGAAAGAAGGGGATCAGAAGCTGGAGAACCTGAACTATATACAGCAAAGAAGACAAAACATCCCATGTGAAACTACCTCTCCTTTACCCTGCGTGTTACACAGTTATTTGCACCTGTTCAAAGGGAACAGGAAACATTGCTAAACTCAAACAGCACTTCAGATTGGTAGCATTTTATGTACATCCTACTTAACTGAGTACATCCCTGCTGAGTGTCTCCAGGGTGAGTCTCCTCCAGACATACCTGCACATGAGATAGGGTCATTTCACTTCATCAGGAAAAGCAGTCACCCATTCAACACTACTTGGTGTTGGCCAAATGAACAGTGAGATGGATGGCATGACCTTCTGTTCAGGACTGCCATCTCATCCTCCCACATCTGCCCCATCGTGTGTGTCTGTGTGCTTTATCCACCTGACATATCTGGTTTCCAGAAGCCAGACCTTCAGCTAAAGCAAATCAGCACCGTTTTGCTGAAATCCATGTCCCCACAGAGCTATTCCAGCTCACCCAGGACACAGCCTCTGGAGTGCAAACTGTGAAGAGGAAGGACTGTCTTTGTTCCTTATCTGTATCCTGATTAGTACACTCTGACCTGACCCCTGACTTGGTCTCTAAATGCAGATGAAGTAAAAATAATAGCGTTGTTGGATTGGTTATCAACAATTCACTCAGAGATGCACAAAACTCTTCTGGACTTTGGCCTTTTGCTTTAAAACAAATGTGTGTCACACAGGGATCACTGATGACTACGGTGTTGCTGCTACTGTGTTAATGTACACATTACTGCAATGCAGCCGCAGTCACTGAGGCACAGTCATCATAAAAAATCAACCCCACACAATTTCAGTCCCACCACGGGAATAAGTGGTGGAATAAGCTCAAGGAAAACAACAGCTGTTAGAAATTAAAAGCAAAAATAATTACAGTCCAGTACAGTAAACGTTCCAAATTAACTCTTTCTCACTGTAGTTTTTCCTAAAATACCAATTTCAAACAACAGTTTGTTGAATTTTGGCAAATGATTACATTTGTGGATTTGGGCTTTTAAGCACAGATTTACTGCACGTTTTTTATACCTAATTTTTATGAAGGTAGGTCCAGTGACACACAGGGATCTGCCCTCAGCTCACACAAGGACAGCTCAAGTAGAGACCACATCCTTCTGGATCACCCAAGGGAGTTCTAGATTTTGCCTCCAGCTAGTGGCACAGCAGGAATCAACAAGTGTTTAAACCCATGTCTGTGTCTGATGAGTCCTCTAGTAAGAGATGAACGACCTCAACTCACCCTTGTTTGCCTTCACTGCAGCACTAAGAACCATTCTCTTGTTGCCCTCAGGGCCACGGTCCTCTCCTTAGCAAACCTTAGCTCAACCCCAACAGGGAATTTGCAGCCCTTTGTGCTAAGACCCAATTCCCTCACTGCTACTCGGAGAGTGTGCGTTTTCCACAGGGCAAAGACGGAGGAAAAAGAGAGAAGAGACTGAGCAGAACTGTGTTTAAGTGATAAATCTGGCTCCATATTGCTATGAGTGAAGGTATTTAGAACTGGTAGTTGTGGTTCAAGCCCATCTCTAATTCTCTTACAAATACGTGACACAATCTGATGAGTCTTTCATGTTAAACACCAGTCTAATGGCTTCCACTTAATGGCTTTTCTTTCCCGCTCACAGTTCCCTCTCATCTCTGCATCTTTTCACTGTGCAGTGCCAGAGCCATAAAGATCTTACTATAAAGGGGCCCCCCAGCCTTTATCTTGCATATCACAACATCATGATTCAAATGTTACAGCACTGCAACACAAATGTAACATCAATGTACATCCCATAACAGGCCCTAATCCATCCCAGATTTGTTTCAGTGCTCACTTGCTCAGATCTTCTTGGACCACACATTGTGTGCCACTGTTTGTATTCAGCATAAACGAAGCATCAGTGTGGAAATCTCATCAGAACAACACCAGCACAGTCAGATCAAGAGGAGTGAGCAGGAAGCCTCTCTCTTTCTTTCTAGAAGACTTGCCAGTAAGAGCATTTTATACTCACAGAACCTACCTCTGAGGTTCTGGAGCTCAGTTGAGAAATGCATCAGCTGCACCTCCAGGCCAGCCTAAGAACATGGCACAGAGGAGACTGTGTCCTCAGCCACCCATGGAGGGATGCTGGGCCTTGCGTTGCATGGCCAGGTGATGCCACTGGCCTCAGCCACCTCTGACAGTTCTCACAGACTTGAGTTGACCCTGCTGCTTCAGCCACCTGCAAGCCCTGGGCTGGACTCCTCCCTGATGAGCAGCAGCAGGCATCTCAGGGGACAGAACTGTCTTCCCAGGTGCCTGGGATGTACCCTGTATTTGTTAGGCATCTGAACCCCTTTTCCAAATTCCAATTGTCCTTTTGATATGAGTGAGCTGAGAGTCATCCCCAGGCAAACTCTTTCTTGTCCTTAGCTTTTTCTTAAATAGAAGAAAACCAATAACAGTCAGGATATCCCTTTCTGAATTCTCATGCACTGTTCATTTTATTGGGAGAAAAACTCATTCTGTGCAAAATATTACAAAGACAAGATGAACATCGGGTCTATATTAATATCTGAATCAATGAGTTTTACAGAGCAAGGAAATAAAATTAAAAAACACAACAACAAACCCTCCAAACCATCTTGATCACAGCTGCTGTGAAAGCCACTCAGCAGTGCTGGAAAGCTTCCTCCCATACAAGTATTGATCGCTGGAAACATTCCCTGCTCATGACATTCAGTTTTGAAAGGGTAAATGCTTTAAAAATACAATAGACTGAACATTTTTTCTTTCTTTTCTTCTTGCCCTTTTGGGCTAAATGGATTTTGACAGATTTATTTTTTCTTTAGCTAAACAACATGAAGTCCACAGCATAGCTATATATGTTGCAATATATGGTTATATATGCAGTTGTTCCCTGCACATTTAACACTCAGGCAATATGCAATATTACTAAGGTAGATCTAGGACAACCATATTATTGTCCTGTGGCTTTGAAATGACACTGCATGTGGTTTATTCCATCTAACAAGAGAAGCAAATTATGTGTTTGAACAACAACACGCTGAATTGTGGAGGCTTATGTTATTGTTATGAATAAGAAATTGTGTTATGGAAATACAGCCTGGAAACCCTCATTCCCTCCTGGTAATTTCTTGCATACTATGCACTTGCATAACTCCTTGTCTCAAAATATTGTATGTGTGTTTCTGATGGCCTTCAGAAGCTTTGGGGCAAACACAGGCTTTATAATGTTCATTTTACAAACATAATTCAAAGCTGGCTGTTTGATACGCTTTTTCACATAAAACTGGATAAAACAAACTGAGTTTATCTAGATGTTGGCAGAATAACTACATTTTACTCAAAGCTTATTTGTCCCTGTAGTAAGCTTGTTGGCTGTGTTTAAACATGACGTTTGCTTGTGAGCAGTGAAGGTTATGATCCACAAAGTGAATATCACACACATTGGTGAATAACACTTTGGGCATCGGGTATCAGAGGGGAGGAACTTTGTCTTTATGGAGGAAAAGCCATGAAACCTCTCAACGTATCAATTAGGTACCATTGCCTGCAAACCTGCACAAGGAGAACTGCCTTCTGTGTTGGCAGTAAGGCCTGAAGAGAGTGTTCGCAGGCTGCCAGGAACATCTGGTATGTCATTTAGCATCAGCATTTGGGCTTGCCAAATATTACTGTGTGTATGCAATTGCCTGTGGAGAAGGAAGAGAGACAAATGTTCATGGCTAATTCCACCTGCTGGTTATGCTCTACCTTTCATATTATCTTGTCTTTCACATTCATTACTTGTTCTGAAGCTTTAGGTCCTCTTGCCTATGACTTGGTTTCTTAGAGAAATTTAAATTCTTAACCTCTTTGGAAGAGAAATTTTGTTTTCGGGGGATTAATCTCAAGATACCATATCATGCCAATGAAGGTGTTAATCTGACTAGCTTGGCTATCCAGATGCAGAAATGTCAGCTTTCTTAGCCCTCACACAAGCCTAGAAGAGCAACAGAGTTGGAGGTGGCTTGGTTGGCTGAAGTGAGGGCCAAGGTCACTGACTGCACTGTCTGTGCCTCTCTCTGCAACACAAGCAAAGCTCTTGACCAGAGCATGTCTCAGTTCAAGCGATGATGAAGTTCTCTCTATTGCTGTTCTTCAAAGGGAAGCGCCTCTGCTTATTTTTCAAATACAGTCTTTCAATAATCCCCCTGTGTAAATGAGAAGCATTTATATGAAATTAGATGCATAAATCTGTTGAGTGTTTTAAAGTCTCCTGACAATTTTAGGTTCCACTATCCTTTTTCTCCCTCTAGCAGAAGGATTAATCTTTCTTCCCACAAGTCTGTGAGGACCAACACTCATTTTCCAAAAACTGTACCTCAGCCCCAGCTGGGCTTTTACAGCTACCTAAGTAATTGGGACACTAATTTGCTATCTCAAAAATAATTATTTTGTGCTGTGTAAAAATTAAAACTTTCCATTTTCTGAGAAAATTGAAGAAAACAGACAAATCTGTCTTTAGGCTGTGGGCAATGGGGATAGCCCACAGGATGTTATGGAACCTCTGAAAGGAAAACATTGTTTCCAACTGAAAACTCAAATGTCTCATTTTAAAAAGATGACAGAAATTTCTTCTATAGAAAATATGTGAAGATTAATTGAATTTAAGTTCAGCAATGGATCCAAACCCCACCTCCCAGCACAACTGACTGCATAACTATTTTCCTGTCATCTGAAGTCTTTTGCCACCTTCCAGCTCTTGGTTATGTGATCCACACTGGAGAATGCATTGAAGGGAGGTTACATTATCAGGGTGGAGATACATGTGTTTTTTTGCAGTTTGTTCCCCAGCTCCTTGATTTACTGCTTGCATCCACCCTCCAGCAGTTGATGCCACTGATGTGGACTGGGCAACTCCTGGTCTCCTCTCTGCCACCATTTCAGTTCCCCATCCCATTTGTCCATCAGGATGAGGCTGCAAGTGCCAGACATAGAGAGCAGCTATAGATCAGGTATAAATTTTGAAATCCCATGGGCGCTGAAGTTGTCCCTTGTGCTTCTCAAGCCCACACCTTGTGCTTCTCAAGCCCACGTGTCATAGAAAAGGTCCATCTGTGGATTTTGGCACATATTGAGTTCAGCCCTTGATTCCTTTCTGCATGGAAGTTTTTATCTAACCCAGTGCAATAAATAACTGTCAGATTAAGCATGGTCATGTAAATGTTACTGTACTTGCATTGTAAAAGCTCCCTTTTATGTGGGCATCCTCTGAAACAAGGCAACCCTTCCCTGGCCCTCAGTTATGCCTGGCCCTGCTCTAATCACCCTGTTTCGAGTGTGCAGCTTGCTGTGAAAGACAAATGACTGGAACTATTAAGCTCCATCTTGTTGTGAGTGTGCCCAGTGGTAATATTGTAATGGATATTATGTTACAGACAGGACGGCGGTTTTCTGAGGACCGAGGTCCAGGCAAGGACAGCTGGTCTCTGACTGCACCATGTACCCAGAACCTGTGAGTCAGCCTAGTCCACCCTTCAAATAGGTCTGTCAAGGCTGTGAAGGTATATAAGCCTGGCCCCTTCAGTGCTCGTGCCATGCCATGCTGAATGGGAGTCCTGGGAAGAGCTGTGAGACCCTAACAGCTAGAACAACCCCTCAATTCACAGAGCTGAGTCACAGTGCAGCTGGCAGGCAGAGGAGGGGAGGGACAGGCAGCGGCCCTTGCTCTCCATAACAATTAGCACCCCGAGAGGGTTTGGGCATGACCTGCAACGAGGGCTGTAGAGGAGGGCTGAATCAGGCATGCAGGAAATACAGTGGCGCATTTCAGTAGCATCTGAATCACATTTTGTGAGGCAGCAACTGCCCTGTGAATTCAGACTGCACCATAAGTGCTCCACTCCGTGCTCCTTGCACCAGCGGAGCAAGCGTCTTGGTGGACGCCCAGGGGCATGTCCAGACTGGACGTGCAAAGCTGCCAAAGGAATCAGGGCACCTGGTTTCCCTTAGATACCTTTTAGTTGTCTCTGAAAAGGTTTGCCTTGCTGAAAAGGAGTCCTTTTGTATTAGCAAGGTGTTAACAGAAATTCTTGAGAAAGAATAAATAAATGCTGCCAGAGACTCTAAATTAAAAGTGAAAATTGGAAGTGATATATTGGAGCATGTATGTCACATACCCTCTTGCTCACCTGCTCTGCATTAACACAGTTCAATATCACAGACTTAGGGGAAAAAAAAAAAAAGAACATAGTTTTTAATCCTCACTCTCTCCCTCTGCCTGAGACTCTGCCTGAATCAAGGTGCTAATCACAATCCAGTCTGAGTAAACCAAGAGCAGGTGCTGCAGTAGGCAGGTGCCTCCTTCTTGGGCACACAGAACCATGTGCTCTCCCCGTACCACATCCCACTGGGTACTGAGCACACACTCACAGCACCTGAGCCCCTTCTGCTCGCGCTGCCAGAGCTCAGTGCCTGCCAGGGCTGCAGCTAACATAGGCAACATACAACGTACATTCATCTTGGGTTCACTGTGGGGACTTATGTATTTAATCTGAGGAAGTCCTTGGCCTCTGGCTGTCATGAGTGTCAAGGTTGCTGCTGCCACAGAGATGGATGCAGGTGAGTGATCTGCATGATGGAGCTGAATAAATAAAATAATGGGAGTCTAGTATCCATAAAATAAAGGGAAATAAAATACAAGGTAGCTTTTATAAAGGTCATGGGTTTGCAATAAGGCTGTGTCCAGAATGACTGTATGGGCCTTATTAAGCATTCAATAGGGTTTGTAAAAGAAATAAATAATTTTTGACCCACTGTAAGTTGAATTGGTGTAAATGTGGACATGGTGAATCTTTCAGTGACGCAGAGCTACTACTGTACCGTAGTTCCCTGGGTTGCATGCACATTGACCACTAGCAGGTTTCATTTGGAAACTTGAAAGCAGAACCTAACAGCTACCCTTATTTATATACCAAATGAGAAACTGCCTTTTGCCTGGCTTTTCTGCAGGCAAATATTAAATAATTTTATATTAAAAAAAGGCAATACAGCTCACTTCTTTAGAAAGGGGACTGTTTACAGACATAATGAAAGAGATAATGTGAATGCTTAGGAAAACGGATAGATAGCAGCAAAAGATAATAAGGGATTAAAGATGAAAACTATGAAAAATATTAATTAGATCATTTCCTCAACAAAAGACATCAGAATGTACCAATATGGGGAGTGTATGGTGGTAATCATTTGCATTGTGATACAATCACAGTGTCCCAGTAAGGGATTAGCGCTTCACTGTGTCAGTGTTGCTAATGCATATCTTTGTGAGGCAGCTTCAGATCTCCTAATGAAAGGAGCTATGCAGTGATAAATGGCATTATGTGCTTGCAAGGTTATTGTTACCTCAAGGTCACTGTTGTCACATGAAAGCCAGTGCTATTAAAACTCAATCACATTAATAGCAAGGGAGCTTGCTAACACAAAATGCATGTTAGAGACCCTTTGCTGAGGTAAAGCTAGGATTAAGGTTTTAACTTTACAAGATGTTGTCTGTGAACTCCACAACAATGATGAACACTCACATCTCTCCTTGAAAATTTACCACTGGATGGGTGCACGTTTCACACCTGAGACAAAGTCTTTTGGAGACGTTTGCCCCCTGAGATGCTGTGCCAGCTATGCTGATCTCCATCTGTTCTCAGTCTCCAGGCAGTGGGTCACAGGGACTCTCTGCTGTCCCCAGACAGGTAAGCTGCTCAGAGATGAGCACACCTTCAGTGTCCTGACAGCATGGGGCTTGGGCAGCCAGTCAGGTGGCACAGGGATGTCTGATGGCTCAGCCGCAGCCACTGTCAGTCCAGAGCCAGGAAACCCCGGTGGATCCAATGGAATACTCTCCCATCTCACTCTCCCATTAAAGATCTCCTCACTGTGCTCCCAACATGTTCCCCTGACTCCTGGTTTTCTGTTGGTAAAATTTCCACCTCATGTTTTCCTGGGTTACATCACATTTGACTATTTGCCGACACATACATGTCAGATCCTGCCGTGCTTACACTGAGCCAGGTAACATTGGAGAAAACAGGGTACAGAGGGAATCTACAGCCCAAGACTGGACAAAGCCTGAGGTCTCTATGGAATGAAAGCATTGAGAGTCTAAAAAAAAACATGACTAATTAAAATTTTAAATTAATTGACAATTTCACAGATACTGACATAAGGATCTCAAACCAGGAAGTTATTTTCTATCGTTTGTGTGTCTGAATGTAGGGGCTGCATTCTCCATGTAATGTGCTAACTAGAAAATCTGATTAATTGAATGATGGTAATTGAGTCTGGAAAATGAAGGCATTTATCAACAAATCTTAAGTATTTGTCATTGCACATATAAAAAGGCAATACAAAGACAGCTATACATTACGGATCAATATTCAAGCCATAATTTTGTATTGAAATGGACTAAAAACTGGTTTTTTTCTTAATCTGCTTAGTCTACCATAACCAGCAGTTGGGAGCCAACAGACATATTTTACTGGCATTCAAAGTCATAAGATTGCATAATGTGAAAATCAGAAGCTGTGAACCTATGTTCTACTTAAGAAAAATTTACCTGCTGACTGAATTCAGGTGAGAATTTGGTCCTCTAAACAGTTGACCAGAGGAGAAATTGTTGCCTGGTGGTTGCTGTAGATCAGAGTACAAAAATCTTTCACACATCTGAGGCATGTATCTTACATGCTTGATACGAGACAGCACATTCCTGTGAAAGGAAAGACTGTGCCAGGGATTCTCATGGGTTTTAGGAAGTTGAGCTACTTAATATGAACACAGGTCTGGACATCTCTGTGTCATCAATTACTTTTGTAGCACTTTACTTTTGAAGGCAATAGGAGGTGTGCTCAGCTGCATGGCTTCTCACTGTTTGGAACAGTGATCCAGCACAACCTTCCAGATGCAAGGATACTTATAGTCTCAGAATGAACCAAAGCACCTGCAGGTAAGGGAGTAGGAGCTGAAGTGTTTTTTTGAGGCCAGCTCAAAATCTAGTGATCTTTGTCTTCCCATCACCACTGTCACACATGCAATAAAACAAGAGTCTAAAATTCAGTGCCCAGTCTCATTCCCTCTACTCTGCTGCCTGTAACTTCTGTTCAGAATCTGAAAAGATTTTGTTGTATTTTTCCAGGAAAGAAAGAAAACAGTAGTCTTCATTTTTCTCTATGTCAGAAAAAGAAAAGGTATTTTAACAATCATCGCTAGTTTAAAAACTTGAGGTGGTCTTCGTGCCATTAAAAGAATGGATGCAGTGATAGAAGACATTACAGAAAAAACACAAGTCGTCTGCAACTCTCCTTCAGACATGCAATTATGCAGAAATCAATACCCGAATATTACAGAATTCTCAGAAGGAGAATGTTGTATGTATCAAATCAAATACACTGCAACAAACGGGTATAGCAGGAAAGACAGACTGGCAGCCTGCTATGCAGATCTGTAGCTTAGTGTTTGTGGACAGACTTTGAATAACCTCTGCACATAAATTTTCATGCTACCATTTCTTCTGTGTACATGGGAGAGGAAGAGAAGAGTGTTTTAAAAATATGCAAATCAACCGCTGGGCCTTTAGGTGGACACACAATATATATCAGAACACTGTTACTTAATATCTAGAATTATTTACCTGGTAACAGCAGAATTTATGAGTGATACATTCAATTGTTAGTGTTCATAAACCTGTATTGATTAAAATAATATCTAAAGTTCACTATGAAGGCCCAGTCTTACCCTGGGGATTAATAACCATTTGAGAGGCATTGATGGCTCAAGGTGCAGTCGAGGACCATTAACCCCACTTTGTCATTAATCCCCAGAAAATGTCCGGTACTGGGGTCATTATTGCTGTTATAAGCTCTAAATGAAAAATAACATAGGCGTATGGATTTTTTATTATAACTGATGCAGACGCAATCAGTGTGTACAAAGCATGACGCAAGCATTAAGAGCCTGTCCTGCACTGCACCCTCTCAGGTTCTCTTGAACAATTTCTCACATTTCACTTTGTCTTTAACTAACTGCACACTTCAGCCTCATTTCTCTATTTGTGTCATACACAAGTGAAAGGAGCATTCATTAATAACAGGTAACACCTAAAAAAAAATAATCTGACAATATGGGAGATGAGATATATTTTCAGTTTTCTTCTGAAAGAAAAATCTGTTGAAAATACTTTATCTCTTTTCAGATTCTTACGTCCCAATCTAGATGTTCTTCTGTTTGCTTCACATAACAGAGAGGTGTATATTTTACTAGCAGGAAGGATAGGGTAGTCACAGCCTGCTAGCAAAACATACACCTCTTTAACAGGGAAGGCTAAATTTAAGAAGTAACGGATGTTTTTTACAAGGCAGGATATAAGCAAACAAGTAGAAAAATGGTTCAAGAACAACTGCAAGTATTAAAGAGGATGTAACAGATTCCACAGCATTCTTAGCAGATTATCCCAAGAGAAAAGATGCTCATATGTACAGCTCTGTGCATATCTGTGTTAGACTGTGCATTTAACATGGAGGACGTTTAATGCATTCATAAGAATAATATTCTATGAAAGCATCCTTAGTAACTGCATAGCTGAAGCTTCATTCAGATTTTAGACAAATCATCATTTAACTCTTTCTTACGGATTCAAACAAATGCTGACACCATTTATGCCTGCACTAAATTTGGTTTTCTTCAATATATTTCATAATTTAGGTGCAAGCCTCTAATTTAGGTTTGCATATCAAAGTATTTTACTCTCTCTTGAAGATCAGGGTGAGACTCTAATATTTATATTTAACATTTCATGTTTAGTTTACCATAAGAGCGGAACTGGATCTTTTACTATGGATTGCATACACACCTTAGTAGGTTGCCCCATAATGTTTGCAGAGGGAGAGAGGCAGGTATTTATCATAAATGTCTGCCGGTCTTGCTTGCCCAGCTGTTCATACTTACACTGCTGTGAACAGCTGGAAAGACCACCGCTCTCCAGAACTGAGTCCCTGACTTTGCTCAGAAAAATTATTATCAACAGTCCTTGTCAAATTAGAAGGGAACACCAAGGGAGAAAAGAAGGCCACTAAATTCAAGGAGCTATTCTGGGATGTTGTTAATTCTTTCAGTGGCAAGGTATGGCATACACTTAAAAAATTTCAATAACCACAGATTTGGGAGGATCTTCAATGTATTGCAGGGTTAAAATTAGAATCGTGAAGAAAAGAGAGGAATGGGCTTCATCAACTGAACCTCACTAAAGCCAAAGCCAAGTGGAGGGAATAGGAGTTACAATGCACCCCAGCAGCAGCTCAGGGGAAGAGTGCTGGGGTAGCCAGCAGTCCACAAGCCAAGCATGAGTTGAGAGAAGGGTGGTGCCACAAGGAGGATGGTTCTTGCTCTAGGCAGACATCATGTATACAACACAGTGTATGATCACCATCACCTACCACCTGGCACAGTGAAGGTCACAGATGGAGGAACAACATTTTACAGGTGGAGACAAAGTGGACAGAAGCCAGAACAGTAAGGTAGACAGGTAAAAGTTTAGAAAACACAGCCTACTGAGTATCAAAAGAATTGAGTCTCTTTTGTTCAAATCAATGTTGTCTGAGATGCAGAAAGTTGTTTACAGCAAGCAGTGGTCTGTTGATATGTTACAATGAGACAGGACAACAAGCTGGCTCAATTTGCAACTTAGACTCAGATTTAATATTTAGGGAACTTTAAATGATAAGAATATACTAGGTTGCTTGGGTTTTTAATCTGGTGCTCTGTCATCTTTTTCAAATAGAGATCACCACCTGTTAAGATTGACTTTCCTTTGGACCATACCCAGAGCAGAAAAGTGGACTCCACAACTTCCCGGGGTTCTTCTAGTTCTGCTTTCCCACAGTTCCCTGACTTCATGATAACAAACCCAAACCCTCCTTTTCAAAAGTGACAGATGTAGACTGTTGGCTGTATCAGTGCAAGGCACTTATGCTAGGCATAAGCTATAAGCAAAGGTAAGACTGAGACTCAGCTGCTACCATGTGCTGTTGAAAAATGCTTTAAGATTTAAGAGAGCTTTCTGATCCATAAAAGAAAAATACTGTCCTTCCATCTAAGCTTTTCCCTCCCAATTGATTTCAGCCTGTGATTTCAACATGAACTACTGTAGGTTAAGTGGTTTCAAATCCATCCCTTGTCAGCAGTAAAGGCTATGCTACAAATTATACACATTTATACAGATTCTCTCCACTGACATTACCAGTTAGGAAAACATCATCTGGCTCACAGCTCATGGTCTGAAACAAAGAGAAAGGAACTGTTTCTTGAAGATAAGTTTTAGTACTAATGTTGTTCAACATAATTTTATAAATTGCCAAAAGAGTTTGGTCCATGATTCATGTTTGTAGACCTACAAGTTTTCTCCAGGAAGTTTTCATTCTGTTTCACTTTCCTCTTGCCTTAAACAGTTTCATGTGGTAGCTGAATTGTGGATTGGATGATGATGGTGCAGTTTAAACTTACACAATTAGTACTGCAGTGAGTAAAAAAGTAATCCCTCTACAATAATTGACAGTAGTATTTACACAAGTGTCACTTCATGGAATTTGATGACTTGTCTCTTATTGTCCTTAGGCAGAACAGCCCTCAATCCAACTCTTTCAGTGATTTCAAATGTTCTGATTACTGATAATAAAGGTTTGAAGCCCACCTGCAGTATGCATGTGGTCCAGTTATCATATGTCTGCTTCAGTTTCAGTGGATCATATTCAAGAGCTTGGACCAACATACCTTGGTGTCTACCAGGAAGTTAGCCCCTTCTAGTTAGACTCTACAAGACAGTTTGGCATCTCGGAACACAGCCTTCTAAATAGGCTTTAGATGAGGACTACCTTCTAAAAAAAAAAAAAATCTGACCTTACAAAAAGCAAAGCAAGATGCTGGATTCAAGAATGTACTTGACAAACTAGCATGTGAGTACACAATTAATTTAACATGTATGTTAAGCATATGTCAGGGGAATAACTAATCCATCATTTTTAATGGTGTACCTGTTTTCTCTCAGGATTAGAATTCAGTTACTTTCCCTGCAACTAGGATCTTGTGGCCTTAAAAAATCCTACACTGTGCCTCAACAATGTGCAGTTTTTATTGTTACTTTTGTTATTAACATATATTACCTTAGGAAATATATTACTGAAATGAAGCACCTGTTACCTAACATATGCCAGGTACAAAAAT
Source organism: Todiramphus chloris collaris (assembly GCA_025345505.1). NCBI lineage: Eukaryota > Metazoa > Chordata > Aves > Coraciiformes > Alcedinidae > Todiramphus > Todiramphus chloris. Next base: position 8,783,276 of record JANVCC010000020.1, read on the forward strand.
TGAACCACAAATATCAAGAGAGGTTTGGGTGGTGTCTGTGGCATCTGTTGAAGGGAGAGAAAGTGGATGATCCTGTCACCCTCACTGTTACCTGAACTCAGACCTGCCCCTGAGTGACAGGCAATGGGTACTCAGCCTGCACTATTTAATGATGATCAGGAAGAACCAGGGTGAAAAGCAGAGCTATTTATGTAATAAAAATATTTTAGATTTGAGTTCTACCTGAAGCCATACAGACAGACCCGCTCTGTTCTGCCTACAGTTCTTCTACAGCTGAAACTTCAACAGTTCAGAGAGGCAAAATAACATGCCTTAGTCACCCTGTTAGCCTTGGTGACAGGTAAGGATGATCTTAAGAGATGTCATCCTGTTTTCTCAAATGCCTCTGTCACAAATTTTGCCACGCTGCAGCTGGGAGCAGCCACATGAGCCTGATGATGAGGTCCAATGCTCTTGCCCTGCAGAGCCTGCATCAGGTTTGTTCTGCTGAGCTGCAGAGCTGCCACAGGAAGACAGCCTCGCACCCTCAGCCCTGGCTGAGGGACCAGTTGGAGACACAGGGGAGACAGCAGGAGCATCCCTGCTGACTTCTGGGATGCCGTCTGGGCTGCATGAACTGAAACTGGAAAAGAATTTAATAATCCAGCTGGAGCCACTGGTTGAAGTCCCTGAGCAAGGATCCACAGCTCTGGTCCTGGGAAAGCACTGGCATTGAACACTCCCAAATGACTGTCTCACTTCAATTCAAATACCAGGTTTTCATTCAGCAAGTTCTCATACAGTTGGACTTTGATTTATTTGGTTGGGTTATTTGCCTGAAAGGAATAACCTCTCATCTTCTAACAGTTGTGATTTCTCTGTTGATTAAAACACCTCTTTTCCACTATTTTCTCTCCAGCCACACACCCCACCCCCACTAATTAAATAGCTCCAACCCTCACAGCCATAAGACTTCAATGGCTCAATAACATCCTGAGTCAATGTGTTGCAAAGCTGCTTTTTAATTCATTCTTCATGCAAATGATATACAATTAGACCTGGTTAATCTGCATTCCTTCTGCAAACGCTATTGTTAATAGGATTTAAAAAAAAACAAAAACCTTCAGCTTAACAAATCAATGGCACATACAGGCTATCAGATCAGTTACTCCTTAAACCTTTTAGATGGCCAGACATATGGGGGAAGCAAGCAATGATTATAACAAGGCCTTGCAAGATTACTTTGCAGTGCTTGGGATAACTGACTTCAGAAGCTTTCCACTCCTTTTTTTTTGTCCCAGTACTGCTCTTCTCTCAGGTTAGGGAAGGGGGGAGGGGATCATAGAGGAAAAGATCAGACCTTTAGGACATTTGTTAGGGACCACCAAGGTCTGGGAGTTCCCCAAGGCTTTTTGATAAGACAGAGGAAAAAAAAAACCGTCCCTGCTCAGGCACACCAGGCTATCATGGAGGGATGCTGCTTTGTGTCTTGATAGGGAAATTCTGGATACACTGACAAACATTTCCAGCTTTCACTTCCAGCTCAAACTCTCAAAAAGGAAAAATTACTTTCTTCTGGCCCTTGACACAAGATAAGGTGGAGATGCCCGGGATATCCAGGCACAGATCCTTACTTTCCTTGGGGTGCAGAGGACTGCATGGCCTTTTTTTGCAGGTTAGGTGCATGGGGAAAAGCTATAGGTGTTACCTGTTAAAAGATGCCCCCAGTAGTCTCACAGCCCTTTGGTATCCTGCAAAGTGTCAGGGCTGGACTAGGACTGCCAAGGTAAGAAGGGTTCCAGGGCAGGAATAAGCTCACTGTCACATAAATGTTATTGTCTTTCTCTTCAGCACTGAAGTGCCCATTGTTCAATGCAGCACATGGATAAAGCTGAGGAATTAAGATTCTCCATCCACAAGGCATGAACGAAGTAAAGTATTCGGACCTTCTCCATGTTGAATCTCTCCTTTCATTCAGCTTTGGCCTTCCAGTCAATAAGAACACCAACTGTGATGAGGGCCCCAGTCCATCTGGATCTATTCATTTTGGTCACCAGATGATATGGACTTTTAATCCCTGCCAAATTTGTCCTGATTTGCACAAAGGACCAGATGCAAAAAGTCTCTGTATCCCAAGATAAATTCCCTCTTGTTACAAATATACCAGATACACTCACAGGCACCTCACACTGGGATATTGCAAACTTCTGCAGCCAGAAAGTATTACCCTTCATTATGCATATACCTTCCAGTACAAACACAACAGCTACTGATGTGCCTTGACAGCTCTCCTCTCTCTCCTTCTCCTCTGATGTGACGCTGAGCAATGAGAAGCAGACTCTTGGGAAAAAGTTTGCATGAAAAGTGATAACATAAAAATATGTCAGCATTCCTGAAAAGCGTTCAGGCAGCGTCAGTCAACAGAACTGCCTGCAGGCTTAAAAAAATCTCATGCAGCACTTCTCAGACCTCACAGCCTGGCAACTGTATCTCAATCACACAGTGAAGCTACAGACTCGCAGGACCCGACTGGTTTTCTCTTTCCATCCAGGAGGTATGCAGGAGAGCAGGACTGACAGGGCATTTCTGGCACCATTCTTCATTAATTGGATGGAAAATGCCTGGCATAATTTTTAAGTTTTCTGCCAGCCTTTGGAGCAGAAGAGAGACCCATCCCACCAGCACCACCCCTCATTGCTGTCAGCAGTAGTCTTGCATGTCCTCAGCCAGTGCAGGGATGGGTTCCCTTGAATGGAGGCAGCACTGCCGCACCCCGACAGGGCTGACTCCTTGCACCCACCCTCACCCAGAGCTCATGAGGCTGACTGCCTTAGTCCTCTCAGCCTGGAAAATGTACAGTCTAAATGGACAGGACAAAAGGACAGGCAAAAGACATAGTGGTGGTGAGATTTGTAGGAGCTCCAGTGAGTAAACAATAGTCACTCTCCATCCTCCAGGCTTGGTGTCATAATGTTACTACACCATGATACTTCTCAAGAGACTTAAGGATTTCCTCTCTCCTCCCTGCCATAACTTTGGCCAATCTCCTTCTTCCTTTTGCTGTCCATATTTATTTGCAAGAAAGGCATGGTGATTCAATGTGTCTTTTACGTCTCCATGGTGTCGCTAAACTGTCCTAGCAAGGCTGCTGTTTAAAGTTAGCTGTGGTGGATCTGCGATGCCCTCAGGCACAGCATCTGGCATTACAACATCCACTAGTGCAGCTCACCCAGGGCTTCTGCCATTGTGTTACAAAGAAGAAATCACAGTGAATTCATGACTAGCAGAATCTGTGAATCCAACAGTATCCTGTTCATATGGAGTCCTGTGCTCTGCTTGGGAGCCACAAGTGTGCTAATGACAATTGTACTCAAGCAGATAGTTATAACTAGTCCTCTCCAGATCACAAAGGGCCTGCTCTAATTACAAACACTAAGCGCAAACCCCAAGCAATTCCACTAAAACCAAATGAATAACTCTGATATTCCCTGGTGAAAATGTCTGCAAGATTTGATCCCAAAATCCTTTATTTGCTGTTCTCATTGCAGTCGCAAGGCAGATCCTCCAGAAGTTCAAATCTTGTAATAAAGTAATGATGTCTGAGGATGTATTAAAAGAGGTCAAACTACCTGAACAGACGGTAATGTAGAGCTTAGTAAGGAGTGTCTATACTGCCCAGAAGTACCCAGGTTATGTAGGTCCTCATATTCCCTTGCGGCACTTGAAGATAGACCAGCATTTCTGAAGTTGGCACCTCTCTCTCTCCCACTGCTCCAGGGAGGGAGGAGTGTTTGCTTTACCAAAACTATTTATGTAAGTATGTCCGTATTGCTCTGTGTTTGTACAACAGAAAGTGACAGAGGCCTCACCTCACCACATCACCACAATCAGTGAACAGTATGGTCTAGCTGGCTATTGAAACATCTCTATTCTCTCTAGGTGGAAAGAAGGGAATATGCCTCCAAAGACCTATCTGATACCAGCTTTGTTACAGGCTATTCTACCTAGGGTTTGTTACAGTTTGAGTCTACCAGTAGTAAATCTATGTACTTTCAGCCCATAACTGTTAGAGATGATGGGTAATCTACTGTTTCTCTCTTTCTTGTTGGATAATGACAGATAAGCATTTCAGTTAGGATCACTGAAATGAGCCACATCACCAAAGCAGAAGCACTGAAGTTTAACAGGGAGAGAAAAATATGTCTACAACACACAACGTGGTCCAATGTTGATCAAAAGCTGTTCAGAGGCTCATTTGAAATAAGGGGTTGCTATTTCATAAACTGGTCTAATTATCACAGGTCTGCAGATTGGACCTCAGTGTCCCACAAAAATAATTTTTCTTCTACTTTTGGCCATATATACAATCAACATATTGAGGTCCTTTTCCTCCTTTGCTGCTTTCTGTACTCATCTTCCCTGGTTTGTGTCCATTTTTATTTCTTTTTTTCTCCGTACAATCACGTTACTTCCAAACATCTTCATTTCCTTGTAGTTACGGCAACTACGCATGTAAACAACAGCTCCAAATGTGAGTGTCACATTGCAGTCTGACAATATATTCAGGCAACTCTAGCCAACTCTACCGCATTTTCAGTGGGAACAGCCCTCATTATTGTCATCATATTAGATATCTGAGTAAATGCTGAAAAAACATCAGATGCAAACCTACATTGGAAACAGTATGCTTGTTATCTCTGTTTCTAACCAGGATTCTTAAGAAAAAAAAAAAAAAAGGAAAAAAATAAAACAAAATGAGAAAAAAAAAATAAAGAGAACAAATAATTCTTCTGAAAACAGTGCAGCAGAATGTTTGACACCTTGGAAAGGCTGACATTTGTTTTATATGTCCCAGGTCACTTACCCTCCTTCTTGGAGTTCCTTCTGAAGTCAGACTGCCTTCTGTAGTGAAAGTGACATCTATGGCATCACAGGGTGATTTGATGATCCGTTACAGAACCCATGATCTTGTTGCAGGCTCTGGGTTCTCTCTGGTTCTCGCCAATGTTCTTCATTCATCCATGACCTGCAGCCCTTATGTCCACAAACTTACTGACCTCCATGGGATTCTTTCCTTCTAGAGGGAAAAAAAGCACAAAATCTAGCCCAAATTGTGACAAATCAGATTACAAGATGAAGGATGAGAAGCCTAGATATAGAACATTAGTGGAAACAAATCTTGGAGACAGAAGTAACCTGAAATCACTCTTGCATGGGAATGTCTCCCCCAGCCCATCTCTTGCAATGTGTCCTCTATGCATGTCATCAGCTCTGTCACTTTCCTGCAGGGAATTACTAATGGGTTGGGATCTCTTCTCCCCCCTCTGCCCTTTCAAGCCGGTCATGGCCATCCTCATAAATCTGCCAGGATGCTGACAGCCAGACTGCAGCTCACAGGGGCTCAGGGGATTTTGAGTGATATTCCTTCTGTTTCAGCTCTTTCCAAGATGACCACTGATTTAGGAGGATGAGTTTCCTTTTATGTGTTTGAATAAAATTTAAAAGAAAAGAAAAAAAAAAAAGCAACACAGGGAAAGGAAAAAGGGAATTGGAAAGAGAGTGGCACCATGATCTTCTGTATTGAAGCAACTGCAGTTGTGGGATGTTTTCCTGGAAAAAAAACGGGCTCTCCAGGCAGTAAAAGGAGCAAACAAAGAGCAGAAAAAAATGTACCAGGAACTAAACTAATTGCATGTGGATTTGATAGAGTGCCACACATGCTTTATCTCTACCCAATGTCTTGTTAGTGAAGAGACATTTATTTATTTTAGAACATGTTGATAATGAATGCTTCTAGCAGATAACAGTCTCAAACCAAAACAAGGTTTTCTGTTAGCTCTAATCCCCTTGGTTTTATTTCAGCAAAGGCTATCTGTAGTATTCTTTTACTTTCTTTACCAGTGAGCTGCTGCCAATTCTAATCACTCTGGCTCACACCAGACATTATTTCTATTATCTGGATGATTCTAAATGACCCTGTCTTCAGCATTGAAAGGCAACTTGATGTTATCTGAGGTACCATGAAAAGCCTACACACATAAAGGCAGGCTGAGCAAAAGCCCTGTGTGCTACTAAGGGCTCATCACATGAAAACAGCTCGGAAATCAGTATATAGATTTCTGGTTCTGATGTGAGTATAGGAGATCATCGCTGCATCACTCATGATAAATGACGTGATGGATGAATTTCCGAAGGCTAGGAGGTTATGGGTGGGTGAATTCTCACATTCTGGCCCCTATCCAAGTGTCTCCTGAGGGTGCAGAACTGGAATGAAAACCTTGCAGAAATACACAATTTAGAGCACATGGATGCTTTAGAGATTGTCCACACTTTAATGACAGGAGCTGCTGTAAGAAGGAAAGTTGAAACAGGTAATTTTTAGGCATAAAACTAGTTGGTAGTATTGAAAGTTTGTGGAAAGGATCATATGTTTGAAACCTTAATATCAAGTGTTATAACCTCTTTAGAAATGCTAGAATAGACAGAAGGAAATGGGAAAAGAAGCATCCTGTAATTGACAAAATGTCATTCTCCATGCCAATGAGACAAAGATCTTATACGAGAAATAGAGAAATAAAGCACAAGGGGAGCTATCTGGTGACTCTGACAGATCACCAGTTTGAATAGGGGACAGGAAAATCAGAAAACCAGCATTACCTGTCTGTAACTCATGAACTTATGGGACAATCTGAACACAACAGAGCAAAGTTCTTAGGACAGTGATTCTAAACCAGCCTCTGTATTTTTAATGGTCAATTTTTTTGACTCAAAGAATGATTCATTTAACAGGGAGGGGAATTTTTCTGGAGTTCCTCTTGGCAATAGAATAGAACTGGGAACTGAAGAGATTGTTTAGACACAAGCAACAGTGATTTAGTTACCCTTGTTTTATGCAAACAACATGAAGTCCAAAAAAAAATGCAGATACCAATAATTTAAAGGGAACATTTCTCAACATTGACAACAGTTATGAGCCCAGCTGACCTGGGAAAAGAACTGAAGCAGAAAATTGTCAAAAATAATCAGAAACCACTTGAAGATATTGGCTTCAGAAACTGTGGTCAACAGACAAGATTCTACTGCTTAAAAAAACCTAATGTTTTACAAGGGAAGTGAAAGCAGATACAGATAAAGATAGGTGTATATGTAAACTAGCTACATATAAATTAAAGGCTGAAAATGGCAGAAAATTATTAAGCAAAGTCTATCACAGTTGAAGATATTGGGAAGAAACCTTCAATCCAAAGAAATAACTCCATAAAAGACTTGAACAGTGAGATATGTAACCAACTGAATGTCTTCTCTCATTGCAGAAAGGGAGAAAGAACAGGAAAGGAGGCTTTCCATTTCTCATCTAAAAGAATGAGGGTGAAAGTCCTACATATTTGGCGCTGTGTCCACTTCTGATGTCCTCATTTCAACAGAGACAGAAACTGAAGAAGCATCAGAAAAACTGTGTGTAGTTAGGAACTTGGGAAACATGTCTCAATGTGGAGGACCAAAGAGTTATTTAACTATTTAAACCAGTAATTTCACTAGAAAGGAGGTGACAATGGATTTAAGTGTTTTAGCAGCAGTTACATGTATTTGCAGTAGGAAAAGCCAGAGTGATAATGAGCTCTTAGATGTAATCTTGGATCTAGTGGCTTCAGTATGAACCTATCCAACTTCAAACAGTGCTAACTGGGATGGAGTTTCTTTATTGGACATTTTTAAATCAAACCTGCACATTTTTTCCAAGGTCTGAGAGAGGACACCACTGTGGGTAGAGCACGGCACTGCTATGTACAGAAAATACACTGCTATGTATTTTCTGACTATGTACAGAAAATACTTCAGTGAGATCCTTGGCCTGACAGAGATCTCTCAAGTCTACTGTAATGCAAGCAGAAGCAACACATCAATCAGTCATTGCATTCATGGATTCACATCACCTCAGGGATGGGAAACCCCACTCCTGCAGTTCCAGCAGTCACTACACAGGCTCAGGTGTGATACTTCTGAGGAAGCCTGTTTTTTTGCAAATGTCTTGGACAGCACAAAAGCAGAGAGGTAACCACTCTCATTGCTTCAGGACTTTTCTGAGTCTTTCAGGAGGTCCCATGTTAAGTGACAGTGAGTGCAAACTCCCTTTTCCTCATGAATGTTGTGGAAATGCAGTCAAAATCCATCATGTTTTTCAGTGTGTGCTGTCTGCTCCATAATGGTTTTACTCAACTTGTACCATGGTAGCACAGACTGGCCTTTACAGCAGAGGGCTGTTAGGCTGGAGATTGCTGCTGAGGCCAGACAGCCCTGTGGTTAAAGTTCAGCATAAGTATGGTATAGAAGGGATGGGGCTGAGGGCAGGCCAGCTGCAGCACAATCCCAAGCACAAGCTGTTTATTAGGGTGAGCATAAAGCACTCCAGAAGGGCAAGACTCAGTATTCTTCCTTTTGATCCTATTATCATATGACAACATGATTAAACACAGGGTAAAGGCAAGGCCCTCATGGAAGAAGCACAGGGGTGTCAAACCACTAATGGAAACTGTCACAGAGGAGACAGAGAGTTTAAAGAAAACATGCCCCTGTCTCCCCCTGGGGCAGGGAGTGAGGGGGATCCCAGTGCCAGCAGAGGCTGAACACAAAGGCAGAGCAATAAAAACAAGAACATGGGGCAGAACTCAAAAAAGTAAATGTCGTGTCAGCTCCTCCTTTGTCATCTCTGTGTCCTGGGAAACCAGATGACAGCAAAGATTGGATGTATGGCCCTTCTGGACACATCCCTTACACACAAGCCTGATTTCCCTGGATCCTATATTCATTTTAGTGTTCTATTTATGCCCTCAAGCCCACACTTCAACATAAGCTCCTCTACCTCTCTTCATGGTGGAATGACTATGCACAGGCAGTGCCTGATTCAAGTAGGATACTGGGCCCAAGTGTCCAGCCCCTGGACAGTGAAGAGGTCAATCCAGGCCCCGAAGAAGAGCATTTTTCCCCCTGCCAACTCGTTTGGAGCCACTCATCATGTGGTAGGTGATACCCACTGATAGGGGGCTGGAAGTGCAATGCCTCTCAGCAGGTGGGATGGGGCTGAACTGAGAGGACAGCATGGGGTATGGGGTGGCAAGCTGCAAACACTGTGTCATTACAAAATGAGCTGGAAGCGGGCACTGGAGACCTGGACAGGCAAGACCTAAATCCTCCCTCCCACATCAATGCTGTGATGAAGGCACCCACCTCCCACACTGCCTCTCCACTCCTCATGTCTGTACACATCCTTGATCTCCAATCAGCAATAACTCATCCCCTTCAGCAGTGGGCACAGGGTCAGTCATCCAAAGACAGGTGTGCTGAACATGGCTGGGGGGCTGTTCCTGTGCCCCTTATGGGGAAGATGGGCTGCAGGTCATTAGTCAACACATATTGCCTACCAGCTCTGTGGCAGGAAGGGGAGAAAAGGCCTTGGCAGGTCAGTGCTGAGATAAGGTCCTTAAAATCCCAAGATCAGTGAAGCTTAGAGTACCAGGAGAAACATTAGAGGGGAAACAGTACCATTAAAATGTGTAAATTAATTACTTAGTAAGGGAGAGGACTCTTCTCTCTTTCTGTGTAACTTCTCTGTAGTACTTGTTTCCCATTTTGTCTCCCATTTCCTCTGCTTCCTTTCCTTTAGTTCCCCAGAAATATTTTTCTTTTTTTTCCTTCTTTCTTTTCTTTTCCTTTCCTTCTTTCCTTTCCTTTCCTTTCCTTTCCTTTCCTTTCCTTTCCTTTCCTTTCCTTTCCTTTCCTTGCCTTGCCTTGCCTTGCCTTTCCTTTCCTTTCCTTTCCTTTCCTTTCCTTCCCTTCCCTTCCCTTCCCTTCCCTCTTTTCCTTTTCCTCTGTCTCCCCACTCTCTTTCCCCTTTCCATTCCACCAAACATTGGATCCCATCTGCAGTTTCATCCCTTCTCTAAAACACTAGTTCAACTTTGTAACTTTTGGATGTTGCTATGATTGCTACCCCTGAGGCTGCAAAGACTTGAATAACTTACTTTTCCTGCCTATGGCTTCAGGCAACTGAAGTATGGAAAGTCACCACCACAGTGTGGGGGAATTTCAGCCATGTTTCCATTTCTCTCTACCTATGACCACAGGGGAGGCAGATCCTTGAAACAGAGCTACCAGGACTATGTACAAGAGTTCAACGCTCACCTTGCCTCTCCAGTCACAATATGTTGAACAAATATAAGTTCAGGAGGATTTTGGCACTGACAGCACCTTACTCTCAGGAGCTGGATGTGCAGCTCTGTGACAAATACAGCATCACTATAAAGTGGTGTTCTTTTCCATGAGTTAAACAAGTGAAGCTTTTTATAACAACCTTGAACTACCAGTGGTAGCTACAGCTGCAACATGGGAAAAAAACACAAAAAAAAAAACAGTGGAAAGCTGTCAAAAATGAAATCTTTTTAACATATTAAATCAATATTTATTTTAAGAAGTTTAATAGGATTCTCCCCCATGAGTTCCCAAGAGTTCTATATTGACTGAGCCTTCTGGAGATTCCTAGAACATCTGGATACTCATTTCCCATTTATTTCCCACTGGAACCTTAAAAACTCAATTTTGTGTTATGAAATACAGGCTATTCTGATGAAATGCCAAGGCAGGGTTTTCTCCCCACAGTATTCAGAAAACATTTACTTCAGTTTTTCCTCTGCTATCTGTTACACTTCCCAAAAGGTGGAAATTTGCCACAAGAGGAAATGCCCCTGAGATGCAGAATGGCTCTGGAGACACAGACATTAACAGGCCAGTGCATGTACAAGCAGATAGACAGGTGGTCAGTCAGGATGAAATTACTTGGCAGTAGAGTACTCCATGAACCAGGAACACCATTTGGCACAGATGCATCAACCACTCCTTTGCCATGGGGATCAAATGCGGCTCTCCCCACTGTCTGCATCTGAGTGGAAGTGGGTGCTGCATCACAACCCTTATGTTTCCTAATGTTACCTCTTCAGAGAAACAAGAGGACTTCAGTGGGAAGGAAGGAAGGAAGGAAGGAAGGAAGGAAGGAAGGAAGGAAGGAAGATGGGGAAAGGAAAAAAGGAAGTAAGGGAGATAGAGATAAGAAAGGATGGATGAGGGAACCCTGGTTCTGCAATAAGTTATATTTTCATTGTGCTTTCATTTATCTGCACCCCACTGTTAAAGTTGTGTCTTATGTGTCTTCCAAATTTTTATCTCTTTGGATAGAAAAACTGATGCAGTTACAGAAAATTCATTCTAGTACCCACATTCTTTCCTTTTCCAAACCTTGCAGGTGTGCAGCTCCAGTGAACTTTATGGAATGTCTTGTTCAGACTTACTTCTGACACTGTTGAAAGAAAAACTGACTCTATACAACAAATACCTTTCCAACCTCTGCTGTCAGATCTGCCTGTTAGATTCATATGAGTTCCTTGAATTCATTTGACAAATAGATATAAACAGTTTTAAGAAGACATTTCATTTTGAAAAGACTTCATAATGAAAGAAATGTGGCAAGGGTTGTGGAGTCTCCTTCTCTGGAGACATTTAAAACCTGCCTGGATGCGTTCCTATGTGATCTGCTCTAGGTCATCCTGATCTGGCAGGGAGGTTGGACTAGATGATCTTTCGAGGTCCCTTCCAACCCTTAACATTCTGTGATTCTGTGATTAGGAAAACAGGTATTTCAGGAAAACCTACTCAAAAAGTCACACACTGCATCCCCAAATGTAGCCAACATGTTTCTGATGAACATCCTGTTAGCAGTAAAGCACTTGAAAATGTACATATCTCATTTTTTGGTGTTTCTCCCTTCAACTAGATGCTGCAAAAAGGAAATTTTACTTTCTAACACACATATTGCTTAGTTCTGCCATAGGAATTTGGCATCATGACAAAGCATAACAAATGTTTCTGTCTCACTAATACCTTTCTGGGGTGGTATTTTTATTATTTCCTAAGTTGTTTTTCAGTGAGAGCTTGGCATCTGGGGCACCTCTAATGTGGTATAACATAACCACTGGTTACTCATGAATGCCTCCATTGAAAGCATGACACTTTGGGTTGCCCCAGCATGTTCCTTGATAATCAGGGGAAGGCTGCGGCTAACTTGATGACAAAACGGTGGGAGCAGCGGTTGATTGTATAAAGCCTGGGGAGCAAATTCGGCTTTGCTTGGCAATCTGCTTGCGGCTCCTCAGGCACATAGCTCTGTGTGCTCAGAGTGAGGAATCACTGCAAGGGCATTAGGGTAACCCTTCACATGCTACTTACAGGATTAGAGAAGAGATGTGATGACAGCTAGAGCCAGGATGGATATTTTTAGCAAGCCATGTAGTCAACACGTTTTACTTCTATTCCTACTCACAAATCATTCATGAGGATTCTTTGGCTTTTATGATTGTGACTGTTACCAAAGTCATTCAGTCATTGCTCCAAACACATTCTGGTCAATACGTGACTGGAAACTATAGTCTGAGTGTGTACAAGCTGTTTGTTTGCTGCAACTGCTGGGGAGGTTGGTTACCACAGCCACACTATATTATTCCCAGACTAGATGACTTTAACAACTGTCCAGGGGGGTATATGTGGTTCAATGACAGGAGAGTAAGAACAAGCAGTGAGTTTGAGTGGAATTAGCCAAGTAGACTCTGAAAAACTAAGCAACTGTCTTGCAGTCTGATTTGAAATTCACCTTCAGTCTTCGCATTCATGCTGGGAGTTTCTGCTTGTGCAGTTCCAACTGCAAAATGTTCTACCTCATCTTGCTTTCCTCATCAACTGTCTACCTATGTCCTCAGCGAAGCAGTCTGCATCACAGCTTGGCAGGGAAGCCCCAAGAGACAAACTGGCCCCTCTCTCATCAGAGGGTCAGTGAAGAGCCCAAACCCAATCCCAGTAAATATCAGCTCACTCACCACTTTGAATCTACAGTGAGCAGGAGCACACTGCTGCCCTAAATTATTGTTCCTTATGCTTACATTTAGAAAGATTTTGCTAACCTACAACTCTCTTAATGCACAATAAATCAATATCTGTCCTCTATTAACCTTACATATCTGAGAGCTACTATTACAATCTCCCTTTAGATTTGGCTCCTACAAACTAATTCCATTTTCTTCAGCCTGTATTCATAGGCTGTACTCGCTTGTCACCTTATCAGTCCTGCTGCTCTCCTAAGGACTTCCTCTGGTTTGGATATGTATGTTTTCCAAAGCACAGTTTCATCCTATTTCACATTTTCTTCTTCAAAACCCAGTTCTCCCCTTCCGTGACCCAGATCACAAAAGCAACAGCACAAGAAAGAAGCTCCAACCTGCTACAGTAAATCTGCCCTGAATGCACTGTATGTTTAAAATTGTGTTTATTGTATTTATTTTGTTTTACAGGATTTGTTATACCCCTAAGCAACTGCTCAGTTATTCCTATGCATGACAAATGTAGCCCAAATTAATTTTTAATACTTAAGTATAAAACATTGACATTCAAATAACAGAACCTACACATCTAAAATCTGTCTCTTTTTCCTTTTTCATAAGTAGGTTTGTGTTTTTGCACCTCTTTTTACTGTGGACAGCTGGCATTAAATGCATGGATCTAACAAAACATTTTGTACAAAACACCAATTTTCTTATGCTGGCTTTACCCCTCTACCACCCCCCCTCCCCAACTCCCCCCCCAAGACTCAATAAAAAAATTCTTAAAATACTAATTCTTCTGCATATAAAAAAAGTAGAAACTAGCTCTAGCTCATTCATTTTGTTTTTATTCTTCCCTCTGCCCTCCTCTTGAACTTTACATGGCTTTTTTTTCCCCTTCCACTTTTGTCAGCGATGGGAAATTTCTAATCGAACATACTGGATTCATCCCTATTTGAAAATGAAAAGGAAACGCATTTGCACTGAGATACACTGAGGGGCATTTGTTAAAGCCAAGGCAGAGTAGCAAAGTTCATCTCCCAGCAGCAAGACTTGTGGCACGAGGTAACTGCATTTGTCCCTTTTCTCCCAATGGCTCATTACAGCTGAGCAGGTCAGACCTGTCAAACATCGCCACATTCGCTGGGGCTATGAAAAAACAAAAAAGAAAGAAAGAGAAAAACACCCTGTACTTGGATGCAAGGGCTGTGCATCCCTTGTGCTTTGTCTGGGACAATCCTTTCACAGAAGCACAGACATTGTGAAATGGGGTCAGGAAGGTAGCAAGCCAGCTGCCTGACACCCTTTCGGCTGCCTTCCGTGACCAACGAAAGAGCAGTGACTTCAAGAACCTTGCAAATATAAGACAAGAGCCTCTGCAGGGAAAATCCCAAGCCCATGCCTGATTTTGGTCTTGCCTCAGGTTAGGGTTTGAGGTGTACATCTTGTGGCTTCAGTGGGGCCCCCACTAGTTTCATGGTGGGATGGAGAGCAAACTCAAGCTCTCTCTCCTCCTTTGGAGCTGGCATGCCCAACCCTCTGTTGATATTCATCAGCCCAGCACCACTGATCTGTTGGCACAGCACAACAAAGTGCAGCATGGCACATCGTCTCCCCCCAGCTGGCCGTCTGGGCCAAACCTTGCCTGAAGCCTGGCAGCTTTCAGCCCAGGGTAACTCCACCAAAGTTGGAGGGAGCTTTATGCCAGTCTAACAAAGAACAGACACAGGCTCGGCAGGCCTTAATGAGCTGATGCTGATCATGTAGCTGTCTTATTGAATTTGCATTTCATTAGGAGACTTCATTTGAACCACAGCTGTGAATATTTGAGGGCCTGATTGTGTCTATGGATACTAATTTGTTCAAAGATGGCAAAAAGGATACTGAGCTGCAACCCTGACCCTTTCCGCATCTATCAGACAGGATAGATCCTCCTTAAAAGTAATATCAGAGCTGTACTGACATGTTCAGGCCATTATACCGTGGTTGGTATTGAGCTACCTAAATGCCTTTTCCTGAAACTCATCCCTCCAGGGGACAGGGGTGGTGAGCTGGACCATAGCACCCTGCTTGAGCCTTTGCCTGATGAAATTTCTTCTTCACGTACTATAGCTTAATGAAGTTGATGAAACCCATGGGATAAGAATACACCATCAGGGAAAACATCCCACCTACAGAAGGAAATGCCATCATTCAGATACTGACTTCTTAGTTGAGGCTTCATTATTATGCCTGTAGCCATGTAAATCAGATTACCATACCATAATGTTCTGTAGGAATCCCACATCTTTTAACAATAGAAAGACTGCAGCCAGCAGAAATTAAACAGTTAAAAGCCAAGACTTGTGACAAACAGATGGCAATTATTGCCGCTTACTGGTAAAACCTGTTTGTATTAAAAATATCTCAATGTTTCCATTGGAACCTACCAATTAAGAGATTAAATTGTATTTCATTCACATGCAAGTGTGGGCTCACACACACACCTGGCACTCCCAGTTCCAAATTCCACCTAGAGGCTGGCTCAAAATACACCCACTGGTCGCCTGCTGCTTCACTTCCATTTATTGGGTGGGAATTCATAAGGTTTGTTTTGGGGTTGTTTTATGAGCTGTCAGGACTAAGAAATTTCCACCTTATTATCAGAAGAAACAGGAAGCTGTTGGCAAATACAGCTATTTTTCAGAGAATTATCTAACTGGGGAGTGGATCTTTAGTGATGAAGAGACTTGAAGCCCAGCCAGGCCTGTAAGGTGGATGGTATGTCGCCAAGATTTTATTCTCAAACTAGCCTAAGCAAGACGATTTTACTGGGAATTGCCCTAAGTAAACATGCTAATAGGATGGAAAATGTTAGCCCCTTTCCCTTCTTAGCCAACCAGCCGTTTCCCCTCCACCGAGGGGAGTGACTATAGGCACTAAAAGGTTTCCTGCATGTAACTGGTCAGTCTTTTGCTGCAGTCCCAGGAGCCTTTTTCTATTAAGAGGGAAGCCAAACTTCCTTGACGGATGCTGCCTTACTCCAAGCGTTACCTCTGTCACTCAGAGGCTGTAAGTGGATCTGGACAACTCCCCAGAGGACTCCAATGTTTATAAACTAATAAAGGATCTGATGTTGCCATTCTGAAAGCCAGATGTAGCTGCTGCTGAAAAAGGAGGCTTTTCTCTCCCTTCTCACTTTTCATGCCTTGACATCCAACAGAGTTCAGGGCAGGATCTGGCCCACAGTCCTTACATTGCCATTTGGGACAGTTTCATAGGAAGCAGTAAGGGCATGTCCACATAAATCACAAGCCGTGATTATAAGCAAGCCTTATAAGAAGACATGATGCCCCTTGAGTTGTGGTCAGGCACGGGGTAACTACCCAGGTGAGTGCTGCTCCCTGGCAAAGGAAAAGCGTTGGCTTCAACCAGCTCACCTGACTAAGTCTCACAGCTCTAAATGTATCTGAACATCCTCAGTCTGAAAACTCTTGTGGAATGCAGTTTCCTGGGATATTCCCATTCCTATCTGTCACCGCAGAAATCAGTGATGATGCAAGAATAGTTTTGATTTAGCTTTTTAGTGCTCCCATCTCTGCTTCCCTAGCCGAAACCAGAAAGTGCAGAAACCCATTTAAACAAGCAAATAAACAAGAACAAAAATAAATAAATAAATAAAATAAACTGTTACAGCTCTCCTAAAAAGTTCAGTTCAAGCCTGATCAGGGACTTGGCAGGAGCTTGCAAATAGCTTTTTCTTTGTTTGAACCAACCCCAAAACCCATCACACAGAAAAAAAAAAAACTCATCCTCTAATGAGTTACTTATGAGCACTGCTTTCTGGTGCCTGCACATGCTCCGAGATGGGGGGACAGGGAGGGGGTAATGAGGTGTCTCAGTGCATTTGCCACCCACCCTGCTGCCGCATCAGGAGAGTTTCTCCTTTCTCAGTCTGCTGCTTGCACGAAGGGTCCGGGAGTCACCAAGGCGACCCTCACAGAGCTCCCCTGAGACTCCCCAGGACAACCGGGCCTCCACAGAGGCGATGCCGGTGCCGTTCTCTGCTGGGATCTGCAGGGGAGGCTAAAGTAGCGCGACTGGCCGCAGAGGTGCACTGGCCTAGAAAGTTCCCAGATCCCCCACCGCAGCCCAACCAGACAAATAAATAAATAAACTATGGGGAGCATCAGCCCCCTGCCCCTTCCTCCCCCTACCCCGCAGGGGTCCAGTGAGAAAGGTATCGCCTCAGCTCAGGCCTGCTGCCACCAGAGGCCTGCAGAACGGGGCCGAGCACGCAGCCCCCTCCCCACCAGTGCCACCTCCTGCAGCCTTCGCCATAAGCGGCTTTGCACCTCTCTTTATCTCTGCCGGCCATGCCAGTTCCCCTGCCAAGGCCTGCTACCGGGGCCTGCCCTGCAGCCAGGTAGCTGTGTTCATCCTCAGGGCTGAGGGAGGTTGCACCCCACCCCAGGCATTTGGGGAGGAGCCCCAAGGTTTTTGGAGGAGCAGAGGTGCTGTTTTAGCTTCCAGAGGAGAGGCGATGTTGGCAGGCTGATCCTGCAGACAACCCTTTGCCCACCGCTGCCTCAAATGAAAACCTGCCAGACTCCATCCCATGGATTTCCTGTGGCCCCTCAGACCAGATAGATAGCCAGCAGTGCCCAAGGGTATTTTTAACCCCCCCCCCCCCCCCGCCATGTTTACAGTCACAGGTTCAGCTCTGTGCAAACACGCTTTTCTTCAGCTTGACAGAAGGGTTTTGTTGGGTGTTTCTGTTTTTATTTTCCTCTCCTCCTGCCCCTTCGGAGGTGATAACATGCACAAACAAGCTGCCCGTAGGTAGCGGAGAGCAGAATGCAAGCAGCCTTTTAAAAAAATAAAAATTAAAAAAAAAAAGAAAAAAAAAAAGAAGGGTAAAAAAAAAAAAAAACCCACCCTGTGCTACCAGGGGCCCCGTTGGTTAAAGGCTACTACACAGTCACTCTGAAGTGAGGGTTTAATGAAGTAGCCTGTGAGAGAATGGAGGGGATGGTCCCCGCTGCACAGATGGCTCTTTGTCACCGCTGACACCTGCCATCTGCTTGTTTGTCTAAATGATGTCGGAGGGGCATCGCGAGCCTCCAATCTGCTGCGCCGCCTCCACCAGCTCGGGGTGACCCCCTGACCTGCGTGTCAGACGGGTCCGGAGAGTTTGTTCTTTCCGCTCAGTGGGCCCGTCCCGGCCGTGCTGCCGGCCCCTTCCCCACCGGCAGCCCCGCAGCTGCCCCCAGCCGAACATCGCGCTCACCCCCCGCGCCCGCCCCACCGCCCGCCAACCCCTAAATCTCCTCTTCTTCATGCATATGAAAGGAGGAGGACGTGGGGAGATTAACCTCCACGGGCATGAAAGGGGTACAAAAGTTTACACCGCCGGGCAACCATTTAGATCTTTTGGGGATGCTGTTTCGCACTCCTGTGCTTTTTACTATCATCTCCTGGCAATGCCTGGGCTCTTTCTGAGGTAATTAAGAGGCCAAATTGCCCCCGATGTAACACCACTGATATCAGGAGAGGCAATTATGATATTTAAAGAATACCACTTCTTTGTTTTTCTCCACTGTGAAGGTGGACTGCTGCCTTAACATAAGATATAACATTTAGAGGTCTCCAAAGGCCTCTGTTTTAAAGGCAGAGGAAAGAGAAAAGATGCACTTTCCTGCTAGTGGTGACCAGTAGACTTTTGAGATTATGCCCTGAAAAATGACATACGCATCTAGGTAGCATTATTTTCTAAGAATATCACTGTTAAAAAAAAAAAAACCTCTTCTTAATACTTGAAAAGGGGCTTCTTAGTGTATGAAAAGTTAATGGCAGCTGTGAACAGGGACATAGCTTTCACAGAAACATATTGGAACAATAATTGTGTCCCAGGACTCTAACATTTAATTTTTAAAAAGAATGTTAAAGTTTTAAGCTATCCTGGCTAGTAGAGAACCCTCCCGTTTATTTTTAATTTGCACCCTAAGCCCACAGAATGATATACTTTTGATAAGGCCTCAGGTCATTTGTGTCAACTCAAAATATTTGGGGTGAGTGTGTAAAAAGGACCTCTTTCCCCACAGGCTCAATGAGCCGATGTCTAGGACGCCTCAGAAGAGACCAAAGTTTGCCGTTCATAGCACCACATAAATTGCACTTGATGTTATCAGTGATGTCAGTGTACACGGAAGGTGTATAATGGATATTAATTATGACTGTTATCACTTATGACTTGTGTATTGCAGCCAGGTATGCCTGAATACTTGCAAACACAGCAGCTTTTACACGTGGCAACTCATGAAATGGAAAATGGTCACTCTGCACAGCTCTAATGAGGGCAAGGGTGATTTAAACTAGCAGAAAGAATCATAATTACTGTAGGTTCAAAGTGATCTTGAAGGAGAGGAAGTTAAAATGGAGGTGGGATTGATCTACTTTCATGCTTTACTCGGCCCATTGTTTTTAATGTGTCACTTTGAACTATAAGCAAATGGCTTCACCTGATTTGCAGTTTTCTGCAGATAATTCCTGAATTTATCCTGGGTGATGGTGGAAAGTGTGCACAGTGCAAAAATAAATAGCAGGGGAAGGTGTGGCAACAACCCCCAACATCTGTAGTCTGTCCAAAAATAAACTCCAAATTAAATCTTGGATTCAAAGCCATCTCAAAGCACAGACAAGAGGAAAGGACTCCAAGGTTTGCAGAGGACCATGTGCTTTCAGGGAAGCTTGTGCTGATGCCCAGTCCCAGCAGGGCAGCTTGGTTGCTGCAGCCATTCTTCCTAGGGCAGACCTGGCTGTGGGCCCCTCTCTTGGCTCCATGGGCAGAGGGAAGCACCAGCCTTCTCACTACTCCAGCCTTCTGCCTGCCAGCAAGGCTGCTGTGGCCTCCAGCTCACATAGTCTCTTCTCCACTGCAGTCCCTGTCCATTAGCACCTGGGCTGAGCCCAAGTATGGTGCAGGTAAAACAAAGGCAAAACCCAGGCATTCCTGTGAAGACACAGAAAGACCTATAGGCTCTGTTGTCAACCTGGGGAGCCTCTTTATCCTCCTCTCCTTTGTGACAGTGCAATTTCTGAGCCCTCACCAAATGTCCACTACTGTTGCTGATGGAGAGAAAGGAGATTGACCACAAGTGCCAGGGGACAGAGCTCATCAGGCCAGAGACACCCACATCCTATACATCCACCCAGGAAACAATTAACTGCCTCAGTCCCCTCTTGGGGACTGCGGATGAAAATTCAGGATGATAATTCATGATGATAATACCAGAAAAATAAAGGGAGATTTAAAAAGTCCCTAAAAATCAGCCCGTCTTTTCCAAAATAAATCAGAAAGATAAAGGGGTATCATCCTATCGTTCCTAATTTCTGTGCATTTTGCTTTTAAATTCAGCATAGATTTTACCCTTACTGCATCATCATAAAAGGGTATTTTCACCTAGGATGCTTCTGGTTAATTGGCACATGTAAAAATGTTTCTTTGTGGAACCCATTCCTGACCCAAGTGTTGTCTGAGATCTGCCTAGCTGCCTCATGATGGGTGCTTTTCCCTGACCCTCAGCCAACACCACAGTCAGTAGCAGAGCCAATACATCATGTTCGTCGGCAAAGTGAGCCAGATTGCATTAAAACGAGGGTCACTGGAAAACAAAAAGAACCAACAAAAGTCCCTTCCTTTCTTTATTTTTGTCTGGAAGCTAAAATTTGCATGTTTTGATGCTTCTTGCCAGCTCAGCAACTCCAGAAAGCACCTAGACAGCCCCACAACACGGTAGTGAGATGCTTCAGGGTTGTTTCCTTCAGAGGTTATGGTGATAATAAGTTCTCCAACTGTACCCAACAATTTCAATATCACACTACTTTGATGAGGTGAATTGCAGACAATTCCCCTTAATTCCTCCCTACAGAAGGTAAGCTTCTCATCACTCTGCAGAGGCTTGTTTTTCTTCACATTTCTTAATCTAAAAAGTGACTTCTCAGAGAGGAACCCACAAAATGACAAATCCCCTAACTTGCCTCTCTGTCAACCTCGCATGTTTTCCTTGTTGAAGGCTGGAAAGGCAGAGAGTATGCAAAGACTGTCATCTTTATTTGGACTGAGAAGAATTCTCTTATGGGACCTGTCCTTTTTGAAACCATCCATGTCAGTAAAAAGTAACTGAAAGTGATGTTTTATTTTGCCACATCAGTGTTAGATCAAAGGCATACCAGTGTCCAGCAGGCCTGATTATGTCACATAACCCTTAATGGCACATGAAGGGATGAAATTGGTATTGTAGCACCACATCCAGAGGCCTTGATTCTTTAGCCTGGGTGCCCCATTTCTAATACACATGTGGGTCCACCTCATGACAGATTAGTGGCAGATGATGGCAGTCTTTGGTAGTGGGCATGATCAATGATGAAACCCAAGCTGTGGAGCCATTTGAGGATAGCAGACTTGTTCTGCTACACCAGCCCCCCACTCATCCCTCCTTTGCCAAATAACGTGGCTAAGCTGAGCTGGTCCCTGCATGTGAGCACTAGCTGGGAGGGAAGACAATTGGGTCCAAACTCCACTTCTAGGATGCTCATGTTGACACCAGCCACCCTAAATTCTGGAAGTAGTTGCCCCCAAAATCATAAGTTTTACTATTTCTTCTATATATTTTTTTTTTTTTTACGAATGGGTCTTCTGAGAATCTTTATTTACCTCCTTGACTGACTAGCAGAATTGGATGTGAATTTGTACGTATGAACTGCAGATGGGATTTTCATTGTACCCTTTCCCTTTGAAGCTGGGCCTTTTAATATGAATCCGAAATATCATCTTCTGAGCATAGTCAGCTCATTCAGTCTTGTAATCAAGCTTATCATCTCTCTACATGAAAACAAAATGGCCAGAGTCTCTAAAACCCACATTGGTCTCAAAACCACCATGGGTGGACAGGTATTGTGGTACTTTATAACTGTGTTTCAGCACACAATAAAACTGAACACAAATATTTTAATAGGTCCAGGAGATTACCCTCCATACATTTTAAAAGCAGAGCAAATGCCTAATCAATTAATTAAGCTTGCACCCTGATGTAGATATCACCTCAATATCTATCCTTGCAAGGATATGCACTATGGTACCCTTCTGCTCATGTGAAGCAACATTGTCTTTGGTGAGACAGAGGGCTCCCCTCTAGCAAATAGCTTCATGTGACAGAGGCCAAAGTTTTGATGTGTTTTCTGAAAGCAGCTATGGCAAACAGTCAATTCAGCTAAAAGGTCTTGGCCACAGTACATCTGTGCTTAGTTTTGGCTTAGCAGAGCAGAATAACACATGTACTTCTCTCTCTGTCCCACTCCTAACCTAAGATGGTGAGAAAAATAGCTGAATTACAGAAGTACCTACTGAACAGAAGTATCCTGTGACAGTGCAAAATCTGCACAACTGGGAATTCCAGCCAAAATGAACTCACAGGCCCACATGATTTCCTCGTGAGCTGACTTTGTGGGGATTTTTTTTGGCTTAGTTCTCGAGGCGGTTGTTTTGGTGGCTCCTCAGATCAATACCCTTTACTGATCTCACTTTGGACATTTTTTAGAATCAAAAAGGGAGAAGAAACAAGAGCCACTAACAGAAACATGGACATTTCCTTCAGGTCAGTGGCAGATTAATATCTGCAGTTACCTCCTTTGGTCGTTCCCCTCCCACTGCTGGAAAAAGGGCCAGCACCCAGTGAAATGCAATGCCACACAGTCTCTGTCACTGGCACTGCTGCTGACAGTGTCAATGGGCACATTTCTTTAAGTACCTCAATGCCTTAGGAGCTGAGATCCTGTTTTCCAATGTGATTTAAGTCATCAGCATTACCTTTTGTAGGCATATATAGCTTGCTCCAGGGTGTGCCAAGATGATCAAACAATGCATGCCTGTATTGTCTTGTGTTTAAATGTGGTTAGCCAGCCCCTGTGCCCAAGTCAGTCTCTGCAGCTCCTTAGCACAGTCACACCAGTTTGATGAGGGCTGTTCCACACTCCAACTCCTCAGGCCATAGGCAGAGGGCTGCAAAATGCCACAGAGATGTGCCTAACAGTCTCTGTACTCCACTGCAAGTTGGGAAACTCTTGGGGCATGGTTTCTCCTTCCAAAGGAAGGGAGCATAGTGATCCCTAAGGCAGCACTGCCCATCAGGGCTTCAAAGCCCATCAGAAACACTGCTACAGGGTGCTGTACCCCAGCTGCTCAGCTGTGCCACACAGGTCCCAGCACCTGTGAAGCCAGTCCCGATGCCTGCAACACTGTAAAACCATGACAGAGACTCCAGACCCTCTCAGAGAGTTTGTAAACTGCACATAACATCTCTCAACACTTCAGTTTCCTCCTTTGAGGTCAGTTACATCGAATTTGCCATCCCATAGTTCTCACTCACAGTCCAAGGTAAAGAGAGATTGACTAGTTTGCACTGTGTTCTTTGGTTAATTTAAATAATTAATGAACTATTGCTTCTTCTGTTGTTATATGACCTTTTCTTAATAACATCTAACATCTTATCAAAAAAGGCTAATTTTTCACCAAAAGCCATTATATTTTTAGCAAACCTCTGAATTTTGATGGAAGTTTCTCTTTCATTATTCTATTTCAGCCTTGGTTTCCTACAAAAAATTTCCAGCATTTACTTTTACTTTTGTTTTAAAGAATTTCTTCCCCTTCACTTGTATTGATTGGTTTGTCTTTGTCACTTCAGGCATTTTTTTGGAATTAGATATTTCTGACACTGGAATGGTTTCTTTCAAAGGATGAAAAGGATCCATCAACAAATTTCAGCAGAAAATTTAATTTTATCACCCAGAGGAAAGAAGGCACCTTCCAAGTTGTAAAGTCTCAGGCAATTCTAACCACCATATACTGGAGCAGCAGTGGCTGAGGGATGGTCATATTTGACCCAGAATTTACACCAGCACCCTGGATTTGGAAGGGGAGTTTGCTTCCATTCCCTAGTCTGATGCAGACTTTCAACATGGCTTAGTGCATTTAAGGCATTTGGCTTTGCAAATCAAACACCCAAACAGCACTGCGTATCCAAATTTCCAAGTGTCTAACAATATAGTCACAATCTTTGAAATTAAAGGAGTAATTGGCTCAAGCAAATTACAAATTGCCCAGACATGCAGCAGTGCTTAAAGATCCAAGCCAGTTGCTGTGATCATCCACACATGCACACACAGCATGGTGGGAGAGAGCTGGGACATCTCTGACCCAGAGCCATGTAATGCCATGGACCAGCATCGAAGTACCTGAGAGATGCTGCTCCCTGACCATTAACCTGCTCAAGCTCCTGCGCATCTGTAAATTCACATCTCAGCAACTGTTAGCCACTAATCAAGGTTTACTGTTCACCAATTAGTCTGACAGGGTGGAGTTGAATGGATTTTCTTTTGCCTGTCTTTAGTTATTGGACTTTTAAACATCTGTTACTGCCATACTT
The DNA here is from genome assembly GCA_025345505.1 of Todiramphus chloris collaris. Taxonomy (NCBI): domain Eukaryota; kingdom Metazoa; phylum Chordata; class Aves; order Coraciiformes; family Alcedinidae; genus Todiramphus; species Todiramphus chloris. Next base: position 8,807,634 of record JANVCC010000020.1, read on the forward strand.
CTGTTTCTCGGTTAATCTTAGAGCCAATGACATAATTTTACTGAATTATTAATATTTCAAACATATTTGTGTGGTTTATGCAGAGCTCAGTGACAGGATAAATTGCATGTTGTATTGTTCTAACTTTCTTAAAATATGTCTTTGTAGCTTTTTGATTTGTTTTTTTTTTTTAAGAAAAAAAAAAAAAAGAAAAGAAACAACTGAAAACCAAACTATCTTGTGAAACTCATTCCTGGACTGTGCTTGTATCACCAGAAGTCAATTCTTCTTCCCAATGCAAAATGAGACAAGACCACATATAAAACCAGTGGCTGTGCACCACTCATCACCACGTGGTGCAGGCAAAGTGCCCAGGATACCCAGCAGTGCTCCTATGGCTCACTGTGGCCAGCCCTGGAGAGGAGGCACACAATGTGTTTGCTACCTGTCCTAAGCAGCCTTCACCCATCAGGGCTCGACCTGGAAAGGCACTGCTCTTCATCAGTGTTCAAGGCTTGGTCTGTAACCACATTTCTACAGAGGGGACAGCAAACACACCTCCCAGCTGGTGCCCACTTTTCAAAGTCTTGTGTAACCCCAGTGCACACCATGCAGCCCCAGGATTCTCTTCACCTTGCTGTGCCTCACGAGCAGCACAGCCAGCACCCTGCTCTTGCGCAAGGTCGGCATCCCTCTCCTGGGCCACTAATTGGCTCGGATGAGCATCATGCGGCCAGGCACACACATGTGTCCCATAACCTAAACCATCTGCGGGGGTTTTAATTAACCGATCCCCAGCTTCTCTGTGCTGCCATTGAAAAGATCCCGCCCTGGCCCCAGCCGAACCTCCCCCATGCATCCCCAGAGCTCCCCTCCCCACCCAGGAATTCACAACCACAACTGTACAGCGTGGGCCCCCCGGCTCTCCGCGGCCACGCAGGAGCAGCCTTCAGCAGTCAGCGAGGAACAGATGAAAAAGACACCCTCCACATGTGTCTGTTGACGCAGACCTACAGGGTAGGCTCCACGCACAATAGATAACAGGAGGCTCCTTCTTGCAGCTGCTTGGCTCCAGGGTCTTCCACATTGCATCATATATGGAGGCGTTAGACACCCCTCCGCCACCCATCAGCACACAGCTTATATCAAAAAATGGCTGGAGAAAAAAATGTCCTTCTGTGAAGCCACATGGATGTTCACCAAGAGAGGGTTCAGCCCACTGCAACTGATGGAAAAATACAGCTGTGTCAGGTCCCCATATTCTCCTTACTCTCCAGGGATAAGAATTTACTCACTGACTGGTTTTATATTGCAACAAAGTGAAGTTTTCAGTGGATGTACTTGAATTCAACACAGTTGCTCTGGAAGCTGGAGGGAAATCCAAAGTCCCTGAGGCCTAATCAAGATCATGCTCTACATGAAGGGATATAGACACTGCAAGTCCAACAAGGCTCACAAGCAATATTTTCACCAAAACAGGAAATTTGTACTGGTGTGCTAGGTTTGCAGCTGGTATAAATGAGCACAGCTCATTAGCAAAAAATTTGGTGTTGCCTGTCCAGAGGCAGGACACTTTCACTGGAGGGTCTGTTCCTCTGGAAGTCACTTCCCTTGGAAGTCTAGACCTGCAGGATGTTTTGTGAAATCCCTTGACTATGGGGTTCCCCTCGCTATGTTTAGAGATAAGTTTTTAAGGTTTCCACTTTACAACAACAGCCTGAGATACTACTGATAAAACTACATTTAACATGGTCTTTGATGTTAAGCCCTTTCCACTTTTTGTGAGAAAATTTAAAACCTGAAGAGCCACACGATAGAGCACAAACTTTATTCTCTGCTGATGTGAGTAATGACACCATAAGCAAGTAAGCTTAGATCCATAACTTTGGCATATTTTAACAATGTAAGTGTCCAATCTTACAGGTCTCTTCAGTGCAGAGCACCCTGACTAAAGCTTGAGTTTCCCAAGTGCAAAATCTGTAAGATGAAGTCTGAGCCTGCATAAATCAGCTTTTGGACTATACCCTATTTTCTTTTGCAAGTGAATTTGCTTAACTTCACAGACTGATACTGAATATAACACCTTGTAATATACTGAGATATTTCGGAAGTAGATCTTTAAATTGTAACCAGTCTCTAGTGTATCATAGAATCATAGAATTGTCAGGGTTGGAAGGGACCTTAAAGATCATCTAGTTACAACTCTCCTGCCAATGGCAGGGACACCTCCCACTAGAGCAGGTTGCTCAGAGCCCCATCCAGCCTGGTCTTAAAAACTTCCAAGGATGGAGCTTCCACCACCTCTCTGGACAACCCGTTCCAGTGTCTCACCACCCTCATGGTGAAGAAATTCTTCCTAATGTCTAATCTGAATCAATCTGTCTCTAGTTTTAATCTATTCCCTCTAGTCCTATTACTGCCTGACAGCCTAAAAAGTCCCTCCCCAGCTTTCTTGTAGGCCCCCTTCAGATACTGGAAGACCACAATAAGGTCTCCCTGGAGCTTTCTCTTCTCCAGACTGAACAACCCCAATTATCTCAGTCTGTCATTCTGTAGATGTGAAGCTCCAAGTTGCAAGTTGCATTTGTTGTAATTTTCTCTTCTAACCATGGACACCCTTCAAATAAGGACAGTTTTGTGACTATTGCATCACTTCAGAGTCTCATTCTTGCCCCTAAGTCCACTGAGGAACATATATCCCTTACGTTGTGTTCCACAGAACACAAATAATCCTCCAACATACAGTTTCTTTGGACTGACTCATCTGCCCACAGTTGTGAAATAGAAGCCTGCCTGAACAATAGTGCTAAGCTCCATGACCACTGCATTTGTAAATTTAGAAGAGGTGGTAGTGTATCTCTTGGTGATCCCTGGAGGCCCTGCTTTGCCAAGGTACCGCCAGAAAGCAAAATCTCACAAGTTTGCTAACATGGTGGATGATCATTGCACACTCTTGAAAACTAACATTTAATAAATTGAAACCCATGCCAACAGCAGCACTGTGGTTTGTTCAGTTGTCTCAGGGTAATTCTTGGCAGCTCTTCTATTTCATCTTCCACTGGTAGCTCTCAAAATGATTCCATATAGGAGATAAGCAACATCACCATTAAATAGTCAGATAAACCGCACAGAACAGTGGGAACAGCCTTACTTGTATCAAATATTGACAGAGCTGTGTACTACTCATCAGAGTCTCAGTCTAGGGCTAGAAAAAATTTGTCTTGCGTCCACCTGTTCACAAATAGGGGCTTCCTGCATGTTTCATATGATGGAAATACCACAGTCTCTCATGGGCACCAGGGACCACTGATACAGAGAAAACAGAAGGCAAATTTTTGAATAAATGAAGCTGGGACATCAGTTCATCTGGATTTCATATGAGGTCCAGCCCTCCAACTACCAGCCTGCTCTATCCCAAAGCCTGTGATGTATAAGGGTTTTAGATACTCAACAGGTACCAAACATGGGTCTGTGCTGCAAAGTTCAGTGCTGCAAACTCCTTTGCCACCTTGGTTCATCCTGCCTGCAGTGAAGCTGGATCATACCCTAAAGGTCAGATCCCCCTACCCCGTTACCATCTGAAGTCATACCACAGACCATAAATAAGAACAGCAGTGGTGACAAGCAAGTGCTTCTGCTGGGTTAAACAGTAGAAGTAAAATCCTAGTACTATTCACTCATGCACTGAAAGCCTCTCATGACTTTGGAATTACTTACATTTTCCACTGCAGGGAGAGCAACAGCTCACCTGTGTGCAAATGTGGAAGGCTGTCCCCACAAACCAACCAGCTCAAGACTGTTGAGGTCAGGATGGGAAAGACAGTTCACCTCTCAGTGTACTCAACTCCCTGTGAATCATTCAACAGTCCACCTTGCACTCCAGTCTTGTCTTTGAATCCAAAGGCCTCTCATAAGGCATGTTCTCACATCTCTCACCAAAATCAGTGACAGCACCACACTGGTCTCACTCTTAATAAGATACAAACCTTTCCCTCAAGGAGCGAAGTCCTTAGGTTCCTGTCTAATAAACACAGGATGCATTTTTTAAGATCAGTGTTCCCAGCCATCCTGCAGCTGAGTTTTGCATGTGCCTCATTTCTCTTCAGTGAGATTTCAAGAGCAACTCAGAAGCTCTGAGTGAAGTTGAAGCATTTTGGAAAACAAACGGATATTTTTGCTGCCACTTTAGTCACTTGGGCTTTCCTGGCTGTGCACACAGAAACTGTGTTGTACTGTCAAAAATGCTTCTGATTCATAACCTCTGCCAAAGGCATGAGTAGAGCAGCATCATGAATTGCATAGCCCGCTGGCCACTGGACAGGGTTCATTGGCCTGCTGATCTGAACTGGCTGATCCTAAATTTCCACTTCCCATTGCATTCAAATACACTGCTGAGTTATTTGACTCCAGCATAGGTTCAGGGATGGTTTTTTTGTCTTATAGTTTTGTACTGACTGAGCTTTACCCACAAGATAATTATTAAGGCAAAGAGCTTAGCAGGATTCTTACAAGGATTAAACATTTATATGATTCATTAAAATATCTGCAGTGCCACTAGCTGGGATAAAAATGTATAAGGATTGTGTCATAATTATAACACCAGGCTGCAGCCCAGAAATCTCTGTGGAAACAATCCCTGAAAAATGCTGCTTCAGGATTTCAGAGCTGCATCCACTTGAAGTACATGTTTCATTGGAAATCCATCCTGAAATCCCATTGACTGGCACATCCTTGAAGTCAGGCCCATACAGAAGCAGCTAGCTTTTGGGACAGGATTAGGAACAGACAAATAAACCATTGCAATATAAGCACAGCTCCAACCAGCTATGGGGCTAGTCTCCTGCAGCTGAAGAGCCAGTGATTTAAAGGAGAAACTTTGTTGTTGCTGTTGTTGCTCAGTAGTGAATTTACCAAAACTGAGAAGGAAGAACAATAAGGAAGGGCAGAGAAGACTTAGGGGGGGTGGGAAAGGAATAGGTATTATGTCTTTTTACCCATAGAGGTCTGAGTACTCAACCAAATATAGGTAACATCAGTGTGGATCCCTCCCTCATCCTAAAGATGACAAATCCACATTTTTTTCCCACTAGGAAAGTGCACTGACTGCCCCACTGTAGCAGGTTCAAGGGAAAGGTGTTGTCATCCCCCCGCTGGCCCTGTTTGCTTGCTCTGAATACCCGCTCAGGACTAGGATGTAAATATTCATCTCTGGGTGCATGTCATCACTTCAGAGCTTGAAGTCTTTCTTGTTCATCCCATTGCTGGGAGTGTTTGGATATGCTGTTCAGAGTGGGACTGCTCCATGTGGGAAAGACACCTCCAACTACTCTCTATCAGATGATGTTCAGAGAACATATGTGGGAAGACAAACAGAAAGTCCAATTACTTGCCCAGCCCTACTCTTTGGTGTCACCACTATGTAGGAAGGGGCAGGGATACTGAGAAACCTCCATAAACATCTCAGCTTGCAGCAGCATGACTGCTATTACATCCCCTGCTGAGAAATTGCCTATTTACTCACACAGCCACATGAATCCTGCTGTTGAGGAGAACGGCTGGTATGTGATAGCACTTCATCCCAGCTTATGAGGTACATCATACTTACGAGGACACTCAGGAGGAGTAACCTGTGCTGGGACTACAGTCCATAAGGCACCAAGATAGAGGGGAAAGCATGTGGGGGTAACGTCTCACATCCTTACTTTGTAAAACACAAGTAGGATTGGTTGGATGTTGAAGACCATTCTTTTGCTCAGGGCGCACGATCATATACCAGCATCAGCAATTTTGTATGGGGAAGTATGGCACCCACAAAATCTGAAACAGAGCATTTAGTAAGAAAGAGAATTAAGTCAGAGAGGCAGGACACAGTGCTATTTGTTTTTCCTGCAAGGAAAAGGTTGAACTTCTCAGCATTATAAAAGGATGTAGACTGATAGTGATGATTTTAGGTGTTTAATGCTTGCATTTGTCACACTGCAGAGAACACTAGCATTGTCCAGAGAGCCTATTCATTTCTTTTAGTTTGGTTTTCCAAGGAGGTAGTACATGCAGTATCACCCTGGGCCATGAGTATATCTGTTCATCTGTTTGTGCATCTGCACTCAGCTGTCCTTCTCCCTCAGCAGTAACTTTTGAACCTGTTGACCAATTTCAAAGAAATTTGACAGACAATGAGAGTTCTCCAAGGTATTACGTTCCAGCACATTTTATGAAAATTGGCAGCTGGTTAGAGATGAAAAACCCAATTAGTGACCCCATGGAGGTGAAAGATGCAATGCGAACATGATTCTTATTAGGCAGTGAAGATCCTCCTGGGAAAGAAATATTATGAATGTCCACAATGGGAAATACAGATCAGGTCTTACATCTTATTAGACAGCAGAGAACCCAATGCAGGCCTCTACTAAAGCCCCAGGAAACCATTGGCTTCATTAGTTCTACTGCTCAGAGAACGGCACATCCATGATCTCCAGCCAGGGCATTTGCAGCCCTCCTTATGCACAGACAGAGGTAGAACTGAAGAGAAGGGAGAAATCAGTAAGGTAACAGTCTAGGAGGTGAAAAGGCTTCCTCCAACAGCTGCTAAATGCCTTCCCTGACCGCCTCCTCCAGTTCTGTCACTGACCTCTCTCAGCCCTCCTCCTCTTCCAGCTGTCCTGAGCATCCCATGGCTCCTCCCAGTGCTTTCATTTTGCCATCACATTGTTTTTCCCAAACCAAGGCTCCAAAACATCCACAAATAGCCCAAAATCTTCACTTTTGTACCCTAGATCTCATCTCTCATCCCTTCTTGGAAATATCCTTTACTGTAGTCACAGATGAAATGCATAATTTTCAGGCCAATTTGACCTCATTTTTGAAGTATCAGAATTCAGTTTTGCCTGCTAAGAAACCTTGAGCCAGCTCTAGAGTCATGACAAAATGAAACAAGCAAGGACATTACGTTTATGAATTAGGCTTGTCCTCAGGGACAAATTCATCCTTCATATAACATCACTGAAGTCACAATAGAGAAAATACAGCCATAATTAGTACACACTGCTTGCATTATGAGAGATAACACAACCTAGAGAAAAGTGTCTTACTCCAAGAGAAGAGAGGTTCATGCTCTTGCATCACTTTGCCATCGACTTGATCACTGCTGTTGAGCACATCCTTTAGCTGCTGCATTCCCATTTATAAAATGGATTTTATAAAATGGCATTTATAGGATTTATGCCTCAGGGTCCAGACCCTCATCTCAGGTGAACAAGCATATGCAGACTAAAATTCTGCAATTAAAGCTATGTTCATCCACAATGGCTTCTGTAGTTTGTTGTTGAGGAGCACAAGGATCATGTGTTGAATGGCACACAGCGAACTGCAGGCTCACAGTAACACAGATATCCTCCAAAGGTCTCCTTGGCCATCCTTCAGCTCCTATCCCTTGTCCTTCTTTGGGAAAACAGCTTCCTTTTTATAAATCACTCAGAGCTCCAGCCCTTCCCTCCATGCTTCTGTTCCAGCTTTCCCCCTCCCTTCCCATTCCTCAAACAACAACAAATGTTATCAGAAATATTCAAACCCCTTTAAAATAATAATTTACCTTTTAAAATGAGAGGAATGTAGCTGAGTTCTATGAGGGCAGGAACAACAAGGGAAGGCAACAGAGGAGCCCCAAAAGAAACAATTTGGACTCTTCCTCTCTGATCTCTGCATAATTATTTATCTGAGTGGCATTTGTGGTGGAGAATTATCTTGTAGAAAAGTTCTGGTAGCAGGTCAGACAGAGAGATAGATAAAAATATCTCATCACAGATATTTTTACGTCTACTCAATTAAGTAAGCATTTAGTTAATTAAACAGTGCAGTATTTGAAAACTCTGCAAATTGTGCATTGAAGTCACATCTGGCTAACAAAGCAATTCTGATATGCCACCGATGAGTGCTCTGTTCAGAAACCTTTGGGGATTTTGAGTACTGATGTGCAGATTACCCAGTAGCACTCACTGACTTATTATAGTTATCATGAGATGAAACTGCAAGGATTTCAAAGAACCTTTCTCTGTGGGTCCCAGCAAGCCCTGGGACACAGTTGCAGTAGTGATGCTCCTGGAGTGAACAGAGGGACTTGTGTAATTCAATAGAGAATGCTCCAAGAAAATGCTGCTGTCACTGCACAACTCTCACCAGCTGTCTCCATTTGGAAAAGACAATCTTCATTTTTTTAAAGCAAAATATTTACAATTGTTCCAGTCTGTCCCTCCAGAATTCTTCCCCCTTGCATATGGATTTTCATGGAGCTACAACATAGGAATCTGATGATCCCTCCAACTGTCTCCATCACTAGCTGTCAAATGTTGGCCGTCACAACTGTGCATGCTTCTAGACATAGACTGACACCAGTACTTCAGTTGAATGACTTTAAAGTCAAACACACATGGTTCCATACTAAGGATCTAGGGGAGGCCCACTGCTGATACAAATAAGCATCCTGGAAAGGCCCAAATGTGGAGACTAACCTGGAAATCAAACAAGGACACTCTCCTCAGTCCTTCTGTGGTTTGTGAAGTCCAGTATGCTTGCTCAGGCTATTAAAAGGCACAGAGTCTGAGTCTTATCTCAAATCGATTTTTCATTAGTATGATCACAATTATTTCACTAGGGTTTGTCTTGAGTAATGATTCAAGGGCATGCCAAGGAGGAGTGGATTAGACTCAGTGAATTTCTTCTTGGTAAAAAATAGGAACAAAGAAAACCAACTATTCACACCCACGTTTTCAGAGCTTTAAAAACTTCTTTGTGACATTCAGTTCTGGAAGTAAACAAAGGTTTGGGAAAAAGCTTTTTCCTTCCAAGCCATTTTTAATTCCCTTTCTCACTCCCCTCCCATAGTTTTCTGGGCAATTACCTCACATTTTCTGTCAATCCCTCAGCATATCTCTATCCTGCCTTACCAGTTTTCTCCTGTTTTCACCCTGGGCTGTTTGACTTATGCCATGCCCCAGAGAGATTGTCTTGGTTTAGTCACCATTTCTACATGTACCAAGCTTTGGCATCCATCCAGGAAGGCGAAATGTTGCCATATTGATTGGCTGTCCAGTCACAGGCCAAAAATACTGTATTGTTGGTACTGAGGAGCTCTAAAGGCCAAATGCCCAAACATATTCAGGTTCCAAGGACAGATCACATGGCAGATGTTGGCACCTAAGACAAGCCTTGGGCAGACTTAGGATGCTGACCTTCAAAGCTAGACTTCAAAGTCATCCTCTTAATCTGACATCCAGCTCTCAAGGAACTCCTTGGTCTGATATGACATTTCCTTGTGCACAGTCCTCACTGAACAGTTTTCTGCCCACACACTGCAAAGGCACCCCATATGAATGGGCTTATTTCTATTAAAGCCCATCTGGCAACCATATTCCAGGTAGACCACTGCCATCTTGCTTGGGAATCTGAGCTAGGGTAGTTGGAGGAACGTCTCTCAGAACAAGTAGTTTTCTCAGATAACAATAATCTCAAGTAAGTCACAGCTACATTCACTCAAAAGTTCATGTCAAGACATTCCCTCAGTGAAATAAAAATTTGCTGGCTCCCACCAGATTGTACTAGTGACTTTCAGCCCTCCAATCATTAGAAATTCATTGAATCCCATTTTTTCACATAAACAAGAGACCTAATTTTTTTGTCTGTAGTATGAAAAACTGTGTGGGGATGAAGTATACTTTGTATTTTATAAAAAGATGATGAGCCCTATTTATCTCTTCCACAGAACAGAGATAAGCAGAGACCCTTGGGAAAGTGTCTTTTCACATCTATACTCTGAGCCAATTGCAGGTGGTATATCTCAGATAAGATATCTCAGCCTAGCTAATATGCCCTTGACATTCAGTGAAGCTTATTAGCAGCCCTTCAATATACACAGAGAAAACTTTAATCTTTCCGGTCTTTTTGGGTCTAAAGACCTGAATATATGAATAAGATGAAGGATATACACTAATCTTTATTCTTCCATTCTATCATTCATTCATGTTTTGTATTAATTTATAACAAAAAGAAGAAAAAAGGATTGGTTTCTATAAACTTTTGCAAGTCCAGAAAACAAACAAGCGTACTTTTCTTTGGGTATTTTCAATGGAAAATTTGATCTTTCTCATCTGCAATGAGGGTGGCATTTAATCTCAAACTGGAGTTGTAGATTCTGGCATTTGCTATACAATACTGGGGAAGATGAAGGGCAGAGAGAAGGCAGCCTGTTGATGTTGAATGATCACATATTGACAACATGGCATTGTTATGCTTGGGGAGGGGCAGAATTATGGACCCACCACTGGTGCTGCTAGGTCTGGGATGCTTTCTAGCCTCCCAAAAGCTGCCAGCAGTGTGATGGAGCTGTGCCCGCTGTCATTTGACTGTGCACAAGATTTTAATGAATGGTTACTGGTTCAGCAGCATCTTCTTATGTGATTGCAAATGAATCCATACTCCTCCAAGATGCAATAAAGACATAGACCGGTAGGGACCTATGAGAACCCCTTTTGCTCTGACACTCGCATTCACTTTCTACACAAGGGCTGGCTGAAGGAAACACCTTCATGCCAGCTGCAGAACCAGAAGACCTAGGATTTTGTACCTAAACAAGGGCTGGACTTACTTCTTATTTTATTATAACCTAGCAAAAGTTACACATATTTCCAGCAGCCTGCAGTGTGTGCCAGCTGCACGCTATACCCAGCCAAGCACCTTTGCCGAGGCACCCCATTGCCACACTGTGCAGCTCAGGAAAGCCATGTCTGCTGGCCTCTGCAGCATGCACAGGCAGGAAATCCTCCAGTTAAAATTTCCTCCAGCATTTCATGTTGTGCTAGTGTCATGAATTCTGTATTAGCTTTCCTTAGCTACAGAAGTGTGTGACAAGATGTGGCTGCATTCAAGCTACGGCTCAAGTTTCCAGCCGGGAGAGGAGCATGTCCAGCTGACACAGCTCAGAGCAACTGCAGGCGGCAGCTTCATCCTAGGCTTGGGCTTAAGCATAAACCCCAGTGAAAAGAAGAAATAGTTAAAAGTTACCCATAATGTTCTTTCCTACAGCACTTTCCACTCTCCAGTGTCACCCTGAGGAAGAAATAGAATATATTCTTGTACTGTCACAAAAAAAGGAAAAGAAAAAATACTTAGCAATAGATTTTCTCTTACGTGTGTGATAAAAAAAAAATATGAGCACAGAAGAAAAACCAACCAAAAAACCAAAAAACCCACATAAAACATACAAACAAAAAAAACCCCATAAAAACAAACAAACAAAAAAAAAAAAACCACAACAGAAGCAGACTTGAACCCTGAGATAACCTTCACTTTAATTTTTTAATGCCAAGACAGAAAACTTTCAGCTTGAACAGTCTGAGGGCTTAGAGCTAACACTCACCTGGGGTAGCTTCCCACCGTGCCATGAAGTCAAGCAAGTTATTATGCTTGACACCAGCTGAATGTCTGCTTTCTCCCAGGACATCTCCATGTTTCTCCCTAGAGAGGAGAATCCATAGAGGCAACTGCCATTAGATACTGCACATGCCATCTGCTAAATAAAACAGATACAAAATTCCTAGGAAAAAACTGACAAAGCTGTCATGGCAAAGATCATCACCTACATGGATGTGAGACTCTGTGTATGTGAAACTGTGGCTTAGAGTTCAGGAAAGGACTCCAGATTAAGTGGGATATTTTTTCCCTCCCTGCCTCCCTTGTCCATCTATTAATCTGCTGTTATCTGGGGAGAAGAGCTCTGGGTGTCCATCAAAGGGGAAGAACAGAGCTGCTCTATACAATGCAAAGCTCCATGAAAGTGCAGTAGAGCTTCATCAATTTCAAATTAATTTTTAATTCTCTTTTATTTTATCATTCTACTGAGAAGTTCTCTCTCCTTCTTTCACTCTGCTTCTTTTGAGACAACATAATGATTCATCACAGCAACACTGTCAGCTGTAATAAATAGCCTTACAGTAACAGTTAAAAAAATGTTTCAGTAACAATTTGTAGGCACTTTAATCCATTAATGAAAAAGACATTGTATGGAGAGGATATAAAAGGTGTCCTTTATATCCTCTCAAGACAGCATTCCTCAAATTAAATCCTGCTGCCTCCACTATATTTCTGGCTTTGTTACCTTTCAAGGAAAACCAAACAACTCTAGCCAAATTCCTAACACTAATCTTGAAGCGAAATTATTAAATTAATTCTTACTATCTCTTTTATAAGGAGACTAAGTTTAATTTTCTTGACCATCACAAAGTTTCTCCAAAGCTGTTAATCTTTGACTGTAACTTTTGGTGTAGCACATGACAGTCTCTAACATAACATGTTGCAGCATCAGTGGGATTGAGTTCAAATGTATTACTTTCATAGCCTTGTGTATAACGACCATGGAGTTGCATACATGCATATGCTGAATGATGTGTATATACAGCAGCCTCAGAGAGGAATTTCAGAAAGCAGAGAGTAATTTCTATGTATGTCTATTATCTTCAGAAAGGAAGCCCTGGGCGGGCATTTAATCACATGTCATTGTCTGTTATGCATTCATAAAAAGATGAACAATTATGGCAATTGAAGGAAACCTATCATCAAATGAGAGGAAAAGACTATTTTTCTGAAGCATACAAATCCAGTCTTTTATGACAAAATGACTGCTTAAGACTTAAAACTGTAATCATTACCATTTGTTTCCTAAAATATCCATATCCCTTTATCTGCACTTTGAACTGAAAGCACAGAGCTCTTGAAACGTTTCTGATCTCTGAAGGGATAAAAGTATTTTTTTCCTTATCTTCCAATTCTGCAGCCAGGTAGGGGGACATAATTTTTTCTCTCTTAATGCCAAGCAAATCATCCTGGGCACAGCCTGACACCACAGCAACTGGCCCGATGCTGTCTGGGGTGCTCGCTCAAGGGCATCAGCAGGGTACCCCCACACAACTTTCTGTGGGCCATGCAAAAAAGCCCCCACCACACCCTGTCATCAGGAAGGTGGTGCTCAGGGGGGATGGTTTTGAAGGTTTAATATAGCTTCTGCGACACCTTTCAGAAGAGGAAAGGGGTGCCCAACTTAGCACAGCTGAAAAAACAAAGAGGGACAAAAAAATAAGCCATTTCCTCCAAGTTCCTCATTTTCCCTGCATTTACCAGCTGCAACCAAAGGGTGCCCCATCAGAGGTCGAAGGGTGGGAGGGAAGGAGTAATTCAGCTCCCCCCTGCTGGGGACCCAGTTCACTAGGGGAGTTCAGGGCTGTGGGTTTGGGCCCATTTCTATAGTCCTTGCTCATGAAAACTTCTTTGACAGGAGATACCTAAGCTCAACCAGGCATCCAGGTGTCTTCTGAAAGGAACTGGCAGGTTGGTAGCCTTGCCTCCAAGCTCTGTGGACTGAGGACAATGTCAGTCTGTGTTTTACAAAATTCCCCTGCCTCTTCTTCCCTCCGCTCCACCTCCTGGAGCAAGGGACATCTGCGCATCTTGTTGCCACTGGAGTAGTTGGGTCCCTTTGAGACAGCCAGGGTGCAGCACAGTTCTGGAGGCTGTGCTGGTGTGTGAGTGTGAGCACAGTCATCTCTGTGTGGGGCTGTGCAGGTGATAGCACCTTACTTCTAATCCCTCTCCTAAGACACACAACAGGGCAGCATCAGCATCCAGGCTGCATCCAGCAGCAAGGAATGACCAATACCTGTTTCAATGGGGAACCTGCTACCCAGAGATGCCTCTTCTGTGCCTGGAAAAATCCACAAGCAGCAGGTTAAATTGGTTCGCTGCTCAGCTACACATACCTCAGAGCAGAGTTGAGACCAGAAAGCAGGGGTCGGAGCTCAGCCATCACCTCTGTCTGATGAAACCCTACAGAAGCTCTCAGCTGCAGTGACAATGGGGAGCAACAGCAAACTGTTGTGCAATGAAACCAATTACACTCAACGTGCAAAAACAACACCCACTTCCTCTGTGGGCTTCAAACCGCAAAAGGCCTTCAATTATTAGCTTATTTTGGTGAAAAAAATAAACCAAAACATTAAAATCATTTTACTGGGAAGCCAAGCTCTCTATCAGATAGAATTGAAGTTTAAGCAGCTTTCTTATTAAGCTAAGAACCTCTTTAGTGTGAGCACACCAGACACCCATGGCCCTCCTCAAGGAGCATTCGAGAAACAGTAATGTCAAAGTGAGCTCTCTCTTCTTGCCCATCAGAAGCTCATTTTTGTTTTGTGGGGAGATTTCCATTCCCCCTCTGCTGCCGCCATGGCCAAGCAAGCCCGTCTGAGTCTTCCAAGCTGAACTTCTGGTTCAGCATTTCCCTGAGGATTATGTGCTGTGAGTAAGGTTGGAAGGGTGGGCTCGGGAGGATATGGGTGGGACACTGTGGCAGCAAGGAAGCCCTTGTTCACAGCTCATTCTGGGAGGAAATGGGCACTGATCCCAAGGAAATTGTTTTGTGTTCCTGAACAGTTGGAGGGGCGGCGGTACTGGCCTGGCCGGCTGGCCCTTTTCCCGCTGCTGTAAACGGCCACTGCTGCAGCAGTGCACCAGCACAGCCACAGCCTCATGTGTCCCAGGCTCTCATGCCTGGCAGCTCATGGTCTGGTGGGCAGTGTTCCCTTGGGACTCAGAAACAAGCAGCCCCCTTGGGCTCCACAGTGACAATTGCTGCTACTCGCCCCAACGGAGTTTTGCCACAAAGGGTAACCAAAGTAGCGGTGTCCCAGCTAGTCCTTCTCTTCTCCACATGTCTCCCAGAGGCATTGCTGTACACACCAAAGTGAGGAGGAAAAACAGGGACCTACCCAGAGGGAAGCCAGCTCTGCCCTTTGTATAAACCACTCCTCCACTCCAGCTGAATAAGTCAGCTCCCATCCCTTCTTCCCCCACCACTCTGTCCTTGTCCCTGCACTGAGATGTCTTGGCCACCCTCCTGATGCCAACCCAGAGACATCACTGCCGCCCCATGGAAGTCCAAAGGTGCAGCCATCTCTCAGAGTTTCTCCTGGAAATAAACCAGGGCATTTACTGTCACTTGAGGTCTGGACTGGGCTGTGGAGGAGCCCCGTGACTCGCTCTGGGGGATTAAACGTAACCTGCAAGTCCGCGGCATGGAGCAGGGAACAGGGTGGGAGCTCTCAAGGAAATATTTTGCTGAAAACAAAACTTTCAAAGCCTTTCAACAGCAGAGCACTGAAAATAGACTTCAGACTCCAAGGGAGGGGGAATGGGAAAAGGTTAGGAGCGGGGGAGAGAGGGAGAGAGGGAGAGATCAAACGATCAACGACAACCCTGGGGAAAAAGGGGGTGCAGAGGTTGCCAAAGATTTTTTAAGTCCATTTCCTGCAGGAGCTGGAGACGAAGAGGGCCAGTTTATTGCAGTTTGGCCTGAGCAAAGAGCTCTGCAAGAGGCTCTTCAGGCTCGCTCCAAACACAGTCATTCATTACCCGCTGCTGCATCCTTCAAAACAGGAAGCGTTGCCAGAGCATTAATTTATCTCTTAATCGCCGTCCTTTTGTTGCTGTGAAAAATGTTTAGTCATAGATTTAATTCCTCTCACTCCACCCCCCCTGCATCCCGACCACCTCTGATCACAAACACCACGAAGAGACAGGGCTTGATGGCTTTTATGATGTTTTTACTATAATTTAACTTTCAAGAGATCAGCTAACTGCACAGCAACAAGAGAGCTGCCCCTGGCTCAAAGTGGGAGTGTAATTCTTTGGGATTTCGCCTTGTCATTCTTCTTTCTTGCTCTTGTTATTGTCTTCAGTCCATCCTCCCCAGTCCCAATTTACTTTAAACAGATGTCTTATTTGTTCATAGCATGCTGAGGATTTGCCCTGGCAGGGAGATCTTTTTTTTTTGTATTTTGTTTTGCCTTTTTTTTCCTTAAATGTGTTTTAAATTTTGAGAAGAGCTCATGAAACAATAGCAGATGTGTTGTAGCTACAATTAATTGGATAATTAACTTAATTCATGTATTGCATTTTAGGTTTGTGTTTCTTACGCAAGGGAGTGTGTATGTGAGAATCTGGGGTGGGCATGAGCAGAGGGGAGGAAGAGAAACACTGGTTAGGAAGGTATATCAGGGTGTCCTTGCCATGGATACCCTAGCCAAGGTGCATGAGCAGAGAGGAAAAAGGAGTGAGGAGAAGGGGATGCATGTTTCAGCAAGGGCTGGGTGATTAGAGAGGCAGCCAGTAGTGAAAACAGCAGTCTGGGCTATAACATCATCCTGGGGTTCTGTTCCATCAGACATACTCACAGAGGAGCTGGGCGGTGTACAGGCACAGTCTGGGGGGTTCAAATCCCCTAGGATGGGCTAAGACTCCATGGCTCCTCTTGGGAGTCCCAGTCCCTACCACTGGGGCTGTTGGGATGTACCAAAGATGGACCTGCTCCCCCCATGGCCCCAGGACAGCTCAGCACCAAGCTGCCCCATGTTCAGAGCTTGTGTCCCAAACCACCCTGCCACAAGGCTGGCAGGACCCTTCTGCCTCCGTGTGCTCCGCCAGACACCCCGACATCTCCTTTGAAGTCGTGCATCAGCCGGTGCCTGCCCCGTGGCCAACAGTCTCAAACCCTCAGTGACCTCTCTGCTGTATGCTGTCTGCAGAGCCTGGGACACCCACACTGCCACCCAGGCAGGCCATCCATCCTTGGATTCGATTATTGTTCCTTGGTATGGAGCCCTGCCAGGCGACACCGCTCCAGCTGGGCTGCACGCCCGCCCAGTGGGAGGGTCAGGATCTGGCCCTGAGTGTTAACAGCCCTTCATGTCTCCCACTTAGAGCTTTTCCAAAGTCCTCCTGTGGCTATTTCATGTTGGTCCTGGCTGCCATCAGTCTACATGTGCAAATGCTCCTGGTGTCTTCAGAGACAGCTCTGTCTACAAGCCACCAGGGTATGTTCTGCACCTCTGAAAATATACGTCGCACCTTAGCCTGCATCCAGCCTCCAGAGAACTCAAAACTTTTTGCAAATACAAAGCTCTCAGGACAGGCACGATACCCAAAGCCCTGAAATGCAAAGAGTAGAAAAACCATTCAGAGCAGACTGACTGAAACTACCCCAGCCTGTTGAGCTGAAACAATATCAGGAATCATTTTCTGCCTTGCAGTTTGGAAATTTTTTCATCACTTGGCTTTTGGGGGGGTCTTGACAACAAAGATTTCAAAATGGGGTCAAATCAACATGGTGCCCAGTGCTTTATTTCTGACCTAGTTCTAGCTCTGAGTAGCTGAACACAAGCAAGAACAAGACTGGCAGCTCTAAGACAAATTTGGATTGGATCCTGCAGTGAGCTCCAAGCAGACAGACAGTATCTACCCAGAGCTCCCTTGACTTCCCAAGGCTGCCTGCATTGTACTCAAAGCAAGATCAAGACTTTGTCTCTTATTTACAAGTGCCTAAGTGGGAACTGAAGTTACTAACTACACTGCACGCATTTTGGAAAAACAGGCAAGCAGAGTTGCCCTTAGGGAACTTCACAGCATTGGTAGAACCATCCATCTTCTATGCACTATGGCTTGCACAGCTATCAGAGTAACAATAACAACAACAAAAAAGCATTTTCATTATAAATATAGAGGGGTTTTAATTTTTTTTTCTGTGAAATCTGCAATAGAAATGCATCCCAACAAGCCATTCACAAAAACAAAACAAAACAAAAAAACAACAACCTCAGACTGCTCAGATGAGAACAAATGATACTGCTAATTGCGGTGTACAAATGCCAGATATTGGCATTTAACTCTTAACTAAGCTAAATGCAAATGTCAGCTGGAATGACACAGTCCGGCTTCATCACACAAGGCAAGATTTCCAAGCCAGGCTCAGATGGATCCAAATTTCCTACATTTTTTCTTTTCTTCTCCTGTGGCAGCAGATGAGGGCAGAGAATGGAACTATTTAGCTTTCAAAAAGGCTGGGAATGGGAACCCACAGAGATCCTGGTTCATGCTTGACTAACGAATTACGGTAAAAACACAACATCACTAGTAGGACTATTGGAGAGAATTATACCCAGAAGAAGTCCTTAGAAGAGGCTAAAAAGAAAATCCTACTTAAACAAAAAGGGAAAATGTTATTCAGTGCAACATTTTTCTGCTTATTTCCTCCTATTTTTTTCCTACTATATTCAGTTTCTTCTGTTGTTTTTTTCTTAATTGAGGGGCTGCAAACTTGCCAATTCTTCTTCTCTCTTTCTTCTTTTTTTTTTTTTTTTTTTTTTTTCCCCTTTTCTCCACAATGACAGCAATATTTGGTGTTTTTCTGGAATCCAGAGCACCTGAATTGAAGTGATTAAAGAATAGTAGCTGAATTCAGGAAGGAAAGAAAGAGACATTTACCTTTTGTGGTAGAGGACATAGCTCAAACTCTCCACGTACCTCAATGAAATAGCTATACCAGTGAATCAAGTACAGCCTGTAAGGCTCAAGAACCCAAGGCAAGAGGAATCTCAATGCTTTAATGTTTTGTTACTGTACATTATGATTTTTAAGGCAGCTGCACCAGCCAGGGCAAGAGGGAGGGAAGCTGAGCCATGATTTATGAACACTTAGGGCTCGTATTACTGGCATCATTAATCACAACTGCTGATAAATTAATCCACCTTCTAATTAGTGTGCAAGATGCTCAGCTGAAAGTAGAGGAAATACCACAGTTTCAGATACATTGCTCTTACAGCTCACCACAAAGTGGTTCAAAAATGAACCTTAAGCACCCTGGTAGTTTCTCCTGGCAAAAAAACCAAAACCAGCCAATGGTGAGGACAATCCAGAAAGCAGCTGCTGTCCTAAAGGGGTCTCCCAGGACATGATACCAAGATGGAGCCAACCACAGTTTATAGTGCTATGGTGGCTAATCAAAAACTCGTCTCTGACCCATGCTGAAATCTGCATTCCAAACAACCACATTTGAACTTTTTCCAAACCAGTTTCCTCTAAATCTATGAAGGACATTCCTTAAATTTTAATGAAGGCCACAAATTTTCATTTTTCAAGTACTCAGAGACAGAATGAAATGACCACATACGGGAAGGACAAAAAAACTCAGTTGCTTAGCTGGGGTGATTTTTGTAATGATGAACACAGACAAAATGAATTTTAGTTCATTCTCAAACCCTTGGTGATAGCTGTATTTATACACAGAAACATGAGATGATTTTGAGAAAATAACTTTTCAAACCACATTTTATTCACAAAGGTGAATTTATATCATTTTAAAAGACTTTTAATTGCTGATTTGTGGTAACTATTTTGCCTAGCTTCATAAACAGGAGGAAATAAAAAATTACTACAATATTCTGATTTCAAATACAAGAAAACTTTCCACAGAATTCTCACATAATTATTTTTCTGTTAATTCTGTAACAAATGCAGAACACCTGAAAATGTTTAAAAATTCCCTAGACCTAAAACACTGAAACAGGAAATGTCATTACTTAAAAGTTTCAGTGGTTTCAGACCTTCAGCCTATGGCTAATCAAGGAATAT
Source organism: Todiramphus chloris collaris (assembly GCA_025345505.1). Taxonomy (NCBI): domain Eukaryota; kingdom Metazoa; phylum Chordata; class Aves; order Coraciiformes; family Alcedinidae; genus Todiramphus; species Todiramphus chloris. Next base: position 8,827,113 of record JANVCC010000020.1, read on the forward strand.
TTTCCTACAATTCAGAATTTAAAAATGTTATATGTGGAAAGAAGAACATAGGCATCTATTCTGAAAGGTTGATTTGCAAAAATAATGGTGGCTGTTTGAAAATGATCAGACTTTTTTGATTACTAGAAGCAGTCCCATTAGGAATGCATTAACAGGCAGAGTGCAGCTGAGGTGGTCAAAGGTGCATCATAAATGCAATTTATCTTATCAATTTCACTTACACATATATAATGTGCAATGTTTGTATACCTATGGGTTGCCTTATTATGTGTGTGAGGTGTAGACAAACAAGTCCAGTTTTGTTTCAGTTTACTAGTATACAGTTATTAAAATTGCTTGTTCTGTATAAACATAACTGAAAGCAGAAGTAGAGGTGGCATGCATCTGTCTATCTATCTATCTATCTACTTGAAAATATACACACAATTGTGTCAGTGCCTTAACTTCTTTCACATAATTTTGTATTTCAAAACAATATCTTGTAAGTTTATAAATAGACAGATAAATAGATAGATGAATAGATAAATCGATCAATTGATTGAATGATCAATCTTGCTTTCTTTTCCTGGATACTCCAGGAAGTCAAACTGCTTTTTCTCAAATATTTTCCATTCACTGACACTCTCCCTCTTGAGGATGTGTCAGTTAATTGAGTCTGGTATTTCCTCAATTAATATATCTAAAGTGAAAGCAGGGACAAAACCCTGCTCCCACTCCCTAATTTCTCCTTTGCCAGACCAACCTTTTCCCATACACCCTTCCCTGCCTACAGCAGTGGAGACAAAATTTATAGCACGGTGAAAAGAAGTTCCTTGCTTATCAGCTATCCTACATTCAAACAACCAGGTGCCATTACATTCACAAGTTTGCTCAAAAGTGAAAAAAAATGTGACTTTTCAGGAGCATAAGGTTGCTCAGACTTTGTCGTACCCCGTCTTCTGATAGTAACACACCAAGAAAGTAGCACATCAGGCCAAGGAAGCAGGTCATGTCCATGAGGATGGTATTCTCACAGGGACCCCTTTCTAATGTGAAATCTTCATTTGTCATCATTACCAGTTAAATACTCATTCCTGTTTTCCATCAGCAAGGGAAAGCAGCATGAGGTTTCCTTTGAGCTCTAGGACAAAACAGTCATGGAAATTGTCAACCCAGGGCAAGAACAGTTTTCATAACAGATCAGGTCTCGGTGATCTAAAATACCAGTTTTTCCTCCCTCCTCCTCCTTCCTTTGCAGGGTCTCTCCCATCGCATTTCATCAACCCCATGTAGCCCTGAGCTGTACTGGCCTTGCCAGGCTCTGCAAGGATCATTACCGGGTGCCTGGAAACTCCTTCCCAGGTTCCCAGGACCTCAGCGGTTCTTTTAAAGGATCTGCTTTTCATGAAAGTAAATAGCCATAATTTCTAATCCCTTGAGTTTCAAAGTTAAGGAGTGCTTAAAGCCTGCTGTTCCTACAGCATGGCTTGCAGTCCATTAGAGAAGGACATCCACTGTTATCTGACCTTTCAGGAAATTGAAGCGTCTCTTCTGCCGACTCTCTCATTGTCCCCAGAGAGCCACTGATGAGATCCGGTCATGAAAGAAGGGAGCAAAGAAGAGCTGTGATGTGATTTATTTTTATATTTTCCAGGGAGAAGGGAGACAGATAGCAGAGCTGCTGCACCTTGGAGCTGTGTGCCTGCCCTCACACACTGTTCATGCGCTGACTGAGGTACAAATCAGTGTGGCAGATAGATCAACAAGAGTTCAAGCTCACCAAGGACCTGTCCCTCTTGATGGAGCCGTGACGAGAGGGGCAGGGGAGAAGAGGATAAATGCCAGGAATGCATCTTTGAGAGCTATGTACTTTGCTCATGCTTCAAAGGTTGACATTTTCAATCTGCGAGGTGCAGGTATATTAGTTCTCCCATCTTCATCAGCCCTGGAGACATTTTAACATGCTGCTGACTTCTACTGCCTCTTCTGGGACTCTTCCCCTAAGATGTACCCTTACTTTACACTGACTGTCTTGCTGACTAATATCCACCTGGCATAGCTAAGCTAGTCCAGCCAGAGGTGAGAGCATTCCTTCCTGTACTGCAGCTAAGCTCTGCCAATGTTATGACTTTCATTGCCCATTCACTCTCCTGCGTTGCCCAGTAAAAAAGACCAGTTTTGCCCACACAGCTGAACTGAAGATCAGACAGAAGAGCATGGAAGACTCTTGTCCCACATTTTTCCTTTGCTTGGATAATTCAGGCTGAACTGCAAATCTTGCCTTCAGAAACCCTTTCTGTTGATTTAAAGGGGCTGCTCCTGCCAGCGGATGTTTTATTTAAGAACAGTCTGGTACATGATAATTAATGTTAAGAGGCCATGTTTCCCTGCTGAGCAGTAGTTTATGTCAGGAGTAGCTCCATTTCCTGCCCTGGGAGGGCATGGGGATGGAGGCACTGCCCTCCAGGAATAGGGAGGGTCAGCTCCTGGTCTCCCAAACACCTCTGCCACTCTGGCAAGGAATTTATTATGGGACAGCCTAATTGGATTAAATAAACACTAGCATCAGTCCAAGAGAGGCACAGAAGAGGACCCTAGTCACTGAGGGACACTAGTGGGTGCATTTATTAATTCAACATTGATAAAACCTCTGACTCTAGCTTGAATAGTGCCTGCTCTGACAAGAAGGCTTACTTTGTTACTGTCTCACTTCCCCATGAACTTCTCCCTTCTTTGTCTTTAGCTGATGTTGGTTTTACCACAGAGTTCAGATTCCTCCCTAGCTCCATTTCTCTGGCTTAGGGGATGGACGTGAAATCAGCAGGCTGAATTTTATCCCTGCCTCCCATCACATTCCCCCTCAAGCTCATCCAAAGGACACAAATTTCCCTCTCAGGACACATTTTAGCTATGTAAGACACAGAAATCTAACTTGACCCATAAGGTACTCTCCTTACAGAGCTTCTGTAGAGACAACTCCTGGCCAAAATAAGATTCACTCATACAAAATGAACACTCTCAGTCACGTGCACGCATCCATGCAGCGGTAACTATTTCTGGGCAAAGACTAATAGGGGGAATTTAAAGTCATGCTCAAATAATGATTTCCCCTGGTTTATATCTCAAGGACACAACTCCACTCTGGAGGTCAGGCTTCCTGGGGTTTAGATGTCTATCATTCTCCTAAGCATGATAACATCTTCTTTTAACAGCAAAAGTAACAGAAACTTGGGCATGGAGATGGCGAGCGTTGGTGTTTGGTTAGCATTTTGCAACACGATTATCTTCAGCAGAATGAAGCTCATTTGTGCTGAGGCACATGGGGAGGCTAAGAGGAAGGTCCAGCTTACATGGGAGCAGGAATTGTGGCACACATGTGCAGCACCCCAGTGAGCCACCCTCTACTTGTACCCTCCAGTCTTCTGGTGCACATGGTCATTCCAGTTCCCTAGCCAAGTATTTTTGGAAGGAAAAAGATAAACATGTTCACAGATCAGACAGTCACTCTACAGAGTTGGAGGTTTTAGTTTTCAGATGCTGGGGGACCTTTAAACACCTGGAGTGCCATTAATAGTGGAATCAGCACTAGACCAATTCAAGGTAGCAATTGCAGTGCAAGCAGAGTCAAATCTGCTTGCAGATTACAGTGGAAAGCTGTAACCAGTAAACATAGTGTGAGAGGGTAGTAATAGTCAGAAGTAAGTATAGCCATTGTACCTGTATTACTCAGCTATATAAATATTATACAAGGCCTAGTATCAAGTATATAAAAAATAATGCCAGATTCACAGGGCCCTTTGTCATCCCAAAAGCCTCCTCCCCCTACAACTGTCTCTTTTGTCAATGCTTTCAGTATGTCTCTTTCCAGGCACCATGAAGAACAACAGTCTAAAAACATCCCCAAACATTCAAGCTGCATCCCACAGGGAGGGACAGGAAACAAGCAGGGGAGGTTGGTGGGGTTTCATCTATACCATGCGACCAAGAGTACTATTCCTGCATCGCACCTGCCCAGAGGCATTGCTCCCTCCATGGAGATTAGCCCAGATCCACTGCTGACAATACTGAGATTTCTGTCTCTTTTTCTCCTAAATATAAAAGCATGTAGGAACCTAGAGTCAGAAGTTCACAGACTGTCTGGTGATTGCTTGAATTGATGTGAACCTTTGCTGTGGAAATTTTTCTATGACATGCTTTCTCATGAGCACACCACACTTTCAGCCTGGCTGAAAATACCACAAGAATAACCTTTCTCATAGTATTTCAGTATTTATTTTCTGGTTCCTGTCCAACCCTAAATCAGGAAGTGCAGAAGCGTGAGAAAATTTTATAAAAAGAAAAAAAGAGTTTAAGAATGGATTTTAAGTCTCAGAAAAGTTTCTGTTCTGCTTGAGCTGGAGGAAAAAGTTTTGTTCTTGCTTTATTGTAACAGGTTCATCCATTCTTAGCTACTTCTGCAAGAGTTGTCACATCACTGTGAGGCCATCGGCAGAAAGGTCAGGGGAAGCCTTGAGCCTTACTGTTGACTTTTGATGCACTACCGATTCCTCAGCCAAGTCGCTTAGGCACTTTGCATGCCTGTTCCCAGCTTCTCTATACAGATAACTTAGATTTATCTTCCCTTGAGAAGTGTTTCAAGATTCTTGGGTGAAATGTCCTATACACATGGAAAGGTTTTTTTAATAATTAATATCCCTTCTTTTTTTACCGCGACAAGTGGAACTGCGCCTGTATGTACCCCTTTAAGTCTTTAAACTGTGGAATCCTTTCATAGTGACTTAGGATATGATGTAATGTCTATGCATTGTTAACAGGACCAAAGTGTAATAAACATTCATTTTAATGAACAAAGCAAAGAGATGTAACTCAGAAGACTCACGGGGAGACGTGTTGTATAGGGTTGCCATGTTTGCATACATGCTTTCTTGACTGCAGTCAGTTTTAACAAGGGTAAAATACTATTGACGTTAAATCACATGTGGGGTTTTGTTGTGTGTGTTTTTTTTGTTGTGGGTTGGTTTTTTTTGTTTTTCTTTAAATGAGCCTCAGAATTGCAGGGGTGTTCCTGAAGACATAATGGCTACATCTGTACTAATAAGCTAAATGTGTCCAGGACTATGTGGTGGCCCCAAGGCCAACTGGCACAGAAAAGCCTACCTCCATGCTATTGAACTCTTCTCATCTTCAGAACAGCAGGGCCACATCCAACCCACCTCCTGGGAACCGGCGCTGGCTGGCGCTGGCTTCAGAGCCGTGCCAGGAATTGTTTGGGAGAGCATTAGCTGGCACCAAGCTCAGCCATGCCAGAGACCATTCGAACAATTAACAGTGCAGACATGTGAGTGCCAGGCCCTGGCGTTGTTCCCCAGCACTGCTTGATTTATTAATATCAAGTAGCCATGTGGCCTGCAGAGCCTTTATTGCTGGTGACAGTACCGGGAAAGGAGAAAGTTGGGGTTACTTCTGCAAGGCTGGCAGATAGAAAGGAAAAAAAAAAAGCAAGCAGGCTACTTGGGTTCTTTTCTTGTAAACTGCACATATTTTATATGGAAATTATTAAGAGACAGTCAAGGCGGGAGCCTGCAATGCTGGCTTGGCAAAACTGCTTTTCAAAGTGTTGCACTGTTTTGAAAAAGGCTTCATGCTCAAGAGTGCTTGGTACTGAAGAATGCCTGGTCAAAGGCATTTTACTTATTTGTATTTTACTAAAGGGATGTTACCAGGACAAAGTATTGTTCTTACAAGTCCACCCAGTCCCATGCGGTCCCTGGAACCCCATGGCACCACATTTAATACTTCTAAATAACTAGGACATTTGATACTACCACATGTGAACCCTTTACAAATAAAATGTTTTGACTGAACTTCTCTGCTTCACTGTTATCTGGATGATGTTCAGTTAAAAGCCTTATTAAATGATGCTCTAATAAGCTATGTTATTCTTTTCATGTTTTCACAGGAAAAGTTTGCAAGAAGTAGTTCATGGAAAGCAGGGAGAAGTAGTTGTGTCCCCATATAATTGCTAAGTAGTTTTTTTCCGAAAGTTCCCTGGCATAAGAGAGAAATCAGCAGTACCACATGTACAGCAGAAGCATATGACTTCCATACCTAGTGAGACAGTTAAGAAATGCTAAAGAACAGTCCTTGATACCTTATAAACAGTTGAATATGAGAAACCTGCCCATCCAACACAACACTTCACATCATTAGCATATAGGAATTTCAGCCTTTCCCTTTCTTGATGGGAAATGAAAGCTGAGCCACTAAAAAGAGAAATTGCTTAGCTTTCTTTTGTTGACACAGAAGCAGACTGACAGGCTAAACAGGCTTCTGACCCCTTCTGTAAAAAAACTGTGTCAAGAAATGATGGTCTAGGAACAGACAGCCATGACAGCAGCTTCATCTACTTACTTCAGTGCATGACCCACATTGGAAGACAACACAGAGTCCAGGGCCCCACCACATTAAGGTCTTTTCTAATATAGAACAGGCAGTAGTCTTCAGGAGCTCCTGGTGGAACAATGTGCTGATGCTGTTTCAAGAGACCTGAGTTCTTCTCCTGCTATTGCTTATTTATTTCTTTTCCTCCCTACCTTTAGGCTCAGTTTAGCAAAGCAGCATATGCTTAACCTCTCTGGATTTCAACACTAATTTAGGCCCTAGACCAGTGCTGCAATGCTTTTATGAGAAGGCATGTACTGTTAGTCAAGCCAAAGGCTGTTTCATATGTGCTCTCACTGAGAAAGAGTTTTTCAGCTCCTTGAACACATATATAAGCTTGAGCATTTAGCCCTCATTTGGAAGATGAGCCACGCTTCTAGAAACTGTGGACAATGAGCTCTTTTGCCGGCTTTGCTTTCCCTCTGCTTTCACTCTTACCTCCTTCTGTTTTTCTCACTGCAGTCAGTTCTGGAAGTGGAAGAGACCAAGGATCACAAGACCAGCTGGTCTTGTTTGGCTCCAGTCCAGTCAGCATGGGGAACCTCATGAACTGGGATAGCTTCAGCCTATGGCAAACCTGGTCCTATTTGGGAGGTCTGAAAAGCAACTGAGCTGAACTTGACTTTGTTTCTGAATGCTGCTCTGGAACTCAGTTTAGTAGAGTTTGAATGTTGTGGTACTTCTAGCATCCTTTTCCTTCTTCTCCTTTACCCAGGGCAGGCTACAGGGCTTTTACATCAGCAAACTGATGTCAATATGGTGTCAGCAAGACACAGAAGATATTCCTGTGAGTAAGAGCTGACCAGTATGGGCTCCTCTACCTGGCCCTGGGACCGAGGTGTTCTTCACAAATACTTGCTAGATTGACATAAAGCATGCACAGACAGTTGATGAACTCTGACAAATACTGTATTAATTCTTGATGATGGCTGCTTCTCTGCAAGGAATCAAAAAGTTGTTCATGTGAAGCAGACACTCATCCTCCTTGCTTCATGTCGTGATCAGCTTTAAATGTGTTTTTTCCCAGCACCTTAGCAAGGCTTTGTGGTGCAATAGGAAGCTTGGAAACCATAGGAATGTTTAAGGCCAGTCCTTCATTCATCCTGTAACCTAAAAATACAGACTGATTCCTGCAGTGGTTATTTTAGTACCAGACAGCAAACTGCTTCCTTGAGATGAAAAGGCTCAAATACCGGTACACTCCTCACAAACAGGATCTTGATATATATGGAGAAGAGTCAGACAATTTAGACTGCATGAGTCTCACACAAGTGCAGACACAAACATACACAAACATGCCAGCAAGGTGAGAAAAGTAACATAGCTCTTCATAGAAATTCCTGACTGTCATTCTGTTGAGGTAAAATAATCAAATAATAACTAAAAAAACCAAAACAACCCAAACAACAAAAAACACAACAACAACAACAAAATCCACAACAGTGGGGCTCTCCCTTGTGTTTCATCTGGGCTCTTCCTGCACTTGAGAGCTACCAGTCTAAGCATGCTCTCCCAGCCTTCCTACACCTGAAGGAATATGAGTTCATAAAAAGAATGCCAAGATTGTGTGGCACCTTAATGCAGCACTCAGTGTTTTCCCTGCTTCTTACCCTGGAGGTTGGTCCCAGCTTATATAAGAAGGGAAGGGAAAACAACACTGAAGAAAAGGTATGTTTTTCACAACAGACAGTCTATTTTCTGTTAGGTAGATAGGAGAAACTCTAGCTGTGTGTGTTTGAACTGCAAAGCGTTTAGGCTTTGTAGCAACCCTATCAGTGGACCTTCATTGAGGACGGACATAGCTTTGGGAAGTCCTAAATTCATTTTAGGTTCAACACTTTGCCATTGCCTCTGTTGCTGTCTTGAATCAATCAGTTCTGCATTTTTTTTTCTTAAATGCAGTAGTCTCAAGAAGGATATGGGAGTACTCCATGCCAAGAAATTTAACTTGTCCCTAACAGACAAATAGCCATGGATTCCAAAAGGAGTCTTCTGAAGTAAACTTCTCTCAAAGTTTTGACTCCTTGCTTATTTCCACCACTGAGATTTTAAGAAGAACTTTAGTGTGTAGGAAAGATCCATGTGCATCTGAAACCTGGTAAATCATCATTCAAGAGAATGATTCAAGGGTCCAGTTACTATTTTGAAGTCTGACAGCAATATAGATGTTATGAAGGTTCCTTAGATGTAGAAGAGGGCAGTGAGAGTTTCCAGGTGAAAAGTCGTTTCTCAACACTTTCAATATCCTTTTGCTTTTGCTCCACTGAAAATGACATACAAATAACTGAGCAAACTTGGAGGTGTGAACCTGAAGCAGGTTTTACAGAGAAGTAAGGAGGAGTGGGTGAGTGAACAGACAACCTGTTTTACAGGAAGAATAGGGGGATGATCTCTGCTGTAACATCACTGGAGTTGCCACCACTGCTCCAAAAAGGAACAGAAGCTGAAATCTCTATTGACAAAAGATTCTATTTCATGTGGAGTTCGCTACCTCTTCGGTGTTGGGTGGGATAACACTCTTTATTAAGCACAATCTAGTCCCTGTACCTCTGGAGGAGAGGAGCATCAGTACAGTTTGGACAAACACACATGACTCAGGGACTTTTATACTCCTTAGTCTCTAGTATTGGGTTAGAAATCTCACAAGCCAATTTTCATGTGTTTGCTCAGCTACATTAGCCATTCCTTCTGAGAAACACGATTGTGACATCAACAAAAATTACCTTCTTTCACACTTCAGAAAGGTTTCAATACAAATTTGTTTTGCTCTCAGGTTAGGGCTGGGCAGATGCAAGGGTGTTGTTTCTGATTTTATCCAAGCTTCTTTATTCCTGTTTTGCTTTCGTGCGCCTGTTGTCTTTGGGAGAGCATTCCTTACAGTAATAAGGTGGCATCTCCCCAGACTGCCTCCAAGCTATCACTGACATTCATGCTGCAACCCATCCTCCATCAGAGCATGAGCAATCAATTACAGATAGTCAACAGCTCCTTAGAGCAGTTTTTCCAAGAGTGAGCGAAAAATAAGAAACACTAATAATTATGTCAAGCTACCACAGGCTTATTACAAGAAAGAAAGCAGGCAAAGGGCGTAGTGCCTCAGCTGGTATCTTCTCCCCCATGGGCTCACACAGCAGCCAGCAGCCGCTTTCCATGTGCCCCTGCAGCTGGGGCATGGCTCTGGTTAGAGGGCAGGAGAGTGAGAGAGACTGTCTTGGCTGGTTTCAAGAATGGATGGCAAAAAAAGTAGCTTTTCCAGTTAAATCCTTCATTGATGTTAGGAACAGGCACAAACACCCCCATGATGACATCCCATTAAAAGTAGCAGCTACTTCTTACTGCTGTCCTTATTTCCCACTCCACACACCTCTGACAAGAAGACCAGTGTCCCTCTTCTGAGGACAAGGACACCAGCTCACCCTGTCAGCTCTACCAGGACAGTCAGCAAGCCCACATATGAGCACATCATTCATGATACATATGCAACAGGGGCTGAATTTTGTTGGTACAGGGCCCCTCTGCTTTGACTCTTCCCAGCTTGTGGGTACTTTTCCTTTACAGTCTGCACAGTGCTCATCCCGTGTCTTTTCCAACACGTGCTTACAGTATTTTCTGTGACCTCTGCTTCACAGAATGCTTTGAACAGACTCAGTAAAAACACATTTATGCCGATGCTGGCTTCTTTTGTCACAGCAGAAACAGTCCAGCTCCATGTCCTAGACCTCCTGCTGATCTGTGTGTGTTAGAGCCAGTTCAAGTGCCTTTGCTGTGCCCTGCCAGCAAGCATGCTCTACTGCTGCCCTCACACTCTTGCTTTCCTTACCACCACCACCTCACCCCCCTCCAAGTTAGGAAATAATTAGCAAAGAAGAAATAATAAAGCAATACAGAGCGCACTTCTGAGGCTTCCGACAGCTGTTGGCAGCTGCTCTTGAGCACTCCTGGTGCTGCTCAACTTCCCTAGAGAGCCACATAAGCCTTCCCTTTTCGGGTGCCTCTTAGCCTCCGCACACCTGGGCTGAGGTCAGATGGAGAGGGAGGTGCCTGTGCAACACCAACCTTTTGCAACACATGGAAACGGCAGGAGTGGGGAAGGACGCATTTCCCTCAGGGCAGAAAAAGCAAGCCTTTGCGGTGTGGCAGTGTCCCACTGCATCATGCTCTGCCATAATGAATGGGTAGGCTGTAGGTATAAGCTATAAATAGGCCCTATAAAGCAGCATACATCTGTGGTGTTGCTTGCCTCAGCCAAAAGTGTCACAAATTACTAGAGCAGTAGCAGAAAAGGATATCACAGCCTGATCAGTGCTTGCGAGTGAGTTTGAAATTTGAGGGATAATGGAGCGACAAGCTGCAGGCTGCAGAGATCCCTGGCACCAACACGGGCACCAAGGGGACACCTTCCCACTTCTCAGGAGAGGTGGCCAAAGAAGAAGACACAGATCATTTGCTACCTCCCCTCAGGTCTCAGCTTCTCTACTGACACTACAAAAGTGTCAGTAAATAGCAATGACAGTGATGAAATTTCCTTCATAAGTGTCAAGTACTCCACCACAGAAGTACAGCTAGAGAGCAAAGCAGTACTTAATTGTTGTACAAGGCCAGACATAAACAAGCACTCTAAATGGCACTGGGGAAAGGTCTTTGCAGTCCATTAGCTACTTGCTGAGCATAAAAGTCTTTGGCTGTATGGATGTACTGATAGGACGTGTTTCTTGTGTTCTTCCTCTGAATAATAAGAACAGATGAAAACATGGTCTGTAGTAAAAGCCAAGAGAGATGTTTGTAGCTGCAGCCCTGCAAGAACAGGATTTCTGGTTATGGGCAGCTGAGAAGCAGCCTCTCTGTGGGAATAGCTGTTCAGTAGCATTTCATCTCATCATCTGGTCCCACCTATGGACTTCTGCACCAGGGAGATCAGGATTTTCTGACACCCTGGGAATCTCTGTGCCAGCTCTGCACAGTTTGGATCATTCCTTGCTATACACATAACATGGCATATGTTCACCAGTTCTTACTGATGTCATATGATTACAATATCCTTATGTGATTATCAAGCTTAGGCGTGCTTGGCTCACGTTGTATCCCAATTAATTTTACCCACAAACGCTGATGTACTAAGTCCTGAAACAATGCCTACATAACTCCCTAGGGCATTGTTTTGATTCCATCCTGGAACAAGGTCACTCTCCTCTTGAATGATGGTTTTTCATTCTTTATCTTTTCCTAACAGTTGTTCTTTAACAAGAATTTCACTGGCAATAAACAGAATAATCTTCACAAACAGTTTCAAAATTTAATGTCTCCTGCTAGATGCTGTTCAGAAGCTTAAAGTACATATTTTATTCTTTTACTGCTTGTTGGATCAGATAGCTAAATATGGGTTTAATCTCTAAAGTCTACCTCTGACAACCACAGCACCCTGCAAAAAGAGATGCACAGCTAGCAAGCACACAGTCTCCAAAAGAAGTCTGATTGCATTTGCAGAGTGCCAAACTTACCAAACTGAAATTTTCTGACTGCTCTCAGTGCCCAGGCTGCATCTCTCCAAAGCACTGCATTACTGTACCCTATATGCCTCTGCAGCCAGATGCTCACACCAGGTACTGGCAGGTACCTTTCACTGAGGACAAATGGAGGATTCTTTTGAGGAAGACTTGCTTTCACCACTGCCTAACCTACTTGTCCATACCTCCCACCTGGAGGGCAGGACCGCAGATACTTTCTGTGATGCTTTTTCACTCTTTGCCTCATCAGCCCTGCTGGAAAAGGAGTGTGGCATTCTGCCTCACCCATCCTGCCTGCTGCTTCACTCAGCTGACTCCACTGATATATCATCCTCCAGTGAATATTACAGGTACATGTCTGGAGAGAGGAATCCTCCAGCCACTTACATCTTCTGAAGCTTTTCTAAGCATGTAGGAGACCAGAAAGGGAGCCACGCATGTTGGGTAGATTGTGGGGGACTACAGGCGGCTGCTGAGTGGTTCAGCTCCAGACTTTCTTTCCAACAAGTGACCTGCAAGTGAAATGTGGGAAAAGTAGTATCCAGATCATCATCTGGTATAAATCAACAAAGCCCCACTAAAGACATTAAAGCTCGACTGGTTTACACCATCTGGGAATTTGGCCGCAGGGGAGGACTTCTTAATGTTGAGTTTTTAGCCTTTATCACAGATATACATGGGAGGAAAGCTAGTGCCCTATCTGCTCTCAGCGAGCGTTACCAACCCCTACAGAGATCAATAGGAGCTCCCTGCTCACATCAAGAGCAGAATGATGCCCTAAAATTAGCATGTGTTTGAATCAGTGCATTGTATCTTGTTTGCAGATTAGTAGCACTGAGTAGATATTGAGGGCATAGGAAAGCTAGCCAGTTTAAACAAAGTAAGAATTGACCTAAATTTCTGCTAAGCTGAAACTGATCTTTTTGGATGAGAGAGAGAAGAAAAGGTGTCCAGAAATGCTCATGTTTTGATTCATTTGATTATTTCATGTCTTCTCCAGCACCTAGCTCCAGCAGGCAAGAAATAGTAAAAATTCACATACTTCGTACTTGAGCTGAATCAGGAGGCATTGGGCTTCTGTCCTTGGAACAGGCAGCTTCTCTTCTAATTTATAGACCAAACAGATACTGACAAATAGGCTTTGGATGGTTTATCTAAATCCTCCAAAGCTGTGCCCATCAACCAGCTATAAGCTTGGACAACTCTGTGGTTAGTCCAGAGTGTCTCAAAAAAGACAGATCACATTTGCTGCGTAGCATTTCACATATCCCTGCACTCTGACTCGCAATCATATTCTAAATAGCAAAACTGAAAGAAATACGGAGTGAAATGAAAGGAAACATGTTTATTCTTTATATTTATGATAGCAGTAAATTCCCTTAAGGCACTGCCTTTTCTGTTTAATGGAGGAGGTATCAAATGTGGGCTGGGTAATGGATATTTTATGAATACAGTCTTGCCTTGAGCAACTGATTGCTTTATTATTAGGTAAAAGATTGAAGCATGCAAAAATAAGGAAGTTAAAAAAAAAAAAGAAAAAAAGAAGACCATGAGCAGTCCATGATTACCTATCAGTTTCAGCAAGCTAGTAGCTAAATTACAATTATAATAGTTTATGTCTTCAATACACAGCCTTTTCCTCTAGGAACATTTTTGTAGTATTTTATAACTTCTGTGGCTTATAAAAGAAAAAGAAAATCTCACACTCTGCTTTGTAGTTTATCTTTCTTTAAACCAGCTAAGAACTTTTCTTTTTTTTTTTTTTTTTTTTTGTCATTGTATATTTCTGTTCCTGGGGATAATATTTTTCTTGCTGGAAGAAGGTAGAGGGTGTATGCAGAAAACTGCTTCCTCTGGGTCCTACTGCACTTCCTCCATCTGCATCTGAGCCAGGAGTGAAAAAAACCCAAAACAAGCAAGCTGCTATTTCACAATGCAGAAGTGTAAGCATTCTTGTTGGTCACCTAGTTGTACCTTTTTCTTGTTTATCATACGGATATATCTTTTTTTTTTAATCTCACATAGTCCATGGGATTAGAGATCCAGTGAAAAGAAAAACTAATGAGATGGACTGTTTACTGATGTGTGGTGTTTCTGCTAGTGTATTTATCCACTGATTCCACTGTTATGAATAATACACATATTCATCATGCCAGTGCTTCAAGGGACAACGTTCTCATCCAGGTCATCTGTGCATTTTAAGTAGCCAGGGATTCCCCTGAGATCTGGGACTAAAGGACTAAACTTATCTTTGGTGTAAACTGTACCGAGATCAGTGAAATCACTGAGACCTGGGATGAATCTGACCCAGGGAGAGAGACTCTCAAGAGCTCCATTTAATCTCCATCGCAGCATGGTTTTCCCCAGGAATCTCCATAGCCATCCATCTCTCTAACACACATAATAAATAATTTACTCGCAGATATAAGGGAGCACTTTGCTTCAATCTGCTAATGATCTTAGCACTGAAAAGGGCTCTAGCGTGCTTAAACCCTCTTTACATTGCCTGAGAGACTCAAAGTGCCTTTATGGTAAAATGAGATGACAAGAAATAAAGAAGAGACAGTACAGAGAAGCATTTTGAATTATGGAAAAACTACTTATGTTCTCCACCTCTTTATGGCACATTTGTGGTTTCTTTTGTACTTAGAGTAGTTGTCAGCATTTCCACTGAAATTTTTAGGTGAACCTTCAGCTTCTTAAATACCTAAGTGAGATTCATCTCAAGTCACCTTAGCTGTCTAGTCAACAGAGACCAGCACTTCTGCAGGGGTCTCTCTCTTTCTGTATTACACATGTTGTCTACAGGGTTTGCATAGAGGTTTTGATGGCTAAGGATGAGTGAGATGAACCGCATTCCTAAATATCTGTCTGAACTCATCCCTTTCTCATAGATTTTAGTGTCACCCTGTCACTTGCTTTGCATACTCCCCTGAACCATGTTGAAGGGGCAACAGAAGGACCCTGGAGTCTGGCTTCAGCCATCTGCCAGTGCGTCCCTGCAGATACCAAGCCTGGAAACAGGATACAGTTTCAAATAAAAAACATCATACATGTTTGTCACAGGACAGAAAGCATTTAAAAGAAACACTGAAAAGAAATGTCAAGTCAAGATAGGCTTCAGCTCCAGAGACCAGTTTCTGGTGTTGTTTACATCCTGGCTTAAGCCCTGATAAGTACGCCAAGTACAGCAGAGATCATCTGAGTTAATATCTTTGTAGCAGAGAAATGTGCTTGCTGCAATCCTTTCCTCACTTGCACGGGGTCTGTCTTCAGTCTGACCAAGCCCCCTGTAACACATATTTGAGGACTCTCGTCTCTAGCTTAAAATGACCTGGATGCTGTCTCTTCCTACTAAACACTGTTCCTGTCTAGAAGCTTCCAACATATGGCAGTCTTTCATGATAGCTTTAATAACTCTGGCTAATTTCCTCATGCCCTTTTTATTGCCCTAAGTAATTCATTTCCATTCATGGCTCTGGACCTTTTAAGAATTGATTTAAAATTAATATATGAATAAAACAGTATAAATAATGTATGGTTGCTGTATTTAATATTAATAGCCCTTAAATTAGGAAAAATTGCATATCTGCAGATGATTTGCAAATGGACTATGAGGCCACATGATTAGATTGCAAGGAGAGATATCAAGGTTGCCCAATGTTTCCCATCATAAGTGATTTTTTTAATTTCTGTTGCCTACAGATTTGTCAGACATCCCTCCCACAGAGATTCTTTTGAGAATAGACTTTTGCCTCAAAGTGAATTATTCACTGCTATGCACATTGTGAAACAGATCTTCCAAAGAGCTCAGATGTTTCCGTCAATGAAACAAGGGGGAAAAGAATGGTGTTTGCTGACGTAAGACAAGCTGTGTGAGTGGAGCTAGTAGCACCGTGCTATGAAGCAAGAGCTGGGCAGATATGTAGGCAGTCTTGTGATGTCCCTGTGAGAATTACCCTTCTGCCCCATATCTGGCCATGTAAATATGCATTTGAACCTACCAAGCACAGATGTGCTGGACCATCTCAGTAGACATTTTCTTGCAGAGGTCATGCAGCAACCTCATGCTAAGGAGTTTGTCTTCATTTCTGTACATCATGGCAAGACCAAGATCTTATAGCAATGGTGTGCCCCTGATTTGAACTCAATGGGAAGAGGGTCAGACCAAGGAGAGCCATCATAATGGACGAGGACAGAGGGTAATGGACGAGGACAGGAGCCAAGGTGGAAAATATGATCACAATCTGGAAGGGCAAGAACCAGAAAGTAAACTAGGAATTAGAGTTCTAATGTGGCAAGCAGACCAGGATTCATTAAAACTGGGAGCTAAGGAGCATGAGATGGAGAAGAAGACGCTGGTATGGACAGTGCCATTCATGGAGATGCTGAATTTCATACCTCTGAGGAACTCAGTGTGCCTTCACCCTCCTGTCTGCACCTGTGCCACATGGCTCATGCACACTATGGTGTACCCAGAGCTTCTGCAGCACCGTGACCTTCCCCATTTCCCTTCCAGGAGCTCAAGGAAACAGAGACCTGGGGGTGAGGTTTTGTTGCAGCTTTCAAACATACCTCTTTCATATGCTTTTTTAATCTGGAAGAGAAATCACAGGAAGGACCTGGTTTTTAGCAAAGGAGCTCCCATTCAGAAAAGCCACCCTCTTTCGGCCTCACCCTCCACAAGGATCACACATCACTTGCCTTGCTCACTGCATAGCTCTGTCATCACACAGGTCAGATGAGCAGGGCTGGCTGGCAGGGGTGAGGACTGAGGCGCAAAAAGGCTGAGCTCAAGGAGACCAGCATCTGCAGGACACATTTTGTTTCCAGCAGTCAAGGAGTTAATACTGGTCTGAACCCTCACACAGGTGTAATGAGTCAGGGCTGGGACTGATGGCTGTCATGGAGGGAATACAGGAAACTTTCACTCTTTAGGAAGGAAGACAAGAGAGAGAGGATTGTTTCACACCCGATGAACACAGGGCTCATTTGTCCATTGGACCAGGGATTTCACCTCGCATTTGAATTGGTCAAACGCTCCTTTTTTTTCATGCATATCCAGTGTGTTTTCCACCACCACAGACACAGCCCTGTGGAAGACACCTTACTGCCCTGAAAGGTTTTCTCTCAGGAGCTTTTTCTTACCTACTTGTTCAGTTGTCATCTCACCATGAACTCACAGTCCCCTGGTCAGATTCAGTGTGGACAGAAGATGCTTTATGATATATTCATAGCAGGGAGGTCCTGTTCAAGCTTCAGCAGCAATATCTGGGCTGATAGAAGCAAAAAGGTTGCTCAAAAGAGACTTTATGTGTCTCTAGTGGTGGATTTGTGAATCGGTTCTTAATCTTTCTGGTTGTTTCTGATTATTTGTGTGTCTGTGGAAGGAGAGAGCTGGTACTGAGATGAGTGTGGTAGAGTCCAGAGGAACCTTCTCCAGACTGAATGCGTGCAGTGAGTGACCTGTGGGTGATCAGTCCTGCACTTTTACTCATCTGGATCCCTTCTCTGCTCTGGTCCCAGTTTTACAATAGTCTCCCTAAGATGGTGCTTATTCATTCCTCAGTTGGCCTACTTAACAGTAAGCAATTTCCAAATATCCCTCATCGTGTCAGGAAATTCCCAGGCTCCCTGAATGTGTGTGTTACATACTGTTCACTTACGATAGCAGCCTGGCTTTAGAGAACAAATTCTGTCATTGAACAATGATACTTCATCAACACTTTGTTTGTCTACACAGCTGCCTGTGCCACAATTCATCTCCAGTGTGTTTAGCTAAAGACGCAGGACTCAGCTCCTTCAGATGAAGAAAAGGACAGATATAGCACTCCAGCACCAGGAGATAAATGATCAAAGACAACAAGGTATGCCTGATTTATTTTAAAGTAACACATAGGATTTAACCAGTTGTAGTGTCAGACTCTACAAAAGAGTCTGTCTATGTACTGCAGACTGACAGAGCAGTCATAGAAGTAGAGAAATATTCACCAAAATCTCCCGCGAGCCCAGCTTGGATTGAATATTAGCTCAAAACCAGTTTTGCAAACCCATTGGCAAGGTAAGTGACTGCAGAAATGCTAGTGCTTGTTGCTAGAGAGGCTGTTGCCTTTGTAAGGGAAGGCTGGGATTAGGGAGGGAGAAACAGACAGATTCTGCAACTCTGGATCTGCAGAAGGATGCTGAAGGAGGTTAGATGGATGGGCAGCTATTTAAGGAATGGAGGAGCTTATGGCCACAACTGCTACATCTGAAAGGCTGATTTACAGGCCAAGAAATAGTCTGATGGGCCACTGACATCAGGGAACCTTTTTGAACTAAGATGAGTGGTGTGTAGTGTAAGACCATGTATGGGACAAGGAATATACCCAAGGAGAGTAATCCTGAACTACAAAAAGAGAGGTCCCATCCACATGCTATTAGTGTTGTCTCTAAAATAAGGTCAACCAGCTTGAATTCAAAAATACACCAAGACCTAGCTTGTTAGGGATGTGTAACTTGAGTTGCTGACTTTTGATGGGGTCTACATTTAAAGGTACAGCTTCTGGTTTTACTTACCCCAGGTCAGCCTGGTAAAAATACTGGTATTTTACCAGGGCAGCAGAAACAAGGAATGGATCCAAAACCTGAGACACAGTTTTGCTTTGCAGAGAACATCACATTAATCTCCATACAGATGACACCTCAGCAACTTCTGCTCCCATTGGATTTGCAGGTGGCTTCCCCAGACTCCAGCTGTTCCAGGGCAAAAAGCCTCACAGCTGCTGGGGAGTCTGGACTTGGACCTGCTCAGGAATTTAACTTGGTGCTAATGGCTAAAATGCAAGGCTGGAGGAAGTCAGGCAGAATAAATGAGAGGATCACCAGCAGGATGCAGCAAGCTGGAGTGAGACAACCTGTGACAAGGACTAGGGAAATGTAAGCTCCTGGTGGGGTGCCCATGGGTCTGCAGGTGCAGTCTCCAAGGGGGGGATGACCGGCAGCCAGAGCAGCGCTCATCACAAAAATCATTAACAAGGAACCCATTATTTACTGATAAATGTGGCAAAGGCAGTTCAGGAGCAGGCCAAAAAAGTAATGCATAAAAGGGAGAAATGGACAACAGGATCTGTCTGGGCATTTCCCAGATGAAATGTT
This sequence comes from Todiramphus chloris collaris, assembly GCA_025345505.1. Taxonomy (NCBI): domain Eukaryota; kingdom Metazoa; phylum Chordata; class Aves; order Coraciiformes; family Alcedinidae; genus Todiramphus; species Todiramphus chloris. Next base: position 8,846,174 of record JANVCC010000020.1, read on the forward strand.
TTAATTTTTGAAGCTGGACTGACCAGGAAACTCTGTATTTTCTCGCCAAAGGGGAGGAAAGAGGCTGGCTGAGAAGGGAGGAAAGAGTAAGAGTCACACTCTGATCCAGGCTCCCACAGGAGATGGTGCAGCCTGGTGGGGCAAGGCCTGGCCTCACTGGAAGTTTAGACAGCAGAGCAGTTTCAATTGTGCCCCTACCCCATCCCTGTGAGCCAAGCTTGCTTTCCCTCCAGATTTCCTTTGTTTTTATCTAAAGGGCCGGAATCAAAACAAATGGTTTCTGCAGCCTCAAAACAAGACATAGTCTATATTTAGACATGTCAGAAATTCTGAACAGTAGACTCAAAGCACTGTTGTTTCTATTTTTCAGCATGGCTAGCAAACCAATGTATCTGTTATTTACTCTTGTCTATCCTTACTGTCACTTGGGAAGCCCAGGTTAAGACAGCAGGGATAAAAGGTAGTGAGACAGTCTGCTCAAGTTAGTACATCTAAGTTAGAGGTGAGCTTAAATCTACAGGATAAAAGATAAATCTACTGCATAAAATCCACCTTAGTCTTTTTGCTCAGAGATAATTTATAAGGGCAAAACAAAGTAAACTGAGAAGACCCTTCTCAGCCCTTGCCCACGTTGTAACTGATGTCCAAATCCAAACCCTAACAAGGTGAGCTCTCCAGCAGACCAGTGGAGGAACAGGCTTTGCTGGAGCAGCTCGATGGGGGTGAAGCAATTACTCCCTGCGTAACAGTTCAAACTCTGCAAAGGTCTGCTACAATCTTTCTTACCAGAGGAAAACATACACTTGTACAGAGAGACCATCACCAAACCTGATTCCCCAGGGCACAAAGGGAAGAGACGACCACGACCGCTGGGTGCCCAATTGCCACTGTGGCTTGTGATGTGTAGTACAGGGAGAGTGGTGAGCTGTGCAGGCCACCAGAGAGGCTGAGACCCTTCACACACCCCTCCCATGGCACAGCCCTCCCGCAGCAGCATGGTTTCAGGACCTGAGGCCATATATGGAGAGGAGAGCAAATGCGGAGAGCATGACTGTTTAAATGCCTGAAGCCTCAATCTCTGCCTCTCCAGCTGCTAGGCGTTCTTGGAAGTTACATGCTGCACTTCCCACGTGAGTGACATGCTGACACCCAGGATACTCATCAAGGCTGAGAAACAAAAGAGAAACAATTTGTAAGTTGCTGAGATGCTCAAACTCTGCTGCAGTTTGGAGACAAAATATGTGTAGGAATTTCTCAATACTTACTACAGAGTGATGGACAAGGCATCTTGGCAGCAAGACATATTAGGAACATCCTAATCTGTGAGGGAAAATAGGAGTGTGGGAGCCAGGTTTAAACCAGAGATGGGAAATGCTGCAAGCCACAAAAATCCAGACAGTTTGCAGGGATGGGGTCTGCAAGATCACAGCTTCCTGCCAGCCTATGAAAGTCACACTTCTTGTCTTCTTCCACTCCTCCAGTGTGCCTGACCTCACTTTCTCCCTTCTACTGTGTCCCTGGTGCTGCCTAATGACCTACCAATCTTCTAGAAACCTCAGAAGTTTAGTGAGAGCTGCAAGAACGAGGTCTTCTCCACCTCTAGCGAAATATAAAAAGTCCATGGGGCAGGGTGTCAGTGGTGAGGACGACAATGCAAAGTTTCAGCATCCAACAGGGATGGAGCAGGCATGTGGCTGAGAGCAGTTAGGATCTGATGGCATCGAGGGAAACATGGAAATACAAGGCACACTGTAGTCTTTCCAAACAGGGGAGCTTGTTTGGAAGGACAGAAGTGACCACATGCGAGGACTTCATGCGAGGGCAGTACCAGAAGAGTTATGAGAGCCAGGGCTGTCTCCATCTGCACTCCCTGTGGCATCACCTGATTAAGATCTCCCTCAGATACAGCCTCACATTTAGCAAATTACCTGGGTCAGCTGAAGAGCCATTGTGCCATACCTGGAAATACTACACTCAATGCCCAACCCATGAGACTCTGGGAGCTGTGCACCATTTCAAATGCCAATCTCAAAGCATGCACGCAGCTGTGGAGACCTTCCTGCTCAGCCAGGCTGCTTCCTAAGGGAGGTTTTCTTTTCTTTTTTATCTATTATGTGAGGCAAAGAAGTTCATTTCACAGCCTGCTGTGCTCCCTTCCTCAAACAGCCAACAGTGCCTCACGTTTTAGCCAGATATTTAATGGAAAGCAGCACCCTTTCAAGCCTACCCTCACCCTGCGTGTGCAGAGCCAGCTATTATTGCCAGAGCAAAACAAGTAGTTTCTTCCCCCTGCCCTGTGGCTGTGCATGCTGAGTCTGGTCCTTCCTGCCTTTGCGAGTCCCAAAAGAAGAAGGATTGAATGCAAATACCTGAGCTTTTGCACTCAGGCCCAGAAGCTGTCCTATTCCATAGCTGCTGGAATCTCTGCCTCAATGTTTGTAGTCAACAAGCGTGTCCTGTAGAATGTCTTCCTCAGCATGGATATGCATTGGACATGGCCTTGCCTTTAACATGACCTAGTCATGCCTTTTGCCTGAGTCGGTGTGCTTTTTTCAAAGGCAGAATCTAAGCATTTTCTGGCACTTTAAAGCATTCGTCATCCTCTAAAGTTCAGTTATTTTGCCATGGGGCTTCAGGGCAGTCTGATCATGATGCAGCAGTTCGGCTGCCTCAGGGCTGCAGATGCAATCTCTCTCCATTTCATTCAGGTCTTGTTTGTGGTCAAACCTCTGTTCATGATGCATGCAGATGAATGGCAAGCACCCACAGGAATGTGTCTAACCAAAACATGCCCTGCCAGATGAGCGGGAAAGGGATTTTGGAGCAAAAAGGCACTGGGTAGCAGCCACCACCTTTCTTGCTTGCTGCCCAGCAAGGTCTCTGGCTCTGCAGTCACCCTCAAAAGCTGTGGGCAAAGTCAGGTGGATGCTGCCTGCAGAAACCAGATCCCACTTCCCCAGTCGTAGCCATCAATACCCAGCAGAGATGCTGAAATTCACCTGGACTTCAGGCTGCCACAGACAGCAGGGCTGCAAACATACAGATGCAACCTTGCCAACGGTTATGCTGGCAGAACTGCCATGACAAGCTCTCCATCATCACTGTGAAGCAGCCTCACACTCGGTGGACGATACATTCCTCCCAGAAGGCCACTTTGGCTGTTTTTGAACGGCTGCCTGAGCAGCATGAGACAAAATCATGGCAGAGATGGAGGCACAACGGCCCAATGTTATTGACTCCAGCCAGCGAGTGGGCAGTGTAATCTGTCTGCTTTTGTTCCGTTCGCTTGGTGGTGTGCTCTCATTAGCCCCCCACCAACAGTCAACCTGTCAGCAGGTCTGCGCTCCAACTGCCTGACCTCTGACTTCGACTCATTCTTCCACAAATTAATTTCCCAAATTGACAAATTAAAGTGCACAGTATGCCCAAGGTCACTAAATCACACTGGGTTCTGGTAAATGTCAACCAGCGTTGGGGGGGGGGGGGGGGGGGGAAAAAAAAAAAAAGGGGGGGGGGGGGAAGGAAAAAAAGGAAAAAGGGGAAAAAAAAAAAAAAAAAAAACCATGCACGTTTGAAGGAAATGGAAAAAAAAACTCTGAACTGTAGTTTCTGATTTGCAGACGATGCTGCGTGAAAGCAATTAAAATTGAGGCTGACAGCTCCCCCAGCACACAAGAAAGGCTGAAACATGGCTGGCGGGAGGCCTGTGCCCCATCAGAAGGTCGACACAGCTACCCAAAAATGGCCTCGACTGGCCCAGGAAAGCAATGTCTCTGTGAAGGCCTGTCTGGGTCCCATCTATTTCACTTGCCATGCCATCATGCTAGCACATCACAATTAAGTTCTTCCTGATTCCCATCAGTTGAATGGGAATCCCAATCAGTGGCTAGACACCGATGCTGGGTGAGCCAGTACACACAGGTACATAGGGAGAGCATGGGAGAGCAGATTGGCATCGGGAAGTGCTGGGGAGTGAAAAGCATTTACTATGGCACCAAGCCCCATCGAGCCTCACGTGCCAGCCATGTTACTGGGAGGGACTTGCAGGGACATCAATCCCAGGCCATTGCTGCCACCATCACCACATTGTACAATCCTTCCCACAGACCAAGTGAATGCCTTTGTGCCATACTCCCTGCCCAAAAGCGACCAGAAAGCCTCCAAGCCTCAGTGCATCCACAGGTTTTTTTTTTTAATTTATTCATGTGCCAGTGTTTCCTTGCTTTGAATTCACACTTTCCTCTCCTTTGTATTTACCCACTGCTGTATTTAAAGAGAGCCGGCATGTCCCCTCTCAGCCACGACTGGCTGGGTGATACAGGACAGAACTGATATGATGGGCTCCCCACTCCCCTGATGCTCCTAATAGGCCAGCTCTGCACCTGCACCAGCAGGGCTTCATCTTTCTTGACCACGGCAGACATCAGTGCTCCAGGGGACATCTTGCCCCACTCCAGTGGCATTAATACTTCCCTGCCTCTTGGGAAGGCTGTGACTCATATGGCCTATGCTTGCATTTGTCTTTTTCATGGTGGCATGATATCTCTGCTTCTTAGTTACCCCCATCAACTAATACGCCCAAGTCTTTCTCTTCTACGCTTGTTTCAAGCTGATAAGCTTCCAGCTTATAGTGGAAATTCATGTTATTAGTCCCTAAGTGCATGACCTTGTACTCTGTAATATTGAATTTCATCCCATTTATATTAGTCCAGTCCTCAAGGTCAGCCAATGCTTCCTGTATTGTACCCTGATCTCCTTGCATAATAACTATGCTCCCAAATTTACTGTGAACTGCAAATTTCATCCATGCACAACTACCTTTCTAGATGATGCCACTGCTGAAAACAATAAACAGAATCAGTCCCAAGATTACTCCTTCAATAACTGCATAAGAAGTCCTCCTCCAGCTTGATCACTCTCACAACAACACCACCTGTATTCAGCCCTTCCTTAGCCAGACCTCCACACATTTTTCTTCTACCTAACCCCATCATCTCCCACAGAACAAATAATTTCCCCTGTGGCATCATATCAAATGCTTTGCTGATAGCCAGATAGATCAGTTGTGTTTTCTTTACCAGGAAAACCAATTAGCTTTCTTTGATAAGATATCAGGTTCTTCGGGCACAATTCACCTTTGATAAAACCAGGCAGCTTACAATCTCGCTTTCTATTTGTCTCCTTTATACTTTCCCGTAAAGACCCCAGAAGTGTTTGCCTCGCACAGAGTGCTGACGAAAGTACACTGTCTGTGCAGACAAAAGCAATGAATGTTGTCCCATTTGTGGTGTTTTGACTGAGCAGGGCACCAGAAAGCAAGCACTGTTGCAGTGATCCTTCCTTTGCCCTTCTTTCTATGGCCCTTCTTGAATGGTATGGAAGTAGCATCATTTGGCACAACCCCTGTCCAAGTCCAGGTATGATACCTGGAGTAGAATTTAACTACACTACCAAAAATTGGTGTTTATTGCAAACAGTAAGGAGCAGACTAAGACCAAACTCTCCCATTTCATTCTACCACCTGAGCAAAGCACTTTGCGATCCTGCTGAAATATGTAGAACTGTTCATGAAGTAAATTATTACTCTATAAACTGGGTTCAGTGGCTGACATCTGGAACAATTTCATTGTTTGCCTGAATTATTTCTATTCTCAGTATGGACAGGGGTCAGCAAATATGAGAACCTGGGTTACATTTGTTGTCCTCATCATTATTGTTGCTTATCAGAGCATCGTCCCAAGGAGATATGCCTTTAACAGGCTCCACTGTAGGCTTGCCACTTTTCAGACATACTGTCACTGTCATCATATCGTTCAGGAAGTCATTAACAAGCAAAGAACTGGGGGTTTTACTTCAGAAAAAAAACTAATCTACCAAATAGTCCTGTATATTTTTATATGTTTGGATAAAAGGTGGTGTCGTCCTCCTAGATGTCTGAGGGGAATTCTTACACACGCTGACTGCCTTGCACTGGCACGTACTCCCGGTTAAAGACGAGACAAGGGTAAACTCCTAGTCATAATTCATCTGAGCACGGTGAGGCATGTATGAATCTGTTCATGTCACATGGAAACCGCCTGCTTTCTTATTCCTTAGTCCCAGATGGTAAAACGCATCATAAAAGCAAATTCTCATCTGAATAATTTTGTTGCATTTGTGGGTTTTTTTACTCTGATTTATCCTCTTCCCTGTAACAATGACATTGCATCTCTCCAGCTAGCAGTTCATCTCATAAAATCTGTTCTTCCAAGTAAAAAATGATCATGTCATCCAGAAGTCTTAATGTTGCTTTTAAGACCACTAATTGATTCTGCTGCTCTGATATTTTCTTGCAAGGCATTCCAGAGCCTAGGAACATTAACAGGCAAATGCTCTGGCACCAGCTGTCTTAAACCTAAATCTGGTCTCCACCAAAAGGCTGGCATTAGATGTCTTCTCATTTTACATGTTTGCATTTTTACAACAACATTCCACAGTTTTGAGTCTACTGTAGGTTGGCTGAAGAGTCAGCTTTGTGACCTACAAGCTGAGTCTTACCCTGAGAGAAGAACAGCAACGGCTGTGATAGAAAAGAAAAATCTAAGTTGTATTTTTGTATTAACTCTGGAGAGTGTACATCTATGGATGCATCTCCCAGGACATGGACATGAAATAATGAAGCCATGTTTTTTATTCTCCTGGGCCCAGGGACCTGTCTAACCTAAGTAAAGGAGGGTGTTTCATATGCACATTGATTGAAACACATGAAAATGCTCCCTTGTCCTTTTAATACTGCATGCCGCTGCACTTTTATTGCTACTCCTCATGACAACGATGTCCTCCTGTGTGCTGCTCTTCCACAAACCACACTGGGAAAGCTGGGAAGGCAAACAAAAGGCAACATGAAATCTACTAAGCCAGCACATCTAGAAGTCCCAGGGTGCTAACCAGAATCACCTCTCCAATCTCATAATGCATAGTGATTTTAATTTAAGAGAGATTAAGCCTCACTCCTTAGACCTGGTATCCCTTTTCACAAAGCATAGGAAGCAAAAACCACAAACCACAGAGAATGTAACAAAATTCAAGTAGGCTACCAGTTTAAACCTCTAGCTTGGAGTTGGCAGGGATACACTCTAGATTTACTGTGGTGCATGTGAGATTAGCATTTCGACCTGTTTATTTCACAGCACTCCGCTGGTTGTGATCAGAGTCTACACATGGGACTTGCCGCTTTCAGTGTTGTAAAATAAAGCGTGGAAAAGCAAGTACAAAAGTCAGACGCAGACACAGGAATGGCAGGCAAGATCATTTATTATAACCAAAACTTTGCACTTCATGTCACCAAGTGGACTTGTCAGTCTCACATGCATAGCCAAGGAAATCAACCCTAGACCCCAGAAATTATGCTACATATCATATGACCTGCTGGCATATTAATACCCTTTCCTTTTTAAATCTTTACTCTCCCTTCGGAGCCTACCCTCTCAGTGGGGATCAGACTGACACATTATAAGCTCAGTTTTCTTTCTGAGCTGACAACTCGTCCAGGAAGAGCTGGCTAGGATGTCAGTCTTTGGAGGATACAGAGAAAATTCCAATGTGGAATTTGCATATCATCACTTTCCTGGAAGGTATCGTAAGAAGAAATAAATACTTCTCTCTTCTAGGGCAATACCTTCATATTTTACCCAGCATATTGCAGTTGAAATAAAAAAAAAACATTTGCACTGAGTTTCACTGAGTGACATTCTTTGCAATAATGCTGAGCTAAGAGAAAGCCAGTGCAGAGACAGCCGCTCTGGGCTTCTCCTTTTTCCCTTCTCCCCACATCTATTTATGGAAATATTTTGAAATTGCAATATAGTCCTTATTTTAGGTGACTCCAGTTGTTACCTTTGGAAACGTTCCTGAAAGAATGCCTAAAATAAAGAACTCCATGTAAAATCCAGTCTAGAAAGATAAATTAGGAAACAGAAAACCTGAGAAACTGATTAGTTGCTTCCACCACCTTCCCACCAGATAGATTCTGATCACAGGAAACCCATACCTGAGGTCAGTATTGGCTAGCCCCGTTACTGGAAATGCTGAGGGTTTTTTAAGCAGAGTAGATGATTACATAATTATGGCAATATGTTGTCTCCTAGTTATACCAGAGTGATCATCCTGTGAATATTTTTATTATGCAATAGAGACTTAATTTCACAAATCACATTGTAAGTATACAATACATGGAAACAGAATTAAATAAATTCAAAGAAGCAGCTACATCTTGAGACCAGAAGACACATAACCATGCCAGTGAACTTCTCAAGGTAGCCCTCACATAGGAGCCCAGACTGACTGGTGACTGCAATACATATGCCTCTCTTCTCCACAGCTGGGTTCCCGAGCTCAGCAATAAGAGTCAAGCCCATATACAGGCCAGCTACTACTGGTGCTTCATTTAAAAACAAGTCTTTGTGTGATGTCCATCATCAACAGAGAGACGAGTAAATATCTTGTCTTCTAGGGATGCCTGCCCTCAGCCAAGAGAATAGGACCTCAGTAGGTCTAGCAGGCAGCCCAGTAATGCGTGGAGGTGGGAAAAGCAGCACAAGCAGCCATGGAAGGAACATGCTCAAACACAGAAACTTTGAAAAGACAAACTGCTTTCTCCTGCTGAAGAACAGATGTGAAAACAGGGGTTGTTTACACCTCCTCAGCAACCACCATGTTCCACAGTAAATCTTGTCACAATACAGTCTTCATTGACCTAGACAAATTTACAAGGGACAGGCCATAAAAGTTTTAAAAAGTGAAGAAACTGGAAAACCACCTACATCCTGTGTTTATTCTATGATCTGCCTGTACATGTTTCAGAGCTTCTTTCACTCGAAACTCACAGGAAAGGTATTATCTCACAGAGACTTACCACCAGGACAACAAGCTTTTTAAGCTTATCTCAAACTTGTATCAGCAGGACAGATGGAGGATCAGAAATGTATCAACTCTTTTCTCCCAGCTTTTGTGAGCAAATTCCTTTCATCTAAAAGTTACTCGCAGAAGTAGTTCTGGGTGACTGTTTCCAGAGGCCTTGCTATTTTCTCTGGAGAGCAATGTCCACGTGATCACAAGATTCCCAGTCTTCTTAAAAGACCAGAGTGACATATAAGAAGGAGGGACTGCTGTGTGTCCAAGAAGAGTTTCTTGGGTTTTGCTTCTCAAAAAGAAGGTCACTTTTCAAAAATGCCATGTGCTCAAAGTTAACTCCATTCCTCTGTGTCCTTCTATCCATAAAGAGAAAGTAAGCAAGCTGTGGCTTCTAAAAACAGCTTTAAATATAGACATAATCTTCCAAGCCTGGGACCATCGAGATGTTTTCAGTCCAGCATCTTTGAATCCACCTCAACACACTTTTGCTGCAATCCACTTGTGTCACATTCATACTGACTAGTTCATTGAGGGTCTGAAAAAAACACTTTAAAACCTCATTCCAGAGCTCTGCAGCTAACACAGTAGACTCCTACCACAGTGGTAAGAGCAGAGTTAGGTGAACAAGGACACGCTACAAGCCAATGACAGAATCTCTCCTCTCATTCACTCAATACTAGAAAAGTCCATGTCTCTTCAGCAAGCACTTAGTTAATTTTATCTGTGAGAAGACTTTTTTTTTACAAAAATTAAACAAAAAATTAATCCTAAGCCAATTCACAGAATCACAGAGTGTTAGGGGTTGAAAGGGACCTTGGAGATCTTCGAGTTCAAACCCCCTGCCAGGGAAGGATCATATAAGCTACCCTACAACCTCATCTAACCTACAACCTAATCTAACCTACAACCTAATCTAACCTAACACAGGCCACTCAGGAACGCATCCAGGCAAGTTTTGAAAATCTCCAGAGAAGGAGACTCCACAACCTCTCCGGGCAGCCTGTTCCAGTGCTCTGTGACCCTTACTGTAAAGAAGTTCCTCCTCATGTTAAGGTGGAACCTCTTGTGCTCCAGCTTATATACCCCTAGTCCTATCACAAGGCACGAGTGAGAAGAGGCTGTCCCTTTCCTCTTGACACTTAGCCCTCATATATTTTTAAACATTTATCAAATCCCCTCTCAGTCTTCTCTTTTCCAAACTAAAGAGCCCCAGGTGTCTCAGCCTCTCCTCACAAGGCATGTGCTCCAGTCCCTTCATCATCCTTGTAGCCCTCCGTTGGACTCTCTCAAGCAGATCCCTGTCTCTCTTGAACTGGGGAGCCCAGAACTGGACACAATTAACTGACTGGTAATGAATGTACCTTTCTTGCAGTTTCTATCCCATTATCATTTGTGGTAGAAAGAGGCCATGCCAACAGGCAGATTTAATTAGGGGGATTAAAATGCTGTGGGAAGTCCCATATCCATGACATTGCTGTTGTTCTTCAAGGACCCCTTCCAGAGATTCTTCTAATGCTGTGAAGCTGAATCTTTCAGGTGTGGGGACATATATGTTAGGAGCACAACTTTTCTCTGAAGTACATCCTTCTTCTGAGTTATTTTGAAGTTAATGTTGATAGAAGAGTCCACAGGAGCCAAGATATCAAGGGGAAATCACCCCATAAGGATCCATCTTAAGGCACTGCAATAGTAGGATGAGATCAACATTCTCAGGAGAATCACTACTGAAGAGGGAGCCCAGAGAAGCTGTGAAGAGTAAGCCATCTATCTTGCTTTTCTTTTTACCAGCTAGCATGTGAAACGCCTGCAGTTTTTAGGTCCTTTTCACACATTCCTTAGGGGTTACTCTATCTCACCAGCACTGGGGAAGCTCAAAGCAGCCTGGTGTGCCCCACATCAGAAACACAGTGCATGAGCTGCTGATCTGCATGCACTGGGACCTTACTGCACAGGACAGGTGACAGAGCTTCTAGATGTGCATGCCAGTCAACCCTACTACCCAGTAAAAATGATGTATGTGGGACAACACACCCCTGCTGCACAAATTCAGTAGGGATGCCATGTTAATGGAGTTAAGGCAGTTCAGCTTTGATTTCCTGATGCCTGGAAGCCCATCAAGGGACCACCTTAAACTGTAAACTATCAGATTGCCAACCGAACACAGTGAGTGCTCCACCTCCAAAACTGGTATGTGTAGTCAGGCTGCATTTTGTGTTTGGTTTTTGTTTGTTTTGGGGGGTTTTTTCCTAGAGGTCATAATCTGGTCTGTGATGTTTTCCTTGTACAGTAAGTTCATGTCATGTTTGAGGAGGAGATGGGATTTCAATCAGGAAATCTCTGAGCAGTAACTAAGTACTCTCAGCATTGGTTATAGTTGGCTCTGCAGTTTCATCTACAGATGAATCAACCTCAAGAATAAACACTCTGGGTGGGGCATGGATGGGTCTCCCCTCCTTGCCCTCACCCCCAGTGCTTTGAATACTGCAGTGTTTTGATTTTTAAAACATGTGTCTAACAAATGTAGCAGTGACAATGAGGAACATGTCAATCTGCCATGTTTCCTGTTCAAATTTCCGCTTTAGTTTCTAAAGTTCAAGTACGTCTTGATCTTCACAAGATAAACGTGAGCAAGTACAACAGAAGTGTAGAGAGCAGAAGAGGTGAGAGTGCAGAGCTGCAATGAAAACCAGAACCACTGCACAATGCAGGTGGACTCTGCTGGAGAGTAAGGATGGTCTGGCAGCCCCATCTCACCCTGATGGACCAGTTCAGTCAAAGGACCTACCCCCGCAGTTTTGGCATGTCTGTGAACTGCCCTGATGGGCCCCATTCTGTTCAACATCTGACAGATTTTCTATCTGCTGCCAAAGAAATGGTGAAGGTTTCCGTGGCCAAACTCTCCACTTCCCTTTCCTTCCCCAAACACATCTAACGATTATTTTAAACATGTAGAATCATAGAATCATCAAAAACCTTGGGTTGGAAGAGACCTGTAAAGGTCATCTAGTCTAATCCCCCTGCAGTGACCAGGGACATCCTCAATTAGATCAGGTTTCTCAGAGCCTCATCAAGCCTGACCTTCAATGTCTCCAGGGGTGGGGCCTCCACTACCTCCCCGGGCAACCTGTTCTAGTGTTCCACTGCCCTCATAGTAAAGAACTTCTTCCTAATATCTACTCTAAATCTACCCTTCTCTAGTTTGAAACCATTGCCCCTTGTCCTATCACTACATGCTTTTGTAAACAGTCCCTCTCCAGCTTTCTTGTAGGCCCCCTTCAGGTACTAGAAGGCCACTATAAGGTCTCCCTGGAACCTTCTCTTCTCCAGGATGAACAACCCCAATTCCTTCAGCCTGTCCTCACAAAGGAGAGGTGTTCCAGCCCTCTGATCATTTTCATGGCCCTCCTCTGGACCTTCTCCCTCCTGTGTTGAGAGCTACAGAGCTGGATGCAGTACTCCAGGTGAGGTCTCACCAGAGCGAAAGTAGAGTGGCAAAATCACCTCTCTCTATCTGCTGGCTGTACTTCTTTTAATGCAGTCCAGGATGCAACTGCCTTTTTGGGATGCAAGTGCACACTGTTTGCTCATGTCCAGCTTCTCATCCACCAGAACGCCCAAGTCTTTTTCCACAGGGCTTCTTTCTATAACGTCATCCCCCAGCCTGTATTGATAATGAGGGTTGTTCCGACCCAGGTGTAGGACCTTGCACTTGGTCTTTTTAAACCTCATGAGGTTCACCAGGGCCCACTTCTCCAGCTTGTCCAGGTCCCTCTGGATGACATCCCATTTCTCTGGTATATTGACTGCCCCACTCAGCTTGGCTTCATCTGCAAACTTGCTGAGGTTGCACTCCATCTCACTGTCTATATCATTGATAAAAATATTATACAATACTGGTCCCAGTGTGGACACCAGAGGTACACTGTTTGTTGCTGATTTCCATCTGGACTTTGAGCCATTGACCATTACCCTCTGGCTGTGACCATCCAGCCAATTCCTTATCCACTAAACAGTTCACCCATCAAATCCACATCTCTCCAATTCAGCAAGGAGGATGTTGTGTGGGACCATGTCAAAGGACTTGTAGAAGTCCAGATAGATGGCATCTATTGCTCTTCCTGTGTCCACTGATGTAGTCACTCCATTGTAGAAAGCCACTAGGTTGGTCAGGCAGGACTTGCCCTTAGTTTAGCCATGCTGGCTGTCTCTGATCACCTCCATGCCCTCCATATGCCTTATCAGAGCTTCTAGGAGAATCTGCTCCATGATCTTCTCAAGCACAGAGGTGAGACTGACAGGTCAGTAGTTCCCAGGGTCCTCTCAGAATCACAGAATTACTGAGGCTGGAGAAGACCTCTGGGATCATCAAGTCCAGCCTATGACCCAACACTGCACATCAGCTAGACCATGGCACTAAGTGCCACATCCAGCCTTTCTTCAAACACATCCAGGGATGGTGACTCCACCACCTCCCTGGTCAGTCCATTCCAATGTCTCATCACCCTCTCTGTAAGGAAGTGTCTCCTTCTTCCCCATATTAAAAATCGGTGTAAATTGTCCCTTCTTCCAGACACAAGGGACTTCACCTGACAGCCAGGACTGTTTGAATATAATGGAGAGTCTTGGCAGTTACATCAGCCAGTTCCTTCAGGACTCTGGGATGCATCTTATCTGTTCCTTGTGTATGGTCCTCGTCTGGACTCGTGTATGTTCAGGTTCCACAGGTAGTCACAAACCTGATCTTCACTTAAAGTGGGAGGGACTTTGTCATCCTGGTCCTCACCTTGTGGTCTTTTAACTTGGGAGATGTGAGAAGAGAGGTTGCCAGTAAAGACCAAGGAACCAATTTGAGCACCAAAGACAACATAAACCAGCATTTTGAGTGTCTGAACTACCTGTACCATGTCCATGGCTGCCCAGAGCCCTGCCTACCTCAGCAGATGATGCTGAGACCTCATGACCACAACAGGTCACCATCATACATTACACAAGCACACGCAGCGTCCTTCCATGCAGAAGGGGAGATGTTTCATGAGAGAAACAACAGAGAGACAATTTACTCTCTTTCAAACACAGCATTCATGCACTCCTCTATCACCAGCTCTATCACCTCTGTCACATGACTAAAATTATACCAGCGCATAAGTATTCCAGTCTCTTAGTACACACTCTTCAGTGTTTTTAGTACAAAAAGAGCAGTTTGACTCATGCATTCAATCACAAGCCAGTTCCTAGAGTTTGTGAGTCAGTTCAAATCAGTCCATCCTGACAGACTGTTGTATGATTGTTATTCTAAGAACACCTTTACTAGCCTTAAGATTAGAAATTATAAGAAATACAAAAATCTTGGGGGGAAGAAAAGAGAGAGAAGATTATTATCTATCAAGATAACATTTCAATGGTTTCAGAAAAGTGGCAGAGTTACAGAAAATTTCACTGTTTTTGCCAAAAGCTCTACTGAAAAAAAAAAGTCAGTCCAGTAACATAGAAGTAAGGAGAAGGAGATAAAATATAGAAGTGCTCTAAAGAGATGACTTTTGAGATTAAATCTCATCCTGCTTGCCACAAGCACGAGGAGATAAATTAGTCAACCAAATTCTGGCTATCACCACCTGGTTTGTATAGATAACGGCAGTTCAACTAGTATTCATTTATTCATGGCAAACTTTGAAACCAGCCAGCCTACTCTGATAAGCTGAATGACGTACTATCACAAGTTCCTCCTAACTCTTGCCACAAGTATGTGTTTCACTGTGCAGGAAGAAAGGTCCCCTTGATCACAGTGCCAGCCAGCATCTAGAATTATGTCTTCCTCCAAAGGAGGCTCAGACATTATTGCTAGTTTTGGCAGTCCTACCATTTACATGCAATCAGAGAGGGTTTCCACTGATCTACTGTCCTCAGCTGTTCTTCACAGCAGCTAGTGGACAAGCCTAATAAAGCTAAATAACCAACCTAACAAATGGGTGGACACATTTGTTTTCTACCTCAGCTTCACCAGTTGCTGTGACTTTTCCACATCTCTTAAAATCAGGACACTAGATTAAGCCTAACACTTAGGTTTCCAGGGTCATTTTGGATGTCTTTGGGTATCCAGGACATCTAGGGGAGTTTCACCCTTCAGGAGTGGGAGATGGATGCCAGGTGGGTGTGGAGAAGTGCACTGGGTGCCTCTGTGTAGGAACCACATTTCTTCCTCCCTCTGGGCTGAGCTACCAGCCTTTAAGTAACCACACTTGCTTTTCCTAATTTAAAAACACTAATGTTGTCTTTAAAAAACAAAAACAAAACCTAAAAATAGTTGTACTTCAGAATAATCTTACCTTGCAGACCTTGACAAGCCATGATTAATCATTTTCTCAGCTATATCACTGTGGGGAAACAGTAAACATCAAGAGATCAAGTACCAGGATAAAACTGCAAAGCCAGCAATGGAGCACCCAAAATGCACATTCATTTAATACACCAGCCCATCATTATTAACAGTGAACTTTCCTCTGGCACATCTTTAAACTTCACAGCACCCATAATGATGTTGATTACTAATTAGCAATGCACCAGGAACCAGCTATTGATCTTTTCATAATAACTTATCATGGTATATTTCTGCTGGGGGAAGGGAAACATCACTTGAAAAGCTGGACACTGTGACATTTGGGCTGTCAGCGGACGATCTAGCTGCCTCTTGCCTAAGGCTGAGTAGACTGATCAAGTGTCACACCCAAGGTCACCCTGCAAGCCCATGGCTCAGGAAGGATTACAGCACGGTGAGATCCTTTGCTCTTGCCCTCTGAACTCTAGACCCCATGGCTCCTCATTAAAATATGACCTACTAGATAAAAATATCCAGTATTGTTTCATTCTGGAGCAACTGGTATGTAAGATAACTACAGCCTGCTCTTGTTTTGTTTTCAGTGAACAGCACAGGTTTTCTACCCTGCCTGTCTTACTTTCATCATGCTGCTGCTGCAAAATTACATAGCTAAATTGCTTATCAAGGATGAGTGGAAATGACAATGTGCCCAATCAGCGTATATTGACATAAACACACCTCACCATATCATCGACACATTTGATAAGATCAGAACAATCAATCTGTTCAGCTGCATCTAGAAAAATCACAATCTGCCTGAGAGCACAGGAGGAAGCAGGCAGTGGGCTGGACTGACTGGGGTTAGTGTCTTTTGAAAAGTGCTGGCTATGTATTACAACTTCTGTGTGTGTGCAGTGAACAGAGCAAGTTTTGTGAGCAATCGACTCAAGGGTTCAGCTTATACACAATCTATGTATGGGGCTTAAGGAGTTATGTTATGTCAACCAAACCTCTGTAACTGTCCATGTCTGCATTTTTAACCTGTTTCACTTTAAACTTCTTTCATTACCTCACATCTGATGCAGATCAAAAGCACACGTGGCAAACAGCTACTGAGGTTGCCATGGCTCAGCTGGCACGTGATGATTTGCTGTGTCACTGCTACTTGCTCTTATGCACGGACACTACATATAAGGGAGCAGCACAATCAGGTGAAAACAAGAGTGACAGTTGAAAACTAGCTTGATCTTTTAATATTTTCTTTCTGAAATTCAGAAGGCTTGGAAAGTTTCTTTGACAAAGTAGAGATCTTTGGGGTGGGAATCAGATCTTGGGTTAGGTTATTAAACTGATGCCTCTGAAATACATTTTCACTGTGAAAAACTGGAATTTTGCTGCCTGTAACTAGAGAAACCTAAGATCCGTGCGTGAGTAGTGAGGTATTCCCTGCCTCAAAGCAAAGGACTCTTACCAGAGTCTTTAATGATGTAATAAGTGACCTTTCAATGAAATCATAAACCTAAAGCCATTGAACTTTGGGGCTCCACAGGAACTGAGTACTCAAGAGACACTCATGGCTGATTTTAAAAAAGAACTGGTATCATGATGTTTCTGAATTTCTCAAGAAGATCTTGAAAATGCTCAGTTTTGATTAAGTCTGTAATATAGCCTATGCATCATCAGTGACTTCCTACCAGTGAGGAATATTGATGGCAATTCGAAGCTCAAAAAAAGCCCATCACTCTGCCAAGAGGAGTTCAATAGAAATACACTGCTATCTGAGGACAAGAGACCTGGAAGACACCATTTAAACTGGAAGGAGATCATTCCACATTTCCAATACAAAACATTTAGGAGACTCAGGCATGGAAGTAGCTTTGGGTTTTGTCTTCCATTGCAGCTTACTGCAATCACAGGTCCACAACACAACTTTAAGCATTTTCTTTTCTTTCTGTACCTTGACATCCTTTCTCTGAAGAGAAAAATAGTAGCTCTAGAATTCCTCACTAGAGGTGTTTGGAGATTTGTTTCATGCCTTCTCAGCAACTTAAGACCTTCAGATGGCAGGTGAAAAGAAATGCAGAGGATCATTATTAAGAGGTATGGTCTCCTGGGTCGAAAACTTCTGCTACAGAAAAAAATTCTGCACTTTCCAACTGTTGTTACTTGAACTTGTGACATAGTGTGGAGCTGTTGGTTTTCTCAGCAATTAAATCTCAGCTGTTAACATTTCCAAAAGCATTCTCAAGATGGAAGAACAAACAAAAACACCCAGTGTTTGACCATCAGCAGAAGAAGCATTTGCAAGCAGGGCTTTGCACGCCAGATTGAAAATCTTCTTGATTATACCAACACATTGTGATGTGGTAGAGTCCGGTGTTCAGAACCTGAAACAAATGTGGTTTTTTTCCTTCCCATTAGAGCTGCAAGCTGCACATTCCAGTTGACAAGAAAGGCACCTGGGGTGAAAAGTGTCATAATTGGGCCTTCAGTAGCTTTGGGTTACTGACAGGGCCTCCCTCTTTCATGTTCTTTCATGTCAATCCCCTAACAGAGCAATATTGCAACAAATATACACCTCCAGAACAATGGGGAACCAGGCCAGGCAGTGAGTTGTGCCACAAGTCAGGTGCTTGCTCTTGAGACAATCTGAGGTATCACCTGAGGTATCCTCCTGCAGCATCCCGAGGGCTCTGCTGGATCCAGTTGTCCAATGCATCAAGCAAAAATTGATCTTTTATCAAAGCACATGGTTAGCAACAAGGTGAACTAACCTAATTCCTCAAAAAGAGATTGTGAACACTGTCTCAGGATATCCCAGTGTAAGTTTCTGGCTGGCAATGAGGTCACAGCTTCTTTATGCCTCATCAAAAATGTGGCCTTGTGCCACCAACATTGTCAACCGTCATTATCACTTTGACCAAGAGAGGCCAAAACATGCAAAGAGCCTCTATTTAGCCACTGTCACTGCCTCTCCCCGAGGTGATCACCCATCTTTTCAAGCATTTCAGGAAAACATTAAGCGATTCTAGACAAGCTTTGCTATCCAACTAAACAAATGACCCTTTCTGAGCACCAAGCAAAATAAGGGCTTGGGAACAATTGGAGGAAGTGCACCGAACAGAGGCTCCTGCAGCAATGATTATCATTCACTTCAGGGAGAGGGGGAACAGGGGAGCACCCTAGCTAGGACCACCCTCTCCTCTGAGGCCGGGGTCTGCTCCCATTGTTCTCGCCAGGAGCCATGCCACTGCCTCCAGCAGGAGAAGGATCAGGCCTTTAATCCCCATTTCCTCTTGGCCGAATGAACTGCAGTGTATGCCAGTGACAGCTAAATGAAGGATTCCTTTTTCCAGAGGACCGGCAACAGCTCTTAACTCATAAACTCAAGGTAATTGACATTACAAACAAGCTTTACCCACAGGGACCCCAGAGCAGTCAACAATTGTGCTTTAATGAGTAGGAAGGGAAAAGGGGGGAAGTCTTTGCACACTGCGGTAGGACGTACTAAGAAAAGCTCTTTCCCTTTTCCAGGCAAGGCAATGATTAAAGTCTGTGCACGAAACCCGTCAAGGAGGGAGGCCTTGCTGAAAATGCCTTTCTTCCTGGCTTTCCTGTGGAAAAAGAACAAGGGGGATGAAAAATGGTTATTGAGACTTGAGAAGGACGACAGCAGACAGTTAACAAACCCAAACAATAACAGAGGAAGCCAAGCTTAGATGAAAAAGTTTAGGATTCTAGACATTTGGAGTTTTGCACACAAAGGACATCTAACAGAGTTCAAATACTAGCATGAACTGCTGCAGAAGGGCAGATGTGGTGTGGAAGTGCCATGGAACTCAACAACCTAAGAAACTTGATGAACTTAAGAAAGTGTCTTGCATTATGGTCTCTCCTGTTTCTCCTGACTCAGCAAAGCCATGATCAGTTGGGAGCACTGTCAGAATTTCACAGTGACACTAGTCCTGAGCACAGAAGGGAAATGAAGCAAAAAAGCAGTACACAAGAGCATCACTGGTGGCAGGACTGCACTTGTCAAAGTTTATATGGCACTGCTCAATTTTCACTTTACTTGCTGGGCACAAAAAGGCACTCGTGCATCATAAGGATATTTTTGTTTGAATGGCTCCTCCTTCTCAAAGCCTAAATCAAAAGGAGCTGACACAGAAATTTATAAGACCTTTGTGCATATATTACACACAACATATTAACAATGTATTGGAAAGAAAATGGCATAATGAAAAATCCTTTTATTCACCCTTATCAAAATGTTAGTGTTACTGATCATGTTTCTTAGAGTAGACCACAAAGCCGATGGGGTACCTTTTGTACAAAGACAATAAGTAAGAAACCCCTGCCTAGCAGGATTTTCACTTAAATTAGGGGAGATACAGACAGAGACGCAGGGAAGCAAAGAACAGTCGGAGGTAATATTCATCAGTGACCTGGATGAAGGGACAGAGTGTACCCTCAGCAAGTTTGCTGATGATATAGAACTGAGAGGAGGGACTGACACACCAGAAGGCTGTGCTGCCATCCAGAAAGACCTGGACAGGCTGGATAGTTGGTCAGAGGGGAACCTCATTAAGTTCAACAAGGGCCTGCACCTGGGGAGGAATAACCCCTTGAACCAGCAGTGGTTAGGTGTTGACCTGCTGGAAAGCAGCTTCATAGAGCAGGACCTGATAGTCCTAGCGGACTGGTTACCCATGAGCCAGCAATGTGCCCTTGTGGCCAAGAAAGCCAATGGTATCCTGGGGTTCATTAAGAGAAGTGTGACCAGTAGATTGAAGGATGTTCTCCTGCCCCTCTACTCTACCCTAGTAAGGCCACATCTGGAGTCCAGTTCTGCACTCCCCAGTTCAAAGAGAGGAGAGGAGTACTACAAAGTTGATAAGAGGAATATAACATCTCACTTAGGAGGAAAGGCTGAGAGACCTGGGCCACTTAGCCTGGAGAAGACTGAGAGGGAATCTTGTCAATGCTTATAAATGTTTAAAGGTGTGGGTGTCAAGAGGATGGGGACAGATTCTTTTCAGTGATGCCCAGTGATAGGACAAGGGGCAACAGGCACAGGAACAAAACAAAAAAAAAGAACAAAGAGGAACACAAGAACAAAGAACCCAGGAAGTTGTACCTAAATATAAGGAAAAACTTTTTTACTGTGAAGGTGACAGAGCACTGGAACAGGTTGCCCAGAGAAGTTGTGGAGTCTCCTTCTCTGCAGACTTTTAAAAACTGTCTGGACATGTTTCTGTGCAAACTGCTCTAGGCAAACCTTCTCTAGCGGGGGGTTTGGTCTAGATGATCTCCAGAGGTCCCTTCTGATGCCTACCATTCTGAGATTCTGTGATTCTGCAATGGGCAGTGGCCTCAGCCCACCAGGTACCTAACAGCTATTGCTTTCTGAAGTTCTGGTTTTCTACAGGATTAACAAATATGCAGTCAGGACAAGCTTCACTGAATGTCAAAAGTGAGATTTAGTCACGTCTTGGGAGGTTGAGTGGCAGAGACAGGCTGTGCAGATCCAAATGACATGGACTGTTTTGGAAAGGAGGGAACCACCCACAGCTGATACAAAGGTTGTGGATTGGCTGATGATACCAGATCAATGCCAGCCAATTGTAGCCAATAACAGCAGGTTTTTTTCCAGGTTGGTAACTCATGAGGAAATGACTGCAAATAAGTAGCAAGGTTCTGATATGGAAGAAAAGGGTTAGCCTGCTCTAAAATGCCTCCAGGAGAGGGCCAAAGAAAATATGGGAACATGCAAAGGATGCCTCTGGGGAGAGGGAGAGCCAGCTGCCTTCTTAGTCACAACACACTTCCAAAAGGTATCCCAACATCTGGGCACAAGGCAGGAGATACTGTCAAGGTTTTGGCAAGCCCTCTGGGGTTGCTCTTACAAACCTCGACAAATCCAGCAGATTTTCAGTTTGTGTACACCGCTGTTCTTGGTTGAGTGTCTGGTTTTCTTTTGTCAGACTGTTAACAGGGGAAAGCCTGAATCCTGCATCTGTTCTGCTCTGGTTTGTGATGATCCAGGTGACAAGGACTATTTAACTGGTGGTCCTGCCACACAGCCACACCGTAGTAAGCAGCAAAGTGAGGGGATTCGACTGAAGAGGAGTTATCCCTGAATCCAGAAACTGAAGAGTTAACATGGCAGCACAGATAAGACATTACCTATGTTTTGAGATTAGATTAACCATCTGTCATATCCATGCCTTTGGTCTGCTTTAGCAATGCTCCCTGCCATAGCTGGATCCCGATAACACTATAACACTCTCTGATGATGGAATTTAATCAACTGGGTTGGATTTGAACTTTTTTTTTTTTTTCTGTACACGCAGAGATCTCAGTTTTTGCCAGAAAGGAAAGAAGGTTTTGTGGGTGAGCTCACAGTGGTATCACTTGGTACATGCTGTCTGCAGCTCAGCACAACACAAACGCAGCTACGATTTCCAGACCTAAATCAATGTTTCTCCTGTCAGCTCAGAGTTTGAGCTTAGGGCAAGCAGGGTCAGCTCTTCCACTGATGTCCATCCATCCTCTGCAGCATCACACAATGTGCTTCTGTCAAACAGGAGCAGTAACACTGGCTAAGGGGTGGTGTAACAAGCTTTAGAAAGCTTTTCTGGGAAGGTGAAACATTGCCTTTCACAGCAATGGAGCACAGTGCTAAATAGTCCTGTTGTGGCCGTAGTCAGCCATTCATAGCTCTCCTTATCTTAGGTAAGTCCTGTCATGTAACTCAATGAAGTTTACACTGGTTGGAAGAAGCACATTGCTCAGCACTCCAGGGATGCTTTCAACAGATACTCATTGTGGTGTTTGCATGTTGATCAACAGTGCATGCAATGGCAGAGGGCTTTTGCCTTAGGTGGGGCTCAGGTGCCATCACCACTGAGGGCAATGCCTGAGGCCCATTGCATGGGGATTCTGCAGTCTTATCATCTATTTAAAGCCCTAATGATGCACAGCCCAGACATACCAAGTTCAGTGCAAAGTTACAGCCCTGAACCCTAAGGATGCTGCTCAGACTGCCTTGGGATTCACAGCTCATGCTGTCTTCTAGTGAAATAGTGGGTTACAGTCTTATTCCTACTGTAGCTAACAGCAAAACTCATGGTGTGCCAGTGTGAGCAGAATCAGGCCCACCTTACTGAGGAAATATTTATGCCAGTAAACTATGGCTTTTCAGCAGACGCAATAGTCATCTCTTCATTCCACCAGACCTGGTAATGGCAGGTCAGTGTCAGGACCATCATGTTCACTGGAGGTAGCTAGGGCTGATATAAGACCATGACCTTGATAGCATCATGCTTTAAATACAGTAACCTGTGCAGGAAAAATCAGAGACAAATTTACAAGAATTTACAAACTGTTATACAAAAAAGACTGTGAATTGCCTAGTCCTGTAATATCGCTTTGCTTGAGACCTCAAGCTGAACCCAGACCACATTTCCAACTTTGAAAGGCCAGTGCATTATCTGCTAAGCCACCCATCCTACTGGAAAATCTTCTCCATGTTCACGCAAAAGGAAAACAAAACCCAGACTGCTCTGGGCTCGAAGCCAAATCTGAACACAATATGCATACTCCCCAACAGGCAGGGAAAGTGCTGCACCAGAGTTTGACAATTATGCACAGGCACTGATGATTGCAAACTAGGCTTTGCCACAAAAGTCTTTATGCTGATGGCCTGGGTTATGGCTTGGTTGTTTGTAAGCTGCAGGTACATTTCCTCACTAGTGTTATTGCATTCCTCCTGGAAGGGAAGGCAAAGCTGAAGTATACTAACACTCAGTGGATCAGAGGTATTTGCAAAGAGACTCTTGAAATGCAGGACACCATCTTGTTTGTTCTTTTACTCTCTGCCCTTGTGAACTGTAAAAGCTGTGCCTTTAGGAGAAAAGGCACAGAGAGAAATCAGGCACTCAGAACAAGATTTTCTCCTATCTCATTTTTTGCTTTGAAATCTCTGGTCGCAGTCACCTGTGAAAGTTGTTTCCTACATTCCATGATGGGAGCTTCCACTTAGCTGATGATCAGCTGTTCTTCAAGAAGACACCCCATACGAAGATCCATCACAGTGTTGCTACTTACACTGGTTTATTGTTTTGTTTCATATCAAAGCAAGGCACTATTTATTACCCCTCCTTTACATGCAAAACTCTCCCTAAGGTCACATAAACACGTGTCCGTACTCAGCTGTGTTATATTGCAAATAAGCTGCCACAGCACCAATGCTTGGTTATTGGTAAATAGTGCTGGGCTTGCACTTACAGAATCAGCCTACAGAAGGTTCCTGGGTTTCCTAGTTAAACCTTGAATAGGAAGCTGAGGACATCTGTAGTCTACCTCTGACTCTGACAAAGATTTCTGACTTGAATATTGAACCCTGCCCAAACTACAAGAACAAGGTAAATAACACTGATCCACCCCAGAGTTAGGGATCATAAGAATCCGGGTCACCATGGCTGGCGACACAGCTTTCAGTTTTCATATGAAGATTAATGCAGGTATGTGAAGGTGCCACTGTATGTCCCTGTCACAACTAGAGAGTCCCACAGCAACAGCAGAGGCCAGTTTCCCCAGGAAGAGTAAAAGTTTCTCAGCAGCTATGACACACTGAAAGTCCATTTCCAGGGGATATGCCTGGGCATGAACAAGGGTTTCGTCCAACTTCTGCTTCAGAAAAAAACACTCTTTCTAGCAGTATGTCCAAAGAAAACAGCCGCAGTGCTGAGGGACGGCAACACCAGTGCGGTACAGGGCAGTGCATGGCACTAGACTGACAGCAGACCTCTGCAAAAGAGCTGCATCCACCAGCACCATTAGATAACCTCTTTGAGGCCACACAGCTACTTCTGAGGGGATTTGTTTATCATGAAAATAATTTTCAAAAAAAGTAAACAAAGTACATAATGACAGTGATGGAAGGGAGCCTGCCAGCAGCAGGACAGAGAAGTTATTTTTGGGTCCATGAAAAGAGACCAGGACAGACATGGGAAGAGCAGGAGCTGCTCATATCTTTGAAAGAACTGCAGTTCTGAATTAATCGTATTAACTTGAAAATTCAGGTGCAACATGGTACATTGCATATCAAGAAAGCTAAGGAGTCCAAAAAAGTGCATGCAGTAGATGAGCCAGATTCAGAGAAAAGGATATTTGTTCAGAGTACTTCCAAGTAACCCCTATTTTTACAAGAAACACCATGAACCGCATGTATCAGTCACTTCTGCATAGCAAATTGCTTGGTTTATCAGTTTCAGAGTGGTGGAAGGCAGTATCAGCCTAGATTTGTATCTACAGCCCAGACTACAGAGATAATACAAACTTGTGTTTAGACCACTAAATAGGCACAATATCCAATAAATAGGTAAATACCCTTACTCTCTCATTTGGGCTATTGGGTCTTTTACAACTTAGGCATTGCATGAAAGACATATGCTGACACTAGTTTAGAAACCATTAAAAGGCACATTAGTAAACAGTGAATAGCATCGCTGAAGCTGTAGTTGTGGATTCCTTGTTTACATCCAAGGAGCAATGTGATGTTTTAAGGTTTGCTGTATCATATGAGGTGCTTCCCAGCCACCTATCCTTGGAAAAGGAGTGAGTTTGCATCCGGCAGAGTGAAAACCTTACTAAACTTTGGTATTTGGGAGCATTAACCCCCAGCCAGATCTTTGCTGCTCAGTGGGAACTAATTCCTAACCTTGGGAATTGCCCCAGACTACCCTCCTGAAGCACAGTTCCCATTAAGAGTGTCTTTGTGTACTACCTTGTTTTAATTTCTTGCCTCCCTGGAGACAAAATACTATGGGTAGAACTCAGCTGGCCAGCCTCTGACTACCAAATGTTCTTGGGCTAGGCATGGGTCCAACATGAATGCCTTGGCACTTAAGAGAGACCATAGCCCTTTGGCCTTGCCAGATCTCCAGCAAGTGCCTCTCCAGCCAGGCCAAGCTGTCATCCTGATCATTCAGGAAACAGAAAATGCTAAAAGCCACTATGCCACTTGCATGTACTTCCATCCAGGCTTGAAATCTGGAGCAGTACCAGCTTTACAGGGATTCAGCAACAGGCTGTTTTAGATGGATATGCTTATAAGAGAGGGCTCCCTTCCTTCTCCAATATATGGCTTGCTCCCTGAGACCACAGGCAAAAATACAGCCAGTTCATCTTCCTTCCCATCACTAAGTGATACTGTGGTTACCTAAGAAAGGCTTTGATTTCCCAGAGCCACTGAACAGCTCCAGTGTTTGTGTGGAGTAATGGGAGCTGTAGACACTCAGCATCTGAAACATATGGATTTAGAAATCTAACGTTTATTTCCCAAGATAATAATTTTAACACAGCAATGGTGTTCAGACACCTAGCCAGAAGAGCATGCAGCAAGTAGTGATCAGAGTTCTATGGGCTGTGACTCCCACAATGTGGCATTTAAATGTCTCATCAGCAATGCAGGCTATATAAAACTGATGCAGACATTCGAACAAAAAGAAAGCGGTTTGTAATCAGCATCTTCTGGCAGTCTGGGTCCACGCATCCCTGGTGCACACCCCACCGCCGCTCCATCGGCCACGAGACACACACACCGCCTGCAGCAGCAACTGCTATTCGGAGAGATGGAAGGAGCCATTTCTTTGTCATTAACAAAAGGCAGAGTGTCTATTAAAAAATAAAAGGCATCACAAAACAAACAGAACGATTCATTGGGATTTTAGGACTCACCTCCAGACACAGCAGGAGGGGAAGAGCTTGCCATTACCCATTCTGACTGCAGAATGGGACCAGCCCAAGAAAAAACATGTTCCCACAGTAGATATTTTGAATTTGTTTTGTCAGACACTGAGGTTCAAACGACCTTTCTCTTTTGGCATGAGGATTTTGGCAGCCTGGAGAGTGCTGGTGCTAAATAACAGTAACACCAGCTTTTCCCTGGTACCACATACAGTAAACAATGCAAACAGTGTTTCAGGGACTTGGTGGGGCCGAGCTGCCGATTGGGATCCAGAGACGGATCAAACTTTGGTTAGCAAATGAATAGCTCCTATTTAATTGTAATCTCAACTGTGGGGTGGGGGACACAGGCAAACATGTGAGAACAACTCTTTCTGTGAAAATATTTTTCACTTTTCCTGTATCCATGCTCTGCTTCTTGAAAAACCTTCTGCAGCTAATGTGTCATGCAAAAAAGATATCCAGTCAAAGGAACAGTATTGTGAAGCAAATGTAAAGTATTAGCAGCTACAGGAAAGGCATATGTAATGCCACACTGCAGGTTTTCTACCTGAAGTTACCTTCTAGTTCAGCTATTGTCTTTTTGTGTCTTTCTGACAACTTTTTAATAGCTTTTGAATCCATAGGACTATTTCAGCATATTTTGTCAGAGGTTGTACATCATCTTCTCTCAAGATTTGTGAAAGGCTTTGTAAGCATCCCTCTAAGGTTTGTTACAGAAGAACCCTGTTGTCTGGAGTCTCTCAGCCATTATTAAACATCAAAGAACCCAAGCAGAGGCTTGGCCAGCTTCCTTCTCCAGACCTGCCTGACCTGCATCTTACTAAACTGTGCACCACTCCAAAAGAGCACGCATGCAGGTACCTACAGCTCCCTTCAGCTTCCTACAAGGAGTAGACTTCTCAGAAGACCAACAGAAGGCAAGCACAGGCATTTAAGTTGGAAAAAAATCAATCCAAAAAGCTATGTGGCATTATCTTTTGATCAGCTTAATTTTAGATTCACTCTAGGCAGCAGGGCAGAAGGTTTGCTAGGAACCCTCAGAGACACAAGAAATGTATTGCATGGCTAAGTATTTCCTAAAGACGCTGTCCCTCTCAAATGCTCCAGTTGGTTTATTTTCCATTTGTCTGTTCTCTCTGAAATTTCAGGCTGCCCCCCTGCCCTGTTCCTGACCTCACGGCTAAAAGACAGCTTTCTAATTAATAATTTTACACATTATTACAACATTTAAATGAATCCATGTGGGACATTTCAAAAGAGCTTGTAGCAGAAAGTCAAAACCTCATTTCCTTTTAGAACCTTTGAAGATCCCATCTAATGAGAGTTTTAAAAGTTGCAAAAAAAGTTTTTTTTAAATAGTCCAACATACTCTCTCAGTTCTGCACCCAAAAAATCTAGTCTAGAAAACAGATTTTCTGTACTTGAGTCCTCAACTGAATTTAGGAAAGTGTCAGAGGACATGAAGTTACAGTCTGTTTGCATGTGGGCTTATATACCATCACCTAGTTTCCACCTGGCAAAATGATCACCACCTTGTATTTTCATTCTGGTATAGAGAATGTCACAGCTGTGTGGTGAAAACTTGCACCCTATGGAGTCAGTCCTGGAGATGTGTACAATAAGGAGAACCCTCTGACCCCCTCTGGAGAGGGAGCCTATCATACCCACCACATCTATTACCAAGTTAACTTGGCAGCCATGGTTGGAAAGACCATCTTTCCAGCAAAAGGTAATCATGGCCCTAGCCAACATTATCAGTGCTGGATCCATGCTGGTGACCTAATCTGGGTCACACTGCCAGAGAGAGGTGTCTCCCTCCTGCCTCCTCCTGGGATGCTGCTTCCTGGAGACACACCTGCACATTTGGGTTTTCTGTGAGGCTTGGCAGCAGGAGATGTTTGCATGTTTGCTGAGTAGTTCATGTCTGGGAAGTTGTCTTTATTAAGCATCTTGTGCTAGAAACATGTAAAAGAAATGTTTACTTTTATGAGATACTTGGAAATCTCCCACTCAGAGTTAAAAACAGCAGAGCAGATCCCAGTGCCAGACCTCATCTGTCCAGTGTATCTCTTGGCAAAAGAGGAAGCAGGAGCAAGGAACATATCAGCACCTTCTGCTTTCCACAAAGAACACTGATGTAAAAGTTTTTTGAAAATTAAATTTCTTTTTGTATTGACCTGGAATATAGTCACGGACATCAGGAGGTATCTGTCTTCCTCTGAAAGCTGAATGCACTGGGCTTTTTTCATAGAAAGTATGTATGTGTGTTACTACTTTTGGTCTATTCAGGTATAACAAATACTAAACCTCATGGCAGCAAGAAAGTTAAGACTGAGTCAAGAAAAACTTGTCCAGGACCAAACCCTACTACATGCTGTATAACTTCCACTCCTAAGGAAGGAACTTATCTTGCAACATCAAACCATCGCTCCTTTTCATAACTTTTTTTTTTTTTCCTGAGAATACTGGGCGTCAGGCATTTTTAATAACCTAACCATAGATTATCCTTCTGTATATCTTTCTGTCTGTCCATCTACTGTTCTATGTGGTACTGTTTACATAGAAATAGTCATATCTCAGAACAGATGTACCTGGAACAGCTTAAATATAAATAACTTCAAACTCCTTAGAAAGGTGAGAGCAACACATGCCCTTCCTTCATGAGGAACACCAGTTTCTCTTTATGGATACATCTAGGATGAGGTGGATCCCTGAAAGGAAGAATCCAGGGGGTCCCACTGTCAGTATGAATCAGAAAAGAACTAAGTTAAACAAAAGAATTCTGTGTTTTCCTATTTGCCCAGAAGAATGCAGAAAGTCCAGAGGTTGTCTACAGGACCAGGTAGACCATTGGTCAACTCAGCTAACAGCAGACATTTGGTCACCTCAAGTAGAAATAAGTAACTTATATTTAGATATGTAAGCAAAAACATCATCTGTTCAGAAAATAGACCCCTTATCTAACTGTGGTGCAGGCACTGTGTGTCCACGTAGTTGTCAATGGCTTAGATCTTCTTTGCTTGGGTCTGGTCAGATAAGTCAAGATTATGAGCAGAAGATTTTCAGGGTGAAAAGGGTGCTAGAGGTGGCTTGGTCAGGTACCCTGACCTGAATATTAAGCCACAGACCATTCAGATTCCAAGAGAACTATTAAACATTGCTTCCATTAAACTCAAACAACATTGCCTCTGCTTTCTTCCTGGGAACATGGTCATGCCATCCAAACCCAACCTGGTCACTCCTGCATGCCTTTTACTCAGCCCTGTCCCCATCTCCTAGGCCTTTTCTTCACCCCAAAATGAGAGCCTTGGCTCTAGCTTCAGGCTCTTCCCTGGGGAGACTGCCTGGTTGCTTCAAGTGATGCTCCAAGTCTGGAGTGAATGTCAACCAGAGCTCCTTTCTGATGCTGTGAAACTGGGATGAAATACTCCATTTTCGAATCCAGACAATGAAGCTCAGCACCTTGACCCTGCAGCATGTTTCTCAAGTGTCTTTTAGATTAGTAAAAGAAATATTTAGGGATGAGTGCACTCATTTGAATGTTCAGACACAGTGATTTGCCACCTAATGTTGGTCCTGGTTTGAAAACTGGGTCAACTGTTAGTTTCTCCTCTGATCTGCCTCTTTACACCAATGCCAGTCATCAAAAACTACTTTTCTAATCTGAGACAATCTCCTACAGAATAATATGGCAGAACATTGTCAGAAAATTAGTGGTTTAGGAGATGCAAAAGTATGTGGTGACTTACCATAAAGATAGGATATCAGCAGCCTTTGCTTGACTACATCCTGAGAGGCAGGACAATTCTCTCCACAAACTGATATGTCTGAAGTGAGAAACCTCTAATCTGTCTTCAGACCTTGAAAAATTTTCATATCTAGTGTCTAGGTGATGGTGTGAGCATAGTCAAGAGGCATTATTTGCAGCTTCTCCTGAACAGATGCTCAGGTAAAAGACTGTATGAAGCACAGCTGGAAAGACTGAACAGTGCAACATTTGCGGAGAACACTCATATGTTATAATCTCAGTGGATACTGAGTTTATACCAGTTTCGTTTCTGGTCACCTAAGTGCTAGAACAAAACCAAAAGTCTGTGAAACCACATTAACACATTTGGGTCAGCTACCCAGAAAAAACACACTCAGACTGGGCTTAGGGTTTTACTAGACTGTGACAATACTGAACCTCAGCCCCCTTTTCAGAGCCTGTGAGAAGGGATGACTGAGGTAGGACAACAAATCACAGTCAGATGCCCATCACGCTGGACCAGCCTTTCCATCAGAGAGATTTCAGTTCCTAACCCCTAGACCAGCTTGTTTCACCTGAAGGTGACAAAGTCCTGGTTGAACATGCAAGCAACATCACCAAGCTGCCTGGGAGTTCGAAAGGAAGCCTGGTACCCAGTGACATCTTTTTAGCCTAATTCATAAATAGTAGCTTCCTACACACCATAGTTGGTGGGAGTGATATCATTTCATCCAACTCCTCTGGTTGTTGTCTGTAACATATCATTCCCTCTGTTTCATCTTGTGTGAACTCCTGACAATTAACCTTCATCCCAGCCCAAAACTTCTGTAAACATTAGATCATCCTTTCCACTGCACCAGCAACATCAACTGTGGTGAAAACATCCCACCAGGTTTCAGGCCTGTGCTGCAGAAACCACCCTTAATGCCTCCTGGATCACCCAGAGGGACAGGACCACTTGAAGCCCCTAGGACCTCCCACAGGAAAGAGGTGGAGGTGATCAGAGGATTACGCCAATTATAGTTTTGGGTGTTACCATGAGCTGTTTGCAGTGCTCTTGCCCTGGCCTCTGTTATTCTCAGCATGCTGGACATACTTTAATTTGGATTATCATTTATACTTGGTGTCTCAGTATCACCTTGTAAAACTCAAGTTCCTGTTCTGAGCAGAACGCCGCATGTTTATGGTGATAAGTCGCAAGACACTCATCAACAGATGCTTGTTGCTCAGGCTGGCAGATGATGTCTGAGACTGTATATTGTGTTTTGGCTATGATTTCTTTTTAGGCTCAGTTCAAGGCAATTTTTGCCAGTTTCAATGCACAGTTGAACTACCAGAGGAATTCATGCTTAGCTTGGATGGATGTATTTGCTGTCAAGTATATCATTATAGATCCTGTTTTTTTCTGAGATCTCTGACCTTGTGCATTTCCCTTGATTAAGGAGCAAACCCAACTATTTTTCTGTTTTGGAAGAGATGCTCAGGGGGAATGGGAGTTCCTCAGTGCTCTAGCAAGACCTAACTGCCTCCAAGCCCCATTTAAACAAAGCTACCCTAGAAGACTCTTCCAGTATGAGCAGAGGTTGTCTCTAGCAGTGCGTCACCCTGGTTCCCTCCCGATCGCAGGGCTAAAGCAGGGAGCAGTAAGAGCCATCTGCGTGGCCAAGGACTTCTACCTAGTCACATCAGCACTTCTTCAGCCATACACATTTCTAGTCAGCACTGGAGAAGGAACAAAAAACAGCGTCAGCACAGGGAATGTTTAAGTCTTCCAGAGACTTTGTTTAATTTTATGATCCTGCAAATAAAATGTGGGTGGTTGACCTATTTCACATTGTTTCTTCTTTTCCTAAGTGCTCCTCCTACACTTTACTATTAGTTGTTTTTCCCTTAAATGTTGCTGCTGGAGCAGTGAAGCTTCTCTATTAAAAAAATAATGTCACTATCATCTCTGCAGCCTGACCAGGCCCCTCTCTCTTTGTTACAACGTGCCCTACTAGGAACTAGGAGGATGAGCTCCATGGCAGGACCCCCACTCCGAAAGCACCGGGGTGCGCGTGTGCATGAGCGTGTGCGTGTGTGCAGAAAGGGAATGCGAGAGGCAGAGAATGTGTGTGTCCTCAGTTTAATTAGAAAATTTAATTGGATGGAGTTTGGGTCATTTCCCCCCTCCCGCTTTAGAGCTGGCTGCAATAAACAGACTTTTCTCTTTCCCTTTCATCCTTCAGTGGTTTGTAGTTCTGCATCTGCTCTGCTGGCATTGTCTCTGCTAACGGCCATACCGATCAGGAAGCCAGAGCCAGGAGGCAAATGAAGGGACTGCATTGATACCGCTGATCACTGAGCCCCACATAACTGGCAACTGTTTCTGTCTTTTACCTCTGGAGATGAGTTGAACAGATTGTGTAAAATTTGGTGGCTTCCGAAAAAGAAATGGGGGTGGGGGAAGAGAGAGGCATTTCTTACTGCCTCAGCCCTCTCGCTACCTGGTACCCAGGGGTCCGTTGAAACAACATCCTCAGCACAGGGAGCAAAAGTGAAAAATTCATGGAAGTGAGCAAATCCGCTGATTTCAGGGAATGTTTGTACAAAAGAGTGAGAGACTAAACACACTGCACCCTCTTCTCTGTGGGTGGATGCTACAGGCTCTCGGCCTACAGGGCCCTCCACCTCCCAGCTTTGGCTCTGCTGTGGCAGCAGAGCAGGCAAAGCCTTGCACCATATGCTCGGGTAAGTGTTCAGCTCGGACACAGGGGACCCCATGCCAGGAACAGTGACTAATGTTCAAGAGAGGCTGAGGATGTGGGACGCTCTTCACGGACACCATTCTCCCTTGCTCAGCAGCATCACATCGCACAGGATATGGGCCACAGTCATAAGGCAAGATGGGTATTTGTCATCTCTACTCAGAAAAAATGCCTTGGGAAAGCTGACTGATGGTTTCTGGCTCCCTTCAGCCCATCTTCCAAGCAAGACACTAAAGAACTCCCTCACCACGTCCTGCCACTTTTCTGCATGTGTTAGCAGCTCTCTTGATATTTCCCATGTGTTTGGGTATGCAGGTGAATTATATGTAGGTGGATGTTTGCCCACCCTTGCCTGGTTATCAGGAAGATTATGGCAAAACAGAAGTCTAATAGAGGACAAATTTTGATATGAACAGTTCCTTTCTCTGAATTTTAAGATGAAAGGGACAAGGTGGGCCCCCACCATAACATCCTGCTGGTTCCTTAAGTGGATCAGATTCAGACACAGGCATTATAGGGTCCACACACCCTATAATCTCACTCTCTTTTTCTTCTTGCTTTCCGTACCCTTCCCCCCCTCCACCGTCACACAGTCAGGCTAGGATCAAATTCAGCTTACTTGAATGTATATCATTTCCAAGTTGAAGTCTAATCTGCAGCCTTGTCCCCAGTGAGATACTCAATTTACCACTCCTGTAACTAAAGCTCATTGTTACGGCTATAATAATCAAATGTATCATTTACCTAAAGGATACTTCTGGTCAACGTTTTGCATTTTTTAGAAAGTTTTCTATAAAACTCTTCTCTTTGTTAGGTCACACGCAGGCTTCCTGCTCCATTCAACCTTTCTTTTTATTCTGTATCCCATTCATCATGCCAATGTGGAAGTAAAATAAAAGTTATATTTCCCATTGGAAGAATCAAAACTGTTTGTGTCTATGAAAGAATAATAGCATGACCAGGGAACTACAGATCAATGTTATCCAGATCAGCACTTAAATGGAAATCACTCTGCATGAAAAATTCACGATGCCCTCTATCCTTTACATGGATAATGGGGACATCTGGTTACAGCAGACAGAATCATTTTACATATGTATATATGTGAGATATAGACTTGTGTGCT
This sequence comes from Todiramphus chloris collaris, assembly GCA_025345505.1. Lineage (NCBI taxonomy): Eukaryota > Metazoa > Chordata > Aves > Coraciiformes > Alcedinidae > Todiramphus > Todiramphus chloris. Next base: position 8,879,755 of record JANVCC010000020.1, read on the forward strand.
TTCAGAAAATGACTGACATTGCCTAAAATAGTTGGTTTGTAGCTATTTTGAGGAGTCTAATTCAGCTTCCTCTCATGAATCTAAGTTCTTAATAGCAGCAGCATCAGAGATAGGATACTGGGTTAAATAAGATCACTGCTGAGACTCAATGATGCCAGAGGGTTACCTGCTGCTATTTTTTAACTGATGGTTTTAATATTGATCCACAGGTCAGTGTCCAATCCTCCAGTCCATTCGTTTCTCTTTCTCTGATCTCAGCCCCAGCAAGGTTTCTGCTGCCCTGGCATTCTTGGCACCACACATACAGAGAAGGAGGGAGTGCAGAGCGTCTCCACACTCTAGCACCTTGCGTGCTTTTTGCCCATGGGTGTCAAAAGCAGTTTATGCCATGGTAACCTTACAGAGCAGCTAATGAAAAACTGGGGAAATGTAAGTATATCTTAAATTTCTGACAACCCTACTGAGGACTGTGCAACCCACTTGCTTATCTATCACCCTGGCTCCCCATCTGAAGATCTCAGTGCTTTACATCCAAGGACTGAATAGGACCCTTTTACCCTTTAAAAACAATCAGAAGGTAAGTGTCAGCATCTCTGCTGGCCTTCTGATGTGGTGTACTTGGGCCAGGACATCCCCTTAGAAAGTGGGACAATCAGCCTGGTCCTTTCCCCTGTCCCACAGGACTTGATCCCATGGTGCCGCCAGTCTGGGGAGGGAGTTCCTTGCGGAAAAGACTGGGAACGGCTGAACAAAGATGCAATGCCCCCATCATGCCTCCCACAGGTGGCCACTTCCCTTTGAGGGATGAAGGCTTTGGGGGCCAGGAGAAGCAATGCCAAAGGGAGCCTTGTGCTGCAGCCTCTTCCTTTAAAGGCACACATGAGTCTCAATTTCTCAGCCTGGCCCTGCTGCGAATTTATACTTAACATGATCCGGTCGCTGGACAGAAGTTGCTAGTTTTGATTTGTAATGGGGATATCCCTGTCTTTAGTTAGGCTTTTGAAAAAAAACATTAGGCCTATATTGTATTTCTTCTCACAAAACTCTCACTTATACATCAGTTTTGCCTGAAAACACACCAGAAGTTTAAGAAAATCAGTGAGCTTCCCACATCTTTCTCAGGAAATTCATGGGTTAGTTTGTGGTGTTGCACAGAATCTAGGGAGCATCTTCTGCCCATGACCACCAGCAACCAAAGCCAGAGGACAAGAGGGCAAGTCTGGGGTCTGGGAAGGGGAACAGCAGCACCCTTGTCAGTGTGCAGTAGCAAGGAGGAAGGAAAGGTGAGCAGCTATGTTGGTTTTAATTTTCCAGCATGAAATTTGAAGGCAGAGGCTGGCATGGAAATAAAAGAGATCCAAGCAGTTTCAGGATACACATATGCAAAGATGCACTTCTGTTAGCATTAGAGATTAAGACAAAACCTGTCTTACACCTGGAGAAAAGGTATAAACAAAAGACACACAAGATCAGCAATCCAGAGATAGAAATGATAACAGATGAATCAAGATTATCACCCACCATAGAGGAAAATTGAATTGTATATTAGCTCTTCAGGTTAATGATATATCAGCATAGGCTCTTATTATCTATATATATAGCTGTCTTGGATAATATAACAAAATTAGATCAGCAGAAGAGGATCCTATACTACATACTTACATCTTAATAAATATGCACAGGAACTACTTCACACACTGCTCAGGCCAGAAGCTGATCTCTCCATTGCCATTAATATTGATTGCTGTTTAAGTGGAACTCACTGTCAGTCCATTGCACTAACTGTAACGTGACATCCATGGTTAGTGCAATTTCTGTTTCCAACACAGACCTTAACCTTTCTGCACTTACAGATTCCCTCAGTACCCACTGTCTCTTCAGTAGTGTTGCCTCAATCAAATGAAGGCCCATGACATAGTTTGCATAAAGGAGATGAGATATTTTTGTATTGAAAGCATAAAAATTTTGCCATCACTCACACAATTTTAAACATTCAAATGAGGAAATTGACTGTTGAGTGGTACAGACTAGATCTAATCTCATTAATCCAACAATAATTGAAGTACAGGACTTCCCCTGAGGCCATGGATTAATGACCAGCTAGGTGGAGCTGCTGACATGAAGCACAGCCAAGTGCTATTAACCCCAGCCAGGCATTACTTAATCCCAGAGGAAATGTCCTGTGCAAAATTCATTACTGCCAGGGTGAGAGGAAGAGGGAGGAGAGGGGCACATGGGCTGGGTGCACAAAGGGCACCCTTCTGGCTGTCACGCACCGGGCATCCCCACATGCACCCCTCACCTCCTGGCATTCCATTCATCTTGCCATGTCCCCCTAGCCCATGCTGACCAGTGGACACATAATTAAAATGAATTAACGATCTGAAGCAGAAACTGTTTAATGAAGCCCCACTCAGACTTGTGCATTAATGCCAACCCTGTTTGTCGACAAATATTTACTAACCCTCTGTGCATAAAGGGCTGGGCCACCTGTTCTCCTCTCTCATTTTATCTCCCCAAGTCTAAAGGTAGCGCTGTCTGGTTAGACCTGCAACGTCCAAGTCACTTGAAAGGCTCATAAATGTCTCTGTCAAAGCTGGGCCAGAGCTGCCAAGCTCTGTTTGTTTCAATCTATCTCCCTCTTTCTAAACTTCAGCCATTGTTCACTTCCTAGATGTAAACTCAAGTAAATGCTGTTGCCTCTTTTAGCATAAGAGGTAATTTCCTGGCTAAAGGTTCCCACCAAAATAATTTCTGTCTTTTCAGCTAGAAATTGGAAATCTTTTAATCTGCATATGTTGCTTTCAACCTCTGCAAAGTGTTCCAAACTGAAAAGAAATAGGCAATAAATTATATTATTAGTTGTAATAGCAATACTAGCACTAGTAATAGTTGTAGTAGACATCATAGTCATAGCAGTAGTAATTAACATCACTGTAGTGTAAATAATAATAATAATAGTAATGTTTTAAGAGCCTACTCTTGTTTTCATTGAACTTGATGAGAGTTTTGGGATTTGCTTCAATGGGAACAGGGTCAGATCCTAAACAAGCAAGGGTTAGCCTACCGGAAAAAAAAGGAAGCTGTATAGGATTAAGTCTCCCTCCTCCTTCCACTCCAAGTGAAAGAAAACCAGGAAAGATTAGAAAGCTGTAAGGGAGACAGACAAGCAAGAGACCAGCAGAGGTTACAAAGTAAATAAAAGTGCATGCACAGCTCTGGGTGGTGCCCTGATTCACACCAGGAAGGGAACGTCCACCTGAGCTATCCCAGCAGGACCCACCTGGCAAGCGCTCCTGTACCGGCAGGAGTGAGGGACTCCACACACAGTTCCTCAGAGAGAATAAAAATGTGCCTTGAGTTTTTCCTCTCTTCTCAGTCGCTTCTGTTTTGGTGCTGCATTGAGGTATTAGGTGCCCCTACATGCTCAGAATGCACACCCATCCCGACACATAAGCATAGGTATCTCTGGCATCCACAGGAGCAGATGATGTTCTCACACGGGCAGATAATTCTTCTCCTTTGGTACGTGGGCTGGAGCATGCAGGCAAGCAGGTGTTTATGAGGTGAGCAATTGCAGCTTGGACGTTCAAGTGACATCAAACACATCTTTCTTTATAGCAGGCCAAGTATGAGATTAGAACAGGCAAAGATGAACTGCATCATACCCTGCTGGAGGCTAGAAGAGACCTACAAGCAACTCTTGCTCTTGTTGCAGTGTGCTCAGCACAGTTTTGGGGCAGCTCTGGCAACAGAGGTGGGCTGAATAATGCATTCCTGGTTAAGAGAAGGAAGAGCAGTTGTGAGCAAAAGATGCACTCCACAGCTTTTTTCCACCTCTGCCTCTTCTTATCCTGCCATTGACCACAAAACATTCCATTTCACATCCGTATTTTTCTGGGAATGGCATGACACAAAGCAAAGCCCTACGGTATTACAAGGTCATGAAAAAAAATGGGGGGGGGGGGGGGAGAATAATTAAAAAAGCACTACCTGCTTGTTCCTCTGTCTAACCATAGCCAAACATTAACAACCAATTGTTCCTTTGTAGATAGTTGGCTGCTTCCAGTCCTGACACGTGCAATTGCTTTCTGGTCTCCCACCCGACAAAGCACAGTGTGAAAGGATGTACACATGAAAGCTAGGGTAAATTCAAAAACATCAGTCCCAGGCTGCAAGGGAGCTGAATTCAATATCAGCAAAACATACAGGAAAGGACAATGTATAATGGACGTGGAGGGGAACAGAGGGGGGAGAGTGCAGGGGGAGGGGGATAACGTAAACATTCACGCATGAAAATTTTAGATTATTCTTGTTGCACAGTGACTCAAATTCAAAGTATTTATGTGGTCATTTCCATTTCTTTTCCCAAGAGGGTGCTGGGACTGGCATGGCTGTCAGAGGAGTGTGAGAAGATGCCAGCACAGTAAAGCAGTTTCCAAGGCAGAACTACAGCAATGCCTGATATTGTATTAATGTGAGTGCTGGCCATCTGGCCATTAGGGACAAGCTGCTGCCAGGGTGTCTCTCTTTTTCCATCTCATTTCAGAAGCTCTGGAGCCTGGGACTGAGACCCCTAGGGAGATTCTGGCTAAAGATCATTCCAGCATCCACTCAGATGTTGTAGAGAAAGGGCCAGAGAACTGATAAGGCAGGAGAATGTGCTCACACCCACACAGAAAAAAACAACAGCGAATAACGCTGAATGGGGGTTTAGAGGCAGAAAGAAAATGAGAGCAGATGAACAAGGGAATGGTTTAAACAAATAAGAGGGAGGAAGCAGGCAACGGAAAAGAAAAACAAGAGGCACAGCACTCGCTCAAAGGAGCCTTAAAAGGACGAGAGAGGAACAGAAAAGAAAATGAGTAGAAAGGGTTCAATAAGGAGAAATGGCTATCATTAAAGAAGCAGGGGTTATGAAAGGACGACCAGCACAATGCATCTTTTCGGATTTTAACTACTAAGGGCTAAAGTAATGGCTTTCATTTCACCCTCTTGAATAGCACCTTGTCCCATGAGCCTGCTGAAGTCAGTGCTCAGTGTAAGGGATTAGGGATCATGGGTAAAGGTACCAAAACTTTCTCTCATCAAAATAAATTCTCTTCCTTATGCTTGTTTATCTACTTTTTAATGGTCATTGGACATGCTTAGACTAATCCCCTGGGAATTTTTTCAGTGTATAGAAAGCTAAGTAAAAAGTTGATAGTCACCATTTTATATCAACATGGAAGACTGCCATTCCTGGAAATGTCAGAGTCTTCACCAGATGGCTGATAAATAAGAAAACTGAAAGAAAGAAATGAGGGCACCCAACTCAAACAAAATATCTACCTACAAAATAAATCTTGTCTAATGGGCAAGGAAGTGGCATGTGAGAGAGTACTAAAATGACAGCCTGTGAAGTCTCATTTCCTGCAAAAGCTGCTCAAGAACCAGCATTATAGTGTGATTTCCTGAGTACTGAAAAGTAGGCATCATACGCAACAGTTATTTCTGTTGCTGTTATTATACCACTGTTATTTGGATCCATATCTTCCAGGAGGATCTGCAAGCAGATCTGGAAGTCTGAAAACAGGATCCCTTCTGAGATTTCCCATGCTTCCTCATTTTAAGTAATGTCTGTCTGATGACGTTTAAGGGATGCTTTTCAAGAAGATGTTTCTGGTATGAAAGCTGTGGTATTAACTCCACAGTGAATAGCCTGTCCTGAAGTCCATCTCTGGATTAGGACAAACTAAGGGGAGCAGTACAAACTGCACCACAGCACAAAGGAAGTTCAGATGTGTGCGGTGAGCCTGGTGTGGGTCACACAGATTATAATAGCCTTTTCATAATGGGATCTGCAAGCACTCATATTTCACATCAGCAACAGGTAAACTTCTGCCACATGGAACAGAACCTCACTAAAATGAAGGCAGAGAGGCAAATAACTCACTAAGAAATAATTTTGTAAAAAAAAAAGTAATTATTGACAGTATTGGAGTGTCTGTGCTTATGTACATGACATTCACTTGAATTTAGAGCAGAAGAAATGTTTGATGTCCATTGTTAATTAAAACTAAACCAAATTAAGTATTGGCAGAGTGTTACCCGTGAGTTAAACCAGTATAACTGGCACCAAACCTGAGGTTTGGTTCCTGCAAACCTTCCGATACAAATCACTCCTGTTCACCAGAGCAACTCACTTATGGCAACTTGTGTTTGTTGGTTACTTGTGTAACTTCTCGTAGGTGAAGCAGGAAAGGAATAAGATGTTTTGCTGTCTTTTGTAGTTTGAAACACATTTTTTTACATTTGACTAGCCATTCCTGCCATAACTTCCCTCTAGCAGCAATGCTGGTTGTGGGCAGCAGGTGTGGATGCTGAGGGAATGCAGAGTGAGGGCCGGCAGCAGGATGGGTTGCTTCTCAAAGGCAGCCAAGAGCCCCTGTCCCAGGGGAGGCAGCTTTAGAGGAAGACAGCCTGACAGAAAATCCCAAACAATGCTGAGGAGGAGAAATAGGATGGCCAGAAACCTGCCTGCGTCTGTGGAGCGCAGCTGTGTGATGTATCATACAGGGGAGCTAGGGTTTCTCCAGTGAAACCACACAGCATCACAGTTCTAACTTCCATTCTGTGCTCATTTTTCTATAAAAGGATTTTCCAGCCGCCTACACAGATTTGAATGAGAAAAAATAACTAAACAAAACCAAACAAAACAAAAAACAGGAAATGTAGTGATTATCACATTCATTCCCATTTAAAGGCTCCTTTAAGTTTAGTTCCTTCGCAGGACTATCCCTCCACTAAAATACTGAAGGATTTCCACACAGGTGGTCTTGGTAGGCAGTCTTCACTAGGCATAGAAAATAAAAGAATTCAGAGAGATGGGTATTAATTGAAATTAACTGAAATAAAATCAACCTAAATATTTTCACCTTTCTGGAGTATTTTAAATATTGCAGAGTGCTTTAGTTCAGTTTATTTTATAGTGTATTTTATTAGTCAAAGTTGTATTTTATTAGACAAAGTGAAATTGATAACACTCATAAACATTTTAGTTTTTCTTAATGTCCATAATTACTTCTGCAAAAAAATGTCCTGGTCAGGACAAAGCATTCTATAGGAAGATACATGGTAGGAGGAGGAAAAAATCTTCATCTTCCACAAAGAGAAGAAAAAGATGACATAAATATTCTTTTCCAGTTGCAGGTTCCAAGATTTAATCTATCTTCTTTACATTTCTCAAGCAGAACTGACAAAAACCCAGGAAAATTATTTTGCTAAGCAGGAGTGCAAATCAAAACTGGTTTTGTATTACAGAATTTTCAGTGGATACATTCTTGACCAATTTCCGAGTGTATTTTTCAAATATTTCTTTCCTCCACCAAAATTTTTTAAAAAGGTTTTAGCTGAAGGTCTTTTCTTTTTTTTTTAATTCTGTATAGAAAGATTTCATTTGATGAAAAGTTATTTTCAACCATGGAAAAACATTGTGCTTGATTTTAAAAAGTTCAATTATTTTTCTGTTAAAAAATACTGGAGAATCTTGCAAAGTCAGATCATTTTGACAACGGTTCAATGCTTTCACCATCTTTAAAAAGCTTTGAAAATAAAAACATCTAGCATAAAAATTGGAACTATGGTTTTTTAAAGGTAATATCTTTAATTCCACTTCATGCAAGAACATAACATCTCCAACGTGTCTGTGCTTTCTTTCTCTCCTGTTTGAACAACCACAAACTGGGAAACAGCGTGTTGTGAGGAAAGGATTTGAGTTACTAACCAGGCATCTGCATGACTATATTCACTCACCACATTAAATCACAAGAACCCAGGAAGCTGTTTCATTTGTTGATGTTTAAGTGGTTTGGGACAGAAGAAATAAGATGACTCGATGCAGAGGGCCAAGACAAAGACCTATGTGACTAAAGGAGTGCCACCCTTGCACATGGAGATAGAGGAGAAATGAAGTGGCACAGGGACACCGTGCTGTACCCTCTGCAAAGGGCTGGATTTCACCTCTGGCAACAGAGGCAGTGGTGGAAATGACAGGTGTGGTGGAGGGCAGGAGGAGAGCTGGAAAGAGAGCTCTGTTCACTGACATATGGTCTACCACATCAGAAAACCCACACTGGGAGTTGTCAGAGGACACCAGAGCTTGGGGGGTGGGCTCTCTGTTAATTTGATTGGAAAATGCAAACCCAGAGCCTGAGTATCTGCTGCTCAGTGGGGTTAAAAGTGATCAAGGTGTTCTCTTCTCCCTGTAAATCACATGAAGTACAAATTTCCCCCATTTCTGAGAAGCCCACCTTCTTCCCTGGGAAGGTTGCACAGACTATCTTGGAGCAGGAGAATAAGGAATCCCTGTACAGCTCAGAGAGGTGACATCAGAAGACTTCCTTAGGACCTCACATGCACAGGTGCAGTCACGGTGCTTCTGTTCCTTCTGAGGTCACAAGGGCAGCCACTACTGCTCTGTGGCAGCAGTCACGCAGATAAGGCACAGATACAGCTATTTGCTTTGCCAAGAGCCTGAGCTCTTGCAGCTGTGGTGGAGACAGCTCTCTCTCACCCCATCAACTTGAGACAGTGGAGAGAAGCAGCAGAGAAAGGAGCAGAAGCGAGTTGGAGACAAAACTATGGGAAATCAGGCCAGGATCCAGCCAGCACCTGCCAAAACAGGAGTTTGCAATGGGCATTTCACAGAGCAGCCATAGAAGTGGTCATAAGACTATATCAGTGTGGTCCTGCAATCTTGACTAGACAGAGAAGCGATGACACGGAAATAAACGACAAAGCTCCCCACAAGGTCAGTTGCATCAGATCTGGCTCACAGCACAGGTGAAAGCTGAAGATAGTTCTGCAGGAAAGCACAGGCCTCCATATCACAATTAGCACTGAAGCCAGCTTTACAATATTTACACCCTGTGATTATGATATTGTCTGGTTAGAACAACCAGCTAACAGATGGGTATAATGATGGATTACACATGTTGTCTGGGATTTGATTTTGCCCTGTCCTGTGAAGGCAGAAAAACTACACATTTTGTAGCACTTATTGTTTGGAAATAATATATTTCGCACTCAACCAAAATGCTCCTGTAAACATTTACAAATAAATACAAGCCTCTTCATAAAATGCACTTTAATATTAAAGCCCAAACTTGACGAGTCCTGAAAGACTGAGTTCTTCAAAAACTAAAGGTTCTCATTACCTTTGAGGATCAGCCCTTAACCTCAGTCTCTCCTTAATGTTCATATGGAACTTTCTTCCCTTTTAGGCTTATTTTTGTTTTTAGCCAAGAGCCAATTAGACAGATTTTGAATAAGGTTGGAGCACTTTTTGTTCAAATGAGAAATTTTTAGTCCCTTGAAGTGTAATGGGTTTTCAATAGAAATCCTCTCCTGCTGTGCATTGATCAGCTATTGATTGGTGAGGGTTTAAACTAAATTATCACTGCCAAATAAAAGACCTTCAGGATGAAGGAACTGAGTTGAGCACAGTGTTATATGAAAAGTAAGCCAATCCTTTGTGGTGGAACCGAAAGGCCCTGGTCACTCTTGAAGAAAAAAAATGTTAATTGAAAAATTCCTTAAAGAGGTAATGGCTCTGAAACTCTGCTTTACATAAAAGATATGAAATCACAATCAGTCGACAGAGAGAAAAGGATCCTGAAGCTCAAGTGGTTTTTCTCTCTAAATGGTGCTGATTACTTTCCCATTCATTGATGACATGGAGTGATGGAAATTAGTCATTTCAGAAGAAAGGACTAATGACAGCTGAACTTACAGGCACTGGGGGAAGTTTGATGATTGGCTCCTCAAGACAGAAAGTTAAACCAGAAGAACTTCCTATTGGGTGGAAAGATTTATATCAAACCTAGCAGGAAAACAAATACAGAAGCTTGACTAGAATGCAAAAGATCCATTTTTAAATTTTTGTTTTCACTAACAATCACAGGGGTTTTGAACTTTCTTGAAAAAGAAATGAAAGGGAACTGTGTTGACCACACAAAATTGGCTATTAATGAAAAATACTTTCCCCAACAAATACTTTTTTTTTAAATTTGGAAATTAAAAGAATGGTTCTTGCTTTTCCTTCAAGGCAGGTGTGGGTAATCGGAGCTCCATCCAGCTGCTGGAATTTCAAGCAAAGGTTTTTCTGTAGACATGCTAAAAAGCTTTTGGTAGCCCCCATATAAATTAAAAGGGAGGTCAGTAGTCTTAAAATCAGGCCAGGTCTTTGAGGAGCTAACACTAGATATGCATATCTCAACCTGTGCAGGAGTGCAGTATCAGGCAGGATCACACCCTGCGAGTCACAGAGCACTGCAGTCCAAGTTGCTCCTAAGTCTCCAAATCTGCATTTCCATATTGCTGCTGGAGCATGGGCATATCTTGCCTTGGCCACATCCACGCTGCGCTCGGGTCTGTCTCCATGCTGTGAAGTTCACCTGCACCACCCTGCACATGGCTCTGCCTTCTCTGCTGGGAAATTTCTTTACTGACAATCCTCAGTACATGCCTTTTTAAGGATCAGGTAGCATGTACTTAATACATACTCTCTTTCTTAGTGTGTCCAAGTGTAACATGGAATAAAATCATTTAGTCAACATATTAAAGTTTGTCATTTTCTTACATTCTAAGGTATTTCAGAAGAATAAATCTATAACCCTGTTCGCAAAATTTCAGTACCTCAAAGTTCAGGATTGCTCAGTTTCAGGGACAGTTTTTTTCCAATTTCTGAATAGATGGCTCCATTACTAAACATGGATTCCAAAACATCATCATTCAAACTCGTATTTACAGGTCTCTGTAATGTCTGGTTCAGGGATTGGTTTAGTTTGTTATCCAGGCCTCTGTAAGGGAAAGGTTTCAACTCCACAGAAATTCACTTTCATTCTGGCACTTTCTACAACATAATCATGTGCATTTCAAGACTTCACAGAAGTCAGAGACAATATGGTTGCCTTATTTCTTTCAGTCAGAGGAACCATATCTATCTAGCAAAAGCACTCTCTTTGATTATGCTACTCTGTAGGCATTTAGCTGCTTGTAGTTGTAAATTGAGTGCTTGCCCAGATTTTGATACAAACATTTCATCCAACAAGATCCAGTAGAGGTCTGCCATAACTTCTCAGTTGAGCAGGATATCACAGCAGTTACAGAATAAATATTTCTCTGTCATAACTTTGCCAGTATCGTAAATACAGTGGCCAATGCCAGAGCCTTCAAAAGGATAATAAAATGCCTTATAAACTCCTCATTTTTTTAATTGTAGATATCCTGAATGTTAATGTCCCAGAAGAGCCTTATTATTCACAAGAAAAGACCAGAGACCATTCATGTGGGCAATATTTTTTTAATGCATACAGATGTCTACTGCTTTTTCTTTTATTTTATTTATCAATATCCCAAAGCTGTGAATTTCATCAGATAATCACATGTGCATCAGCCAAGCACAAGCTATGCTTTAGGCAATCATGCATTCAACCAGGCCTGAGAGAGAGGTAACTGGGAAAAATGTAATCATTTCTAATAGACAGGAGGTTGGACTAAATTATCTAATTGTCCCATCTGTCTCAGAGCTCTGTGGAATAAAGTAACATAAAGAATCATGCCCTTCAGTTAATTTTAAACCCATTGTCTTTTAACTGAGATAATTCCTTTTTTGTGTACTCTGTGTGCAAAATAAGTAGGAAGTAACATCTATCTCCAGTGCAATCTCCTGTTGAACACACAAATGTCCCCCATTTCTTTTAGATAATTACCACAGAAGAGTATACTGAAGAATGAAAGCCCAGTCTTCTTACCATTTCTGTCATGGTGAGTCATCTGGCTTTAGTAGGAGAAAGATCAAGCCATAGACCCTGAGGGCAATGAATCTGATGATGTTGAAGATAGCAGTCTGGGAGAAGGAAAGCTTACATAGAGGAGACTGGAAATATTTTCTTCCCCTGCTGCCCACAGAATATCTTCTTCATTCTTTCTCATCCCATCATATTTATGCAACAGATTAATAAATTAAATAATGCCTCCCTAATCTCCAGTTTATCCCTAGCATATGGATACAATATGTTCCAAATCCTAACTCATTGATAATTAGGATGAATTTTAGAGTAAGAATTAAAAAAAAACACCTCTAATGAGGATGCAGAATTTTGTCATCCGCATAGCAAATATCTACAAAATCACATGATGAAAAATCTAACGATTTGATTTGAGGACTTTATTTGACCCACAACTAGTTGCCAGGTTCCCTGTTATGTCTCTAGACAAGCAGTGCCAGAAAGGTCCACTGGCCTGGAAAGCCCGGGTGCTGGGGCAATGTTGGGTGTCTTTCCAGAAGATTCCGTGCAAGTCTAGGACCAGATTTTCAAAGATGAAATTCAACAAAGGGAAGTCAGCTCTCACCTCTTCTGCACCTTGAATTTCCGAGCATACATTTTATGTGTCAAAGTTTCAGATTACAACTACTAAATTGTCAGGCTTTGGCATCTGACACAACATGCCCACCAGGCATGTTTTTCAGACTCCACAAACGCACTGGGCAAATGAAGAATAATTTGTTTAAGCATCCACACTACTCCTTTGATGTAGGTATAATGAAAATCTCTATTTCACAACAGAGAGAAATGAGGAATGAAAAAAATATCACCTACCTAAGGTGAGGAAATCAGCATCACAGACAATGCTGGAACACAGACTGTCTAATTCTAATGTGTTATCCTAATTGCCAAATAAACCCACAGCCCTAGCATAAGAACGATTATGCCTTCATCACCATCCTGTTTACTCAATAATCTGGTAATAGAGCAATGACTGAGAGAAAATACATATTGGTTTTGAAATATTATCTCAGAGATTTGACAAGTCCTCACACAGAGACCTGTAACGAGTTCAAACCACTCTTAAAACAAACCTTAAATCTGAAATATGCTTCTGAAAAGGAATCTGTGTCACTTTCTGAAACAAACTGTTCATTTACATTTCTTTAATGATCTGACTGTATTGAACCCAACACACCAAGCAACACATTCAAGAAAGCTCATTTACACTTCCAACTTTGTTTTTCCAAGGAAGCTGTATTATTTACCTCCTCATTTCCTTTGGAGCTCTTACGCTGGGAGCTATAAGCTAAATGTCTTAAGCAAGAGATGGAAGACGAAGGGTGACCAAATGTATTCAACCCAATAATAAACAGAGAGCATTTGTAGGTGAAAACAACCAGCCTGGCACAAGAGAGAGAAAGATAATGCAGTGGGTTTAATAGGAGGCTTTTAACGTTTCCTGTTCAGGATTGACTAGCTTATTAATGATTTAAGCACAAATTGAATTAACCAAATATTGAACATATGTGCTTTTAAACTCTCTTATATGTACCAGAGCCTTGTGCAGGAGAACTATGTGGCCATGCTGTTGAGGTGGGGGGAGGATGACAAGGGGATATTGAGGGTGACTGGATAAGTAAAACATAACCTGAAGGTGGTCAATTTAATGCTGTGTTAGTGGCCTGAACTTTCAGTTCCCAAAGGGAAAGGATGATTAATGCCACTACCAAATGTATACCCATACCTGACCCTGATCTCATCAAACCCTGCTGCCACCATCTGCTGTTTTTAATTCCTCTGCAATATTTGTATTTGCTACCTCCCTCCTACAAAGAGAGGGAGAAAAAAAAATGTTCCCTGCTTATGAATGGTGTGATCTGGTTGTACTGGCTGAACGCTGGCCAGGAGGCATCTGTTGCTTATAGTCCTGACAGCATCTGCTACTATTTCTCACTTTTCCCAGCATGCTGTGAGATATGGTTTCTCCCAAAGGTGGCCTTTGTATGCACCATTGTCAATTCCATCATTGTCTGCCACAGCCTGTTCCCACGATGCAGTGGTAGTTATTACCATGCTGCAAAACCTTTTCTTGCAGGCTATCTGTAATCTAAGATATTGTGTGATTGAGTTATGCAGTTAACCCTTTTCCTATGCATCAAACCATTAACATAAAAAGAAACAGGCTGGTAAGCATTTTTGGAAGGAAAACCTTCAGGGCTTGCAATGGATGGGAAAGTGAAAGAGGTTTTTTCTTGGTGTTTTTTTTATTTTGGTTGTTATTGTTGTGTGGGCTTTTTTTTGATTGGTTTTGGGTTTTTTTTTTTGGCTCTTAAAATAATGACAGTTTGTCACTAAGTAAACTCAAGGTTTGAAAACAAACGAACAATAAGACAAAAAGCAAAATTGTCCTAACAATCAGTTTAAATTCCTTAAAAAATATTATAAAGGATGCTTTGTTTTTTCTCCTGATTCCTGATACGGCTATTAAGCATTGTAACCAAATGTGTGTGAATGCTATTATTTATGTGTCTGATCTTTAAATACCCTCTGCTAGTGGGATACAGACTGAGACTTCTGATGGACATAGGCGTCCCAAGCTGTCATCTTGCCTTGTCCTTCTGTCAAACAGTTAGTGTGTCAAGCTCTTCTCCTGGGAACTTTTAGAGTAAGAGACTGTAAGCTCAGAACGGTCCGGTCTCCAGAGAGCCACTTTTAACTCACGACAATATCCTTGGTGTCAGCTTAGAATAGCCCACTATGGGGCAAGGAGAAAGAAAGCACAACAGATGTTACTAGTAAAACCATGTTTACAATTCTGTAAAGTTATTGCCCTTATGTACCTTCTGACCAAAACCCACTTAAAAGATGACCAGGTTCCTAGAAGTTGGATTTTTAAGTCCATTCTGTTCTCATAAAGTTTCACATAAAGAACTGGTGTGATTAGAATAGACATCACTTCTCTTACATGTCTCTGCCCCTCCCATCCCCCCCCCTGAATCATTTGTAGCAGTGTGGACTTTGAAACAATACAGGTATCAATTATAGCTGTATTTATGGCAATTTCTATTCGGTATAAGAATTGAAAATACATCTCCCTAAAATATGTAGGATGTGAGTGATGTTTTATCTCCCCAAATGCATTCATGCCTCTTTTATTCTCTTTCTTTTTTTTATCTTTTTCTTTTTAACTTTTCATTAATTTAGGGCTACTTATTATGTATGGAATCATACCCTCTTAGAGGTACTTTCACAATTTTGTAATAGTTAAAGTAAGCAAAGTGGCTGATTCTGGAAGCAGTAATGATAATTAACTGATTTTTTTAAATCCATTTAAGAGCAGACCAAAATATTGGAGAGAAAGGTCAAAAAAAAAAAGACCCCATGGATTTTTTGAAGAAGGCTTTTAAAACTAATATCCACCCCCAAAATCTCATCTCTTCTTCTGCCCAGCCTTGAGGAGCTGTCAGGCAGGGCAATACAGCACATGGTAACAAAGCAAATATGAGGGCAGCATTTACAAGAGTACATTTGTCTACTGCTCCCCTGTTAGCTTCATTTGTATTATATTTTGCATTAACTGTATTACATTTTCCAGGGGAGAGGGCTTCTGAGGAAGGAAGAAAATTATGTTATTTTCTATATCTGCAATTCCTATTTTAAGTGGGAACTTGTGTTATTTCAGCTGTGGTTTTATCCTATCTGCTCTAATACTGTCAACTCTAGTATCATCATGGAGGGAATGTAAAGAAGAAGTACTGTAAAGACAAGCTACTCTGACACCAGTCCATCTTGTCTTCACATTTTTGGTCAGCATTTAAAGTCCATTTTCAGTGTTATAATAAATTTAAATGAGGAAGTCTGATTTAAAACTGTTTTACATTATCTCTGGGCACGTAAAATGTTAGAAGGAATAAGTCACTTCAGAAGCTAAGCCAGGTATGATGTTAGGTAAGAAATCTTCCGAGCTGCTGTTGGTTAAGACTATTAAAAATACATTGTTTAATCCAAGATCAAGTTCCTCTCTGCATTCTTTTTTCCAGAGGCAACAGATAAAAGAAAGAAAACCATGGCTGGGTCACTCAAAACTTTTCTGTCGCTAGGACAGGATGTGCTTGGAGAAACAAAGAGCATACCTAGAGCTGGACCTCTATACTTACATTATCTGGTCTCTACAATGGCTTCAAAACATGCACAGGCAGATTTACATGGAAAAATTCATTATTTCTTTCCAAAAAAAAAAAAAGGAGTGTGTGCATGTGAAGGAATCCATAGATACAAACTGTGTCATCCACTTTTATAAAATATTTCATATCTATAGATGAAAAGCAATAAAATCATCCTAGCAGACAGATAATTTGACTTGTGACAATCATCAAGCAAGCAAAGCATTTGCAATATACAAATGCTTTGAATGACAAATTTCAAGCTACAGATTCCTCCCAGGTTGTCTGTGGAAGTTCAACTGTTGCAAATCTACCAGCATTTCTGATTTTGCAATTCCCCAAGACATCGCCCTACCCTTTGACATTTCCATTAGGATACAGAATCCTTTACTGACAGCTTTTTCACAGGAGGAGCTGTGTGCTTATTATTTCCTGTAACAAGGTGAGCCAAGGTAAGAACTCCTGTGAAGGGCACTATGACCTTCCTGAGACCTTCAGTAAAACACAGCAAACCCCAGGAGTGATGTAAGGATGCACTGCTTTCAGCAGAGAGAGATTTGCAAGCTAATGGCATAACATTGCTTCAGTGAGCCTCACTGGACATCTTTTCCTATTTCAGGCCAATCCTAGGGACTCTGCTGTTCTTTGGTTTGACTCCTCTATGCTCATGGTCCGGCTGAAGTAGTGAACAGCTCCTGCGAGCAGTGGTGGGTGCACCCTGCCCCTCTGGATGCAACAAGAGGCTGATCCCTCACCAGCGTTATGAACCAGAGCTAACTTCATTCCTGACAGCAACTTGCCTGAATGAAAAGCAGCACTGGCATGTTTACAGATGAGCATGTGTATAAATGTTTTCCCGAATCAGGAAATATTGCAAGGAGACAGAAATATTTTTTTCCCTGTTTATTTCAGCAGCAGGAACAAGTATGGACAAAATTCCTTTATTATGGTTAAGCAGGGTATTTCAGCTAAGATCTGTTGTTTCTTCTCCTCCCTCCAAGCATTGCTGTTAGCAGTGCCATTTGAAAACTAGAAAAAAAAAAGACTTTTGCCATGCACAAGTAGGTTTTGATAGCAAGCCTGAGCTGGAGGTTGCTCTCACTCACCCACTGCCTGTTTGTTTTCAATTTATCCAAGCAGCTACAGCTCCCACCGTGCGAAACAGAGATTAAAACCAAGCGAAGCAGAAGAGGCCTGTACTTGGATTGCGAAGGTGTTACTGGAGGAGATCATGGAACGAAGGGACACCAGACACACAACCTCTCACTGCAGCAGTAGCCACCCTGGCATTTGCCCCAAGTGACCTCCTCCCATCACCCGCCACGCACCAGCTCCTGGCCTCCGCCCAGCCACCCTGCACCAGTGCCCAGCAGCTGGGACAACTGGGTTTGCTGGGACCTGATCCCCCAGGCTTCCCCAGCCTTGCTGGCCTCCTCCTCTGGCTTTTCCTGGCCTTCCCTGGACTCTCCCTTGCTTTCCTCAGCCTTCCCTCCCTGGCAACAGCAGGGCGGCAGCCAATGGGGCCAGGCCGGGTCAGGGCGGCACGGCGGCGGCCACGGCGCGGGCCTTTGTGAGAGGTGGCAGGTGACCACGGCGGGGGAACAAAGCGGGGTCAGGGCGGGAGCCAGGTCCCTTTTCTCAGGCCCATGTTCTCCACTCCTCACAATCTGTCTGAATTTAACTTGCCATTGAGGGCCCTGGCTGTAGAAAACAGCTTTATGTCGACTAATCCAGGCAGAAGTAAGGATAGACACAGAGACAGGTTTGAAGGCGGGGACGTGGCTATTCTGCTGTCTCTTTTTTTTTTTTTTTTTCCTTAAATTTTTTTCCTCCCCCTCCCTTCCCCTCAACCAACAAAAAAAAGTTTTATAAACAAAAAAAAAAAAAAAAAAAAAGTGACAAGATTAATCAGCCTGTGGAGCTGAAACACATGCTTGACTTAAACAACCTCTTTGCTGTTATTAACAACTGCTCCAGCATTTCTCTTGTTATGCTAATAGTACAGATTAGAGTAAAATCTATTCCTTCTTTGCTGAACAGGCCAATTGATAGAGGCTGATCTATTTTTCTCCCCCATTTTAATTCTTTTTTTCTCCAGGCACAAGTGTTTCAGGCAGCAAGAACAACAGAACATGAAAAAAAAAAAAAAAAAAACACAAAATCAAAACTGCACACAAAAGTGACTAGCTCCCACATACACTAAAATCATTAATAACTACAAATCTATATCGGTCTGCGCTACAGCCTGGAAATAACGTCTGGGTGTTGTAAGATAGGCTGACCACAAAAGACAGGAAATTCAACATAGTGGCTGATGCCCTACCTTTAACTCATTCAATTTTTTTTTTTTCTGTGCAGACACAGAGAGCCTGGTAAAGAAGATGGCTTTGATTAGTTTTAATATGTTCCTGGGATGAAAAATGAAAGAGAAGTGAGCATTGCTGGCAAGACCTGGAGAGGACAACTTGGCTCAACACCACACCACATGCTGCAGCGTCATTCAGATGGAAGGAGACAGTCCTGTTGCCAGCATGAGATGTACGGTCATTTACTCTGTGGCACCAAGGAGAACAAGATAGGTACCTGTGTGTCAGTCTGGCCTTGGTGGTCTGTGTCTCCTGTTCCCTTGGGTTGGACCCTAAATGCTCTTTACTTATTCTTTATTTTAATCCCCAGCTTTTTAGCAGTCAAAGACCAGGACCTGTTTCACAGGTATGGGCAAAGATGACATTACAACATAAGAGTTTATGACATGCTACATGTTTTAAAGCCAAATATGTCTGACATCTCAGAGAAGAGCTTTCAGCATGTATTAGCCACTGAGAATGAACACACCATCAACTTCCATGTACAGCATGAGTAAAATATTTATATTAAACCTTGTATTACTTCCTCTGCATTTGGATTGTTCCCATATAAATAAGTGGAAACATCATGGCCCTGGTTCTGCCGCATCCTAAGCCAATTTAAGTCAGTGAGACTCCTCCCATTGATTTTGCTATTTTCTAGATTTGTCCCTACCACTTTCTCCATATACAGCCACTGATGAGTGGTAAACATCTGCTGCTGCCTACCACCTCCTTCAGCCTCCCCAGACCCATTCATAGATAGCTGATACTGTAAACTTGTCCAAGTTCAATGTTCAATTAGTTCAATGAGTTAAATGATTTCCAGGATCCACCTGTGAAGCCTGCAGTAACAGAAGGCTGATCTGCCTAGGTCCAAAGGCGTTAAAGACTCTTCTGGGCCAAGCCTGGATTTGGAGGTCAGCACATTGCTAGCAGTAAATTTGATTGGACAGATTTCATAATTTCACAGTCAAAGACCTCAGGGATTGTAAGATCATCTGCTCTGATTTTCTGCATACCATATGCCATCATATTTCGCCCAGTTATTCCCATATTGAGCCTAATTACCTGTACTTGATTAAAACAGATCACCCATCCTGTCCTAATGAGATGAAAAAAAAAAAAAAAAGGTAAGCTACTACCTCCTGTAGTATTGTGTACCAGTATTTTAATGATCTTCATTCTTCAAAACCATGTGCCTAGTTTCTCATCTGGGAGGGCCTGGCTTCAGTGCCTGTTTTTGCCTGATTTTGCTCTACTTGTGTAAAAGAGTCTTCCCAGATCTAGTATTTTCACCTTGTGAAAGTATGTAGATTTCTTTGGAATATTTTTGTCTTTATGTCATTGTTTGGACAACATACACTGGTTGAATTCCTTAGGGTCTTCAGTGGAAGACAGGTTCTTGATCTTTCTTTGCTTTTAGTGGGGATTGCCTTCTCTCACTAACTAATCCTGTGCAGGCACTGAAGAACTGCTTTGACCCCTCCGCCATAGCTGTGCTCAGGCATTTTGTTCACTATGATTGCCAGCCCTTTCCAAAATTCCTGTGTTCCAGGAGACAATCACACTTTCTAAAGAAGTGGCCCATCTTCTTTGCCCCCAAGTTTGCACCATTTTGCAGTTTTAAAACCATTGTGTTTCTGTGACACATGAGCATATTGGTCCATTACTGCTGTGTTCTCAACAATTCTACTAATCTTTGTATGTAAATGTTTATTTAGATGGCAGGTTTTTTACCTCACAATGAGCAGAATGAGACTTGCATCTGGCCCCTGTCAAGTACACTAGGAACAATCTCATTGAAAGATAATTGAGTGGAGACAACTGCACTTCAATACAGGCCAGTATCTAGCTATTAATCTATTTATCACATAACCTAGTGATATTTTAAACAACTTTTGTTTTCATTAGAGTCCCATAGAATGGCTTAGGCTTAAAGGCACCTTAGAGAACATCTAAACCATCCCGCCCACCACGGGCAGGGATGCCTCTCAATTAGACTAGGCTGCTCAAGGCCTCATCTAACCTGGCCTTGAACACCTCCAAGGAAGGGGCATCCACAAGCCCTCTGAGCAATCTATTCCAGAGTCTCACCACACTCATACTGAAGGACTTTTTTCTAATATCCAATCTAAACCTATTTTCCCTCAGTTTAAAAACATTTCCCCTTGTCCTATCACTGGACACTCTTGTGAAGAGTCCCTCTCCAGCCTTCCTGTAGGTTCCCTTCAGGTATTGAAAGGCAGTTATAAGATCACCCCAGAATGTCCTCTTCTCCAGGCTGAACAATCCCAGCTCCCTCAGTTTATCCTCATAGCAGAGGTGCTCCAGCCTCATATAGCATGAATACTCTATGAAATATATTCTGTCTTTCTAGTTGTCTTTAAAAGTTGAACTTCAAATCTCATTGAAGGAGTCGCAGCTATTTGACAAGATCAGCTTTCTTTGGTGCCATTACTCCAAAGATATTTCCATCTTCTAATTCTTTATTGATTAAAATCTATATCAGTCTAAGCATTATTTCCCCTCAGATAAATGGGAGGCTAATTGAGCTACTGTTACTAGGGTCATCTTACTTGTCCTCTTTGAATATCAGTATGTCATTTGCACTCTGCGCAGCAGGAATATCCTGGGTACTTTGAGATGAGTAGAAAATGAATGTCAACAAGCTAAAGATTTCTTCAGTCAAGGGTTTCTGAGCTTCTGGTTCTAAGTTACTGAGCCCTGATGGTTTATAAATAATTATCACTAAAAGATGTTACCCACCTTTCCTTCCAGTAACCCAGTGTCTGAAAAGAGCTTCTATGATCTTCATATAAGAAGAAAAGAAAAGAAAAAAAAAAAAATAGACGTGAAATACCTATTTTTTATACATCCATGTAATCATTTTTTGTAATCTCTGTCTGCTAATACTATATCCCATCTTTGGGATTTCTTTTATTCCTTCTTTAGTTAAAAAAATTCCTCTTCATTGTCTTCAGCAACTCCAGATAGAGATTTACTCAACTTTGGCTTTCCCTTATCAATTTTCTGCATTTCATCTTTCATTATATCCTTTGTTATCGATTTTTTTCTTTTTCATTACACTTTCATATTTCTGACTGCTGCTTTCAATATTTTGCCAATGTTTTATTGTTTCTTCTTAGAAACGCACAGTTATAGTAAAATAGCACTCCTATCCAGAGAAAATATAAAAATGTACTGCATATTTAGCATATCAATGCTTGATATACTCCCTAGAGGAAATCTAAGAAATCACAAACTCTTTGTTAGTCCGTGCAAAGCAGTCCTCTTTTCAAGAGGAAGGGAGATACATACCAACATGTCGATAACTTTTGATGCAGCCCCAGGCCAAAGCTGCAGGCTGCACCACTGCATTCTCATTACTGCACCACATTGGCAAGAGCACATGGAGGAGGCATCAAAACCAGTTCAAGAAATGCCAGGCAGAACTATGGATGTGTGTGGCACCTGGCAGGTGTGCAGTCACCGCCAGGACTATCTCAGTACGCTGTAGTCATGCCGCATGTGAGCAATGGCCCAATATCTGGCCAGAGGCACTTCTCTGCTTGGGCTGATGGATGCTGGGAACCTCTTGATTGCAAAAGGGTGTGAGGCAGACAGGACCTACCACTGGTTTAGGGTACTGCCACTCCTTCTTCTCACCCCCAAGCAAATCTGTGAGTAGGCTTGGCTTCCCTGGGTGATTCTGTGCGAAACAAGCAACAGAGTACACGTGCTGTTAGCTGTTCCTTAAACAGAGTGAAAAATCCAGGCACTTTGAACCACCTAGTAAGTAAAAAAACCTCTTAACTCTGCACTGAACAAACAGTGTTCCTTGGAGGAATATTCTTCCTTATATACAAGTAAGAAATCATAAGAAAAAAGAATAATTTTTTTTCTGATTTTCACACATATGCCTTAAACACATGAGTTTTTTAAACAGAGTTTCAATATCTACTTGCAAGTGAAATATTTCCCTCAGTGAGAATTTGTCTTTACACAGCACAAGGCCTGTCAGTCCTAACATAGGCTACTTTTACTCCCTCGCTTGGAACATGTAAGGTGTCACTATTTCTTTTTCCAGTTTAGCTGGTGGGGAGCAGTGGGAGAAAAGTGAGAGGAGAAACATCTTGGACTCTAATGCCAAATCCCCATGGCTGAGCTTCATGGAAACAATGCCAAAATACGGATTAGGCGATACTGGAGCCAAGATGCTGTACAGGAACTCATTGCCAAATTTTAAGTAAAACTATTAGACTTTAAGAAGAGTCACCACATTGTCCAGCTCTAATGCCTCTTACAGCAAATAAATGCAACCCAACATACTATTATACAAAGGACAGAAGCTAACTGTTCTTGCAAATAAATAAGGAAAGAGCAAAAGTAGTATAGTTGCTGCTATATTATTATTGCATAATTTACTATTCCTTATACTGCAGACAGAGACTGAGCTTCCTTTTGCAGCAGATACTCAAGAAAACTGAACAGAACTCTGCAATTTCCATTTACCAGCATTCACACAATTTGCTTTGGTCCACATACCATGCAATCCCTGGTCTACCCAGAAATATCTTGTAGAAAGGAGCTGTTCCTAAAAATAAGCCAGAAAATGAATTAAACACAGTAATAAAGAGACTTTGTTGATATGTGTAACATTTTCAGAGAATTGCACAACATACAGCAATAAGCACTTTTCCAAGATTTAACTACTCCGTAATTAGTTGTGTTGTGCTCTTCTGTTGTTGTTCATGTTTCTGTAGCATTACGGAATCCTGTTTGTGGACCCATTCTGTTTGGGCATCAGTACTCTGTTGAACAGTACCAGATTTTGTGGT
Organism: Todiramphus chloris collaris; assembly: GCA_025345505.1. Taxonomy (NCBI): domain Eukaryota; kingdom Metazoa; phylum Chordata; class Aves; order Coraciiformes; family Alcedinidae; genus Todiramphus; species Todiramphus chloris. Next base: position 8,902,917 of record JANVCC010000020.1, read on the forward strand.
CTTGCAAACGAGCTACTGGTTGGAGAAGAAGTGGTATGGAGTCTGGCAATTTTCTCAGCATGGAACATATCAGTCTTTCTGGATCAGAGACTTGTGACAGTCATTCACATTTCTGTTAGTCACAAGGTACCATAAACAATCGCCTTAGCTGAATGCACTCTGAAGTGAAGATTGTTCCATAAATGAGCTCCTGGACAGCCAGTGGCATACTGCACTCAGACTGGGAAACAACTGGTTGGAGAGTATTTCAGAAAACCTCCAGGGGCCAGAGTTTCTGAAATGAATCAGAACATATTAAAGAAATACCTAGACTCTGCATCACTGTCTTAGGGTTTGGCTGCAAAAGGCTGTGTAGGCTGACACAAGCTCACTCTGCCCACACTCCAGGCAAGAACAAACTCTTTCCACACTAGTCAAAACCAAGAAAACTGTTCTAGCAGCCATGCAGCTCTATTAGTGCTTTCAAAGGTGGTTTCTCCTGCATCTCTCAGCAGGACTTCTTAGCAAAGGCTTAGCATCGCCCTAGCCACAGCTTCCAGTTTGGAACTGCCATGGTCCAGCTACCTCACTGAACAAGCACAGTATCACACAGCCACCACACCATAAATTGATGCATTCTGTATGCTCTGTGTACATGAAAGATGGGCAAAAACCACTCAAAAGTACATTGCCTTAGATATCTCAGCAAAGAAAAATACTGCTGTACAATTCATCATAAATAATCTCATTTCTAGAGTTCACTTTAGTTAGACAAAAACAGAGCTCAAAATCTTTTACTGATGAAATCAAATTCTCCAAGGAAAGAGGCACCACGATTTAACCTAGCAGTTTTACCAGGACAGAACAGCATTCTTTCTAAGAAAAACAACTGGTACAGCCACAGGTGCCAGCCTCATGCTGGGACTGTGCCAGACTGCCGTTAGTATATGTTTTAATGAATGATGCCACTGCTATATTAATTTGGCTTGTATAAACATACGGATATATTCTATCTATTTTCATAATCATTATCATCATCATCATCATCATCATCATATATGTAATATTATAATATATTCTGCATGTTATAAATATATATTGACAGCAGGTATTGTCAGTGTATGACAGTCCTGTACTCAGGTCACCATTTGTGCTCTGTGCAAATTTGAGTATCACTGTTGAAGGAAGATGCACAGAAATTGGAGGAAGCCCAACTTGGAGTGATCACATTCAGAAAAGTCTCAGGGACACCAGGGTAAGAGTGTTCAAATATGTGAAAGGTTGGCAATAAAACAGAAGGTGACAACCTACTCTCCACACCCACAAGTCATGATCTCATTCAAACGTTAGGAAAGTTTTCTGACAATCGTGACAGTGAACCACACAACTGGGTCACTGGGAATAACTGCAGGATCTGTATCACTGAAGGTCAGAAAGGGAAATATATCACAGAGGTAGAGCTGATCCTGCCTTGGTGCAGTGCTATGTATTGACCTCCAGAAGTGTCTTGCAGGAATATTTTTCTGGGGTTCATGTTTTCAGGGTTTCTGTCTGAATGAAAATGCCTCACTCTCAAAACAGAGCAAGAATTCTCCCTCTAAAGACCCAAAGACCAGTGTTAGCCAGCTCCAGCTTGTCAGTGGTAAAAGCTTCAGAACAAGAGCTGGTGCCTCCAGACTGCTGTGGGCTAAATGCAGGTGTCTGGAGGAATTAACTACTGCCCATTCCTGGTCTTCAACCATCACCCCAGTGCTGGAAATGCAACAGCAGACATGACAAAGAAGCAATCATCCCAACAAACTCAGTTATTACCAGCGATTCATATGGTAATGATGGCGGTGAGGATGATGATGATACTGCTCAACTGTAGCAAGGATGATAATAACCAGTGTTTTAGGGGACGGATTACAGGTTTAATCAAAATGAATAGTTTATCACAGATAATGAATTTTACAGGGGAATATGGTCCTAGGAAAATGCCTTGTGCTGAATGCCTGAAAATTACATTGATTTAAGTAGTGGGCTATAGTATTTGCACTATTCATTTAGGAGAAGAGACAATGTAGCATTTTTATGTATATATTCTTTGCCATCCTTAAAAAATGGGTGTTAATGTCATGATCACGGTAAGGACAGCCATTCCAGAGTCCCACATGTTTATTGGCACTGTTTTTATAAGCTCTAAAATTTTGCTCAGGTCCCATTTATGTCTTCTTTGTTTTGTCCCTCGCAGAGAAAGAAAAAGCTATCCATGTGATAAAAAGAAACTAAGATTTGTGAACATCTTGTGAAATCAATAAGAAACAAAGATCCTAATTCAAGAGAATCTAGAGGCTCCTGATATTACAGTGAGGCTTAAACACAAGCATAAATGAGGGGGAAGCTCTCTCAAACAAATGATAAATGGAGAAGCTCTGGAACAAGATATTAACACTAAAAAAATTGTTAAGCATACTAATTTCCCAGTATGTTGTCTTTTTTTCGTAATTAAAGCAAACAAACAAAGAAACAACAAAGGCTAGAAGCTTCACTTATATTTTGTAGGGAAAGGCTGAGGAACAAAAAATGAGAAAGAAGAGAAAGACGACTGTGAGAAGATAAAATTAAAGAGCAGCCCATGTCTTAAAAATGGTAGAGACTGAGAGAACATTATTTTATTCCCCAAAAGAAGGAGATTTGGGCTACCAGCGTATCTCCTTTCCCACTCATTTAACTTTTCCTTGTATAGTTTGCATGTTGAATTGTCTATAAAATCATTCCCAATAGTGTTCATGCTCTTTTGCTATCATTGTTGATTTCAAACCAGGCTCTGCTTTACTTCACAAAGTGCCCTCCAAACTCAAACAAGCTGCAGAAATGCTGAGATCAATACATGCCTCTTGAAGGATAGATATTTTGTAACACAAAGGAGAGAATGACTAACAGATTACTGCAGCCTTAACAAAACCTCAACAGATCCCCATATGGTGCATTGCAATTAAAAGAGTAGAGGATGGATTTATAATTTTTGGGGTGGAGAAATGAAAAAAGAAAAGAAAGAGTTTTGGACAAGAAAATGAGTGAGGTGGAGACAGAATTGATGTGTGACCATACACAAAATAGAAACCCTTCTTTCTGAGCCTTTCATCTCCGGGTCACTGGTTCCAATCGAGCCCAGGTCGATAGCGAACAAAAATCATTTTAATCTGATGGCTGTTTGCTGACCTATGTGAAATGAACTGGTTGTGTCAGTCCACTTCCCATCTGACAGCTCTCCCCATCATCAAGGCCATTGCTACAAGTGGCAGTAATTGGTACTTTTTTAAGGCCAGCTCAGCTAGAAGGCTGAAGAATGGAAAAAGCAGTAGGGCTGAACCACCTCCTCCTCTTGTTCAGCTGCTCCCTCCAGGTGAGTGCTGGGGGACACTGGGGAAAGCTGGCACTGCTGTTGCCTGCACTACATATGTTCTTTGAACCAACAAAAGACCTTGGGCCAAAGGGCTGTCCTCTGAAGTGGTAAAGACCTCTTGTGAACACAGATTTCTTGGGAAGGACGTGGGTAAGTAAGGCCTAAAGCCTACAGTTCATTGCAGGTGGATAACATTCTTTGTTGGCAGTCACATGGTAAGGCTGCTGTCCAAGCATGGGACTCTCAAAGTACACATCAAGCTGCCGAGGCCAGTGACTGAGGCCCAAGCGTTTGTAGTTACAATTTTACCTGCAAAACAGGAGCAAGGATGCCTGTGTCAATTTTCTACTGCTGTCAGTGGAAGGACACCTAGGTTCACTCACATATGGGTATGTCCAAAGGACTTCAATAACGGTTTCAGAGAATTTCAGGTTTTAATGAAACAAGCTCATGTGAGGGGGGAACCTGACAAAGTGAGGTGAATCTAAGATGTTAAAACAATAAAGGAAGAAGTAGCAGTTGAACTTCAAGAGGTTAATAAAAACTAACAACCTGGAGAGGATAATTTTAATAATTAATTTTATCAGTGTTTTCTGAGCAGCTGATACATTCCCTATGTGAGGACATAATGTATTATGAACAGGTTATTATGAGGGAGACTTTCAATTACACTTTAAGCCACAGCCACCTTGTCTCCCTCGGATGCCTCCTGGGAACTGTGGTTTTGCCATGGAACATCAGAGATGACAAGTGGTCTGGCTAACTGGGGCAGCAATAGGTGCTCAAAAGCCTGCCCAGATAGTTCTGGCCAGTGAGGTTTTCTACAAGGTAAATCTGTGCCTGCCACTGCAGACAAGAGGAAAAGCAGTGAAGTGTATCAGAACTGCTGACAGAGCTCTGAAACGAAGCCTCACAAAGCAGAAAATCAACCTTGTGAGTATCTATTTCCCATTTCAGGGATACACATAGAAGTATAAGAGGGTGAGGTTCCCTCATGCACTCTCCATGTGGAAGGATCCATGCTGCAAGTGGATTTCCTGACATCTGAACAAGCTGCTCCCAACATTGCACTTCAATGAACAGATTGTGTGATATTACAGCTATGAGACATAGCCGGGTGGTATAGGGACAAGAAAAGAAGTCTGAAAAGAGAAATCATACCTTGTGCAACTAGTCTTTCCCCTATATGTTCCTCTTTCATATATACACAAATGTCCTTTTCAGCATCCACATCAAGCATCTCTGTTGCTTGTCAAACCAGGCACTAGGGAAAACAACACCTCAAGATGGGCAAGAAAAAGGCGTGATGCTCTCTCATGTAGTGCCCTTTTGAGCTCCCAATGTTTCCTTTCTGTTATCAGACAGATCATGGCTAGAGGTAATCTGTGTGGAAGGCTGGCAATGATCTCCCAATGGCACATGTGCCCTTACTCCATTTCGCTAGAGATGGAAGGAAATTAGTGATGTATCTGTATGGAGGGAATTCCTTTTCAGTTTTCATTGGTGATGTCTCATATTACTGTCAAGAAAATAAAGCACCTGGAAAATTTTAACAAATTCAATATGGACACTAATGAACTGACCATTAGCAAAGTTGTCTGTGCACACTGAATTCCCTTGTCGCTCAGAGTCTGAAGAGTGAGAATGTTCAGGATATCTCCGAAATCTAAAAGAGATCTGCTGCCTTCCCACTAGCTGAAATTATTTGGAAAGCTGTAGGAAGAGGTAATGTTCTAACAGACACTGGTCCCACCTCATCCTAAGTCAGGCTGTAGTCAGGAGGAGAAAGAGCAAACAGAAGACTGGAAGTGAGAGATGCATGTTATGACAACTGAGCTATCTGGGTTTTGGTTGTAGTTTTGTACTCCCTAGGATACTTCCTCTGTTTAATCCAAGCTCACTTTGCTCAGAGATTTGCCAGTAGGGAAGGTGCAAGATGAATTTTACTGGCATGGATAAATATCTGGGGTGAATGTCCTGACACAGGCAAGGAAGAGAAAGGGCAGAGGTGGGGTGGACAGTCTGTGGGATGGGCCTATCTCCACAGTATGCCGTGGGATATAAGGCTTGTGATTCACAGAACAGTTAGGAATTATATTAAGAGGAGTGCCATTCATATAGCATAAATTAGTAAACTCAAATGTACAGGTATGTTATATAACAGTCCTCATGGCTTAGAATACAAACCAGAATAAAATGTTAAGGGACATGTAGAAACATGAATTACACCAGTGAGATCTCTGACCTTCCTCTGAATAATTTGATCTTTTCAGAGATTAGATCAGTACTGGAATAAATAGGCTGCAAAAAATGGCTTTTCAGTTGGAAACAGAAATTTCCACAGTGGCTCAGACCCCTGGTCCATTTAATTCAGTACCTCAGTGGAGTCAGCAATACATGCTTTTTCAGAAGCTATTACACCCCTATAATAGAGAGTTCTGTGAGGATATACCTTTTTTTTTGAGTTGTTTCTGTCCAAATACTGCAATATTGTCCTCTCCTCAGAATTTGGGTGAGCCTCAGTGAATATTCATAACTTGTAAACTATGAGGTTTAAGGGATTGGAGTTTCACAGTAATTGGGAATTGCATGAGACCACCTAGTTCATTAAAACAAAATGAAAGACAGTCAAAGCCAGGCCTGCAAAGGTAAACAGTGCATGAATTCACTGCCTCCATATTTAAAGCCTTCAAAGCCTTTCAGTTAAAATCCTTTTCCGCTCTGGATCTCAGCATGAGTCTGGCTGCGGGGAGGTTTTGTGTGGTGGCCTGTCAGCTTCCATCTCCAACACAGTGAAATTCAACTAATTGTAAGTGCACATTGCTCCAGGCGTACACTGCCACTCAGGCCATGCACAAGCTCCGTGACCCCATCCACCTACTGTAAAATATGGTATTCTTTACACACACACACACACATATTTATTTTTTTTTTGTTGCTTGCAGTCACCGAAAAGACAACCGGCCAGAGTGAGAAGCAGACATCCCCATTGTGTTTCTACAAAAGTCTGCATGGAAGGATTTAGTTCCACGACCGCATATGAGCCAAGAATTGCAGCAATCATTGGATTGTGTCTCCATTAATGAAAAAGAGTTGGCCAGAGAGCACAGTGTGGGGCTGCGTCTGCCTTTGGACTTTGATCTTACCTGCTGAAGCTGACCTCACTGCCATGTCAGGGTCTCTGCATCGCAGCTGAAGATCAGAAAGCATCAAGAGGAAAAGAAGAATAGAAAAATCAGAAATATCTTACAGTTGAAGACCCTCTGTGACCCAAAATAGCCTCTGTTAGTGCTAATCCTCACTTGCTTGTGAGGTTCTCCAAGGTCAGGCCTAATCTGCTTCTTATGCAAAACTGTTTTGTTCCTGAGCTTTCACAGCGATAGTATAGTCAAAGATTACTGGCAAATTGTCCCCAGCAGGCTTTTTATCAGCACATTCTCATTCTTCAGAACTTGCCATCTGAACTTCACAGAAGTTATCTGAGTTTGTTTCTCTTTCTGGTTTGCATAGGTCAGACTTTTCTTCCATCAATGTAGGGTTTGTTTTCTCACTTCTTGAATTAAAATCTTTTTCAACTTAATTTTGGCTATCAGCTTGACCACCATGGATTACGTATGGGTGATGTGCTGCTTGCATGAACAACATCATCTTCAACTGTATTCTCTGCTGGGTGGACAATATAGGAGTGTATTTGCCTTCCTCCCCAAAAAATTTCCTAACTCCTCAGCTGAGAGGATCATTTGCATCACTTCTGCTGCTGACAGTTGATCAGCAAACTATTATGGCTACAAATCATACGTTTCATCCTTCTACACTCACTTTTTTTGTCAGTCTTTGTGTGCTCAGTAGCCACCTGCTCCACTACACTTGCTATCTTTTTTAAGGGTCTTAATACTCTCGGGATGCATTAAGCGTGACCCAGACACACCAGGAGACCAGTCCTGTAAGGGTACTCAGGCAAAGTGTAGGTGTCTCCAAAGTTCAATGAGCTTGGTCTGAAGGCAAGTGCCTGCACCTAGGATCATAAAGCTCTTGTGGCAGTGGGGGAATTTCAGAGAACTTTGTGATCCAAAGCTCAGAAGGTGAACGATGATGCTTGGTGCCTCCCCAGCAATGGGAAACTGTGTTTCTGAATTAATCTCTTTGTGCCTCAGTCTTGTTTAGCTCTTGTATAATGTTCTAGAAGAGGTGATTTCAACCCCACCCTATGCCATTATTGTGTGTTAGTACCTGATCCTTCACTGGTGACTCAAGGTGCTATAGTTGAGTGAGTCATGTAAATTAGATTAATATTCAGTTAATTGTTAGCACATTTTTCAGGTTGATCCTCATAAAGTTAGGCACAGTTCTGAGCAACCTTCCTGATGTGACTAGCTTCACTTTCATTATTCTACTGCAGAAGTGTTTCTTGTCTTTCAGATCACCTGCTAACTCTGCTGTCATGTTCAGTCGACCTGTGACACTCTATAATTCAATGCTTCTCCAGTGACAATAACATTGAAATTCAACCATACAAGATCACCAATTTAAATAAATGGTTCTGATTGCTCTCAAGGAACTACAAAGGAAAAAGAAACCCAAAAGGCTTTCACTTCCACTCACTGCTGAACCTCACCACTTATGGTCACTTAATTATGCAACACTTTTCTTCCCGAGCCATTGCACCTGAAGTGCTGATTATACTGTACTTGGAGTGTTGTGTGCTCTCTGAAGCATCTCTCTATTTGCAGTCTCTGTAAGGTTGACTCTGGGTTCTTGATAGAAGTGGTCCCATTGCTATTTCTACTTTGTTTTGGAGGCAATAACTGACATGCTAATGTTCAGGGATGCATCCACAGCACCACAAGAAGTGTGACAATTCCTTTTTTGGAGATGGAGATGTAGGAATAAAGCCGTTAGCCCAAAATCTTGTCCTTATTTCTGGACAGTGTGAGAACTATAACCCAGGAGTGTCAGACCCCTCTCCTGACTGTGAAAGCACCCTTCTCCAAAAATAAATGCCAGGCAAGGGTGCCCTGAGAAAGATAGCAGCTGCTGCTAGCTGCCTCAGGAGTTAATTTTCTAGAGATAAGACAGTCTCAAGAATTTCAAGGAATGATTCAGTTTCATTAAATAGAAAACAAACAAATGAAAAGCAAACTTAGAAATAGAAAGAATATGGTGATGTCTGGAGATAGAGATATAGATACAGATTTAGATAAATATATAACTATATATTGTCTTGCCCTAACTGAAGTATTCTTATTAGTTTTATTGCTTCATTGTTTGATTTCTATGTGGTTTAATAAATAAATTTAAAATAAATAAGTAAAGTAATTCCAAACACTAGAGTCACAGGGCATTTTGACTTGGATCTTTCGGTGTTGATTCAGAGTGCATTGGGTTTTTCTAATACAACAAAGACAGCCTCTGCACAAACAGCCAGAACAAACCACTGTGCCAGTGAAGTCTTGTTTTGAGGTCTTAACTGCTAAGGACCTATGGCTTTTTACCGATCTTCTGCAAGATATGAATTTCAACCACAAGGCTTCACAGGGTAAAAAGTGGCACCATAGCAAACTAGAGGCATAAGCATACCTCTTCTCCCTTGGCCTTAAACATCTTACCCATTTGAACTCACATTTCTGAGAAGAGATTACAATTAGGAAGAAGCAGATTAGATAGAATTGAGTGGCTCAGCTGATCCTGAGATGTATTCTGACAGGTTTTGTGTTTCTGGAAGTAGCTATTCAGGAGAGTTAGAGCTCTTTCCTTTAATGGAGAGTCTAGATCTACCATATCAGATGGGCTGTGTCAGAGCACCTCACCCACCTTGTGGGCAGAGAGCCAGTCTCTAACACCAAAGCACAGAGGGAAATGTAGGAGGCACAGCAAATAAATAGCACACCCTCGCATGTCCTTCCTTATGCAGGGACTCAAGAAGGTCCAGGCTCACCATTCTCACAGATTTCTCAGAGTCCTAAGACCCATCTCCTGCCTTCACACTGGTTTCTGCAAAAGAACATTAAATTTTACCAGCCAGGAAACTCTCAGAGGACAGCTTCCTCTGACAGCTGAGACAGTGCTGGGGAGCAAATGGCTTCCCACACTTTGAATTCACAGAGCATCTGTCTATGGTCAAGCCTGGATTTTGCCTTGAGCATTCTGGATATGAAGGCAAAGCATTTACACCCAGCGGTGCAAATTTTCTTGTCTGTTCTCCCTTGCAGTTGCCCTATGGTTTCTCTGAGAAGCCAAAAATATCTAGAGTGATTGCTAGTATGGTTGATCTTTGCTATGTTGACCATAGATAGTAGTCATTAGTAAGCAAATACTGAATTCCCCCTGTTACATCTTTCTCTTGCAGCTTAAACACACTATTCATCTCTCTACTTTCTTTCCTGCTATGTTGCTTCTAAGATAACTATATGGTACAAAACTCAATTATTCTACCACTATTCTATTCCTAATGTTAATAAGCAGTAACAGCTGAGGTGTAGGGATTAGTTTTGAAGAGTTACTGACAAGTCAGGAGGAGCTGTTGGTTTGAGGTACAGCAGAAAACCGTTATCCTTCAACTAGTCATTAATCCCCAGGAAATGTCCACCCTGAAGTCATTATTGCTCTTAGAATGAAAAGTGTTTCATAAGAGCAGAGTATTATTATGAGGTGAGAAGGGGGGGCAACATGTTTTTCTGAGACTAAGTGCTCTCCAAATTTTATTTGGATTTGATTTCCTTTTCCTAACAGTATTGAACTTCAGCAGAATGAGCACTGGCTTGCTTTAAACTATTGCTTCTTTCATATGTAACTCAACTCAATTTGTAGAGGCATGTCTTTCTTTTTTTGTTGGGTTTTTTTTTTTGTTTCTCTGAATACTGTTTATTTAAGTAATTGTTGGCTCTTTTCCTGTCCTTTGTTGACCCCAGGAAACAACTTTTTTTATATGTTTCCATTCTGGGATTTCTATTATCTACTGACTTGAGCTGGGTGTGCTTCCGTGAAAAGGCCCAAAAGAGAAGGAGTGAGATGAAGTTGCTCTTGAACTAAAGTCAACTTGTCTTCCAGTCTGAGGCCCAAGAAAAGCTTCACTTGAAGCAAAGTACTTAGAAGGTAGTTTACAAGTCTGCTTCCCAAGAACAAACCAGGATGCAGTGTTACCGCCTTCATAAAGTTAAAGGACACGTAGTCTGCAATTTAGTGGAAAGAAGTCATGTTGTTAATTAGACAAATTATTTGGCAAAAAAAAAATAAGGGGGAGGGTGAAAAGGGGAAAGGAAGTTGGGAAAGCAAAACAGAACAGAAGGGAAAAAAATCTTTATGATGAGGTGCTCGGCAGGATGAAGGAACAAAAGGAAGGCTTTCTGCCTGTCTCCTGATATTTTCCAACTCAGCAAAAAAATCCATTGTGTAGCTTAAGGGGAAAAAAAAAGTTAAAGTTGAAAGCTTAGTGTGTGAAAGCAACTGTTCAACCATTGTGTAATATGGGCTAATGTAATGTCACTGTTTCCCCATGATGTAAGTTGCAATTTTTGTTCCAGTTGCCATGGTCAATGTTATCACTTTCACTTTTCAGAAGGGGGCAAAGGGGTGCATGGTATTTCTCTTTACCCCCACCACCCCTTCCCCACCCCGAACGAAATACTTCTGTTGGGAAATATCAGTGATCAGTGCTGACCAGATGTCACTGACTTCTCTTTTTTTTTTTTTTTTTTTTGCATGTGTCCCTTAACAGCTGGCAAGAATATCAGCTCAAATTATTCACCACAAGCACACTCTTTCTGTTTGTCTCCAGATAAAGGGATTTGAAATCCTGGTTGTTTAAGAGGAAAGAGGGATGTTGAAAACTGTGGAATGGATTTCTTTGGGCAGAGGGAATACTTCTTGAAGATCTTTAAACCAGTCAGGGATGGTCATGACTAGCATGCAAAACCATACAGATCCATTAGGGTTGGCACTTCATGTTCTCAGAAACTGCTTTAGCCCAGGATGTTTTCTTGGAACCACTGTAAAATGGCTTGTTCATAACAATCAACAAATCTAGATGTAAAGACACTTTTTGTTTCAGTCATGTCAGACAGGAAAAAAAAATGTCTTTGATGTGGTTACAGATAAGAAATACAGTAAGTAAGTAAATAAGATGATAAAAAGAAACTTCTGTGCCTGGGTGCTCTAGGATTGCTTGGGACCATAGCCATGTGTCTGTGTTACCTTGAACTACAGTCTCTACAGTTTGCAAATGGGGTGAGGGCACAAGACATTCAGGTTTTGCCGTGGGACTATGCCACACACAGCCCTGATGTCACAGGTCTCAGGATGTGGCAGTGGTGACAGAGCAAGTGGCACTGCTCCACCTGAAACCACATTCTGTGAGTACTCCTGTGCACAGTGTAGAACAGAGTCTGATTTATCCTCATAGGCCCTTATCCTCAAGGCCTAATGACCTTTGTCACCCGTGCCAATGAAGACCATTACCTTCTGCTTAAACATAACCTTCTCTTCTTCCCCTTCTATTTACAGTTATATCTGCTTTTCTCTTCAAAACTGTCATAGGTAACATGTTGTACAGAAGTGCTGTATTCTTTCCCAGTTATGTCTCTGTTGCAAAACAGGTGTTTTCCTTATATGAGCAAAGATAATTAAGGAGCTTGGTACATGGAAGTCATAGCATGATAGCACTATTTTTAACACTATCTTCAGAGGAATGAGTAAAACAAGATCAGATGAAGGGTTTCTGAAACCTCCTCGACAGCAGGGAAGAAAATCTCAGCTCTTCACTTCAGCTCTGTCTCTAAACCAGAATGAATCACTGTGTTTATTTAATACTGCATCTTTTCTTTGGTGATGGTTTTAAATAGTCACTTTAAAAGAAAGAGGCAAAGACTTTTACTGAACAGTAAGGATAGCAATTAGCCTTGGAAGTGTATGTGACACATGACATGTATGTAACCAGGTATGGTAATGTTATGCTTCACCATATTAAAGCTTGTATTCTATTATTTTCTGTTTGTAATGTAGCTGGAGAGATCCTCACTATTGATGTAAACAACCATGATTTTATGAAGCATGCTAAGCTCTTGAAACAACATCAAAGTCATTCATAGGCACGAAATTCCACTGGTGAACATGTTCTAGTTTCAGGTCCTCTTATTCTAGTCTTTACCAACAAGCAAGCAGGAGAAGTCAATTCAATGTATTGTCATAGTCCATCTTTATCTACCCTTCAGTAAGGAAATGCCAACATTTTATCATGACATGGAAGCCTTTCCATATGCCTCATCACCTCCACTGCTGATCTCTGCAGTCCATACAGTTTTGAGCCTAACCATTTTGAAATGCATAGAGGGAACTGACTGTGGCTCTCTGTCCATTTTAGGACGCAGGGAGATGAGGCTCTAGACTACTGGAAAGGCAGTCTTGGGTGACCTAGATTTCTGTAAGGAAGCCTAGCTCCATCTGAGTCATTGCCACTGACTTCAAAGGGTCCAGAGTAGTGGCCCCCATGTCTTCATTTTTGTGCTGAAAAATGGGATGTTATGGTACTTGCCGTTGTTTCTGAAGTGGGTTTACATGCATATAAAAATTAAATTATTAAATAAAAAATAATTATATTTATTACTGTATTTTCCATATTTGTTTCCATCACACTATTTTGCTTGCTTCTCTGATGGCCCCAAGGCACAGAGCAGATGTTTTCACTGAGCTGTCCTCAATGACTTTTAAATTACTTCATCATTGAAAAATGGCAACAGTGCCAGTCTTTCTTGTAATGTTCAATCTCATCATTCCTCATATGCTCATAAAAAGACAACTTCAGGGCCAAATATACACAACACTGGAACCACCATCTCCAGATACCTCAGGTAAATAGCAAAAGGGAGGGGGGGGAGTGGAAAGAAAAGAAAAACAAGTAAGAGAGCCCAAGATGGAAATGGAGAAAAGAAGAAGAGAAGAGAAAAGAGAAGAAAAAGAAAAGAGAAGAAAAGAGAAGAAAAGAAAAGAAAAGAAAAGAAAAGAAAAGAAAAGAAAAGAAAA
>JANVCC010000020.1:8918333-9022406 GCA_025345505.1 Todiramphus chloris collaris
AAAGAAAGAAAGAAAGAAAGAAAGAAAGAAAGAAAGAAAGAAAGAAAAGACAATAGACAATTAAGATACAGCCTATGACAAGCACCATATGTAATTTTTCCACAATAGTTTTTTGCTCTGAACAATTCCGCTTGCTTTGAGCAAGTGTCGGCATCTGACTTTTCCAAAGACAACCGCAGCAGCAGCTGTGCCAAACCATCACCACTGAGGGGCAATGGAGAATTCCACAGGCCCTTTGATTCAAACCAAGGTAAAAACAGACTGAAGCAGGGGCTTACATTTTTTTAGACAGGTGGCCTTTGTAAACACCCACATTTGCATATATGGAAAACCTCATAAAGAAAAATCTCTTAGTACCTTGAAAAAGAAAGCACTGAACTAATAGCCAAATTATCTTGGATGCGGGATGTAAATTCAAGTGTTAGAGGCCTGATTCTCCTGTGTAAAATTTTTATTTTAAATGTTGATGAGGTATTTTGACTCTATGCCTGTTGAAAACATTCTGAAGAGACTTTATTTATACTAATGGTACAATATTAGCCTTCCATGCTAGGAGTTCATATCACATAATGCTTTCTGCCTCATGTAATTAGATGTTCTTGAAGATACCACTTTTTTCTTGTGCAGGTTACCATTAAAAGTATTTTCTGACATATGGACAAATCCTGCAGTTTGCTTGTGTTAAATACAACCTTCCTCAGGTCACTAAAGTACTACTTTGGGTCAGAAAATGGAATAAGAGGGAGAACTTGTCTCAAAAGATGTTCACATTAGTTGTAATGTGATACAATTCCTGGATCAATTCTATTTTTGGAAAAAAAAAAAAAAATAAAAAAAAAAAAAGAAAAAAAGAAAAAAAAAGAAAAAAGGAAGTTTTCAGCTAATGTACTGTTTGCCGGGAAGCACTTACTTGTTATTTTGCTATCTTGCTTCATGAAGAAAGTGAAACTCATAAGAGCTTTTCAAGGGCATATTTCAGTTTACCATAGCTGAAAAACTGTTTCCCCGATGAAAAATCTCCTTCATAAAAATACTGACTTTGAAGTGTTGTGGAAAAACAAAATTTTCTGCTAGATAATAATTTTGATTAGAAATGATCACCAACTGCCTCCAGCATGAACATCCTGGCAGTGGTGGGAGCTGGATGCAGAATTGGCTCTGCAGCACATCCTCCTCACATGAAGGGTTGGTCAGAGTTGTCTATCTGCTCTGTCCTTTCCCACAGAAAGTGCTGTCCTCACAAAGTTCCAGTTTCATGCTACAAAAAAAGAACACAGGACACCCCTGTCCTGATCCTTTCTCCTGCTTAACCTTCAGCACCCTGGGAAATGACCCTGTGGATATACAGAGGCTAAATGGAAGCCCTGAGCTCACATAGCTGTAAGTGGTCAACCCTTGTCCTAACAGCCATGTATTTTCTGACTTATACCTGTGTCTTTATAGCTGCACAGCCATGCTATGGAGAGCACAGTGGTACAAAGTTGCTTTTACCAGCGCAGTTTAGGTAAATAATCTTCACTGATGATGTGACTTTACTTTCAATGTAGTGGCATCCACGGTGGCTGTACAGCTGGTATAGTTTTATACCATGAAAAAAAAATCACCCTGGTCATATATAACCAATGCACAGGGGAGGCTTTAAAGTAAGCAATGCCAGTTTATTTAGTTGCCCCTAGCAGGTGACATGAGTCTGCACTGACCCTCACAGTTACCCCCACAGCTGTCACACAGCATTCCTCGTCCATGCCAAGGAGCAAGGCATTCCTGAATGTGGCACTAGCTAAGATGCTCTGGTTACACCTGTGCTAGGAAATTAAGCAGCTTCTGGTCTCTGGAACACAATAACCTGTATTGTTGCATTGCTGCAGTGGTCCCTGCCATTCTTTTACCCCCTCAGTTAGCAGTGTTCCAGGCTGTTCCTAGGAATCATCCCCACAGGCAGTGTGGGTGTGACCAGTTGGTTTGGGAGAATAGGGCAGTTTAACACTATGGATGCAGACCAATCCATACCAGCTGGCTGTAGGGCCAGAAAGCAACCCCAGCAGTATTGAATTTATTGGTGCAGGAGACAAGGCCTCAGCAGCAGGAGAAAATAACCAGGGATGTTTCTTCCTAAGAAAAAATGCTAACCTGTCACAAGGATGTTGTGACCTCCAGCCCCATCTCCCCAACCTCCCTGTGCTGCTGACCAGGCAGTAGGCATGAGACAGCATTGGGTCTGACATCCACCTTTGCCTGACTGTGAGAAGCAGGATCAATCAACACATTTTCACAACTGTAGACCTCGAGCTTCATCCGAAAATCTGCCTCGTGGCATACATTGGATCTTTTCTGGCCAGGCTCTTGTTCCCTCTGACTTTCATAGTAGGTAGTAGCAACACAGGCAGAAAGCCAGGTCTTAACAGACAGGTAAAAAAAGTGGCTCCCTAGGAGGGAAGGAGGGCTCTCTATCTGACACAAGCAGATGTCAGGCATCTTGACAGATTGCTGCTCCATTTGGGATTTGGCCTAAATGTAGTTCTCAGGTAATTTTCTTTGAAATATATGACTTTGGTTATTAGGCCATAACAGGAAGGTTTCCCAGGGTTTATCCATGGAGAATTCCCATCTCTATCATTTCTGCAGATTTCCTCCTTACCCCTCATAGTCCCAAAACAAGTTTAATCTGTATATTCACCTGCAAAATGATTTTGCTGGAAGCTAAATCTCTGCTACAGCAGAGAGACAGCTAGAGACTCTTGATTGCAGGCGCTGATCTCTGAGAAGAGGATGATGGCACTGTGACCTCCCACATTAGCACTGCCGTGTGTGGCATCCTTTCTGGGCTGTGGGCATGCAGCTGCACCGCGTCCCTGCTGCACGCGGTGTGCGCACATTTACACCACTGTAGCTGACTCCCTCCCCCCTGACAGTTTGTCTTCTTGCTGCCAGTGCAGGGTTTACGTATCCTCCCTGAGATGATGGATGTTTCAATTGTGATAGAGGTCGTTATTCCATGCAAGCTTCTGAAAGCACTTTGCAAAAATAGCTCGCTACCTCACAAGACAAGCAATCTGACATGAAGAGATAGGAAATAGCCCTACTCACCTTGGAGGGTATTTTAACATTCCCTACCACTGTGGCATCCTCTCACAAGCACAAATGACCTTCTCCTTGTTAGCACAACCAGGAGGCCCCCATTTTCCTAAGGTCCTGGAAAGATTAAGTGACACAGGTCCAAGGTTGCACAGGAAGTCTGGAGGGAGCACTGGAAATAGAAGGGGGCCCTCCTGAGTCTCTCTGCACCGCCTTGACCACAAGACCATCCTTCCTCTCCCAAGGTTACACATCAGGTCTGTGGTGGAGCCAGGAATAGTACCCAAGTTTCCTGACACCCAAGCTGTCCTCCTGCACTGTGTACAGAGTAAGCACAAATATCAGTTTAAAACAATTTATAAACCCATGTCTTGCAATTAAACCTAAGATATCCTCCCTGAACACAAATCTTCCTACATTTTGAAATCTGTGACACACCTCACTTAAAAAGTCCCCTTCCACAAAAAGGACATCTAATACCTCCCTGCAGCTAAACTCCCCTGCTGTTTCAGTGCCCCTGAGTTCCTGATGTGTCCTGCCCATGCCAACCCTGCAAATACCGGTTGCCACAGGGAAACAGGTTTGCAGGCAGAGGCATGGGTTGAGGGGTCCCCTCTCCAGCCACCCTGCTGAGACCTGGCACCTAACGAGGCCAAGGTCTCCCTGGCTACTGCAGGGCGAGGAGGAGGAGATGTTGCACTTTGAGATGGGTCATGAAGGGATGGTGCCACAGCGAGACTGACTGAGTGACCTCAGGTCCTGAAGGTCCTGGCACAGCTCATGGGGTGGCACCAGGGGGACGAGCCGCCTGGGGTCAGACCTGACTAGATCAGCCATGGACTTTCACATCCCCCACGCTCAGGGACATGCGCTGCATTAGTACGTGCAGCTTCCCCGGGGAGAGCCTGAGATGTGCTGTGTCAGGAGGGGCATGGTGCCATGTGTCCCTGCAGCTCGTTGGAGCCTTTCCATTAATTTTAATGGGCTTTGGACCAGGCCCTGAATTCTCAGCTGTCCCGGCTAAATGGCCTCCCTGGGCAAGCTCTCCTCTCATTTTAGAACGAGGAGGCCTTTCGGAGACCCTGCTGACAGGGAGGTTCCTGCAGCTTTTTGGCAGCAGAGCTCCCATCCTCCAGCAAGGGCTGCCCTGGCAGTGCCGAGGCAGGCAGGCACCTTTGCTGCCCCTTGCCTGCTGCGTACACCACCTGCATGTGCCGCTCACTCTCTCTCATGCAAACACAGAAACAATTTCCACCCTCTGCCCAAATCATCAATTTTTTTTCTCCGTAAATGCACAGGTACTAAAGGTGAGGAGCATGGATCCAGTGCTCTACACTACATGTATCAACCTGTTCTGGTGACCAAGAGGCCCTGTATATGCATACACTCAGGTTTGGGGGACTTAGTAAGCCAGTACAAGAAATAAATCCTGCTTATGGCAGTAGCACCAAACCTGCTCAAGACAGAAATGAAAGAAGCCATTGGGTTCATCTGTATAGTCATCATTTCAGAAGGTGCTTTAGAAGGACAAGACTGTGCCCTTCTCTTTGCTCACAGTACATTTTCTTTCACTCACCAAGCTCAGCACTTCTGGGAATTAACACACTTGGACAAACTGAGCTTTCTGAAGCTGTTTTATTTTTAAACAAAGTTAGGTAGATGTTGATGCAGTGCCTCTTTAAAAGAGCAGGAGCTGTGTGCTTTTGCAGACCTTTACCCAACACCATATTAAAGTAGCACTTCCTGTAGCAGTAAAGACCTAACGTTGTAGAAGCACTCAGCCATCAATGACCTTCTGTTCATTACTGCTCTTTCTACAGAAGCAGCATTAAGAGGGCTCAGCTGAGACCATGGCACTGACTGTGCAAGTTGCAGTACATCCTAAGAGACAAGCTTTCTCCAAAAATCTTGGAAAGAAGAGGAAACAGAGATAAAGTGATTTGCCCAAGGTTGAAGAGCAAATCAGCAACAGAGATGGCAATAGAACTTACCAAGGCTCACTTGTTTGTCCAATCTGTGAGATTATATTGCTCTGAACACCTGCTGCTATACACACCATCATGCCTCGTTTAATATATGATGCATTGACTGGTTATTGGCAGGTTGTTACGTTACTGCTCAGATTGCAAATGCTGTTCAGACCATCACTGACAGACTGGGTTTTAATACCTAATGTCAAGTCTCCTCACAAAAACTTTCCCTAAAAAGACACTTTGGGATAAATGGAGAGGATGACTGTCAAGTCACTAGATCTTATATAAGGTTTGGCTTAGCAAGAAGGCCTTATAGACAGGCAAACCCCTGCAGTCACTGTGAGTTTTCCATTGATGTCATACCAAAGGACAGTTCCAGTTGTTCATGTACTTACACAAACTAAAACAAGGTGAGCATATATATACTCTACAATTAAAGATCACCAGCTGCAATAATTGTTTGATTATATGTGCTATTCCCCTCCCCTGAAGGGAATGAGAATGAAGGATTTTGGCTCCCTGAAGCTGTGGGAGGTAGACCACAATGATTGGGATTCAGCTTTAATGGATCAAAAAGGAAATTATTTCATAGATTCCCCTTTCTTCCCAACAGTGGCAGAATACTTTGCCTGTTTCTGAAGGGTGTCTGCTAATTAACACACAGCATAACCTGAAGAAGAGCTAGTTAGGGCAAAATAAGTTGGGGAAATTGCCTGAGTGTTCAGGGCCAAGCCAAAGGACAGGATCACACCCTGCGCCAACATGAAGGCAGCAAGCACTCAGGGGCAGAGTTGAAATCAAAGATGCAATACTTCAGACAGGTATCATAGCCAGGAGAGTTGTGGCCACCAGTTAATTCAGTGTCACTCTTTCCTGGAGAGGGAAATGCCACCCCCGGTGAGTGTGACTGGGGGAGTGCACATGCCATGGTGCGTATCAAGGACCTGAGCTGGGGTCCCCTACCATGCCCTGAGTGTCTCAAACTCCCCTGGATTTCAGCAAGTGTTTGAGATTGAGAGAAATGAAGAGCTGAGTCATGATGAGCCCCATGTCTGGGTTGCAACAGAGTGCATTTACCTTGCTCTTCCCTGGGAGGTGATGCCTGTATGTCTTTACATTTAAATGGCCCAATGTGACTGAGTAAACATTACTCAGGGTTTTGATAGACATTCGCTTTTGGGGTAAGAGTGAGTACAACCATGGGGTTAACAGTACAGAAGGTTAGGAGGGGAAGAAGGAGGGGTCAACACAGAACAAGTTGTTCCCTCATCTTTGTGATAGGTCTCAGACCTACCCCATCCACCCATGAGTCCACAGAGGTCTATTATATGCCTGGTTGTAAGGTTCAGTCAGTTCAACATCGGTTATGAAATAAACATAGCATTCTGGTTATCATTAATAATATTTATTTTGGAAAAATATTTTAAAAATGAATTTCTTCATTAACAAAACAGTAAAAAAAACTCAAATAACATTTGCACAATATTCCATAAATACATTTATATACAAAAAAATATAGTCACATAGACCCGAAGTGCCTTTGTACATATTTACCAAAAAATTTAAATTATAAAAAAATGAACATCACAAAATACTCAAGCTTTACAATTATCATGAAAATATTTTTACAGATTCAAAAAATAACACACTTTTTCTCACCTAGTAAAAACACATTTTAGTATCAAAAAAGACAATAAAGGCAGTGTTTGTGTCTCTAATTCAAGAAAAGACTGGCTCATAAGAATCGAAAATATACACTTCAGGCAGTGCATGCTTCTTATGTAGTAATTAAGTCCATTCATTTAAATATATATAGAAAAGCAACTGACCATAGTGCAATGATAAAATTCATAAAAGGCAGTGCAACAGTAATCCTTGAACACAGACCCTTGCCTGGTGTCCATCTTGTTTCTTTATTTTGCAGTCACTTTGCTAACTTCAGTAGAGAACCAGCTCAAGCCTGAATTTAGTTTCTCAGCAGCAGTCAGTGAAGGAATCTATCACCCATTCCTCTTTCAGCAGCATTCATCGGGGCACGTCTCCTCTGAAATTGTTCTGAACAACCACCTTGACATATCACCTCTGTTTTACACCTGGTGAGAGAAAACATAAGCAAAGATCAGGAGAGGTTAATAGAAAGTAAGAAGAGGGCCGTGAGGCCGTAGAGGGTCAGGACTCTGTCTTTTTATACTGGGCAAGAACGGACTCTTCATGAAGCACATTAAAGGTAGGACAGCAGACCAAAGCCACACTATCACTTTACCCTTGTCTGCAAAAGTTGTTGTAGCCATGACATCTACAGCAACAAGTCACTGTGCTTGTCTTTACAACGCCCACAGCATGACAAACTCAAGCTGGATGGGTTTCAACAGGTACAAACTGCTGTGGCACCATGGATAAGAGCTGCCCTGACAGGTGTCAGATGAGGACTGTGCACCAAGACTTTTAACTGCCAGGTAGTGTACTAACCTCAGTTGCTATGATGCACTCATCTTTCTCTTCTGATATGACATACACCGACTGGTACTTTGTGTCCTTTGAAGTGGAATATACTGAATCTGGTCGTTTTCTTTCAGAAGTATCACTATTGAAGACAAAGAGAAACAACACGGGTTAGATGGCTGTTGCTTAACACTACCTAGGAGACACACGCAGCCCCTTCAGAGTCAAGCTGCCCCCCATCCTCAGGTGTGGGATACCTCTTTAGTTGTACTGCGCTTTTCTCCTCTGCCTCTGAATCATATGTTTCACACTTGGCTTCACATTTGCTGTGCTCCTCTTTAACAGAGTCTTCATTCTTGAGTTCATGCACCAAATTGTAATCCACTGATGGGTATCTGACTTTGTAGCCATTTTTATCAGAGTTATCGCTGTGAAAGTCTACTTTCTTATTTGTATTTTTAATCTGAGTAGCACCAATGACACTTATAGAAATGTCCTTCTCACGCTGGCAGTTCGCCAGGTTGTTCATGGTCTCTGTCTCACTCCTGCAGGCATCAGGCTGGTGGTGCCTCTTCTGCACTCTAAGCCTGATGCAGACAACCACAGCAGCACACCCCAGCAGCATCATGAGGACCAGAATAATCCCGGCGCAGACGGCGATCCAGGGGAACTGGGAGTTCTGGCCTTCTGTATACTTCTCAGTGAAGTCAACGATAACTGGTCCCGGAGGTGGCTCAGGGAGCAGAAATTGGCAATTGAGTCCGCCGTACCCCCGGGCACACTCACAGACGTAGCGGTTGTTTCTTTCATGGCAGGTGGCCCCGTTGTGGCAGGGGTTGTGTTCACATCTGCTCACTGGGGTGCTGCAGTTCTTCCCATTGTATCCTGGGGGGCAGGTGCAGGAATAGTCATTGACACCATCCTGGCAGGTCCCTCCGTTGACGCAGGGAAAGGAGGCACAGTCATCCACATTATCATCACAGTGTCTCCCAGTGAAACCAGCCTGGCACTGGCATATGTAGGAGTTCCCCAGATCAACACACTGGGCTCCTGCAAGACATCAAAGGGGACGAGTGTTGAGCGGTGGGCAGCTAGAGCTGACAGCATCCCACCTCATGCTCTCAGGGTGACCATCACAACTGGCAACTGAGAAAAGCTTTCTTTTTGAGTGGTTAGCTCAACCTTTGACAAGTCTGAACCACCATAAAAAATGCAGGGCTTTTTTTAAGGAAGTTATTTATTAATCAGATCTATTTTTTATTCTCCATCCTACTCCCTTTTTAACATTTCACCTAGATTTCACAATAAAGCTAGTCCAGATTGGGTTAACAGCAAAATCTCACATTACAGAGTTTGAGTGGCAATGAATGAAGAGGGCTGCAGTAAAGAAAGTCATCACTTGTTTAATCAAAACAGGAAGATTACTGTTACCAGATTACAATTTCGCATTTTGCATCCACAGATCCCAAACAGTCTTTGCAAAACACTGGCAAGTGTAATCCTCCACATTTTTATTCATGAAGCCTCAGGTCAAGTTACCTGGTCACAGTCACCCCTTGAGAAGCAGTGGCCCAAACCACACAATTACTTTTTAAGTACAGTTCCTCCACCAAGTCATGGACCATGACTGATCAGTAGGCCTTGTTATGTACTCCAGACAAGAAGCCAAAGTAACTGGATGGTCTCCTTTTAGAGGGTCACTGTAGCATGTTTGTTCTTACCATTAGCACAAGGGCTGGAACTGCAGTAATCGATTTTCTTTTCACAGTTGAATCCAGAATAACCCAGTGGGCAGCGGCAGCTGTACCCACCATCAGGGTTGTCAGTGCATCGCCCACCATTGAAGCATGGTCCGTCAGCACAAGTCATTGCGCTCAGCTCACAGTTTTTACCATAGAAGCCTGGAGGGCAGGTACAGGAATAGCTGTTCTCGAGATCCTGGGGGGAAGAAATGAGAAACGGTCAAAATATTTATCTGAAGTTGCTTTGAAATCCAAAAAGGAAAAAAAATCGGTAAAACTGACATGGACTCCTCCCTTGGGGTTTCAGATGGCACAAGCTACTCAAACTTACAGTGCAGCTTCCACCATTCTTGCAAGGGTTGGCATCACATTCATTGATTTCAATCTCACAGTTGGAGCCTGTGTAACCAGGTCGGCAAGAACAAGTGTAGCTCCCCTGACCAGTGTTGGTGCATGTGGCACCGTTCTTGCAGGGCCTGTGGTGGGTACAGTAGTTCAGGTCTGTAAAAGAGAGGGAAGTCAAGACACTTTGCAAGACTAGCACAGGGTAGATGAGCTGGAAATAGACACTTGCTTTCTGCATTTTAAAACAGAAGCTCAGGCAAGGACTAAGAACTCACCCTGGTTGCAGAAAAGGCCACCCCAGCCTTCCTGGCAGTTGCACTGCCACGGTTGCTGACAGGTACCATGAAGACAGCCTGGGTATCGGATGCACTCATCACAATATCGTCCCTGCCAACCCACTCTGCATCTGAAAAAAAAACCAACAACAAAGTCTTGTCAGATTTAGACTTCTCACAGTTGGAAACCCTATCGCAAACTCTGCAAACACATTGATGCCAAGGATCAAGTTACCTAAAAGCCCTCAGTGATCCTTCATGTGAGAAAGTCACCGAGTCCATCTGTAGCATCAGCTTTCATCAGCCCCAGCTATTTCTTCCACTTCCTTAGATAGAGCCATGGTTCCAGGTAGTTAATATGTTTACTCTAATAACAAACAGCTAAACCTTACACACAGCACCGTAAACTCATTAGGTTAATATTAATGGCACTGATGTTTGACTTGTAGATTAATACTTTGATCTGGCATCACCTGGATTTCTCAAATTACCATCTAATATGAAGAAAGGCATTTAAACCGACCATTCAAATCAGCAATGGCTTACTAAACACCACAGCATCAATGTTAAAGACAAAGAAGGGGGCAGGAGGAATGGAAAACTTACTTGCATTCCCCAGGTTTGTCGCAAAAGCCGTGCTGCTCATCGCATCCAGGCAAACAAATCGCTGTAAACACACCAAGCAGGGAGACACATCAGCACCAGGGCCGAACGTCTGCTTTTTACAAGTCCGATCCCGAGAGCACCTTGCGGGTGGGGAGCAAGCCCCTTTTACTAGGTCGGGGCAGTTAAGCACAGCTGAGTTAATCTTTGGAGTCTGCAGGAGTATTGATCTCGCCCCATAACTGGGCACTTTACTTATCACCGGGGATGAGCATTCTTCTTAATACAGTTGCACACAAACAAAAGAGGGCTCACAATTGCTCCCTTCCCCACAGCCCCTCACCCCCCTTCCCTTCCCAGTGAGGGTCAGAAGTCCTTTTTTCCAATTCTATGCACACAGCTCCACCTCTTAATATCCCCCGAAAGTGTGTGTGCAGATAAGAGTGGACAGCTGGTGTGCAGGGTGCCAGTGCAAGACAGCTGCTCTATTGTCTATTCTCTCCCAGCAGCTGCCCCACTGCAACAATACCCCAGCCCTGGAGCCAATGGGGCCGGCGGCCGGTGGCTGGGCAGCCTATCCCTGCCCACAGCTAATCTATGGCACGCGCGTGATTTTGCTGCAAAAAAACTTTTTCTTTTTCTTTTGCTTTTTTTTTTTTTCTTATTCAAATAAATAAGTCTAAAGTTCTTCCTCCTTCCTTACCCCTCCCCCCCTGCCCCACTCCGACAAGAGGCAGGCGGGTGGGTGCAGCCCTGGTAAAAGAGGTAAGCGGGCCAGCGGGAGGGAGGATGAGGGAAGGGAAAAAAGGGACTTCTGCTCATTACTTTGCCTGGTTATGGAACTCATTAAGCAGGCACTGCAAAGTTTTAATTCAACAAAGCCAGCCGGAGACAATGGCATGCTAGGAGAAGGGAGGGGAGGGGGGGGAAGAAAAAGAAAGAAAGAATCGGTGCTGATAATCAGATCGCCTCCAAGTTGGAAAGAATGGAGCTAGGGGCAAGGCGACGGGAAGCAATCTGTGGCTGGCAGCTCCACTCGCTAACGGCAAAACATTCTTTTTGCATGCACACATAAACACATCTCCTCTGCCTAGTAGGTTTGCATCACTGTTACAAGCTGAGGTTTTTTTGAGAGGGAAAGCAGAGTGAAGAGTGTATGTAACAAGACAAGAAAAATGGGCAGCCTTCTGCTTTGCTAGGGAAAGAGCAGCAGTGTACAGGCATCCAAAAGTGCTGACAGCCCCGAAAGAGCTCATTATCAAAATGCTTCCTCTTTCCCCACCCCTTGACACAACTGGGCTAGGCACTTTTGATCATGGGAAAGGTTGTAGTTCCTATTTAAAACATTATCAAAGGAAATGTGAGCCCCTCTGCCTGGTGTTTGTTGTGCAACACTGTATCATGAACTGCTAAAAGCATCCTAGCAATCACTAACAGTGTGAATAATCAATCTGGGCTCACTTGATAGCAGCTTAGCTGAGACCACAGTCTAGGTGGGCTTTAAGAAAAACAAAACCACAAGAAAACTGAGAGGCTGCTTTCCAGCCTGCAACTGGTTTCTCCCTGCCTGGCCCTTTGACAATAAGAGAAGCGCTCACCCGGTACGTCATCTGCCAGCCTACTTCAGATCCACACATACACACACACAGAGAATGCCATCACATGCTGCAGCAGAAGCTCCGTGTGCACGTTTGGGTGTACACTGCTATGCATCTACAAAGGGCAGTAATCTTGTACAAAGCTGCATCTGACATCTCTGACTATCCTCTCTGTGATCTGCTTACTGTCCCAGCTCTTCCTGTTGCATCAACACACCACATTCCTCAACAACTTCAAGCTCAGGCGTACTTTAAAACTCATGTCCTTCACTACTTTATTAGCAATAATGATCATGGCAATGGCACAGGAGAGAGATGGGGAAAAAGTTGAGTGTTCTTGTGGCTCCTGGTGCAACAATCTCTGTTAGTGGCAGTTTATGAATACCCAAAGTGAGAAATGTATAGCCTAGAGGCCACGAAGAATATCTTGGACCTCCCAGTAATCTTCTCAATACAAGGTGGCAAGACATCAGAGCATAACAAACCTACCAGCAGGCCTACTACATGGATGTTGACAAAGCCTAGATCCCTCTCCTGAAGCCACATACCCTGCAGGTGATGATATCAGTGTACCATGGTTGAAGGGGTGGCTAGGTATAAAAAGTAGGCCTGATAAATCCTCAAGCAAATGCTGAAAATTTTGCTATCAGATATAAGGTCTACAGCAAATGAGCAAGTGTCATGTTGGCACTGACTGTTAGCTTGAGAAAGGGCTATCTGCATTAACTTTCTGTGGCAATGCTGAGGACCTCCCATCTCCCACGCCAGTACAAACAGCTGACCTGTACAAACAGCAGACCTCCACCTATTGTAGCTTGATTCCCCCTCTCCTGTGGGGCCTGATGTCAGAGAAACACCCCTCTAAGAGCTCAGGTGACACTGTTGCAATCAGCACCCGGGGAGACAAGAAGGTGGACACTCACGCTCAGTGCAGTACTGCCCTTTCCAGCCTGGGTTGCAGACTTTCTCGCCACGCTCTCCACAAGTGAAGTGACCAAAGGCATCATCCCGGGGGCGGCAGAAGACAGAGCAGCCTTCTCCATAGTAGTGCTCATCACACACAAAGCGATAGGAGTACTTCAGGTCAGTGCGGCCGCTGCTGTGGAGGTCCTGGGACCACTCTTCACCCACTGCCAAGTGCCTCTGGGTGGCCAGGCGACTGATGAGGCGCTCAGGATTTTCTATGTGAAAACGGAGAGGGGAGGTGTGGTTAGGGAACCCGAAGCAGGCAGGGTTGTAGGAAGATATTCAGCTGAGGTCTCTGAGGGGAGGACAGCCACAGAGGGAGGATGATAGGGCTGTGTGCCAACAGGTTGGCCTCTCTTCCATGATCTCCTGAAGAGGAGCAGGGATGGGATGGGATGGGATGGGATGGGATGGGATGGGATGGGATGGGATTCACTGCACACAGCAGAGAAAGGGGCCAAGTGAGGCCACAGGAAATTATTCCAGGGAATCGTCAGTTTCAGGACAGTTACCTGTGGTGAGGTCGTCAGGAGAGTCCGTATGCAGAGCCTCAATGATGAGCGAGAAGGTGCCCTAAGGAAAGAAGGAGCAAAGACAACCAACCGGGAGAGTGTGAGAGCAGTCATGGCCAGGCAGCAGTGCCCTCAGACCCCTAGGAATTATCAGTTCTCCCCAGATATCCCCAGGGGATTGGTGGCCCCTTGGAAAGGTGCTCGCCCACATGGGGTGGCCCGGGGGGATGGGATGGGATGGGATGGGATGGGATGGGATGGGATGGGATGGGAGTCTCCCTCTCCCACGCTGCCTCCCCACTTACGGGCCAGGTGAAGCCGAAGGGGAAGCGGATGGGGTTGCTGAAAGCGGGGTCGGCGCCGCCCGCGCCGTCGGGGACGCTGAAGGAGTTGGCGCCGAGGACGGGGGTGATGGCACTGCCGTAGGTGCAGGGCGGCTCGGGGGAGACGCTGGCCTGGTAGTGCTTGAGGCAGACGCGGAAGAAGGTCTTGCAGTCGCACTGCTGCAAACCGCCGCCGCCGGGGCCGCCCCCGCGGCAGCAGTTGCGGTTGCTGAGCAGCCCCTTCTTATTGACAAATTCCTGCAGCTTCAGCTCGAAGACCCCGGAGCAGCCGACCTGCGGGGCGGGGACAGCGGCCGTCAGCCCGCCGAGCAGCCCGTTGCCCCGGCCCGACCCCAGCCCCGCCGGGCAGCAGCAGCGGCGACGCCCCTCCCCGCTTCTCCCGGCTGCAACAGGCGACACCAGTCCCCGGCACCCCCACGGGACCCCCCGGCGTAGGGACCACGGCAGGTATTCCTGCCGCCCACCCCGCGGGCACTTACCTGGCAGCGGCTCAGCAGTACCGAGAGGAGGGCAAGCGTCAGCAGGAACCGACCTCCCATTTTGGAGGGGCAGCTCTGGTGCCCTCGCTTTCCTCCCCCTTGTCTTCTCGTCAGAGGGAAAAGGGAAAAGTCTCTAGGGGAAGGTAAAAATACAGCGGCTTAAAGCCGCTTGCCCCAGCAGAGCTGGAAGAGTTAGTGTCACAGTCTCCTTCTTTCAGGAGTGTCTTTGACTTTTTTTCCCCCTCTGTCGATACTTCTAGGTGTAGCCTGACGGCAACTGACAGCTCTTTCGGATGGCAAAAGAAAAAGAAATGGGCAAAAAAAAAAAAAAAAAAAAATATATATATATATAAAAAGGCGGGTTAAAATTAATCTGCTAAACTCTTTCTCTTTCCCAATCCACAGTGCTCCTCCTTTTCTCCAGGAAGAAAAAATAATTAAAAAAAAAAAAAGCAACTTAATTCCCAAAAGAGGCAGAGAAAAGGCTTCCCAAGGAAGATTAAAAACCGGCGAACTGAAAATCCCTGCAGAGGCAGCGGCGGACGCGGCGGCAGCGGCGATAATTCCCGGTGCGGTGCGGGAGCGGCTCTGCGCGGCTGCGCTCGCCCAGCGCACGTCGGGGCTGGTGGGTGTCAAACGGCAGCGGCGGCGAGCAGCGGGTCACGTCGGAGCCTTGATCCCCCTCTTTTTTTTTTTTTTTTTTTTTTTTTTTTTTTTGTCTCAAAAGAAGCGAAGCTCTCTTTCCTTGTTGTGGGCTTACTTGTTTTTAGAGGAATCCCAGCCAACAAAAATAAGCTCGTGTCTCAATAGCAGCGCACTGAGCGTGTCCGGGTGTGCTCTTACGGGGGGAGGGGGAGGGGGGTGCCTGTCCTGCTCTGCTCTGCGCCGCGGCTCGGCGGCTCTCTCCGAGGGTGAAGCGCTAAGGATCTGCCTCTCCTTGGGCGCCTGCCTCCCTTATATCCCGCCGGCCGCCTGCATGCCTAATGAGATGCAAATGAGCAGCCCCCCAATCTGGCTAGAGCTGTCACAAAGGAGACACTTTTCCAAACCCTTCTCTCAATGGATCGCCAAATGGTCAGTGAGCTGTAAAATGTGCAACCCTCCTCCCCCTCCCCTCCACGCTCACAAAACGTGCTCATTTACATTCCTGCAAATTTGGTAACCGCAAGAATCCCCCTTCTGCTCCGGGGAGAGGGTAACACCCCCTCCGCACCGGAGAGAGGCAGCGCAACATGCTCCGGCGAGAAAACAACCCCGGGGACGGCGGGCTGTAATTACCGCTTGAAACGTGCAAAGCAACCGCCGTGCCCCCAAAAAGTATCTCGGTGATCGTGACCACTTCCAAGGGGCATCCTCGGCTTTAAAGGGACGAGGGAGATGGGAGCCAACGAGCCGCAACAAGGGGAAGTTGATCCCTTGAAATTCACACAGCATTTCCCCTGGCATAACCGGGATAACTGGGGAGGGGGACGATGAATTTGTGTGAACCGAGCCGGGGGTCGTTCTTCCCTCGGCTCCGATCACAGCGCTCATCCCGCCGGCGGAGAGAAGGGGTGTCCCCGGGGGTCCCGGCGGCGGGGAGGGAGTGGGCAGGTTCGCGGAGGGGAGCCGTGGAGGGGACCCTTCTCCGGGGCTCCGCGGCCCCGTCCCCGCCACCACCGCTGCCGGAGAGAGCCACCCGCTCCGCCTGGATCCCGCACCCCTCTATGATTATTATCATCATCACCAGCAACCTCTCCCTCTCGCTCTCTTTTTTCCTCCTCCGGCTTAGTAAAAAGTGAGTTTGGTGTGTGTCGTTCGCGTGGCTGTCATTAAGGCCGTTTGTTATTGTGTGAGGGCTGAATCAGTTAGCTCTTTGTGCTCTCAGCTGTATGGTAATGTAGACAGCACCTGCTCCCTGCACAATGCGAGGGAGAGAAAGAGCTCCCCTCGGCGCACGCTACTGCCTCTACAACAATGTCCGCACATTTTTTAAAGAAATCCCTTCCAGCACTTCCCCCCTCCGTAAAAAAAAAAAAAAAAAAAAATCAAACCCACAACCCAACTTAACACCAACCGTCACCTTCCTATTTTTTTACACATCCATCAGACACTAGAACTTTTGTTTTGACCTTAAAAACATGGAAAGGAGTTTACAGGTGCGGTGAAAGGGGGATAGAGATGATTATCGTTTGAGCAGTTTCTTGATGATGGATGGAAGCGGGGGATAAAAGTTGGAGGGCGACTCTGGCATGTCACTCGAAGCAGGGTTTTCCACTTTGTTCGGGCCCTCTGTTTAAACACCTTCGGTAGGCGCAGGCGGATTCATTAGGATGCAAGGTGTAGCTGTCTCTGTAAATGTCATTTTAATTGTAACAGATCATTTCAGCACAGATTAAGCTTGTGTGCGAAAGGAGAGGATTTGGCTACAATAACCTCACTGTAGGTATGCCGTACTAAAAGCCTTATTATGGCGACTTTATTGGGTTGAAACGTGCATTTGCATGGCAAAATGTGACTTTCATTGAAGCAGATGTCTTGATCACAAATTATCTTACAATGCGCTTTGAAAAAAAAAAAAAATCTTAAAGACTTCTTAAAGTAAAAGCATTGGGTAATACCAATTAAAAGAAAATCGCTAATGAGTTCATTCAGCTCAGCTCTTCTTGAGTGTTCCAGGACTGTAACTGCCCACGTTCATTTACGGGAGATCTGTGGCACCTACCCCAAACCCAAGTAGGTATCCTTGGTACTTAAGCATCCAGACTTTTGTAGCGATTCGCCATTCGACATATGCGTCCTTTACATCTAATTTTGGTCGAACAAGACATCTACATCCAGGAACTCTTATTCTCCCTGACCCTCGACGCTCAAATGAAGGAGTAAATGTACAGGAATGTTTGGTTTTGTTGTTGGGGTTTTTTTTGTTGTTGTGTTGTT
This sequence comes from Todiramphus chloris collaris, assembly GCA_025345505.1. Taxonomy (NCBI): domain Eukaryota; kingdom Metazoa; phylum Chordata; class Aves; order Coraciiformes; family Alcedinidae; genus Todiramphus; species Todiramphus chloris. The sequence goes on from JANVCC010000020.1 coordinate 8,935,607, forward strand.
TTGTTGGGTTTGGTTTTTTGGTTTTTTTTTTACCCTGGAGTTATAACTCTGCAGAGAGGGGAACAGGGATCCCACAGGCACCGTGCGAGGGCTCGGGGAGGGCGGCCTGGAAGGGAGCGGAGCGGGCGACGGGTCCCCGGAGGATGGGCCGCCCGCCCCGCCGTGCCCAGCCTCGCCAGCGGGGAGCGGGGGTGGGGGGGGAGGGAGGGAGCGCCCCGCAGCCACACCGAGTTTAACCGTACATTACTTTTGCCACCTAGCGTCAACAGCTTCTCAAGTGGCTTGCCGCTGCTTCGCAAACTTTGCTGCGGAGTTATCCATGGGAAAGGGAGAGAGAGGGGGGAAAAAATGACTTCGTATCAGGTTTACTAAGCGAGTGGGGCGAGCGGGGGACAATATCTGACTTGAAATTTGGGGGTAGTCCGTCGGTTGAGGCGAGAAGTGATATATCACCGCGGATCTTTTAATCTACAAGAGATAGAAAGTTGGTTCATTAGCATCCCCTTGCCTAAAAAAAAATATGGAAATAAAGAGTTACACGCGCGAGGGCTTTAACCTAGCGATAGGATAAGGAAGAAAAAAAAAAAAAAAAAAAAAAAAAAAAAAAAAAAAGACCCGAAGAAACTTGCCCCCAAATCCTTAACAACCCCCCTTCGGTACCGGGTATTTGTTAAATTGACGTGGCACAGATTTCTCGATTACCGCTGCTGAGCGTGACTGAAAGGCGCCGTGAGAGCCGGCAGGATCCTGCCCACGGCGTTCATTCTTCTCCGGCTTAATTTATGCCACGCGATTCTGTATTGGGGAAATCAAGCAGAAAGCTCCTTTTTCTGTTTTTTTCCCCCCTCTCCCTCTCTCTTTCAGATGCTGGGCTAACGGGGAGACTGTTTAACTTAAGTGTTTCTATAGGAGGCTGTTGTAGTTTAACTCCTGCCCACCAGTAGCTGAGGCGAACAAAGGAGGGACTCGAGGTCTAACTATTCATCCATTCTCTGCACTTTAATTTTCATTGATTTCGAAGACAAGGGGAGCCCTTAGGGATTCTCGCTGAAGGGGGATGACACGCCTTTAGACGCGATCAGCCCCCCAGCCAGCCATCTGCTCCCAACCAAATGGCGCTTTTTCGCTCCCAACCGCGTGTCTCCGCACCGCGCTCGCCCGCCGCCTCCCGCCTCCCCCCGCGCCGCCCCCGCGGTGTTAACCGTGCCCGCGCACCGCCGCCGACCTCCGCAGCCGGGGACGGACGGGCGGCCGGTCCCGCCCCGCCGGGGTGAGCCGGCGGCGGGATCCCCCGGCGGCGGACGCGGTGTCCGGGGCCCCGCCGGGGCCCGGTGACCCCGCACGGCCGGGACGCGGTGGGCGCGTCCCCGCCTGCCAGCGATAGGCTGGGGCTGGTGGGGTATTGTGCTCTCCTTCCCTGCTCCTAATTTATACCCTTCCCGCAACTCCGGCTTCCCTCTCCTGCCCCGGCGAGGATTTACGGTCCCGGCGGCCGAGAGCTCCCCCCTCAACCGCAGCTTTTATTTCTAAGCGAACCAGATTATGGGAAAAGTCACTTCAAAAGGAGGCGGGGGGGCTGTTAATTAGGGCGACGCGCTGCCATCGCTGGCGCGCAACCCTGATTTTTCCCGGGACGGAAGACTTTGGGCATATGGCGAACGGTGCTTCGGCGGAGGGACGTGTACGTGTGGAGCTATGTGTAGCCGAGTGTGCATAATATTTTAATTAGGTCTATAGTCCCTACGGAGGTATGTGTGCGAGGCTGCCTCTCTGCTGCAGCCCTCCCCGCACGCCCCGTTCACCTGTCCCCCTGGGCCAGACCGGGTCGGGCCGGGAGGGATGTGATGTGATGTGATGCGAGGGGAGGGCAGGCAGGGCGCCGGCAGGCCGGGGCTCTGGCACCCCCACCGGCCTCAGGCTCGGAGTCGTGACCGGGGTACGGGCGCTGCCCGGGGGTCCGCCGCCGGGCCCCCAACCCCGAGGCGGCCGGGCGGGGGCTGCGGAGGTGCCGCGGTGCCGGAGGGGCGCTCCGCCGGCCTTGCCGTGTGCGGGGAGAGGGATTAAGAAGTTTAGCGTGTAGGTTAGCCCAAAGTTGCAAAGGCATGTGCTGATTAGAATAAGAAAGGGCAGTCGCGTGGCTCAGCTGGCACACAGCGAGGCCAGATGATAGATAAGCAGCGCTGGGCCTTCCCTCCCCCCCCCAGCCCCCTTTTTCAAATCGCAAATCATCTGCTCCGGCCCTATCCTAGCCCCTCATTTTCATGACAATGGTTGTGTGTTTACCTGTGATCCGGGGACGGGGCATTCCTTTGTCTCCCGAGGAGATTACCGCAGCCAGCTGCTCTCCAACCCTTCCCCGGGCAAATCCCGAAGTGGCCCCTATATGTGTTTTACTGATTGCACACGAGGAGAAAGCGACACCCCCCCCTCCCCCCTTCCTCAACCCCCCGCACCCCTGCGCTACTTGTTTGGGTTTGCTACCTGGCTTGCTTCCGACGGGATTTTGCTTGTGGGAAACCACGAGGGATAAAATGGGTCTCTCGTGTGCGTGCGCTGACGTTGCTATCAAAACGGGAAGGGTGAAAGGCTTTGTACCCCTGCGCGGGGGGGCAGAGCCGCGGGGCCTCCCGGGGACGAGGGGACATCAGGGGCCCGGGGGGGAAGGAGACTTCACGCCGCCTTCCTCTTCCCCAGGCCCTCGGGCTTCCCCCGGTCAGGGACAGCGCCTTCCCCCGAAGCTTCCCCTAAAGTGCCCCGGCACGGGCGGGCCCCGCTGCCTGCCCCCAGTGTTTGCTCCGGGACATGGCTATTCAAATGCTCTGACGGCCCGCGCCTCTCCGGGGAGCCTCTCAGCGTCGCATTTGGAGGACTGGCCTCTTTGCCTCCCTCCTCGGGAGATAAAACGCCAAGGACGCTCATGATCTTTGCCACGCTAGAAAGCACGCATCGCATTTACACTAGATGACGTTCTGATGTCCCTTCCAACTCTAAATACCCCGGGATCCTGAGATTTACCTGCGGCCCAGCACCCCATACACCCCGGCAGACAAGCCCAGTGTAACCTAGCGCAGTGCTGAGACCTGGTTTATCGTGGCAGGGGTGTCCCAGAGCACGGAGGGCGAACGATCGGGCTATGGAATAAAAAAAACGTGACGGCACTTCTCAGAAAAAAAAAATGTTTTGCATTCCCGCGGTGAGATTTCGCTGGACAGCTAGAAAGATTCCCTACTGCTACCAAGTTCAGTAGCAATATTTGCAGCGTTCACCATTCTTTTCGTAGGGGAACTCCCTCTTTTATCCATGTTTGAACAATCATCATCGTAAGCCAGAACTCGAAATAGTAGCTGCGAACTACCACTCCAGACAGTAGCTGCACCGAGCACTCTCGCCCTGTGACAGCCAGCACAGCGCTACGCTGTCCTGTACTGCGTTTCATGCATGAAGGGTTTATCTCTTCCCCCGTGGCCCGCAGCCCGCTTTGCGTGGCGTGCACATCTTGCGCGTTGTGAACTGTCTGCGGCACAAAACCTGCTGCTAATAACTTGGAGGGGGGGGGGGGGCAGATAGATTGGGTGTTTTCCGGGCCTCCCCGATCCCCTTCCTCTTTGTTTTATTTTCTTTTTTTTTTTTTCCTTCCTTCTTTTTTTTTTCCCTTTTTCTTTCCCTTTTTTTTTTTCTTTTTCTCCTATCCTTTCCACATTTCTCCATGTGCGAGGAAGGCGAAGGGGAGGGAGGAGGGGGTGGGGGGGGGTGGGGGTGGGGGGCAGAAACTCCTCTGCAGAAGGTGATTATGAGAAAGAGGATGGCTATGGACGGGGCGGGGCTGAGATTTGGAAATGTTCTCCCCTTTTCTGAGAGCATCTGCCCGGAGACGAACAGATGTGGGCACCTGCGGTGACAGGCCACATATGCTCCATCCTATTCACAGGCATTCAGACACGGCTACAATGGTGAGGCTTTGTGCACGCGGAGTCACCAAATATATTAATCTGTGCTCCCCAGAGCACCGTTCTGTTTAATTTTTCACCGGCAATAACATCTGATCTAATCCTCCCAGCGGCTCCCCCACGTCCCTCTCCCCTCACCCCCCTTAAAAGATGTGAAGTTATTCAGGTCCCCACCTGTTGCCGGCGGGCTGGAAGCAGGTCGCGCTCCCAGCACGCCCGCAGCCAGGCCGTTATCCCGGGCTGCGCGGCACGGCGCGCCCCGGGGAAACGGGAGCTCACCTCCGCTGGCACTTGCCGAGCAAAGCAAAGCCAGCTCGGCTTCCTACTCCGGGCCGGGTCCCGCCAGGCTGCCGTGGGCCGCTTTGTTTACTCAAGGCCAGCAACGCTCAGCAGGCCGCGCAGCCAAGGAGCGACATAAATCTCACATCTACGACTCGGAGGGGTTTAAGGAATTTCGGTGCGCAACGCTTTTATCTCCCCCCCCCCCCTCCGTCCCTCCGTCCCGGCTGGGTTTGTTCGGGGGCACAATGGCCCCTCCGGCCCCATCGTAGCCATACAAAGCCGAGGGACACCAGGCCGCGGGCGGAGACAGACCCGGTTCCAACCAGCCCGCACTCCCCCGTCCCCCTCCGCCGCTGTTATGCGAAGGGTCCCGCTGCACCGGCCATCCCGGGCGGAGCGGGCAGGGACAGCGCTACCAGCGGGCAGGGCGGGGGGGCTGACAGGGACGGCAACAGCTCCGTCTGCTCACAGTCGGTAGGCCCGCCCTACCCCGGCCGCCGGGCGCATGCGCCGCCCCTACTCCCCCCCCCCCCTCGGGAAGCGGAAGCGCAGGCTCGGGTCAGTGTCGGGGTGCAGCTGGGTGGGGGGTGAGGGTGCACGGCTGTTTATCGCCCATGCTGCGGGCGGAACGGTCGGGGAGGGGGGTTTGCTGGCGGTGAGAGCTGTTAGAGCCCCCGTCCTCGGTCGGAGCATGCCCCAGGTGTCGCGCGGCCTCCGGAGGGAGGGGCTCGGCCTTTGCGAGGCTGAAGGCAGCGGCCCTCACACCTCGCCCGGTGCAGGCCGCGGCCCTCCCCTCAGCGGCGTGTAGACGTCGCGGGCCCTTTACTTGCCTGCCCGCGGCCTCCCGCCCTGGTGCCTCGGGGACTGGCTCCGGCCCTGCAGGGCAGCGAGGAGTTCTGCGGGCCTGTCTGTGCACTGCCGCACATCGGAAGCGGAGGACGTGTCTCGCCGTCCCTGGTGCTGCGGGCCTTGGCTAGAGGGCTCTTGTGAGCGCTGGAGCAGTTATTGTGCACGTTTCTAGTGAAAACCCACTGCCATGCTGCATGTTACTCTGGGTGTAATAAAGTTTGTATGGTGGTAGTTGCTTGCTGACAAGGTGAAGTTTCGTGGTGTCATCAGCTGTTGTTGTCACCTGTCTGAATTTTTGTGCCTGTATAAAACTGCTCAGAAAAAATGGTTTTGATTATTTTAGTTTATGGAGAATAGTTTTCCCTTTGCAGATCCATGCACTCGACAGTAGTGCAGTTGAGATCCAGTGGTAGCCTGAAATCTACAGTTCACACAAGTAACATTAAAAATAAGTGTCCAGCTTTCAACTCTTGGACAGAATGTGCATGTTTTCCACTCTTGGGAAATTTAGAATCGCAACAAAACATTTTAGTCCTGATTCTGCCAACTTTATTGAAGTGCCTGTGGTGAAAATAATTCTCAAGTCAGTAGATTTTACTTCTCTTTTCTGCTACAGTCATTTCCTTAGGATGAATGTTACTATTTAGTAGTGAAACGGGATGACTGACAGAGTATAAACTATTTTATATTACGCTTTCAGTGACTATTAAAATGCTAGTAGTGGCCACGGTGCTTGCTTACATGTTTGGATGTGAACTAGCTAATGATTAAGCTAAACTAGTACTGGTAATGGAAAATTTTCTGGTAATCCCTGTCTTATAGACTTGCTTAAATTGTTACACAAGAGAAGTGCTTCAAATACAGGTGTGAGAAGGTGGGAAAAATAATTCTTTCATAGAGTGGCTTGGGTTGGAAGGGACCTTGAAGATCATCTAATTCCAACCCCTCTGCCATGGGCAGGGACGCCTTTCATTGAACCAGGTTGCTCAAAGCCCCATCCAGCTTGGATTTGAACACTTCCAGAGGTGGGGCATCCACAGCCTCTCTAGGCAACCTGTTCTGGTGTCTCACTACCCTCACAGTGAAGAACTTCTTAGTACGTAATCTAAATTTACCCACTATCAGTTTAAAGCCATTACTCCTTGTCCTGTCACTACATGGTCTCGTAAAAAGTCCCTCTCCAGCTTTCTCGTAGGCCTCCTTCAGGTACAACACAAGAAGCTATCAGCAAAACCAGAAAATGGAGCATTCAGTTTCCAAGATGCTTTTCTTTGATTGTAGAATTTTATTATATTTCTCAGTACTGTATTTTAGAATGTATTTTTTATTTTTCTTCTTTCAGACTGCTGTGAGTTTCAGAGATCAGCCATGGGCATTAAAGGTTTGCAGGGATTTGTGGAAAGAGTTTGCCCGGATGCACGCAGAACAGTAGATCTGAGGGAGATGGCAGAAAGACATCGCACCATTTATCCTAATGTCCCACCTGTTATCGTAGTAGATGCCACCAGTTGTGTTAGACACTGGTACACACCAGAATCCTGGGTGTCCGGTGGCCAGTGGCGGGAGTATGTTGCCCACTTAGAGGTTTTCATTAAAGCTTTTATGGCAGCTGGCATCAAGTTGGTGTTCTACTTCGATGGAGTGGTGGAAGAGAAAAAGAGAAGTGAGTGGATCAAACGACGGTTGAAGAATAATGAGGACGTAGCCAGAATATTTGAGTTTATCAAGACTCACAGGCAACAACCAGGAAGACAAATGTTTGGGTTTATTTCAGCTTTGCCTACTTTTACACGTTTTGCCCTGAAGTCACTTGGTCAAAAAATAGTATGTACGTTGCAAGAGGCAGACTTTGAGGTGGCTGCATATGGTTTGCAACACAACTGCCTAGGAATTCTCGGGCAAGATAATGACTACCTCATCTATAACACATGCCCCTACTTTTCCATTGAGAAGCTCCGTTTGGACAGACTGGTCACTGTTATGTACTCTCGAGAACATCTTTGCCATGCATTGGGTCTTAGTTTGATACATCTCCCTCTCTTTGCTTGCTTGCTTGGCAATGATGTTGTTCCAGAAAGCTTGTTGGAAGGCTTTTGGCATAAATGTTTAGCTACCAGTTCCCACAAGAATTACACGTACAACAGAAGATCCAACATAATTTTGGCCGTAGCGGATTACATCTCCAAAATTCCGTGCTCGTACACGAGCATGAAAGACTTAGAAAAGATGCTACCTTTGGGATCAGACAAGACATTACTCTGCAGAGGAGTGGAGTCCTACCTCTTGCCTGGGCAGCAGTCTCCATGGTGTCTTCACCACATAACAAAACGCCAAATGTTCTCCCTTCAGCAACAAACAGACCTGTGTCGAGATCATGAAATCTTTCAGGTACCTCGTTTTGCAAAGCTTAATTGCCACTTTATTGCTGTGACTGCTTAGTGGAAACTGGTAATGAGTACACTGAACCTATTGATTTAAATTTGCTCTAGCAATGTCTTTTGTCTGTTAAGTACAGCCATGGTTAGGACGATTACATGTGTCAAGATGAGGGCAGATGCAGCACATTTAATTAAAAGCACTTCCTCTCTTTTTGAAGCACCAAGTAGGACAAATAATGGGGAGCAGCTCCTGTATAGACCTGTAGCTGAGTGTAGAGATGTACTTCCCATGTATTGCATGATGTAAAGACTTGCTGTTTACTTTTGAGAACGCGCTGGTCAGCTACAGCTGGTTAGTGGTCTGCTTGGCTGTGCTTGGCACATGCAGTCAGGGTACCAAAGGTAGCTCTGCTAGGAATGCACGAGTTGAAATTGCTCTTGTGAAGGAGATGAGGAGACTTCCTGTGAATCTGTTTTTCATTATTTTTGGATCAGGTTAATTATCCTTCCAATTCATTGTCCCTGAATGAGCTGAAAGCACTTTGAGTAGCTTGTTAATCTTTAAAGGGCAGGGCTGCACTTGCAAGTTTCACTTGCAACTTCCCACCTGGGCAGAGATGTGCTCATGTTGGGGTGAGAAACGGTATGGTAAGGCTGGGTCACTCTGAGAGGTGGGATATATTAACAGAGCTACCCTGCATCAGAGTTTATACAATAGTATAAAGTCTGGAGTACAGTTCTGTAAATTCGTGGCAATTAAGATAACATATTGAGATGTAATTAAAAAAAAGATCTGTACGAGGTAGTGTATTTTAGACTATATTAGCCATCTGTTACTCCCTATTTTTGCTCAATATCTAAAGACTTCAAATAGCCTTTTTTTTTTTGTCTTTTACTTAAGATTCCTGAGCAGTTTCTTTAAAACTGTTTTTCTCTTTCCTCATATTACTCTAAAGTAATCCTATAATTTACATTTTCCATTTCTAAAAAGACATAAAAAAAATTTAAAACTACATTGTAACCTATGCAATGCTCATTTCAGCTAAACTTCAGATATATTGTGGAAAAGTACTGTTTGTGCTTGAAATGCAAGGAAAAATTAGCCAGAATGCAATTATCTAGGTTGGATTATGACCAGGACAATAATGGCAATATCCTTACTCCTGAGGAGAATGTATCATGTGGTCTTTATGACGTGGTCATTATTTCATGTCTTGATCTTCATTTGAACGGTTGCAGTTGTCTAACGTCATGCTGAGCTAATGCTGTGCTAATGCTGTAATGAAATAACAATGTTTAGAAAGTCCACTGAAGAATGCCTCACTGTTGCTGCTTATGTCCTATGTCAAGCCAGTCCCTGGGCCAAGGAAATGACAAAGTTTTAGACAAGTTAACCTGTCTTTTGGTTTTGTTACAGGTGTTTAAATATTTGTATATGTAATGTATGTGCTTTGTTTTATATTTTGGAACCCCTAGGTAGTTCACTCTGTGCATTGTCTGAACTCTGCATAAATGACACAGGAAGCTCAGTTCCAACCTCAAGGACGTAGCCTTATGGTGCTGCTTCTCTCAGAAAAGAACATAACTTTCTATCTCATTGCAGGTGTAAATCAGAAGTATTTATCAAGGTAGAGGATTGAATACAGCAATACTTTTGAGAGCAGCTTCTATTTTTTGGGGGTTTTTGGGTTTTTTTCAGTGCATAAGGATGTGTGGATTATTGGCAAATTGCAATAAACTAGTATTTTCAAATGGTCTCGTATCTGTGACAGTGGTTTGTATGAAATAGTTCAATGCTTCATTCAAATCATGCTTAGAAATACTTAATTCCTTGTTTTTGTTTTATACAAAAGTAGATTTGGGGGATTACATTGTTCATGTATATTAGGAATACTGAAGTATTTCTTCCAGAGCAAACAATAATTTATTGCTGTAAGAAAATGCTCTGTTGTTTGGTGGTGTACACAGAAGCCTGTCCTTAATTTTATGCTCATGAGAATTTCTTCTGAAAGTATGACATTTCAGCAGAATTGGTTTTGACCAGTAATGTCCCAGCGATTGACTGCAGCTTTGACCTGCTGAGTTCCCAGGTTTGCAGATACTGGAATTCTGCAGAAATGGTGAATTTGGCCAGTGGTCTGATAATTCCCACTGAAAAAGGCTGAGATAACTGTATGAATAGCACAACCCAAATAATACAGATAGTGTGCCACATGAATGGAAAGCAGAGCAAAGAAACTGCAGCACTTGCTCACCATGTGGCATGGCTCCAGGAGAATTTATTAGTAGCACCCCATGGAAATAATTGATTTTGCTCAGCTGTTTGAACACCCCCATAGTTTTGGTCTGAAGTGGTGAAGTAGAAAGCCTGTCTGGCTCTGCGCTAGGCCAGTCCGGGTTCCAAGTGTTACTGGTTGAAATTCTGTGATGCCTGGGAGCAGCTTTGTTGCATCTGCATCTACACCACTCCAGACCAGTGGTCCCTGTTGGTACTAGGGCTGCTTGTAGCCAGATCTATCTGCACCCAGTACATGGTTAATACACAGCTTGAGTGATGCCATTTCAGCAATGGCCTGCAGACCTGGTCTTCCTCACTAAAGTAGATTGTATTTCTTTTCCTGGGGAAAGAGCTATTGCAAAGAAAAAGTGCGAAGAAGCTAAGTATTCTAATTTCACCACAATGTGAACTTTGCAGTCAGCTCAGGAAAGAAATGGAGCTATCTTATGCTGTTAATCTTGTAATAATATTAGAAGTTTGGGGTTTGTCATGCCTTCCCTCACTATCTAAAGGGGAAGATACATTCTCAGTTGACTAAAGGAGGGCAGCTAATTTTTCTATGCTTGAATTAATTTTAAGAATAATTGCTCTCCAAAACCTCTGCCATTTAACCCCCTAAGTTTTAAGAATTCAGTGAGGGGCTAAGAAAAGAAATGATGGGATTCCTGCCTGCAAAAAGATAGATGTCTGAAAATATACTATACTGTTTTGCTTGAAAAAGTACTTATTTCCTCCCTGGACATTCCTTCCATTTCCAGTGATGGAAAAAGTACTATTTCCTCAAACAGTGAATCCATTTTGTCACTTTTTGATCCTTCTTAGTTTTAAGTAACATCTTCTTCCTTCTTTGAACAAACAGTTAGCAAAAGAACAGCATATCCAATCTGAAAATTATTCAATCTTCAATATCCTGAGTAATGGAGAAATTGAGTGCAGCAACTCTTTGGAAGATGTATGTGATAGAGAGATTCCAGGACAGGCACTTATCTACCGCCCTGCTCGTCAGCATATTTATGCTGTCTTGTTGGAATCTGGAAAAGGTAAGGATTAAACTACTTGCACTATGATTAAAGTATACATTCAGTTTTGAAATATGAAGTCTTAAATTCATTGTTTCAGTGGCTACATCAACATGGCATTTAAGATAAAAACTGTGGGCAACTGAAGTGTACTTAAGGAATCAAGAGAAAAATGTGATGATGAAATCACAGGTTTTCTACATGCTGTTCAGTTTCAGTGCTTTTGAAGAGTTTTTTTTAAAAACTGGGGTTTCTTTCCTTGTTAAACGGGAAGTTGTGAAAGTTGTTAATGATCAAAAGATGGAGCAAAACAATAACATTAGAAGATTTAAAAAGTTTGAGAGGATGTGAAATCCTATGTTGCTTTGCTAAGTGTAGCCCCTGGTGAACTAGTGAGTTGCTTCTGCAAAACAGTAACACACTTGTTAGTTTTACCTTCTGTTGATTTTAAGTGTGCAATTTTAAGAACAGTGGGTAGTCAAATAGAGTTACTGTAGCAATACAAATGCAAGTGCTCATGCCACTCATTATTAGTTCTTTCATGAAAGTGCAAGCCAATATGAATTCTTTATCTAGTGATATAAACAGATTATGTAGCAGGTATGTATTCATCAGTGCTTTCATTCTTCTACTTTTAAGACATTCTTTACTCACTTCCTTAGACACATTTTATGTTCTTAAGACTTCTGTTAGTTATATGCTATCTTTACAGTGTCTTTTTTACATTTGGAAGTGTACTGAATTTCTCTTTCTTGTTAGTATGTTGATTTTTCCTTGGTAATCACTTTATCAATGAAAGTGTTAGCACCATCAAACCTAATATTCAAACTATGTGCTCAGAAAGGCACAGAAAGATAATTAAGTACCTGACTTCCTTCAACAACTAGAAGCTGAAGTTGTGCCATAATAGGAAAAAAAAAAGAAAGAAAGTTGGAAAAACTGAATCAGAGTTTACATAGTCATTTGAAGAGAATAACAAAAATCTCAGCAGTCATCATTCATATCTGTCATTTTTCATTTTTCGGCCTACTGCCTCTAAATTTTGTAGACAATTATAATTTGGTTGCGTTTTCTTTATTCCTCTAAGCAGCAGGATATTCATTAATGTTTTCAGAACCACCCAGACTAAAACGTCTAATTAACAATTGTTGCTGTGAGATGACAGGGTAGTAGGCAGATCTGCATTTGTGCTACAGTGTTTGTAGTACTCAGATGAAGAAGATTAGAATTGAAATACAGAAACATTAATTTAGAATCTTACTGAAAATGGTCTACTTTCAAGAAAGTGATTTTAGAATAAAAGCACAGATAGCATGTATTATTTGTTCTCAGTTCATGCTTTGAATTCCAGAGATAATATAAAGTAAATCATAGTGCACCCTCAATCCCTAACCCTTCCAGAAAGGTAGGTAGAGTGTGTCTGCATGGGCACTCCTGTTAAATCTGCATTTTTAGTGTGTGTATCTACCTCTGACTGCTTCAACCATGTCAATTCCTAGTAGAATCATAGAATGGCTTAGGTTGGAAGGGGCCTCAGAGACTATCTAATCCAACCTCCCTGCCATGGGCAGGGACACCTCTCAATTAGACTAGGTTGCTCAAGGCCTCATCCAACCTGGCCTTGGACACCTCCAGAGAGGGGGCAGCCACAACTCCTCTGGGCAATCTATTCCAGAGTCTCACCTCATACTGAAGAACCTTTTCCTAAGATCCAATCTAAACCTCTTTTCCCTCAGTTTAAAACCATTTCCCCTCATCCTATCATTGGACACTCTTGTGAAGAGTCCCTCTCCAGCCTTCCTGTATGTTCCCTTCAGATATTGGAAGGCAGTTATAAGATCCCCTGGGAGTCTTTTCTTCTCCAGGCTGAACAACCCCAGCTCCCTCAGCCTATCCTCATAGCAGAAGTGCTCCAGCCCCTGAATCATCATTGTGGCCCTTCTCTGGACTTTTTCCAACAGATCTATGTCCCAACAGACATAGTAGGAAGGGATAGGATGGGATTAATAACCTACACTATATGCAGGTTGTAGTGTAATGTAGAATTACTTTGGATTATCATTAAAAAGGAGCTTATTGGAAGAAGCCAGCCAATTAAATTAGAATCATAGGATCATTAAGGTTGGAAAAGACCTCCAAGATCATCAAGTCCAATCTTCTACCCAACACCCCCATGACCATGTCCTGAAGCACCTCATCTACATGTTTTTTTAACATCTCCAGGGATGGTGACTCCACCACTTCCCTGGGCAGCCTGTTCCAATGCTTAACTACTCTTTCGATAAAGAAATTCTTCCTAATATATAATCTGAGCTTCTCCTGGCATAATTTGTGGCCGTTTCCTCTTGTTCTGTCATTAACTATTAAGGAGAAGAGGCCAACACCGGCGTCACTACAACCTCCTTTCACATAGCTGTAGAAGGCAATAAGGTCTCCTCTCAGCCTCCTCTTCCTCAGGCTAAACAATCCCAGCTCCCTCAGCCTCTCCTCATAAGACATGTTCTTCAGTCCTCTCATCAGCTTTGTTGCCCTCCTCTGTATCCGCTCCAGCACCTCAATGTCTTTCTTGTCCTGTGGTGCCCAAAACTGAACACAGTACTCAAGGTGCAGTCTCACCAGTGCTGAGTACAGGGGCACAATCTCATCCTTCCTTCTGCTGGCTACACCATTTCTGATATAGACCAGCTTCTCCAGCAGAATGCTGTGGGCGACAGTGTTAAATGCTTTACTGAAGTCCAGGTAGACAAAGACTACAGTTTTTCCCCCATCCACTAGGTGGGTCACATGGTCATAGAAGGAGAGCAGGTTGGTCGAGCAGGACCCAACCTTCATGAGCCCATGTTGGCTGGGCCTGATCCCCTGCCTGTCCTGCACTTGCCATGTGAGCGCACCCAAGATGAACCTCTCTGTAATCTTCCCTGGTACCAAGGTCAGGCTGACAGGACTGTAGTTCCCCGGATTCTCCTTCTGGCCCTCCTTGTAGATGGATGTCACACTGGCACTCCTCCAGTCATCCTGGACCTCCCCTGTTAACCAGGACTGCTGATAAATGATGGAGAGTGGCCTGGCGAGCTCCTGCGCCAGCTCCCTCAGTACTCTCGGGTGGATTTTGTCCGTCCCCATAGACTTGTGGGTGTCCAGGTGGCACAGCAGGTCATTAACCACTTCCTTCTGGATTATGAGGGGATTATTCTGCTCTCCATCCCTGTCTTCCAGTTCAGGGGACCCTGAGGATAACTGGTCTGACTATTAAAGACTGAAGCAAAGAAAGCATTAAGCACCTTGGCATTTTCCTCATCCTTTGAATCAAATAAGGGATGGAGACTCTCCTTGTCTGTCTTTTTGTTGTTAATGCTTTTGTAAAAACACTTTTTATTATCTTGTATATCAGTGGCCAGACTAAATTTTATCTGTGCTTTTGCTTTCCTAGTGGTCCTTCTGCATGACCTAACTAAATCCCTGTACTCTTCTTGAGTAGCTTGCCCCTTCTTCCAAAGAGGGTAAACTCTCTTTTTTTTTCCCTAAGTCCCAGCAAAATCTCCTTGTTCATCCAGTCTCTTCATGTTTCCTGGCAGTTTGTTTCCTATGCAGACTATGGACTCCCATAGGAAGTCCATAGTGGTTTTGCTGATCCCATTCTTTACTTTACTGAGAACAAAGAACACTGTCATTTCATGGTCGCTAAGCCCAAGATGGCCTCTGACCACCACATCACCCACTAGTCCTCCTCTGTTAGTAAACAGCAGGTCTAGAGAGGCAGCTTCCCTGGTGGGCTCACTTACCAGCTGAGCCAGGAAGTTCTCTTCCTCACACTCCAGGAACCTCCTGGACTTTTTCTTCTCTGCTATATTGTATTTACAGCAGTTGTCTGGTAAGTTGAAGTCCCCAATGAGAACAAGGGCTGTCAATTTTGAGATTTCTTCCAGCTGTGTGTAGAACACTTCATTAACCTCTTCATCCTGGCTGGGTGGTCTATAACAAGCTCCCAACAGGAGCCCATCTGCCTTGTTGGCCTTCCCCCTCATCCTTACCCATAAGCATTTGACCACACCCTCGCAGTCTTTGAGCTCTGCACAATCAAAACACTCCCTAACATACAGAGGCACCCCATTGCCTCTTCTTCCCTGCCTATCCCTTCTGAAGAGGTTATAGCCATCCATTGCAGTACTCTAGTCATGAGAGTCATCCCACCATGTTTCTGTGATGGCGACTATGTCATTGCTGTCCTGCTGCACAATGCCTTCCAGCTCCTCCTGTTTGTTGCCCATGCTGCATGTGTTGGTGTAGATGGACTTGGGATGGGCCATTGATTTCACCCCCGACATTGACATGCCACCCTTAGGCTCATCTCTAGAAAGCCTGGTTCTATCTCCTTCCCCCTTCACACCTAGTTTAAAGCCTTTACAATAAGCCCTGACAACTCACATGTGAGGACCCATTTCCCACTTTGAACCAGGTGAACTCCACCTATCTGGCAGACCCGGTGCCATATAAACTTCCCCATGATCATAAAAATCCAGTATTCTGTCTGTGACACCAGTCTCTGAGCCATGTATTAATCAGGTGTGTTTTCCTCTTTCTTTCAGTATTCTTCCCCAGCACTTAAGGGATTGAGAAAAACACTACCTATTTAAATAAATTAGCCCATGTGGAGCCTGTTGCTGTTGTGATACAGTTGCAGATGTGGCTCATTTGAAGCTAACTTGGCTAACTCTACACAAAGTTCAAGTCTGCGGTGGAAATGTATCTGTTAGTGATCCTCTTTTTTATTCCTTAAGATCCCGCAAATACAAGAGTCCAATGTCAGAAACCCACCTCGCTGCAGTTTGCAAACCTGCATATTTGCTGTTAAGTGGGAATAGCAAAGCTGACAACATTTAGTAAAAGCAGCGTTTACACTTTTAGTAAGAACAGGTTACAAATAATGTTAACTCTTTCCTCTACTCTGAAACAAGAAACTGTTAGTTTTGAGTGTCTAGGTTGAGATTCCCAAGGGTGCCTAAGAGACCCAAGAATCCATGGGAGCTGAATGTTGGCATGTCCTTTGAAATCACACACCTAGACTGTGCCACTTTTCCCAAAGCCATAGTGCAATAAGCATCTCTTTTGCTGTCAGCGCCAGTTTTAAGTAATTCTCTTGCACAGCCGCTCATTTCAGTGCCCGTCCGACCTCTCCGTTATGCTGGTGCAGCTGTGTGGTGGCCTAGTTTGTGAAACTGAAAATAGCCCCTCTCTCTCTTCCCTTCCTTTCTTGCAGTCGGGTAACTAACCTGGTACCCGTTTCCCCCGCCTGACTCTTTGTGCAGCCCTGAACAGCTGTAATGAAACAGCCTGAGGGAGTGGCAGGGAGTGGGAATCAGCAAAGCAGTGGTTGCCTGCAAAAGCATAGCTTGATACAGGCATAAAAGCATAGTTTGATACATGGTAAGCATGGTCGGGTTAGGGTTAGCATAGCTTCACGAGCAGTTCTTTCAGCAGCACTGCTAACTTTTGCAGGCAAAAAATAAATTACAAAACTAAACAGGGGGCTGATGGTGATCCTGATAACATGGCATTTGTTGCCTGTGTATTTAAGAAATACCTTCATAACCGATTTAGCTATTTCTGATCGTTCCGTGGAACATTACATAAACTGTCAACTCTTAGCATCTTTCCTAGAAAAACAGGATTATTATTGGAAAAATTCAAGAAGGAGACGAAAATGACAGTAAACAATGCACCTTGATAGGCCAGCTGAGCTCTTTCTTCTCTGTGTGAAGAGTTCAGAACAAAACTGGCAGGTTTTGGCACTAGCGCAGTCCATGGAAATACCTGCACCTGCGTGACCGTTGCCAATTAGGAGGTTATGCAATGTAGCCTAAGCCCGTGGCCAGCTCCTGGAAGTCCTGGCATCACTCCCAGTTCTAACATTAGCAGCCCAGACTGACCCTTGCTTTGATACTGACAAAACCAGTCTGTTAGCAGAGGTTTTGCCAGTTACCACCAGTGAGCACTGAGGAGGGCTGGCGTTGTTGCAAGTGTAGAGGAGCACACATAACAGCGATTTCAACTGTCTCGTGTTTTGCGCATAGCTGAATTTTTCCGTGGGCTGCCTAAGCAGTGCTAAGTCAGTTTGCAGGACCTTGCTTTCAGCTATATTAATTTGGCTGCTTATGTGAACACTAATATACTTTTTTTATGAATGGACTAGAATAGTGAAAAGTACTCAGCTGATCTGGTACCATGTCCTGTACCAACATTCATACATATTTAAATAACAAAACTAGGGGTTTCCTACTGACTCCCCTTTTTACCTTTCTTGAGCTCAATGGATGATGTAAAAGTAGTTTTTCACTGGCATTTGGAGTCTAGACACATTTTGATAAGTCATTCTGTGAGTTGTGGAATTCATAAAGAGTGACTTTCCCAGCCAGCTTCCCCTCAGCAAAGCTTTTACATTTCCGTGCTCCTTCCTAGCACCTAGCATCCCCTTAACTTCCCCCCATTTCCTTGACAACTCCCTCCTGCAATACATGGTGTTCTCAAGTATGTCCTCTGTTGTCCCCTGCTCTCCTCAAATCCCATCTACCTTTTTATTCAGCTCTAGCTCTTCCATAACTACTTGTGTATTGATTTACCATCCAGTGCATTAGGATACAACAGGTAACTTGACTTCCCTGCCTTTCTTGTATTTGGTGCCCTAAAAGGATCTGTTACCCGAGTCACCAGTTTCACAAAATGTTTAGGAATTTAATACATTTGAAATCTCTTCTCCTCTGTCAGATTTCATTGAAACAGAGCAGTGCATCCATGAATTAATTATAAGACAGATGTCCTAATTGTATTAAGTTTGCTTCCTTAAGAACCCAGGGTAAAATCTGTGAGGCTGAGGGAGCTGAATAGATTGAATAAAGCAGAGTAATTTACATAATACATCTTAAACCAGAATGCTAAAACATCAGAGTGTTTGTGAAAGTGACTTTGGGGTATTAAATTGGAGGAGCTAGTCCATGAAATAGCAGTAATGATTCTAGGGTTTGTTGGCTTTTGGGTTTTTTTTTTTTTGTGAAGACTTGCATTGGAATGATTATGAGCCCACTATTTGAAATTGGATAGACTGCATTTGAAAAATTCTTAAATGCTTCTGAGAGCATTTTCATTTGTGTTTTGGTTTTTGGTTGGGTTTGTTTTAAGCATCAAGTAGATGCACAACTCAAGTCGTGAAATTTTAAGAGGCATTCTGCTCTACTGGGGGGCAGGGCAGAGTTGGGGTTAGAGGGTAGGAAGCCACTTGAGCTATTATGCATAAACAATCCCTTTATACTAGATAAAAGGTCTGGAACAATGGGCTGTAAAAGCTCATCTGACAGTGGGATGACTCCATTGCTGTCAGCTTTCAAATAGCCATCAAGGCCTCCTTATAAAGATTTTGTCTCAAACCCTGACACAGGAAATGTCAGGGCAAGTTGGGAGGAGAATCATATTAAGGACTGCCTGTATATGTGACAGCTCCGAGAGACTGAGGTAGCTCATGTAGTTCCCTAAGCTATGCCAGATGCCTCCACATCTTCCTGGACTGGTTTGGAATGGGAAGGCCTAAAAGCGTCTGAAAGACATTTTAGAATGCTTTCCGCAGACTCTTGTACTTACATTTTTGGCTGCAGTTCCAATCTCTAAACTGCTGTTTATAGTACATAATTCAAACTCTCTTCATTTGTTCTGATGATTTGTCGTAAAGATACTAAAACTAATTTTTCTTGGTTTGTTTTTAAAGAAGCTGAGCAAACAAGTTATTATGAAGTGCCTTCTATTACTTTACAATCCTGATCGCCACTGCTTCCAACTTTTACTAGTGTCAATAATATTTGCATTTGTCTTACTGATCTGATTCTTTCTTTTTTAGGTGGAACCTACCCTTTGGTAAAAGAGTGGTTTGTCTATTTTGGAAATCCTCTCCATCAGCCAGAGCTGATACAACCTGTAGAACCATCTATTCCAGGTAGAATAAAAATGTGTTTAAATCT
The DNA here is from genome assembly GCA_025345505.1 of Todiramphus chloris collaris. Taxonomy (NCBI): domain Eukaryota; kingdom Metazoa; phylum Chordata; class Aves; order Coraciiformes; family Alcedinidae; genus Todiramphus; species Todiramphus chloris. The sequence goes on from JANVCC010000020.1 coordinate 8,954,363, forward strand.
CAGCTGAAATAATGGCATCGCTAAAATCAGATTAGACGATCCATCATCACATGTTTGATATGGAATCCAAAACTACTGTGGGGAACAGGGAGCTGAAGTAGACATGCTGCATGCCTGTAATTGCTTTGAGTTACTCTTTGTAATTATGATAGGATTCAGCTTTGAGCTACATGTTATTGCTAAGTCTTGTTAAACCCAGTGCTAATTCAAACATCAGTTCTCAAAATGCTAGCAATTTCTTAGAGGTTCTGAATACTGCTCTGAGGCTAGGATAAGTAGTGTGTAGGGCCATATTAAAATTCTTCTGTTAATCTGTTTGAGAGAATATGTTAACAAGACTGGTGGAGAATATAAAAAAGGTCATTCTTAGATCACCTGTGACAATCCAAAAAGACAATCCTGCTTTCAATAAAAAAATAATTAGGCTATCTGTTGCTGTGAAGCTGTGTCTACTGTCTTAATCATCACGTGTTTTGTGTAGTTTTATCTTTTTTTTCCTTTGGTAAAAGACACATTGATGAACACTTAGTGAAATTAGTGGCATGAGGAATGTGTTACATTTACAGGGAAATATTATACACTTCTGTGAAAAGATTGGGCACTGTGTATGCCACTCATCTCTTTATCACTAAGTGGTATCATACAATACAAGTTTAGGATATGGAGTAAACAGCACTGTATTAATGTTGTTATTTCAGAGGGAAATTTGTTCTAATTGTTCATTTGTCCGTGATATTGTAGTCACAACCCCTCTAGCTTTACTCTCACAGCTTGCTCTGTCTAGTCACCTGGTATCACGTAGATCAGGAGCTCAGAGGTTTCTTTAGTCTTTCATATGAAATGAATATCAAATTCAAGGATGAAGGAAATACAGTTGCTCTTTGGATTTTTCAAAATTCTTTTGAAAGGAACTGTTTGGAAAGAAATGAGTTATACAAAGTGCAAACAAGGTTTTGTTTGATACACAGTAGTTTTGTTGTCCAGTACCCCTTATGGAATATTAGGAGGGTGATTGTCTAATTGACTTGATGATAGCATGAAATTCCTATGACATTCTCCAAATGGATTTGAATATGCAGGGTAAAAATTGATCAGTCTGTCCTGTACAACTGTTTTATTTCAGCATACAATGGCCTGGGAACATGCATTTGTAAAACAAGCAAACAAAATTCAATGTAGTAACCTATGTAGTTACATTTCAGTTTGCGTAATATATACACTGTATTTTTGTGAAATTTTCCTTCCCAGATAGTATAGTACCTTCCTCCATTTCTGGAGAGGAGTCCACTTAATCTCATGTAGTCTGGATCTACTGCTCTGCAAACTTGATCTTGATAGGACAAGGGGCAGCGGGTGCAAGCTGGAACATAGGAATTTCCATGTAAAAGTAAGGAGAAACGTTTTCATGGTGAGGGTGACAGAGCAGTGGAACAGGCTGCCCAGGGAGGTTGTGGAGTCTTCCTCTCAGGAGACATTCAAAACCCACCTGGACATGTTCCTGTGTGACCTAATCTAGGTGCTCTTTCTCTGGCAGGGGGGGTTGGACTAGATGGTCATTCGAAGTCCCTTCCAACCCATAACATTCTGTGACTCTGTGAAACATGCTACACATAAAACCCACCTTCATGTTGACAATAAACAGGATTTAAAATCAATGTGTTTGTTTGTTTATAGCAACCACATAAGAGGAGTTTATAAAACCATCATCTTCTCAGCCATAATCTTTACTGAATCAGTAATGGAAAGCTGTTTAAGCAAACTATTGAAAAAGGGGAGGAGGACTTCTAGTGTTTATTTTTAGTGCTCTGTTGTCATTCTTTCAGTGAACAAATATTTTTTTTTGAATTTTTGCAGTCCATATTTGTATGCCTTTCATTCGCTCATGCATCTTTTATTTTCCACAGCATGGCTTTCTAATTCACCAAATAAGGTTCTCAACAGCGCATCACATTTTTCAGACAGGGATCATATTTAGAGCTAAATTTAAAGAAGTTGTTGTATGAAGCTAGAGCTCAAAGCCGTCAATCAAGATCAGGTTACTCAAAAAGAGAAAAGACCTTACCAGAAGCTATTTGAAAAATCACAAGTGCAATTAATTTGGGAAGGGTCTTTGGTTTATCTTTTTGTCTTTTTTAAATTATAACCTTATAATCACAACTACTTCAGAAGTGTACTGAAACTCTATGGGAAATCCTGACTTCCTTGAATTTGATTTAGATTTAAAAATCTGAACTTTGAACTGTAATGTGCATAACCATAAATACTTTACATTTAGCATTAATCTGAAAAAAAAAAGGTAGAATTCGCACTGATTTTTTTGTGTGTATATAAAACAGCAGAACTGTCTTGCATCTGAAGCACTTGCAGGTGATAGATAGGGAAATTGAATATATTAGGCAAGTTGTACCTCCAACCTCCATGAAGGTCTTTGTGATGCTCTTCTTGGAGTTCCCAAGGAGTGCAGTTTACATTGTACTGAATACAGTTTTCACATGGTTTTGTACATGTTGAGAATAGCCATAAGCATATACAGTGTTTGAGTATTTCTCTGCAATTTAGAGGAACTTGGGTTTCTTACAACCCCAGCAGGATAGACAGTTTTCTAACTAATCTTTACAGTAAAGATGTATCAATTATATGTATTTTTGTTGTTGTTATTGTTGTTGTTCTGTTTCCCTTCTGTTACTTAGTTTGAGGGGTTTTTTCAGGTTAATTTAGTAAATATTTAGATGTGTTCAGAAAGTAAAATATTTCTCCTCCTTATCCAAGTAAATTTCTCTCTTTCAGGAACATTTTCTAATTGCTATAAAGTATGTAGTCAGGATGTAACTAGAGCAGAGAACAGTTTTGGGGGTCTACTGTATATGAATCTTAGGTCTGTTATTGACTCTGTGTATGACATTAAACTTCAGTGTATTTCTTTGTTTTACTTATCTTTCATTTAAGAGTTGATATCGTGGATGGCTCTTGGTTATTACATGGAATTTAGTTACTTGTAGAAGAAATCCTTTCAGAAAAATAACGCTTTTTCTTGGTATGTTCCAAAAGGAGATAGCGTCAAGTTTTCTTTCCCTGAGTAAATAACTCATAATTCATTAGTACCTCTTTTTCCCAGGCATTAGTAGATGTTGTTTCTGAAAGTGTAAGGAACTATTTTTGGAAGAGATATCTTGAATTTTTTGTTGAGCTCTCTCAATATAGATATGTAATCTTGATTATTGATGTAGTTCATGGTTTGACTCTGAAGGAAGAAGGATTTCTATTATTAGATATACCTCTGGATGCAATTCATTTTAAAAAAAGCTGTACAGATGGAAAGAGTACTTTCCTTTAACTGTTTCTTGGCCTATCTCTTCTTATGCAGCTGATTTGGAACCTTCTGGAAAGCAGAAAGCATCAAAACTATTTGAGCTTACCCATGTAAAAATTGTCTCATGCATTGAAGTTGCTTAGCCTTGGTAGGAAAAGTTAGCTTTGTTTTGATTTTATGCATCTTATATTTGCTTTTTTTTTTTTTTTTCCCCTGGAAGTCAGTCTCTGCTGTTCTTTTTTTCCTTAAGGCAATAATTACCAGTATCAAAACCAGTAATCTGGGTCTTACCGTGCTGTCTGCACTGGCCTACTTACTGCCAGTATTTGTGTTATCACTAAACTACATTTCTAACTCCAATCAAGCAACTGGTATTTTTTTCTTAATATATATACACTTCCCTACAAAATAAAGTTAGAAACGTAAAGATTTTATGATGGTAGTTCTTTACATGTTTAAAACTGTTGACAGGAGAGTTACTCTTAAAACCAGTAAAAGAAACATCCATCAGGGAGATGAAGAAAGAAAATACTAACTTCTCTTCTGGTTTCCCCCTCTCCAAAGAATTAGTGCCATTTGGTTAATGGGTTTTCTTGGCTAAATAAACATTTTCTGTGTAGATTTCAGCACCTTGTCACTTTAACCATTTATTATCACCAAGTGTTCCTAACTGGACTACAGCTGCTGCATGTCACACAAAAAAGGAGAAGGTGTTACCAAATGTCGCTTAAGTAGTCCACATTTAAAATTCACACCTCGTTTTATTTAACTACAGAAGCAGCAGTACTTTATGGGAGGATTCTGTCTTTAATTGGAATTTTTAAGTATAAACAGCTGTTCGGTTATTTCACGTGCATTAGTGTTTATTTTGATAACGTATTAAGCATCATTTAAATGTGGAGCAAATTTTACATTATTTCACATGTGTCACAAGTTGGGAGATGGCAACATGGGGTAAATATTAAGGATTTAGAGACCAGGGTCTGAAAAGATCCATTATACATAACTGCTGACAGTTCTTTTGTGTCTTTGCCACGGTGTTTCATACAGTAGCCTCAGGAGTGCAAAATATCAGATAGCCTTGGTTTTTGTTCACAAACTGGAACCGACTGCAGAGGAGACATACCAGCAGAGTGTTTTCTGGAGAATGTGCATTTGCCAGCAAATGGCATAGGTGAACAGTTTGTTCATTAAAACAGGTGATTATAAGGGAGGCAATGTGAGGATCCTTCAAGGACTCCTGATGTGCTAGCTCTAGGAGAGAGAAGAAACAGATACAGTTGTTCTCTGCTGAATCACTATTTCACGATGAAGCTATCTTCATGTACTGCTGTGGATCCCCAAGTTAAAGGACAAACTTTGTTCTCGCAAAGAGTAAAAGCCTGCTGTCTCACAGTTGTTGATATTGTTGTAACAACTGACTTCAGTCCCCTCTGCTTAAACATTGTATTCAATACAGTTTGTTTCAATTGCAAATCCTTAATTGTTTTTGTCAATTTATTTTTTTTTAATGCCAAGTTTTCTCAAATACATTTTATTTTCAACTCTGTGGTCTTTGCAAGTGCCAAGAGCAGATCAGTTGTTTCCTTTCATATTGTAATGAGGTAGGCATGTTTTATCTTGTTGCTGCCAAGGTAAAATAATGGATTTCTTTTGTAGGTGGAACACCTAATTTGAAAACACTGTGGTTTGCTAGAGGACCTGATGTGGAAAAGCAACGGTATTGTACATTTCTGGCATGTTTTCACCTTCAGGATGGTATGGAAGAGCTCCAAGCTCTAGAAGCACCTGTTGCAGCATCCTGCTGCTTGATAATCTATCTTATGATGCAGGTAACTGGGACAGTTGCTTTTTCTTCAGTTGTCAGCTCTGATAGATGTGATTCTGTTCTGAACTGTTTCTTGCTTGCCTGTGCTGGATTTTTCTCTAAATATTCACTGTAAGGCATAGTTATTGAATATAATAGTACTGCATTACAGTATTTTTAATTACTCCATTTAACATGCATCATCCTGTTCCAGAAACACGTGGGCTTTTTTAGTAGTTAATCATAACTCTCACATACCCATGACAAAGCCCCTTGGGTGGCTTAACAGAGAGAGTATAACCTGAGGGATTTCTCCCAGGTTTTGGGACCCATTTGCAAATTAACGCTTCTCTTCTTGTGTTTCCTTTGTGTCATCAAAAGAATACATTCCTTTAGGTGACTATGCAGGCTGTACAAACAGACAATATAAATATGTAGTCACCTCTCACTACTTTTTCACACCATCTTGTTTCAAGCCAGAATTTAGGATAATGTTCTTCTCATTAAATTCTGAGTAATAGGAGATGATTAGGTAGCATGTCTATTATAATTCCAAGCAGACTACCTTAATTGTAATAAAAAGGAACACAAGATTAAATACAATATTGCTTCATTATTTACATTTCTCTTAGGTATTTAATATATTGTCTGTACTTGCCACCTTTCAAATGCTGATGTCACAAAAAGATTTTCCTCTCTGAGGATGAGAAAATTATAATGCCTTTATCTAATCTGATAAACTTTGTGGCACACAGAACTGCATTTTGTCTTTTGTTTTGCTTTTTCAAACTTCACTTTCCTCAATAACAGATATGTATGCTGGTGTATGATACATGAAAACAAGTGCTCCCTGACTTTTCCTTTCTTTTTCCTTCATACATGTTTGCTCAAACTTAGATGATGCATTGAGGAAGTGTGTATGGGAATTATAAAATGATCCATGTAGTGTTTTTTTTTTTTCCTTTTAAATTTTTATATAGCAGAATATAAATGGAAAGTTTTTTGAAGATGAAAATCATTACACATAATTTCATGCCTTGCAGTTTCAGTTCAACAAGATACATATAATGTACTTAGTTTTTAACATACCTTAAGTGTTTTTCATATTTGAATGTGAAACCATTTTAATTTAGTTATCTATTTTCACTATTTCATGTATTTATTGTGCTATCCTGTACACCCTTTCATAGCATGATTACTAAATCTTTTGGAAGGGTTTCTTTAGTGGGAATAAGAAGACGAGTAACAGGACAGAACACCTAAAAGAGAAATGTGGATTTAATGAACCTTGATCACAGCATGTTAATAAAATGGTAAAAAAAAAAAGCTTGTTAGGGATATGGTTTTTAGAACCTATTATGGTTCTGAAATGGCTAATGTTAAAAAAGAGATGAAAGCAGTTTTGCCACTCATGTTTTCCGCAAGAACAATAGCAGAGAGATCATGCAAAGGGTTTAGTTTGATGGAAGATTTTTCATGGCAGTGCCAGTTTCTCAGCACCTGTCCCATTTTCCTGATTCTCTTGCCCTCTGAGTTGTACTGATAGAATGTATCCTGTGAACCAGACTAGGGAATTGATTTGGGTTAAAATGTTTTTCATTGCTGAATTGTTGTAAACTTTGGTTAGTTCTCTGATATTCTCAATCTGTTTTCTTGGTGTGTTTGATAGGAAAACATGAGAGCAAGAGTGTCAGCAGCTGTGCTTTGAACTGGCCATACTGCTTCCATTTGGTTTATAGCTGAGAAAACAATGCTTGTCTAAATGTGGCCTAATTCTTGTCTTTACTTTACACTTTAGTTTAATATTTGCGTTAGAGAGGTAGGTGGATCGTCATCCCAAAGGTAATTTAAGTTGAGCAATTGTAGGTTGCCTTGAAGCAGGCCAGCATCATTTCCTCCAGCTGATATAAGGAAGAAAAAAAAACTTAAAAGCTTCATTACTTATCATTTAATCTAACCTAAACCTTAGGTTTATTCAGGAACGAGCATACTAACCAAACCCATCTGGCTTCTTCATAATTTATGTGCAAGTATTTAAAACTTCAGCCACATTTTTTTTTAACGGGAATAAAAATTTCCAACAAGCATATCTTAACTGTGTAAAGAAAATGCTGATTTGAAGAGTAGTCTTTTCAGTGATGGTACTTTTCAAATATCCTCCGAATTAAGAACTAAAATAGTGAAAAAATTACAAATTAATAAGTCTGTCTTTTAAAACTGGGCAAAGGAGTAAATGAGTTCAAATATCAAACTATGAAGCCTCCAAAGATAGGCGAAATTTCTCTTCCAAGCTCTTACAATGTTGGAAAAAATCTGAAAAGTCACCAAGTTCAGTTTCTGAAGAAAATATTTCTCTAAGGAAGTGTCTTGATATTCGGAGGCACTTTGGCCGATCTGCTCTGTTCGGTGCGTTTCCTTACGGCTCTACTTGCAAGCAATCTTTGACTTACTTAGAACAAAACGTTGCAAGTATTAAGAACTGTTTTGTAGATGAAAGTCACATTTTCTGTTACTACAGTGTACGAAATGCACGGGTTTCGTAAAGCTCTCCTGTTGCTGTCTGCACAAAGGTTACACCTGTCTTGAAAGACAGGGTAAAGTAGTGCAATTATCAGATCTTAGCAGCCAGGTGGAGTTAATGAATACCAAGGAGCATTTTGAAAGGTTCAAACTTTTCTGATTTCCCTCACATTCTTGTGCTTTGTGCAAGTTTTAACGGCGTCATAGAGGGGAAAATATTTTACAGCGGGACAAGCAGCAAACCCTGGAAAAAAAAATGAATTAATGATGGTTGAATAATTTTTATCTTGAGGAAGAAAGAATGGGTTACTCCTCCTAAGCAAATAAATGTATAAAGTAATTCTAGATGACTTCTTAGTGGTGGTGTTTTCTTTTTCTGCTGATTTACATCAATGCTTTTTGTTCATTTTTCTATCCTTTTTTTTTCTCCATCACTTTTTGGTCTTTAATAGCTTTAATAGAAACTCTTAAGCAATTGAAATGGGATGTACTCATCATTCTCCAACAATCAAGCTGTTAAAAGAAAGGCAATGCAGTTTTAGGCAGCCTTTTAGCTCTACTGTAAGCCCACAATACGCATTTCCACACTTTGCAAGAGAAATCTCTCGAGCTTTAAGTGATAAAGAATTGTAATGCTTTACAGACGTCACTTAGAGCCCTCTTTATAGCCTCAACATTTGTAACAGATATTTGGTCTTGGTGCACATGTATAATATATAATGTTCTTATAAGAGGAAGCAAATGATCAGAACTGGAATGGTACTGAAAGAGGATCAGCCCAGCTGGTCTAGACGTGCTGACTTTCTCCTGAGGTGACCAGGTGCCTCTATAGAATCTCAGAATAATTTTTCACAGCAGTAAATGCACCCAATTTCTGATAGAAATATTTAGAGTGAACTGCTACGTGAATTTAGAAGTTTTCTTCATGTTTTCCCACTTGAACGTTTTAGGTTTAGTTTTCTTACATTTTCAAGTTTTTCCCACTTCAATATGTAGCCTAAAAAACTAAAAGAATCCAAATATGTTTTGTTAAATCCTGAAATTTTAGCTTAAAATAGGCAATTGAAATATTTTACATTATTTTTAAAGTTTCTAACAGATAACTGTGTGAGCATTTGAAAGAAATCCTAATGATCATCACATCTGTGGCTCATTGAGGAGTTTCTTATTCTGAGGATTGATTATAAAGCAATTTTTTTTTTTAATCCCCCTTTTTTTTTTTTACTATGCTTAGTCTTGTGGAGATGAAGAAATTTTGTATTATTAAGAAACTCTGAGGGAAGAGAAGGGAGTACATGAAGGGTGGGCATTTTGTTTGGTGTGTGGAAAATCATATATATACACTATACACAGATATTTGGGTATGTACTTCCTTCAAGTTGTGAAAGTATTTTGTTCTCTTTAAGTGTCTTTTCCTAGATGATGTATTCATGGTGGCCATAACTTCATAAGGTCATTAATTTAAGGTTGATGTGGTTGAGCAAGAGGAATCAATTTTCAGAAAGTTCCTCCTTAGAGCCTTCAGATAATATGCTTTTTTTTTCATCTGTTTTAGGTCCATAGCCTCTCCCTGGAGGACTTAAATGCATTTCTGGCACTCATTCTTTGCCTCAAAGGGAAGTCTGCTGCTCAACTGGCAGGTTTGCAGGTATGGACTGGAATAATTGAGTAATATAAAATATTCATGATAAATATAGGGTATTTTGGGGGAAAATTCTTCTACATTAAATTATTTCAGATACAGGGGTCATGGTAAATCTATAGATTTTAATGTGCTACAGTTCATAATCAACAAATTTGTTGATTATGTACAAATATAAATTAGAAAGGATGTTTTCTATTTGTTGCAGTCCTAAAGTTAGTGAATTAGTCTCAGATTCTTTCATGACTCGCAGCATTGTTTCATTCTTTTTTCCTGAGGAAGATAGTGTTTTGGGATGGGAGTTGTGTGAAAATCACTACATTAAATAAAGTTTAATATTACTACTTGTGGAAGAACATAAACATAACAAAAATCTAAACAGAAAGAAGTGTCTTGTACCTAGTGTGGCCCCTTGTAGTGAAGACCACTTGGATCACACTATTCTGTAATTATTCTGGAGTTCTTTTTAAAATTTTTTTATGCTCTGTGCAGATCTGTTTTTTTTCCTATTCCTATGTCATGTGGAAAAGCAGGTTTCTAGATGGTTATTGCAATAGAAGCAACTAAATAGTTCTAGTGTGTCCTGTTGCTGTGTATTTTTTTTCTAGTGCACTGGGACCAAAATTTAAAAAAACAGTGTGATCCCAATTTCATTATTTGATTCATTATAACAGATAAAGTCCAACCTCCTTTTGATTTTTCCCGAATTCATCACAAATTTCTTCTGCAGCTCATCAAGTATTAGAGCTGTGTAACAAAAAGGAAGCAATAAGATGAAGGCAAAGTGGAAAACAGCAAAACTGTACAATTCATTTCTGTCAGAAACATTATTGCACATAGTGTTGTGTGTTATTTGTCAGTATCGTTATTTTATCGAGTATGTTGTGGCAATTATTCAGCAAAAGCACAAAGGAAGCCAAGCATAAGCAGGAAGTGTTGAAACAATTTGTTTTAACAAATTACAGGTACACTTACAGGTACTATTATGTAAGTTTACCAAGTGCTTGGAAGATTATTCTGTTTGAATTAGAGGTCTTTTTGTGATTCATCTGTGTTGTGGTTCTGTGAAATTATCAATCTTCCCACGGCATCCAAACATGTATACTACTTATCAGCAGTCATTCTGCTGATTCAAAGGTGTTCACAGAACTTTGTAACTTTCCTACAAAGCTTATGGCAGATGAGATATTGTCTGCTCTTCCACTGTTGACATAAAAGTGTACAAAATAGGAAGCGGATCTTGCACTGTGTCATGTATCACTCTATGAACTGGGCAGTATATTGTTGGGATTGACTTAGTCGTGCTACTCGCAGATGCTTTCCAAACTTACATCACTGCTACTTATGTAAGCACTTCATGCACTGACACATAAGGCCTTCTGTTGTGCTAAAAAACAAACAAAAGTTTCATATAATGCAGTTGAAAATTTTGCATCAGGATATTTTGTAAAGCAATTCCTTGTCTTATTCTGTTGAAATTCTTGGTAGTGCTTTTTGTAGTAGTTTGAGACAGAATAAATTCCTCAGAAGAGAACACTGAGGAAAGATTTGGCTTTTTTTCCCTTCTGGGCTTGTTAATAGGTGAATAAGAGTTTCAAAACTTTCACCCATTGCTATTCAAATTAACTTCTCTTTTTTGTGTTTTGATGACTTGCTTCTCCCAGTGGAAAATAGTCGGTGTTTATCAGTTTGTTGTGTATCTCAGACTTGTCAAACTATATCAACAGAAGATGTTATCTTGTATTAATGGTCATAAAAATACTTTTTTTTTTCTTCATATATAAGCCACCTGTAATTTTGTGGTACCACCTTGATCAATTTGAAGATTCATTTGAGGTTAATTTAAAAAATGGTCTGTTTCTTGTTTTTGTGCTTCTGAAATGTGGTTAATGGACTTAATAATGTCCTGTGAATTTTCTCTTGGAAGGGCAAGAGCCTAAACTAATATAAGTATTCTAAAACTAATGATCAATAAAGCAAGCTTTCTGACCATTGTAATTCAAGCATCTCACTTTAAAGATTCGATCTCAGAATAGCTTAAACTGCTTTTACTCATTAGTGTGTTTATTTAGTAGTTTTACAGTATTGACTTATGCTGTTGTTTTGTTAGTTAGTAAATAGGGTATCAATAGGTTAATTTTCTAGGTATTTGTGTTTAAAATCAATGGATCCAAGTGCAATGAATTATAGTAGTACGTAGGTAATGAATAAATAGATTTTATAGTAGGAAAACAGACAAATAGAGCTTGATCTCTTTACAAAACCCTTTATTCTCCACTGAGAATTTAATTGTGACCCCTAGAAACAACTTAATAACAACATTTTCAAGGAATGTATCTTAAACTTAGTATCTGCAAAATTTTATTTTAAAGTTTGCTCATTTGCAGTTTGGGACTTAACTCTATAATTATTTCAAATGCAGAAAAAAATGCTGACTCTTTGTAAAGAGTTCTGTGAACAACACTAAGTGGGTTAAAAAAAAAGTAAAAATCTCTGTTTCTGCAAAGGAGTCCATTAGCAAATATGTTTTAGCAGAAGAAAACCTAACTTCCGCTGTGAAGTATGAAAGAAAATGTAAATAGAGCCTGTTCTTCTGGTAGGATGAAGAGAGCTTCTCAGCCCTTATTTTTTAATCTTTCTGATATGCTATCCATATTTCATAGTTGATGAGATCCATAAACCAAAAAATTATGAAACAGAAATGTCCATGGTTTGAATAAAGTGGGTTAAAGCAATAAAAAAATATAGTTTATCTCATGCTGAAAGAAAGTGGTCTGTGGACATATAAATAAAACACACATTACATATTAATGTCTGAGAATAACATAATGCTTGTACATGAAGGTTTGATTATTTTTCAAGATTAGTGGTTTCAAAACACCAAAATATGCACGATAGAGAGGAGATTTTATACATTCTTTTTCTCATAGTTTTTTTTTTCTTGTTTCCTTGTGCCCCCCCTTATATGGTAGATTAACATTCTGCTTTGCCCAGTCTTCCCATAGATCTTATACATAAGGTCAGAATTAAATTTTGGACCCCAGGTTGCCTATTTTCCTTCTTTCTATTTTAATCTGGTGTGTGGTTTTGGCAAAGAGCCCAGAGAGCCATCAGTCTAACTTTGAGGCGGTCGTAGGGAAAAAGAGGCACCAGTAGTCTTGCTTGCACTCTTGTTTCTCATATTGTGCTGGCCCTGGTTGTTTACAAGTGCTATTATAGATCATCTTTCACCTGTAATGCATGTAAAATACTGCCCAAACAGGAGGCCATAATGACTTATAAACATAAATACAGTTTTCCTAAGATTTCTCTAAACATGTGAAAATAAGAAAAATTTGTATTGGAGGTGCAGAGTTGTGAATCACATCTTTTCTGAAAGTTCTGGACAAAGATGAGACGGGAAAAATTGCTTAAAATGAAATAGACCTGGAAATTGGTAAATGAAATTTGGATCCTGTTAAATGCTTTTAAAAGAGAAATGTATATCAGATTTACAACCTCAAAGTTAGTAGCAGATGCATGGGCGGACATAAACATCACTGCTGGAATTTATGGCATTTGGAAGGTCTTTATAGCTTTGCCATAAAATACCTAGTTATGCCAGAATGTCTACTTTGCAGTAATTACATCTTTTGTGCCACTTGTAAAAGGAACACTTTGGCTGTGTGTGAGGTTTAAGAAAGTCAAGCACTGAAGTGTATTCCTTCAATTTTTCAAGTGCTTTCAGTTATTTTAGAAGTATTACAGATACAAAATGAGCACAAGTTATTTTAGATCTTAAGTTATAAGCTCTACAGGTAGTCCTTGCAATTTGATTGCAAATGAACTTGCACAAAATGCAAATTTATTAGTATTTACAGAATACTTTAACAAATTACTTAACTAGCTTTTGGGGAAAAAAAAATGCTCGGCAAACTACTTAACTAGTTTGACAGGCAAAAGTAGCTTTAGCAAGAACTGTAGTTGCGTGGAACCTTTGAATATTTTCCATTATACAGTGTCATGGAAGCAGCTTTAGGTTGGGAATAGTGTTATACCAATATTACACATGATTTATTTCTTTGAACATTTCCCTGAATGATACTTAGTCAAGTTCATGCAAAAAGAAAGCAGTATGTTTTAAAGTAGTGGATGGGTAGCGTGGTTAGGGTCACGCAAATTTCATAAGGGTGTTGCTAAATCTACTGTGTATATTTAAACTCAGTATTCTTTCTCCCTTGCCATGCAGACAGAAAAGCATAAATAATACCCAGATTCTGAACATTCCAGAATTTCAATCTTCTGACCTATTTGGCAAGCCAAGCTACATTTGTCAACACAGAATCACAGAATGTTAAGGTTTGGAAGGGACCTCAAAAGATCATCTAGTCCAACCCCCCTGCCAGAGCAGGACCACCTAGAGCAGTTCACATAGGAACACCATTAGATGGAATACTTTTCAGGCTCCAAACAGGCTTTATGAGCTATCTATATTTTTCAAATTATAATTGATTTTTTTAAAATCTTTTCTCCCCCAGGGAATGTATGTTTATTGTGCCTGTGTGACTGTTTGCTAGTAAGTATTTGATTGAAGTGTAATTGGATTGAGGAAAGCATGAAATATACGTAAGAATATAGTAAAGATCTCAAAGACAAGCCTCTCTTTCATACTTAGAACCTGCTTCTGTGATGTAGGGTCATATTAAGTAAAGTGAAATTTGAGTGCATTCCCAAATGCTTTACTGAATCAGGGCTTCATATCCCCACAAAATTTTCATCTGTCCAAAGTGTTTTTAAAATGATAGGTAAGATTATAACTGGCAGGGGATGGGGAACATGGGGGGACTGAGGTGGTTTACTGATCTTGGCATTGCTTCTCAGGCCATTCTCTCATCTGCAGTCTTCAGGTTTTCTCAAGTATTCTGGGCTAATCTGGAGCAAAAGTCAGCAGTATAGGTTGTGATTGCAAGCTGAGATTGATTCAGGCTCTCTACAACCTCAGAAATAAAACTTTCTTCTAATTTCCTTATGATAGTCTTAAATTAACTAATTCAAGTATAAAAAGTTCAAGTCCTTCAGCAGCTAAATTAGTTTTGGTTAAAAATATTTCAAAAAATTTTCATGGTTAATCAAGAGAAATTTGCATCAAATGAACCTGTTTATATTAAATCTGCAGATTAAGGTTGAACATACTCAGACTTCCATACTCTGCTTTTCTCTTAATGACTATGTTTTGGCCTCCCAGGTCTGCATGACTAGTTCAGTATTGCGGAACCTATCTATTTTCTGTAATGACTTTGAAGTAGTGGGTATGGCTCCACCATTCTGTTACTGAGAGGGAAGTATTGCATTTGCATGGATCAAGCCTTAGTACAAATACAGTTACGTCTCAGGAGCTGAAGTTTGTCAGTGTTTCCAGTATGTTTTAAAAGTCCCAGCACTAAATCTGTTCCTATTTTCATAATCATCTTTAGAAGTTCTGAAGAAATTCAGGTTTTGTTGGTCCTATTGCATGGACAACTTGCTCTACCTTTCCTTGCTGGTTTTCATTCGTAAATGTATATTAAAAAAACCCTTTCTAAGAGTAACATACTCAACTTTCAGTCAAGCTTCCTCTTCTGCCCCAGTCTCCTTCATTTTCTTCTTTACCAAACTGGGTATATTTATTAGGCCTATTAGAGTCTGTTTCCCTGCATATTTTTTGCATTGGGCATAAGCTCAAGTATCAGAATTCACATAACTGTGTGAATTTTGTCATGCATCATTGGCACAAGTACAAACCTCAGCATGACTAGAGCAGCTCTTCCACCTTCTGAGAAAAATGCGTTTATTTACTTGAGTGTAGTTTGCCTACAGAGAAAATCTTGGGCAAGATTTTGAGCAGGGCCTTAAACTAGAGGATCCATATTCATTTTCATGGGAGACAATCTTGCATTTTTTTTCTGTAATTGCATGATCTAGCTCTACTTTTTTTTGCAAGTTCTCCCCTTTACTGGCATGTGGCTCATTAGCAAGGTTTCAACACCAAGGAAATAGGAGCAATGTTTCAGTTATCAGTTGCTTCTAGGCTTTATATAGCATAAATTTTTTTTTTTTTCATGACGTTTAAGGTAAAAGACAGTCTGGAATTTCAGATACAAAATTTCTGTTAATTTTTAATCCATGCTCAATAAAACTGCACAAGCTGAAATGTATTTATTGGTAGTGAGAGTAATAAACCTCTCCCAAAATACTGAGCAAACTGAAAGCTTTGAAAAAGTCAGAGATAACTTAGTGCAGATAAAATAATAATTTCTAGTATCAACTGCCAAGCTTGTGTTGATCAAAGTGTATATTTACTCATGAGATAAATAGTTTTCACTTCCTTGCTATGTTAGAAGGAACAAGCAGTACAGGAGGGTTGGAGATGGTGTTTGCCTGATGTAGGTGGGGTTGCCCTTCCATTGCCTTTACGGGCTGACCACATGGCAGGTGACATGCGGGCACTGAAGCCAGGGAGGGATAGTGGAGCGTGCCATCAGGAAGCGGTGGCACCTGCCTGTCATCTGCTCAGGGCTGCCTGCACCTGCCAGCATGTCCCTGTCACGCCTGAGCCAGAATGAAAGCTGCACATCTGTCCAGGCTTTCCCTGGAGAAGCAGATGGCTATGCGTAACTTTGGAGAAGCAAAAATGTTTTCTGAAATGATCTAATGAGCCATTTATAGGTGGATGGAGAAAAGCTAAAGCAAGCCTTTAGGCATATGGGTACAGTGCTTTGTAGGATGTACCGGAATTTTTCAAATTACTATAGTAGAAATATTCACCCTGAAGATATCAGAAAGAAACAGGCTAACCGAGAACTGATTTTTTCCCTTTCTTTTCAAGTGTATTCTTGATTGACATTATCATTGTCCAGGGGTTGAAAGTTAAGACGGTGTCCAGTTCCTATCTGTTGCTTTGGTCAGATTGTTCATTTCTTTCTTATATTTTTAGTTCTTGTAATACTCATGCACCATTAGTCTCAACAGTAGAAGTTCTTTAGCCAAAAGTGCTATATAAACATGCATTTTAAATATATTCTTAACATTAATATTGACGTTGCACATTTATTCTCCTCTTTTTCACATTTATTTTGGGATTATTTCATTTGTCACTCACTGAACAGTAGTTGAGATGTGGTTAAAGGAGCTTTTTATAAAGAAATGGAGCTATGTTAAGAGAAAAGTGATATATGTACATATACTGTGCCTTATCAGCATTATTGCTTAGCACCCTCAGACATCATCACTTGTTAAGACAATTCTATCCCAGTATTATAAGTGGGAAGACAACACACAGGGACAATAAACTCCAGGTGTGTAAAGGTGGTTACCTCCCAATAAAACCAGTGATATATGGAGAGATTTAGTTTATTGTTTAGGAATCTAATCAGCATGTCTAGTGTCACAGCAACACTAGTAGAAGCCTATGCACATTAATTAAAAAGGTGTATTACATTCAGCTAGGCTGCTATATATAGATTTAAAAGAAGAGACATTCAGTTCCTTGCCAAATATGAAATCATGCATGTATTTTTTTTAACAAGGAAGTTAATGCATACCTAAGTACTGTTTCCTATTTAGCAATAGATTTCTATTTACTTTCTGTGTGTGGGATACAGAAATACATCGTGGCAGAAAATACTTCTGAGCCAAGACTGGAGTTCCATAAGTTCTTACTAAACTCAATGAGAACTTTACTACTGAATTTAATAAAAGCACAGCTCTGCTGATACACTTTTGAAAAAACATCCCTCAGCATGCTCTGTGTTACTTTTTAGCACAGTTATACAACTGTACGTTGTATCTGTACACTGAGACTTCACTAAAACAGAGGCAATACTTCAGTCTAGCAACAACAGCGAGTAATTTTTTTCAAGTATCGGAGGTTGAAAGCACAGGGTTTCTACAGGAACTTTATTCTGGCGCAGCACCTTGTGCCAAAAAAATAGGTACCTTTTGTTTTAAAGTGGCTGTGGATCAGTTCCTGGTGTTGGACTGTCAGTAAATGATTATTTCATCAGCAAAGTGCCTGCAGAGTCCAGTGCTGACTGAAGCGCCAAGATCGGAAAGTTTGGCTAATTACATACAGAGCAATGCATTTTCTTTTAAACAGCATTCTTCTCCATGGTAAGTACACCTTTAAAAATGGACCAAGTTACTCTCACATAAACAGTTTCCCTACTTCTATTCAATTTGCTGGCAGGACTTTTTGACATAGTGCTGATGCAAGAAATTGTAGATTACATGCAAGCAATGTTATTTTCTTTTAACATGTTTACCTGTACTCCATTCTTGATAGCTCAGAAGACTATGTTTATTTTGTAACAGCTGTGTGCACCAAACAAAGATTCTCTGATTTTGCTGTATGTGTTCATCTAAACTGCAGCACGGAGTTGATAATTCTTCTGCCAAAAGGTAGCAACTTTTGAGCTGTGTGTAGCAGTTTTCCATTCCAAACAAAATAAGAGTTCTGGAACTGGGTACTCTGTTGCAGCTTAATTGCAAATCAGTTCCTAATATCTTGAACATACCTGATCACAGGTTGCAGGTGGGCAGTTCCTTTCACAGGTCATCTGAGATACTGCTGCATCAATTCATGGTTTGATTTCTCTTGGGCTGCGGGATTGTCAGGAAGCAGAAGCAGACCAGTTCTTTTCTTTTTGAAACTGTGGACTTAACACCTGGAAAATTCCTTAGCCAGAACTGTTTACCTTGGACCATATCACTTCAAAAGGTAAACCGTAGTATCAACAGTCTTATTGTGCAGCTGCTTTGCAATACAAAGAAACCCTAGGAGGAAAAAAAAAAGGAACATCAAAACCTATATTGCACTGGCAAACAGTATTTGTTCTCCTGGAATTCTCTATACTAATCATCTTGGTTCAGTGATGGTTTTATTTGAAGAGCTTGTATACCAGACATGACATTTGTAACAGTTGTCATAATGTAGAAGCATTTGTCTGAAGCTGCAGGGCTTCAGACATACTAAATTTTGCCTAATCTAGTTGTGCTGAACTTCACTGGTCTTTCTCTTGGTTTTGGTGGGAAGCAGATCAGGCCCTTAAAAAGTATATACTCAGAACAGCTTGAGAGAGGTAACGGTCATACATGAGGAAAATTAAACAGATCTTGAACATCTACTCTGACTCTGGGGATTTAAAAAAAACAAAACAAATTTTTAATCTTGGCTAATTAAGCTTTGGACAGTTGTAGCAGTGAACTCCCACCTTTCAAAATTTCTTTGTAGTCACGGTGATGTCTTAATCCACAGCCATGGTCTTACTGTGAAAAATGTCCACAAGATAGGCCACCAGACAGCAGCACACTGAGGAGGTCCATGCATAAGCAGCTGTCATTTGCCAGTGTAGTATGTGGCTGTGAAAGAACACTCCGCATTAATAAAGGCAGACAAACACACTCTGATGAGTAGTTGTGTTGGTGGCGGAATTTTTACTCCTAAAACTCTGTCCCATGGGACAGTCCTATGATTAAACAAAGGGAAGGGGTTGGGGTGAGGTGTGGGTAAGGAATTAAGATCAGGAGTGTGGTCAAGAAACAGGTGATGGCAAATAAAATCCCTCAGTTTTAAGATTTTGGTAAAGGAACTACTCAGTTTGGAGTAGAATACAGAACTACATAGTGAGTGTCAGAAAGTAAAGGAGTGGAAGAAGTTTAATCTTTAAAGGCTTACAATGGAAAGTTACTGGAATTAAGAGAGAGAAGTGACCTTTTGCATGTTTTTTAAGTTTTTGTCTCTGTCCCCTAATAACTTTTGAATATGTTGGCTAATTTCAGCCACATTTGACAGAGGTGTAGGAGTCTCTAAAAGAAATGTTACTGCTGATTGTTTTAAATAGGCAGCTGGGAGAAGGGGAAGGCACTCTAAATAACCCAACAAGAGGAAGCTTTAATGTGACATCACATTATTAGGGCATCCATGTGAGAGCAAGACATTGCTACAGGCATGGGAAAAAATTGAAAGTAATTACTGAGCCATTTCAGATGCCAGTGACATAGCACATGCAAGAGCCCATCAGTTCCTGGTGCATTCATACTAGGAATCTGTCAGCAGCTTGTCCCTCACCAGGAACAAACTTTATTAGTTGCAAGGCAGATGGAGCTACCACTACTTCCCTTTCTCATAATTCCACAACATTTAACTAATGTATGAAAAAAAAGGGGGGGGGGGGGGGGGGGGGAAGGGGAAGAAAATGTGATCTTAGGAGTTTTTGTGATCATAACAGTTTTCAGAGTCATGAAGAAATAAAATCTATTTTGCTACCAAATAAATCCAGTATTATCTATATGAGGGAAAGGTGTGGAGGTTTAAAGATAAGTATGTCACCAAGAACATGAGCACATATTCAAGACAGTAAAAATTAAATTCCTAACAAATCCACTTGCTTTTATAGAAAGGTTAGCCTGATGACTATAACTCCAAATTTCAGTGAATGTTCTGTAAATGTCACATGTGTTGTGGACTGTCATTAGCTCAGTAATTATTTACATCAGGGTTGAGCAGTTGTAGCTGAAATAAGAAAAGTAATGTTATTTTAATTTGGTTTTTTGCAAATGCTAATATGCTGTCCATTGCATAACCGTGTACAAATAAGCTGAAGGGGCTCAACTTCTTAACTGGTGATATTCATCATCACAGAAATGTCATTTATGCTGGGTTTTGTTGTAAATATGATTAAGAGCTCAGATAAATGCCAATATGTTTGAAAATTAAACAGAAAATGAGAAGCAACCTTTTTGGAACTGAAGGAGATTTTTATCTGTTTGCAGATTGATTAGCAGTTGTGCTAAGTTCTGTATTATTTTGTAGGGTGCTTAAAGGTAAAAGCAATTTTGAAGCTTTTTCTAGAGATTGACTTTATTGGAGTGTTTGGCTTAATGTAAATAACAGTGTTGTTCCATGGAGAGCTATCATTTTACATCAAACTCCTGATAAAACTCAGTAAATAAACTTCCTCAACATATAAACACTAAATAATTGGGTTGTTTACTGCTAAATATTTACTGTGAATCCTTAGAAGTGTTTAAAAACTGGTTTTTCTACTTTCTGTTGCAGCAGATGCCCTCATAGGATCTCTTTTCAGTCCCCATTTTCCTTTGCACACACCTTGGTTAAGCAGGAAGAGCTTAATTTAAGCTGTAATCTTTTATCAGAATAAACCTTAGACATGTTTTCAAAATAGTGATGCTCCTCTCCCCCCTCAGTTTGACAGGTCAAGGAAGCAGGTGATGTAGTACATTCCCGGCAACCTGTTGCTTAAAGCTGACCGATGTCAAGTAAATGTACTGTTTCACCAGCCCATCTCTGTAGGCTAACAGTCCTTAAATTTACTGCCATTGCACCGGTTTAGGTTTTCTTTGCTCAAGAACAGAGCCTATAGTTCCAGTGCACAGAGGTTTTAGCATCTTTCAACAACTCTCACTGAGAATCTGTACTAATGGCAGAAAGAACTGGAATTCAAGAGAGAGCTCTGTCTTTAGTTTGAAAGAATTGTTTAGTGATACTTCCCATTGCAGAGAATTTAACTTTAGTGAAGTTGTCGTCAGCTGACAGTTCATCTCATATTTGGAACAAAATGTGCCTTACCTCTTCCAGGCAAAGCTTTTTTAATGAAAAGTTCCTGAGATAGGATCTACCTGCTGCCTTTATTACTCAAGCATAAATTGCCTATGGTAAAATATTTGATCATTTAAGATACAGCTGGGTTTGGGGGAGGTAATGTAAGAAGCAGCATACTGATAATATACCAACTGAGTTCAAATGGATCAAAAACCAACCGGTTAAACTAGGAAAGTACTCAGATTTTGATCACCATCACTTGAATTCCGGCAGTTTATTGCATGGGTCAAATTGATTTTTAATTATTGTTCTTCAATTGATTAATTTTAAATAGAAATTAGGAAATAGTAACCTGTCTTTGAGTGTTGTATTTTCTTTTTTATAACAGAAATAGGTATGTTCTTGTGGGGAGAGGGGAAGGGGGAACACCTTATGTAATTTTAAAGTTATTTCTTTTGAAATCTATATTTCAAAATGTTAGCCATAGTCATATCTTCTGTATTCAGCTCAACCACAGGAATAAAGCAGTTGATTAGGAAAGAAACTAAATGCATAAGAACAACTTTAAATAACAATTATTAATACACAATTTTTAATTGAAAAAGTGTGTTCCCTGAATGTTGTTGAAAATTCTACCAGTTCTTGAATGAAATGTACTACTTAGTGCATTGAGATACAGATGATGTGCAAAGTAACACAAGTAAAGAATTGTAAAATTATTATCATATCTTTCCCTTTTTCCTTGGTTTCTAGAAATGAAAATAAGTGAGTTAGTTTTGCTGGTGGGCACAGTTCTGGCCTTCATTTGAGTGTCGTCTGAAATCTGGCATGTTCAGATACTTGCCCTCACATTTCAAGTGCCATAGAATCTATCCAGCCTTTCTAATGGAATCTGAACCTTGTAAATTCCCTAGAGTAGAGTGGTGAAGGGGTTGTGGGATTTTTTAGTATGGTACTGCAAACATGTTTTGCAGCTTTCAAAGTGCATTAAAGTGTACCCCCCTATCAAAAAAATCACTTTTGAATACACAAAGAAGACTCAGATGACTGGTACTATTTTCTTAAATCATGAAGGTATTTTTACATCCTCATTTTATTTTTTTCTATTATTTAATTAGTTGCATTTTGAATTGGAAATTTGCATTTCATGTACAAGGACCATGTATTTTTCTTCCTGGAAGTAAAAACTTTTCAGCAGGATATACAGTCTCTGTGTCTAGATTCGCAAGCTACTGTGAGCAAACACTTTCCTTCTTGCAAAACCCCTTTCTGTCATCAGGATACACTGAGCAGTGCACAGAGATCAGCCTGAACTTGTGGTCCCCATGCTAAAGCCCTGTGTTTCTAGAGCAGAAAAAGGCATGACATAAGCCTGTCATGATGGCTCTTCTAGCAAAGACATTTCTCAAATTGTAAGAAATAGACATTATACCCTAGTGATGTGGGTGCTGTAGCACTTCTCTCACTCTTTTCAAGTGAGCTTACCCAGTTTGGCTCAGGCCTTCTAAGCACGGTATCAGTAACCTCTGCTGCAGTGATAGTAGAGGTCTGTGATATTTGAGTTCTCTTCTCAGCCTTCAGTTAACACTGGCAAAGAGGGAAAGTAATCTTTTCCCCCCAGATGCTGAGAGGGTGGAGAGCTGCTATTGGTAGGAGCAGCAGCAGGGGCACAGCCCAGGCAGCTGGTGCAGGAGGAGCAGTTCTCACGCACTCCCTGCCTCTCTCACACAAATGTCAGCTGCTGGTAGGAGTAGCAACAGCGGAATCACAGGGGTGTATCTCGCATGATTCACTGGGGTCCTGAGTTTATAAAAATAGTAAAAAGAACAGACACAATTTCCAATAAGAAGTAATCTCTAGGGTGTAATGCCCTGGAAGGCAAGCCTTCTTTTCTTTTGGAATTTTCCACTTCTCCTCATCGTGACGTCTTTGCATTGCAGACACCAAGCAGTTGTGAGCATTCCCATGGCAAAGCAAGTCTGTGGTTTGCCATGTGCACAGGCTCATTGTTACAGACTCGCTGTGCTTTCATTTTCTTTGTTTTTCATTGACAGACATGGAAAGTAGAAGCTACCCTTTAGTCAGTGTATTCCCAGTCTTATTAAAATAAAGAAATCACTGTTCATAGTTCTTGCCTTAGTATTGCCAGTATGGACTTCCATTAAAAAACAAGCCTTACCTGATATCCACACACCACCCCACCCCTCGATACTTTAGTACTTTAGGAAAGTTCTGGATTGATATCCCTAGACCATGAAGTGCTCTACATCAGTGACAGTACTACACTGATCTCCAGCTTGATACATCACTCAAAGGCCTCTTATATATTTTACTATTTTGTGCATCACCATCAAAAGCAAAACTTTTCAAATTCTTGTTCAGACACTTGTTCTGCAAATATGTATGCTTTTGTTTTGCACTAAACTTGAATAAGTAAGGTTAATCACTTATATGTGTTGGGTATATGCTTAGAGTTTTCAGAATAAAGATGTAAGAGCTTTATTTTAAGATTTATGGCCCAGATGGCATCCAGCATTCACGTGTAGTATTAGTATTCTCCTCTAACAGCTGTTTTACATCCTTGGTACCAGTGGGATTAAAAAGGACAGTAAAAGCATGTTTGTCAATACATGACAAAAAGTTATGAATTAATAGTCATATAGTACACAGATGTTAAATTAGGGTATGGGAAATTGCTTGCTGAAGATCACAGCATTTATTCTTTTATTTTCAGCAGCTTAAATACTTGTTTTCCTTATTCTTTATGAAAGTTTGTTTTCAATAATTTTTGATGTTATCAGTACTTACTGTAATTCAGTGACAGAAGATACTAATTTGTATGATGGAATTTCAGTCTGGTTTTGGAACCATTTTCTGATCTATGATAAAGAGACTACTGGTGGTATATGAATCACGTTGGTGTAAATTTGTCCACGTTTGATTCAGCTGGTTGGTGTGCTACTGGCACTCTTGGCCTCTACTGCTAGTTGCAGCTTCACATGTCCATTTTCCTTATAGCTTAAGTGCAAATCTTTACCACGTGGCAAAGTGCTCTGAACGATTTCATTGAAGTTATTTAACATTCAGTTCATTGTTGCACTGAGAACAAGATCAGAATATGCAAATTTTTAAGAATTCCCTAGCTGGATTAGTTTACAAAAGAAAAAGAAAAAAAAAACCAAAAAGGAGTTCTGAGGATTCCCAGCACTTCTTACTCTTTGTACTTCCCACTCATAAAATTATACTTGGTGAGAACAAACCAAACAGATTCCGTTTTAAAGCTTACAATGATGTCGACTCATTTCCTTAGCAGGTCTTAAGATTTGAGCTGGTGATCGGAAACAATCTGGTTAGTGCAATGTAAGAATCTCTGCAACATAACTGACTGTGTGCATTTTACAGTCTATTTTAATACAAATAATGCTGGTTCACTGAAACCACCTTTCAAGTACCTTTCAGCATTGTTAAATGATTTGCAAAAACCTACTTTACTTGACAGAGCAAGAGAATTATGAGTGTGCATGTAGTTACTAGTCTCAGCTGGCAAAATGAGAGCTTACATCTGTAGGCAGTTAACTTCCTGAAACTTAATAGCCTGATCCCATACTTCTATTTTAAAGGGAGGGGAGAAAGTTTCCCTTACTTAGGTATGACGTGTTACAGTCAGAAAAGGGTGAGCCTTTCGTTTCCTAAATGACTGTTCAAATTAGCTTGTGTTGTCTGCATCTCTGTGGATGTCAGTGATTGTCTTCTGTTGTCTATACTGGGTGAATTTCTAGAACTGAGTAGTGTCATGTTGGGTCTGTGCCCTGGTGGCCAGCTTGATGTCTTTCCAGGATTCACTAGAGACAGAAGTCCTTCCCAAAGGGCTCTGGACCACCTTGCCTGGTATCTTTTGCCTGCATCATCATCTCTAGGTCCTCTTTTGCTTTTGCACTGTAGAAAAAACAGCCAGTGGAGGTATTCCTCATATCTTCAGGTAGGCTTAACAGAACCCTGCTGCTTCTTGTCTGTGGTTAGGGAGAACCCTATCACAGGAGCTGGTTTCACATAGTTGGATTATTCAAGAGACTTCAGCTCATTGCATAATAATACAGAAAACCCAAGTCTTTGGCCAGGTTCTAGTTATATTCTCCAAATGATTTATTGTGTTTACCTCCTTTGGAAGTAGCTTTGTAGCTAGCAAAGGTTTCCAGGTTTCCTTTTTTTGTTATGTAGACCTTAGGGAAGAAAAAGCTCTGATCCATTAGTACAGTATTTCATGTTGTCTGCTATTACTTGTAATTTTTTTGAAGAGGGCACTGGTGGTATTATGTGCATACCTTTTAAGTCTTTTGGGAATCTTTCAAGATGTAAGGTGTTGTTATTGTTAGTAATAATGGGCCAACCCTTTCCATTGCATTTCAAACAAACAAATCACAGCTCTCCAGGAGCTAGGGCTAAAACAAATTTGAGCCCCACTTTTTTTTCTTTCTGTTCTGGAATATTTGGGATGATATTCCATTTCTGGACTAACTTACACAGTAAGGAAAACTGTACTGTAAGGGTACAGCATCTGCCATGGATTACAGTATTGAAGGCCACATTATTATGAATCTCTCCCGGTCCTGACAGGCTACTACAGGAAAAAGCATTCCCCACTGAGGAGATTTGTATGTTTTATGCAATGCTTAAAAGAAGTTTTCCTCATACTTGATTCAAGGCTTTCATAGTTTGCTATGCTCTGCCCCAGCAGGATGTTAAATTCACCCATTAAATTTATTTTTACCATGAGCTTAATTGTCTTGTTGAGTTTCTCATTTTGTGGTTTCTGGATTCTCATACCATTCCAGTATTTTTTCTGGAGATATCCACATTGAAGTGAAATAATTTGACTTTCAGACTACAGTCATAGGAAATGTTAGAGCATTTAAAATAAAATCCTAGGCACAGTAAATTTTGTTCTGTGACATAGTGTAATTTAAATTATCTTTAAGTGCTCTAACATTTCCCGGTTGATGAAACTGCGGAAGGTCAATGGGTCACTGTACACATCATTTTACACTCCCAGTTCACGTTTTGCATTACACTCACAGAATTATTTCTGGGGAGCTGCTGATGCTTGAGAAATACCGTGGGGAATAGCCATTTCTTTTTCTTTTTGTTTTCATTTTGAATATATCTGTCTTAAATTTTTTGAGTGAGATGCTGTGTTTGTTAAAACTAACTTTACTTCACTTTATTGAATAAAACTAGATACAGAATCCTTTGATGAATTCTACCATGCAATAGTTAACCATCACTGTCACAGTTTTGGGACTGTTGATCATTTACTCTACTGTTCATGTGGTTATATGTGGTGGTAAATTTGCTTATATTGCCTTTTTTTTCTTTTTTTCTTTTTTTTTTTTCTTTGGGTGTGTGTTTAACAGCTTCCACAAGTGGAGTCCAGAGCTGTACATCTCGGTGCCGTCTTCATTCGTGGCCTTGCAACTATGCTCATTGCCAATAGTGCCTGTGGCTTTCCATTCAGAATGGATGATTTGATGCCTTGGAAAGTGTTTGATGGAAAACTTTTTCAAGCAAAATACCAGCAGTCGCATCGAGGTTGCTCTTTGGAAGAGCTTTTGGAAGGCAATGTGAGTAGTTGCATCCTCTTAGACAGGTCTGTATTCTTTGAAAAATGATGTACCTGTCCATGTTTGTTGTTTTAATATTCATATTTACACTTGTTCACTTTCTTTGTATTTTTCCCCTGCCCCTTATTCCTTTTTCATCCTCTCCAAAATAACCTAAGAAGGTAGACATACTGGGACTACGAAGGAAGCTAGAATGTTACCTTTATTTTTATTTCTGTTACTAAAAAGAATAATACAAGCAAGTGTCAACATGGTTGCCAGTTTCAAAAACTGGAAATGCCTGTAATGGTTTTCTAGTACTAAGATACTAATGAGATATTTTTCCTGTAAAATTTTAAGCAACACATTAAGAATGTCTTTAAATAAGCATTCAGGGTATAATTTTTAAAGCATGAAGAATGACATTTTTAAAGGTACTAAAGAACCTAAAGTCTGAGTTGAAGGGCTGGTGAATTAAAAGAGGAACTGGAAATCAGAGGAAAGTATATAGGTATTTTTATAGACCCTCACCAAGTACCTTCCTGTACCTCTAAGTACTCCTTAGCTCTCAATCCCACTTTTCAGAAGCTGGGAATTTGTGCAACTTGCATGCTATGTTGCCAAAAACCCCAGTATGACTTAAAACGTGCCTGCCTAGGCAAGCTCAGGGGGATATCAGCAGAGATTTGCTGGATATGGACCTTATCTAGTGGTTTAGGGTGGCATCATGTCCAGGCTCAGAGGTAAGGTCTGTTAGACTGGGTGCAAGGCTGCATGAATGCACTAGTGAAGCCTTGGACCAGGCCTGCCTTGTGCCCCACCAGCACAGAATATGTGGAGAGATGCTTGGGTAGATCTGTACTCAGCTGAGTAGATAGCCCTTGAGACCTATGATTACTATGTCTCTTTTCAATGTGAAATTGAAAATCTGATACAATTTAATTACTTCTGAAAATTTTAGCTGCAAAATGTCTTTATGTGCTATATCACTTGAAGTTAAAATAAATAGAAGTGAATACAGAGAAGAGAGGTTTTGTCTCTGAATGATTTTAATCTCATTCATTTAATACCAGTTGTTGTACAGTTTGTTTTCTTTTCTAATTTTGTGTCCAATTACATACCATCCTCATCTGGAGTGAGGAGTGGAACACATGTGAGTGAGTGGAATGTGTGTGTTTTCAGCATGCAGAAGGAGGATAATCCTTTTCGTATGGAATCAATCACATGATTAGAACTATAGCCTCTATCCAAATCCTGTGGTTCCCGTTAATTGATCTGTTGATTTCAGGAGATTTTCGATTGGGCCAGTGGTTCACCCAGTTTTTCATGTAGGACTTTTGCAGAACAATAGAGGGTCTAAGGAATAAATGGGAAAATGTAAAACTATACAGATCTATGTGAAACTGATACTTCTCTTACATTTGGGTAGAATTCAGGTTCGTTAATAACTATTACAATGTGTATCCAAATCTGTATAAAATTTACATTGGCTGAGAGGTATTTTTAAATGTGTTAGGTAAGATGTGTTAGCTAACATTTGCAAATCTTGATGTGGTCTGTTTAAAGTTATATTTTCACCTGACTCAGAAGAAAGAAGAAGGGAGATGCTTAGATCCCTAGAAAAGAGTTGGAAGTTTGCTTGATCAACTGAAATATCTAAGTTAGGATTTTTAAAAGCCTGATACTCTAGCTTAAACAAACCCTAGATAAACTGTTCTGTAGTCGGGAAAAATAATCTATCCCCGTGAATTTTTAGAGTAGTTTAAATATTTTTTTCCTTTTTAGGTATGATTTTATGGTACATATATGGCAGAGATAGCTCCCAAAATAATAAAACAACTTTCCAGCTTATCACTTTAAGGCAAGAATCTGTTTTGGGGAGAACTGCCAAGAGATGCCAGTTTATCTGTGGACACTGGCAAAGCAACAAGCATCTGAGATTGGTTTTTCCTATTATTTTAAGTTCAACTTTAATAAATAAAACTGGTACTTAGTTTCTGGCAGAGCTTAATGTACTGCTGGAAGCCAAGATCTTTCAGCACTCATTTGCTAACAGTCTACACTTGAGCACCATAAATCTAATCTGATCATAGCAAGAGTATTGTATTCAGGGGAACAAAAAATAATTTAAAAATTATTCTACTTGGGATGTTTTGTTATAGAATAGATAAGTAATGTGAAAAAGTTGCTCCTTTTGGTGTTCAGTGCTTGCCTGCTAACCTAAGGTCCCTTCTCTGTGATCTGGATGGTTACATTACCTCAGGGAGTTCAGGAGATCTGAGTCGGTGTTGTTTTGATTATGATGGGTGTAAATACAATTAATAGCTTCATGAAAATCACAGTAGAAAGACAACCTTAGTTAAATATTTGCATGTGTACCAGAAATTTTCAACATTTTAGGGTTTGCTTCCCACAGATTCTTGTACCAAAAGAAGAAAATGTGTAAATTAAATGCAATTAATGTATTTGTGGGCAACTTTTTATGTAGCTCAGCTCTTTGTAGCCTAGTAGATGTTGAAGATAAAATATGGAAAGATTCTGATAAGAACCAAAGAGAGCCATCTTGCTTTAAAAAAAAACATACTAAGCTCATACTATGCTAGTTCTCTGTTCTTCATAACAGTAATCATATTAGTTTGTTTATCCACACAGAAAATTGGATATAATAGTCTCATAAAGCAGTGAGGCAATGATATTATCACTTTATTAGCCTTTTTATTGTGCTTCTTGCTAATGAGTATGTTCATGATCAATTTTTTTAAATTAAAACCAAATTACCTAATGGGGTCAGCAAAAGTGATATGCTTTGTCCTTTTCTGATCATGCCTTTCATACAGCCTTCATAAACACATTCTGAATTTATTCTCCCAAGAATACAAGGAAAGGTTTTTCCCATTTCCCATTCCCTGTGTTCTTCACAGGCGGTACTCTGTGTGGAAAAAAAAAGAAAGAAATGTGGGTTTTGCTTTGTGCTCTATAAAGAGGTTTATTAACTCAAAAAATGTTCTAGGAAAGTTCACGTGGGGGTTTAAGGATTCAGACTCTACCTTTAATTTAAGTCACCTCTCTACTTGTTGCAGTCTTGCCACCTATTGGATTTTTACCTTACTCTATACCTCTCCCCTCCTTCCTGCTCCCCTTCCACCTTGGTGGTTACAGAAAGGAATTGTCATCTGTTAAAAATCAGCTCAGTTTTATAAAAATCACAAATTATGCTATTGCTCTAAAATCTGTCTTTTCCTAATTCTTTTCAATGTGTGCCACTGCCCACAAGCCCAGTTACAAATCAATAAAGGAAAGAAGAAGGTTCTAAGAGCTGTCACTTCTTCGAAGCTCACTGAAATCAGTAAAAGTTAAGGATATGTCTCCTCTCGTGGTATGGTGTCTTTAAATAGCTTCAGTTAATCCTTTTGAGAGTGGAACTTTTCATCACATCACAAGATAAGCATTTTTTTTCAATTCCTCCATTTTTCTTTAGACTTAGTTATATTAGCCAGGAGTCGGGGCTGATGTATTACTATTGTGTCAAGTTTTGTTTCTAACATACGAGATTAAGATACTTTGATTTTCACTGGTATGTTTTCCATGAGATCATCTATTCTTACCTGGAGGCTTTAACCATCTCTGCCTGAGGTATTGCTGATAGAAGTCTAGTTAAGTATATCTACAGGTGCAAGGTAATAGAATAGGAAAGCAAATGATTTACATATGTGAGCAGAGAAGAAAAACAAACTTCACTGAGGAAGTGGAAGACATTCCTTCTGCACCCATACTCACTCTTCCAAGGATCCATTTTTAATATGAAATGTTTGAACTTTGTTTCCTGAAGAAATGCAAACCAGATCTACCACCTTGATATATGCCTGAGTGTGGCTAAGGCAAGTCTGTTGTTTGTTGTATATGTGCTCCATTTGTGCTACACCTGATGAGAGAAAAGCAGAACGGTCATTGATTTTTAACCCTCTTGTCTGCAGGACTCTTTGTATACACCCTTCCAGCATCTGAAGTCTTTCATTTGCAAGGCTTGCACGGCAAAAAACAGAACAATACAGAGCAGACCAAGAGGGAATGGATTTACCACAGGTTAGCATTGTGTTTATTTTCTTAGTAAAGTCAATATATTGATGAACTTAATTATCCTTCAACAGCAGCAGCATTTACATTGGCAGCCCATCAAGCTAAATAAATTGTAAGGTCTTTTTCCAAGAAACCAAGGAGACATCTAAGAAAATATTTCCAAGATTTAGGAATTAAATGTAAATTTGATTACCCAAGTTTGGATATAATATTTCCTTCTAGCTACATAGTGAGATATATGCAGTAAATAAAATGTCATTCACTGACTTACTCAGTGACTAGAGTTACTTTATAGGAGGGATTAGATGACTCAGAGTATTTATTTCTTCCTTTCCCTCAGGGGGGCTATTTTAACATTAATAGTTGAAGGTCTGAGTGAGGCACTGAAGAGAGAATACTCCTTATTGGACTGACTGATACAGTTCAAAATACAGGAAAGCTTTTGGGCCACCAGCTTGGGTTTTTTGTTTTTTTGGTTTTTTTTTTTTTGCCTAAGACCTTGTGCTTGTTTTCCTCAATTTTATGGCCTGTTTTACTACAGACAGTTGTTTTTCTCACCTGATCTTCCTGACTTTCAGGGATAAGATATCTGAAGAGGTTTCCAGCATCATTCACAGATCAGCCTGAATGTTGAGGCTTTAGAGGCTTCAAAATAATTCACGTGAAACCTCAGTGTTTATGCTGGTATTATGTTTATTACGTGCTTAATACCTGATCAGTTATAATGTCTGTGAGGATAAAAATTACCCCTTCAAAATTCCTTGAGCAAATTTCAACAGACAGAATGATTTTCTGATAGTTCAGTGCTTTGCATTTACTTCTAACATGGTACTACAGCTGTACTGGTGCTGCTCATTCGAAACTAAGGGTATCTGTTGGTGATTTATGATACCAGACCTTGTTAGCATCTGCTGTTGCTTAAGAGCTGTACTTAACCATTTTAATTATGATTTGTGATTCCAATTTGGACAGAGATTTCTGTTTTGTTTTAATGGCTGCAGTCTCCAAATCCATGTCATAAAATTTTGATCTGGTTTCTAAATACACTTGTTAACAGCTTGTAGTCATGATGTGCATAGATGGAAATGAGGACAAGAACCATGCTAATTAGACTTACTCTAGTTTGGAAAAAAATTAATTGCGCATAAGTATTTTGGCATAAAACTAAGAAATGTTGTTCCCTGAAAAAGGATATGCTGTCTCTCTTTTTCTTAATTTAATCTTTTATACAGTCAGAGTTGCTTAGTAAATACTGTTTTTCAGGAGCACAACAAGGAGTATTCAATCCCAGGTTTCAAACACACAGAAGTTCCTTTGTTCCTCAATATCATAACCATAGGAGAGGGTTACAATGGAGAAATCCTCAACCACAATGTAAGAGATGCATGAACGTGTGTGTATTTGCAATCACCTCTATCAACAATATAACAGCACTGTGTCTATATGCAGTTACACTGTGACCACAGCAGCCAGTAGCAACTTATATCAGTTACACCACTAGCAAAAACTAACTCTGCAAGGGGAGGTAGAGTGTGACATTATAATGTGGATGCCTCTTTTACTCATGGTGTTCTGGGAAAAAAAGTTTTAGTGTGGTATTTAAACTTCCTATGCTTGGTCTCAGCTGAACTGTGTTTAAAATTGTAAGAGTTCTAAAACAAGTTGGCACAGCTGCACAGAAACGTCTGTCTAAAGTCTTTAGCTGCAGGTCTTAGTTCATACTTCAACAAAACACTTAAGCATATAAAGTTCGACACATTCTTAAGTGGTTTTCTAGATCAGGGTCTCAGCTTCCATGTCATTGCCTAAGTAATACAAATACAAGTTCCGTCTTGTTTTAGCATTAATCTTAAGTCATTCACTAATCTCACTTCTTGAACAGAGCAGACATTTCAATGAAGCATCACCATGAATAACACTGTTGAGCTGCCATAATTCAGTTTTACTTTCTCATTATTATGAGTTAAAACATATACAGAAAATAAGCAAAAGGAAGAGAAGTGTCTAAGAAAGATCAGTTATTTTATTAAATCTGCAAAGCCTAAATTTTGTCTTTGTTTCCAGGTGGGGTTTTCGAAGGAGATTGACAATGTGATTAGGGAGAATAAATAATATATAAATACTATAAAATCTTTAATGAGTTTCAGCTGCTACTATTATATGCTTGAAACTGAGATACTAGCATTTGATTCACAGATAAGATTGATTTATCTTCTATGTAAAATGCAAAGCTAAAATAGAGAGTGTACATGCTGGTCATGAACAGAACCAAAACTGGTCACTGTTACTGTGACCATCTCAAGAAGCCTGCTGTTCAGGGGTCTGGTCATCTTTGATCAGCTCCAGAGAACTTACGACAAGATGTATTCCACAAAGTATGTTCCACAGTAACTGTGAGCCCTGCAATGTTTTAGAACTCCTTTTAAACTGATCTGCCAAGATGACTCATTTTGACAAAGTTTCCTTTTCCTAAGTTTGCTCATATCAAGACAGATGTTTGGGCTGCTTCATTATGTAGCTGTTGTCTCTACTACATATGTGTATCTCACCAAAGAGAGAGAAAAAAAGAACAAAAAAGCAGTGATTTTGTGTTCTGTGATAGCTTACATGACAAAACTGAGTAATATTACTAATATCTGTCTATTCATCGCATCTTTTATGTACCTTCCAGTGATATACTCTTCTGGTTCCTGCTGTTGCATATTATATATAAGTAATTGGATAAAATGCATTAAAAAGTAATGGAACAGTAACCACAAATCATCTGTGTCAGGAGTGTACCTAATGATTAGACAGGCTTTGCTCTCTCTTATCAGTTAATGTTTAAGAATTCCATGACAATGTCTCAACTTCAACAGTGGAGGAAAGAGTGCCTCCACCCAGAAAGCATAAACTTAAGAAGCACTGGTATTTCTCTGACATGATGGCTTGAATCCCCTCAGGCAGAACAAGAATTGAATTTGGGCATCCCTCATTTTATGGTGAATACTAACCACTGATCTGTTGTAATTAACATCTCATCCTCTAGCTGCATTTTGAGAGGAGGGAATTCAGCTGTGGGTTTTCAGGGTTTTCAAGGGATTTGGGGGTTTGTGTTTGTTTATTTTGGATTGATTTTATTTATTTATTTTAAGTTCTCATAAATTTCTGGCTTATGTGTCACAAATGCAGAGTGTATCCATGTAACTCAGAGCAGGACATCTAAGCCTCACAAGGAGCTAGATTTTCCCTTCGTATTTCATGTTTTTTAATTTAAAAGACTTGTTTATCATGCTGACTTTTCTATATCCCATTCTAAATGTCTGCCTATTCTAATGCTTGTTACACAGAATGTAGGTATCTAATGCTAAGGTTAGGCTTCTGTTTTTGACATATAAAACTTTGCATTGCAGCTCTTTGCAGTCTGTATGCTTTGAGTTTAAAAGCCTTGCCTGAGGTACCATAGCTGTCTGTAAAAAGCACAACTTTACAGATTCTAGGTTTGTAGCTGAAACACCACACAACATGCCACATAACCTATTGGTAGACAAAATTTCATTAATTATCAGTTAAGACCACTAATACATTGGTTTGAATCACACTTTGTGGATGTTTCATCCCTGGAAGTATTTAAGGCCAGGCTGGATGGGGTGTTGTGCAACCTGCTCTGGTGGGAAGTGTCCTTGCCCAAGGCAAGGGGTTGGAACTAGATGATCTTTAAGGTCCCTTCCAACCCAAACCATTTTGATAATATGATAATACCTCATTCTATAAATGGATGAAAATAAACTGAGCACTAGGACCTATGGAAAACACTATTGAGTATCATGTG
The DNA here is from genome assembly GCA_025345505.1 of Todiramphus chloris collaris. Taxonomy (NCBI): domain Eukaryota; kingdom Metazoa; phylum Chordata; class Aves; order Coraciiformes; family Alcedinidae; genus Todiramphus; species Todiramphus chloris. Next base: position 8,988,705 of record JANVCC010000020.1, read on the forward strand.
TCATTGTCACACTCTTCAGCAGTCCAACTGATAAACAGATTGTTTGTCATGGCATACAAATTACCACCTACATGTAAATCAACATAGGAAAGATAGCAAAAAAAATAAAATAAAAAGGTAATGCTAACCTTATCTATGCATTGTCTTATATAGTTTTATACCTGTGTTTTAAAATCTCAGTGATTTGGACAATGGTTCCCATACTAGTGTTTGAAAACCTGGCTGAAAAGCAAGCTGAAGATAAGGGAAGGAGATAGGGGTGAGAGTGTCTTTAGGACTGTTTTGTAACAGCTCTGTGGATAGTTGAAATCAAGGATCCCCTAATAACATTAGAGTGATGGATATAGATTTTCTGCTTGTGATAAGGTAAACATCAGCACTGTCTGTATGATGGAACCAGGGGAGGGATGAGAACATAATGAGTAAGAAGTGTCAGAGAGCTAGAAGTAATAGATGATAACTTCAGCTACCAGTCATCTACACAAGAATCATAACGAGTGAGATGGGGAAATAGTGAACTGTCTTTGACAATTTCTTACTTGCAGGTAGAAGTTGTTTGATTTGCCATCTATATTCTAAGGAAAGTATGTTCTCTCAAAAAAATAAGTTTTCCTTGGTTTGTTTCAATCCGCCTTTGTGTTGTTTTTCCTCTCTCTATTGGAAAAAAAAAGAGAAAAAGAGAAACGGGCAGCTTTTGGTTTTTAAACAATTCAACTTGGAAAGTATCACTTTTTCAGAAGTGATTTATTTTTCTTTAAAAACAAAGTTTTGGACAAAAGCTTTTATGGAGAATTAAAAACAGTTTCTCAGGGGAAGGGACAGATGAGTGTCAAGGAAAGAAATTGAAAAAATAGAATGGGCGTATGTCTCACTCAAAAAAACCTTTTTTTGTCCAAGACAAAAGGGAATTATCCAGAGCCCCGTTTCTTCAGGGAATCTAATTGCATCAAAAGAGTACATTCACTTCAGTCTTAGCACACCATAAACCACGTATCTGAACATAATACAGCTGTACTGAAGGATCGTGAGTTTGTAGCAAGTTTTCATTTGCTTGGTATTTAATCAAGGCATTCACACTCGTGTTGGGTTCTCTCTGTTCAGGCATATTTCTGATTAATAGGATTTTGATATAACTGTAATGTAAGTGGGATTTGATAGCATTTAGGTACAAAAAAGGAAAAATTAATTTACAATTTGAGTAATACTTTGTTTATAGGAATCTGTAACTAAAGCAGTATTGTACACATTCAGACTCTCTGAATAAGTTCATGTTTTCCTGCTTTAATGTTAATTAAAAATATTTAATTCCTCTCCTACTCCCTCCAGGTAGAGAACATGAATTGAGAAACTCAGACTGGATGAGAAGACTCTACCTTCCTCCTCAGTAAAGAATACATTGGTACAGGTAGCAAAATGAGCCGATGGGATAGTTACCATTGAGATAATTTTTGCCTACGAGAGCCTCTTTTTATTAATTTTATAGAGTAACTGAACCATATGACTGCAGAGGAGATCACTCAAAGCTGAGGCTGTTCAGCTTGTTAATCACTTGTCATGCTAGGTGTAAGTTTGCTATGAAACCAAAATCATTAAAACTTAAGTTAAACGTACCAGCTGAAGCACAGTAGCATTCTAACATAGCGACATCGTTTTCTCCATTTGACACTGGAAAGTCTGAAGCATTTTTACAACACTGTTAGGTATTCATGACTATAAGTTTAAAGACTGTAAATTTTTTTCTGATTTGAGCTAGAACAGGACTAATCCTGTTCAGTGATTTTAGTTTTCAGCTCAGTCTCTTCTAAGTAACTGCACACTCTGAAGTTAACAAGCATATTTTTGCAGACAGTGTCTGCTTCTAATGATGGTAACGCTTGATGTTTACAGCTACTACCAAGGATTGATGTGCAGAAAGGCTCTTGCTTATACTAACTCTTGTGCAGACCAAGGCCACTGCTGGACCTTGCACACTGGGGGTGCAGAAAGTGAAAGGCCGCACCTGCAGGGAGGAGCAGACAGGACAGGTGACCCCAAACTGACCAACAAGGGATTCCAGCCCATAGATGTCATATTCATATGAAGCTGAGGGATCATGAGGGTCAAGCTCTCTTCTTCAATGGCTGTTTTCTGAGGAGGAGTCTGTCCATTCTGTCTTTGATCCCAATCTGTGCATTTCTGAATCCAGTTCCCAAATCCAGTTCCCATCAGCCACTGAGTGTAGTCCAGCACCTTCCCCAGCACTTGCTCCACAGCATCAGTGGTGATGGTGATGTGACTGCCATTGGGCAGTTGGGTTTGATTGTGATTTTTTATATATTTGTATATATTCTGTGTGATTGTTATTTTCATTAAAGCTGTTTTAGGTTTCTTTTACAATCCATAAGACTCTCTCCCTTACTCCATTTCTCTTCCCCTTTGGGAGTGAAGAGGGGTTAACAGAGAGCATCTGTCATTTGTCAGGTAGCCAGCCCAGCCTCTAAACCTTGACAATTTTGTGTATTTTTGTTATAATTGTGTATGTTACAAGAGTTTGCTCACCATGAATAATGTGGCATATCCATGCTGAATTGTGGTTTGTGTCTTAATTGTGGATTATGTCTTTTATCTTAAGGGTTGTACTATTGTTACTGAAACCGGTTGAAAAGTTTGAAACATGACAACACTGATGTAAACATCATCTGCCACAGAAACAAAATTACTTTCCTGTAAAATGCAGTGCTTTCTTACAGGAGCCAAAGATTCCTATTACTTTGGCACTTAGTTAAGCAACTTTTTCTATCTCAGATGACTATGTAGAGTGAGCCTCATCGCTGCTGAGGAAAGAATCTGTAATGCTTTACTTGTATGGATGTGCTGGAATGTGTCCAGAGAAGGGCCATGAGGATGATCAGAAGGCTGGAGCACCTCTCCTATGGGGACAGACTGAGGGAGTTGGGGTTGTTCAGTCAGGAAAAGAGAAGGCTCTGGGCACACCTTATTGTGGCCTTCCAGTATTGTGACCCCCATGGCAGGGGGGTTGGAACTAGATGATCTTTAAGGTCCCTTCCAGCCCTGACAATTCTATGATTCTACTTCTGTCATAAGTAATACTTATGAGAACTAAGTATTTTTTCCTGTCCAGAGTTCTAATTTAAACAGTTATCTTCAGAATTATATTTTTAAAATTTATATACTTCATTTTGTGATTCAATTTCAGTGATGTATGTATTTCTTTAATTATAAAATTAATGCATTTTAAATAGAGCTATCGTAAGTAATACTAGAGAAATGTAAAATAACAGAGCACACGCAATTTTTAATGACACCAGAGGTTCATAAATTTGGAAATTTTACCACAAAAGCCCCTCTTCGAGTCATTACTTGTGTTTTTTTGAAAATATGTTATAGAGATTACAACAGCTTTCTTATGGCTTCCATTTGCATACTCATTCAATTATTATAATCAGAGGTCCTTTACTTAATTGCTGTCCTCAGGAAAAAAAAAAAAAAATTAGGCAGTTACGTAGAAAACCCATTTTGAATCATGAAGTGTAAAAATTGTACCAGAGGAAGAAAGTGTCAACACCACTTCTGTCACATAGAAAGTGAGTGACACTTAGAACTGTGTTTATCACTTTACTGACATGCATCTCAACCTAATTGAAAATTGTTTCCATCTATGTAACCTTCAACAATTTCATGCTTTCCCTAGGTTTCTAGCAATCTTTGAACAGGGCTGGCTCGAGCGGATGTTTATGGAACTGAGGAGATTTCATCTGTTTATGTGCTTTGGAATCACAGTGTCTTCACTTTGTACTTCATCATTTTCAGTACATGATGTTATAAAATAACCTCTCTTCTTCTCATAAGGGAGGTATATGATGAAGGAAAAATGATACCCTAATGTCCTGTTCCTGCTCTCAGACTGAGCAGTGGAAAAAGAGGATATCCAAATATAGAGCCAAAATATTAAGAGCAAGTTTTGAAATCTGATACAGTTTGCCGACTTTCATAAATGCATGTTTAGTGACCGAGGATGATGACTGTTCCAAACAGTGAAGTCAGTGGTGTTGCACATCAACAAAACTTAGTATTTACATAAGAGAACTGTAGCCTTAATGTTTATCATGTTGGAAAATCCATTCTTTTGGATTATTTTTCTTTCTTGTTTTGAATTATATTGGTTAGTATCCTGTTAGTTTAGTCATAATCATAATTCTAGATTTTACTAATATAAAAACTGTATCTCACTCTTAAGCTTCTTATTCTATTACTGCCAGGAATGTTTATTTTTATAAGCTTTTTAAAATTAAACTTATCTCTGAAAACTATATCATGATCCTTATTAACAGGGAGGAGCAGATGCTATAAAACTGAATACTTCATTAAAACTTGTAGAACTGAAGGTTCAAAACATAACTGCTGATCTGGATAATTAATCACTAAAGCCAAAATGCATCATTATGGTAGTTTAATCACCTGCATAATACAGATCACAAAATCTTACCCTTCAACAGTCTGTAACTTCTAAAATTGTTTCAGTGTTGATGTTCATATGTCTCATATGGCTCCTCACAACTGTTTGTCTTTAAAATCACCCAGATAAACCTAGTCATTACTGGAAGTGGATGAAAATGGATAAGAAGAGAACAAGATACATTTTTGTGAAATGCTGTCTGCTGAAGATCATTGAAAATTAATGAGTACTTAAAAAGTGTGAAGTCTCTAATCAGAAATTTATCATGCCTCATTTTTAGTTCCATTATATTTTATATACTCTTTTTTTCTAGCCTTAGACAAGTAAGCTGTGTAATGTTGTGAAATAATTACTGTATATATAATAATATATATGTGTGTGTATTTATATATAAACACATATATAATATATACATATATATATATATAAAATATATATATGTAGTATTTTTGGAGCACATGACCAAAACCTTGTTGACACAATTATGAAAAACGGTCATTAAAAAATTGTGACTGAAAAGTAAAGGTCAGTCCTAAGTGTTAAAAAAGACTACAAAAATTTAATTAATTCATCTGGTTCTGTTGTGAAAACTATTACGTCTCTTTTGCTAAACCTTTATGCTGTATGAAGCTGAAAGTGCCCAGTCTGGAACAAAAAAAAGGTCCTTCTAAAGTGTTTATAATCATATAATGGTTAAAAAAAATTACTTTTCTGTTGTGTGGCTTACTTTCATAGATTTTCAGCCTCAGAGAATGAGAAAAGGGTAGCTAAAACATTCCAGAAAGTTAAAAAATGACTTTTTATGCACAAAACTGCTACAACTTCCATGTCCTATTATTTTGGGGCCTTTCAGAGCCGAGTCAATTCATAGTACTCCTCTGGAATACCTAGAATTCTCCTCCATATGTAGTGAGTCATTTATGAAACATTAAAGGTTTATGCTAGACCTTACAGCTATCTTTAGCCTCAAAGTAAAGATGTCAGTGTGAGCCTCTGGCCAGTATAATTTTTGAGGAAATTCTAAATCAAGGGGAAACTAACAGACATTTTGAATGCATTCTTTTCTGAGGTTTTTGGAGGTATTTTTGTTGTTTGATTGTGGGTGGGGTTTTTTTTTTCTTTTTCATGAGTGGCAGTTGTTTGACACACAGGGTAAAATTTTTCCCTGTTGACATAATTGGTGCATCTTTTGTGGGTATTAGTGGCACCATGATTTTACTCCATGCTGATGAGGTAGTCCCAAGAGATCTAGAGTAAATGGACAGAGTACAGGTAGGGCAATTGGCTGTCTCCTGTGTCCATTTTCATTACTCATCGTGCAGGTTTTATTACTGCTTTGGAGATATGTGTATTTTTAGAATAGTACATAAGTACACTTGAAATTAAATGTCTTAGGAGTGTTTAGCATGAGGAAAAAGCATTATTTTTATATTCCAAACAGAAATTTTCACTTTTTATTTTGAAACTTATTTTCAAAAGAAGTACTATAGCTATCATACAACTAATGCTTGTCTTTATAGTGCAGTGATTACCAATTTAAACTGTTGATTTTAGTCCTTTATTATCCAGTTAATGTTGTTTCTTAGATGTTGTGCAGGTGACTCTTTTCAGTCAACCGTCAGTGGAACTAAGTTCATATTTAGTATACATATTATGTCGGACTGAATATTGTTGTCAGACATACATAATACTGTAATTTCCTGTCATGTATTTTTCTGTTTGTAACCCAATAAATACATTCTTTCATACTCTGTATATAGGAAAAGTCCAGCTAAACAAATAAATTAGCAGGATTTCTAGTTCTGTGAGAAGTTTTAACAGACAATTTTTACACAATACAGTGTCTGATTTGTGTTCCTGGGATCATGTAATGATGGGGGCATTCCTGCTTCCTTTTTCTATTGATTTATCACTGAATGTAACAGTACTACCACTTTTTTTTTCTTTTTTTTTTTTTTCCCCTCAAACCTTTTGGAATACTGTGGTCTGAGTTTTATGGAAAGTTCTCTAGTTTCAGAAATCTCATGATGTATAATAGTGTATTTGAAAAGAATGTAACTGTGTGCCAATATTTGTTGGTAATTCCCCCTTCAGGCTTTGATATGAGAAAACATTTCTGTTGGCCTCAATAAACAAAGTTAAATACAGTTAGAGTGGGAGTTTTGCTGTGCTAGTTGTGGTATGTTATGAATTGTTGGTAATAATTACCCTGACTACTGAAGAATTGTTAGCTTCTCTGTGAGGTTGGATTTTTTTCCCTCCTGATAAGCAGAAGCTGCTTATTATTATTTTCAAGCCAAAAGATTTTTTTTTTCCCACTTGGAATCATAGAGTGAAAGCAGAAGTATGAACCTAGAAGTGTTTTCTCTATCCTGTGTATTGGGTAGCTGCCTTTCATCAAATGTTCACTGAAATTGTGGGTTTATTTGTTAGCTTTTTTTATTCCCCTTCTTGAAGGGAATTCAGAGAGCATTCATTAATATAAATAACTTAGTCAACTGTGACTCAACAGAAATTGTGACATGGTCATTGTGAGAGAAAGAGTGATCCACAGGAGAAATTTGTCAGCTTTTCCCTTTTTATTTGTTATGTGTCCATCTTACATTACTTGGCTCATCTATTACACTACCACACTGAGAATCTGAATCTGGACTGCAGAACACTGCAACACTGAGTTAGTATTACAATGCTGTGGCACTGTACATTTCAAAACATACATATTATGCCTGTTTTATAAACCAAGAAACTACAGGTTTAGTTTCTTTGTTACCTTAGCAGGTTCCATGCTGAGACAGTGGGAAACAGCAGCGCTAAAGCTCTACAAATCTTTTTGTGCCATGACACCTGGGAAAAGTTGTAAGGATAATCAAACACGTGGTATTATTTTGCAAGGGTGGTCTTTAATTAAGTGTTAGGGAAGAAGATAAAAATTTTACATGTTCACATTTAAGCATTGACTCCTTGTCAGCTAAACTAGGATGGTTGATGGGAGATTCCACTGTGATGCAGAACCTCCTTCCTGGAGAGTATCTTTTCATGATATAGAAGCACAGTCAGACCAGTAAATAAGCAGAAGCCTTGGCTTATTTGTTCCACATAGGCATATCATGCTTGAGAGTGTGGGGATGCCATGGCATTTGGTGAGTCTGGTGAGGCTGCCCTCTTAGATTTTGATGACCTAGTAGGGTTGCTCCTGAATGTAGGTCATTCAGACTTGCTGAGGTTGTTCCAGTACAGGGCTCAGTGATGGTGTGTATACAAGCTCCAGTTTTTCCTAGTGCCTCAGCTGCAGGGGTGCCTGACATTGACCGGCTGCTCTCTCAGTGCTCCACCTGGTCCTGTCCCTCAAGGGGTTTGGCTTCCTGCAGCTGGGTGACCTTGGGTCCAGCTGGTGTGTGAGAGCCCTGTCAAAATTTTCACGGATTGCCTCTGCTCCTTGTCTCAAAAGCTTCATTTCAGACCAGGTCCTTGCCCTTGGGTCTTTGCCTAATCTACTTTGCAGGTATGCTTGTTTCCAGCCTGGCACCTTCCCGACTCTGCCCTTGTCTTGCTGATCTGACTTGCTGGTTTGACCTGGGATATCCCTCATCACCATAGACTTGTCCAGTGATTGCAGGATTGTTGTGTGAGCCTGGTTACCATCATCAGACCTGCTCTCCGCTTATTCAGGTACTGTGGGATTGCACTCTCACAAGTGAGGTCACTGACCTGCCTGTGTTGCCACTCAGCTGCTGGACTGCCTTCCCTTGTGGAGCAACCCACCCTCCATTGCTCTCCTAGACCTTGCAACTGTCATTCAGACTTTTCTTACCCATAATCAGTCTACTGAGTACACTGTGTTTAAAAGTTACAAATCACAAATGTGAAGCTGTTTCAGAGCATGGAAAGTTATTTGTTAAAGAATATATTCCTACAACTGATACTTCTAGGGCTCTGCTGGCTAGTACTGCTTTTGAAGTCCTAGGCAGGACATGAGGCATTAAATTCAACCTACAGTGGCTTGCCTAGGATTTTACCTGGAAGTATGGAGTTCTCTTAGGGCTCTGTAGTTGAAACACACAATGGGTTGAAGAGTTGTGTGTAAACGACAAAAGAGGCAGCTGGCAGAGTATTCTGTCCAACTACTCATCAGTTTAAATGTGTTATTCAATACTACTACAAAAATTCAGGACTGATGTTTGGGTTCTCTTGTGCCAACTGGGAAAAGATGTATTTATTGCATTAAAAACCCCCAGCGCTACAGTCTTTAGTATTTGTTTGTTCAGGTAGGGAATCAAAACCAAGTACTGGCCCTGATCTTGTATTGAGTGCTGCTCATTGCACGAGTAGGAGTTATGATAGTGCACAACTGAAAATTCTCTTATACATTTGAAATCAGAGTGCAGGAGGGACTTCAGCTGTAGTAATTTCAAGTTCTGTCTCACATATCTCTCTATATTGCAGATAGGGAAGTAGACATTTAATTGGGGCCAAAGAACCTCTGTAATTGTATAATTTCAGTCACACAGGGTGTTGCATTCTGCCATGGGTGTTCATATTTGATGTCAAAATTGTGTTCCTTCAATAAGCATCACCAAAAGCCTCTCTTCTCCTCCTTGATTATATTTGTAATTGTTATTCACCAGTCCTTCAGAGGTAAAAGATTTGATTTCCTAATATGATAAAATCACAAACCTGAAAATGGGAGGGAGGGAGGGAGGGAGGGACAGGGATGCATACAACATCAATATTTTTAGGCTTTTATGTTTATGTTGTTTCTTTTTATTATCTCAGAGTTAGTCATTAGATCACTTACTGAATGACCTATTATTAGTAGTGGTCACACAGATGAAAATGTTAAAATGATGAAAAATATAGATGAAAATTTATTCACTGGTAATATATTTAATCTAGGCAGGCATTTTCATATGAAATATGTTGATAGATCAAATATATCAAACTCTTTTTTATGCCAGAATACCCAAAAAATACTAGACACAAAACTCAATCCTGGCTATAAGCCCTCTGAAAAGGCTTGATAACTGAAGGCTTTTTAATAGAATATGGTGCTTTCTGTCTCAAAAATTACGTAGCCAAGGATACAGCTGGCCTTTGGAGTCTTACTGGAGAGCAAAACTCTACCGTAAGAACTGTTTTCAGATTTCTGAATATGCTATAGGTAGCACAAAAAGTCATTGTTCAGTGAAAGCAATCATAATTTTTAGAAAAATGATAAGAAACTTTCATGTCATTTATGGCATTTGGAAGATGTAAGCCAAGGTAACCACTCATGGAGCAGATTGTCCTAGAAGGTCTGATGAGGCACATGGAGGACAGGGAGGTGATCAGAAACAGCCAGCATGGCTTTACTAGGGACAAGTCCTGCCTGACAAACCTAGTGGCTTTCTATGATAAAGTGACAACGTCAGTGGACAAGGGACAACCTATGGATGTGATCTGTCTGGACTTCTGCAGGGCCTTTGACACAGTCCCCCCACAACATCCTACTCTCCAAGTTGGAGAGATATGGATTTGATGGGTGGACCATCCAGTGGATAAGTTATTGGATGGATGGTTGCATCCAGAGGATAGTGGTCAATGGCTCCAAGTGCAGATGGAGAGCAGTGACAAGTACTGGGACCAGTACTGTTTAATATATATATCAATCACATAGACAACGAGATCAAGTGCACCCTCAGCAAGTTTGCAAATGATACCAAACTGAGTGGTGCTGTCAATATGCCAGAGGGACGGGACGTCATCCAGAGGGACCTGGACAAGATGGAGAGGTGGGCCCAGGTAGACCTTATGAGGTTCAACAAGACCAAGTGCAGGGTCCTGTGCCTGGGTCAGAACAACCCTCATTATCAATACAAGCTGGGGTATGAGGTGATAGAAAGCACCCCTGCATAAAAGGACTTTGGGGTTCTAGTGGATGAGAAGCTGGATATGAGCAGACAGCGCGCACTTGCAGCCCAGAAGGCCAATCACATCCTGGGCTGTATCAAAAGAAGCGTGGCCAGCAGACTGAGATAAGTGATTCTGCCACACCACTCTGGTGAGACCTCACCTGGAGTACTGCATCCAGTTCTGGAGCCCTCACTACATGGATCTGATGGACCGGGTCCAGCGGAGGGCCACAAAAATGACCAGAGAGCTGGAACACCTCTCCTACAAAGACAGGCTGAGGGATTTGGGGTTGTTCAGCCTGGAGAAGAGAAGGCTCCAGGGGGACCTAATAGCAACCTTACAGTAACTGAGGAGGGCCTACAAGAAGGTGGGAAAGGGACTGTTTACAAAGGCCTGTAGTGACAGGATGAGGGGCAATGGGTTTAAACTAGAGAAGAGTAGATTTAGATTGGATGTTAGAAACAAGTTCTTTACCGTGAGAGTGGTGGAACACTGGAACAGGTTGCCCAGGGAGGTGGTTGAGGCCCCATCCCTGGAGATATTCAAGGTGGCTCAACGAGGCTCTGAATAACCTGATCTAGTTGAGGATGTCCCTGCTCACTGCAGGGCACTCAGACTAGATGACCTTTAAAGGTCCCTTCCAGTCAAAACCATTCTATGTTTCTGTGATTCTAGGAGTTAGCATTAACAGATCCAGCATTATTTTAGTCAAGCATTTGTTTGTTTGTTCTTAGCAGAGGCTCAGCAGGCTCTTAATTTGCTTTCGGAAAATAATTATAATCTATTAGATGATGCAACTCATTCAAAAAGATGTAAGTGTACGATGTGCTGCCTTTTGATAATCTTCACCCTCTAGTTTAATTACCCATCAGATCCTTTAGTCCTTCTGATCTACATTCCGCTGAAGGGTTTTCAATTTGAGTGAACTTTATCTAGGTTTGATATATGCTAGTGATAAAGCTAGACCTCTTGTTATGATATGCATGTGAAAGATCACCACCTTTAAATATGGTGATAAGGCTGATTCAGAATATTGACCATCTTCAGGCAAATCGCAATACTTCTCTTTTTAACAAAGCCTTCTTTTTGTAGGTGTGATTTAATTTCTGCTTTAGTTTCCTTACACAGAGGGATGACTCCACAAAGGGGCAAATAGGAGAGGTTCAAAGAAATCCACCAGCGATGTTACATTTCCAAACAAAAGAGGGAGAGCAGCTACACCGTTGATGCACAGCAGCACTGACCATTAAGAGGGTGGCTACTGCATCTATACCAAAAGTTCTAGGATTTAAAAACAATTCGGAAACCTAGGGCATGCTGTACTTCCATCATGGTTGCAATACACTTAATGCAGTTACATTTTTTTAATTGACTATCTGCATATCTAGGCTCATTTTGCAACTGTGTGTAATGCTTCTGCAAGTCTAGACAGTGATTGTGGTTTATGCTTTACATGAAGCTACATTTCGAATGATTTCCTGAAGTGGTCGAATAAAAGAAGTAATTAATAACCTGCAAATTCATCCTTTGAGGAGGGAATTCTTCTACTTCTTTGCATTACTGATTACTATATCAATTCTTGGCCAAAACAGTGTCGTAAGAAGCTTTTGCTCCTAGTAAGTTAAAAAAAATAGCATCAAAGAAAAAATATGAAGTGCTAATAGAAGCCAGTTTGTGTGTCCTAACACTTACTTGTTGGGAGTAGGAAAAAAATCCCAAATTTGTCACTGTGCATTTGTTTGCACTGACATGTCATTGCTTAATCAATCCACTATCCCTCTCCCTGGTAAATACCCACATCTCTCTGTAGCAAGAGACCAACTTATCAAGGCTGATAGCTTGTTGCTTTAGAAATTAGAATCGGGGGGGGGGGGGAAGATTCGTTTCTGTTGCTTGAGCTTTGGGAGTGCAATGATTCAGGGGGTTGTTAACTGCCCTGTGTAATGCTTGCTTGGGGCTACAGCTGGTGCCAGCCCACAGCATTTAGATTTTGAGAGGATGAGCATTCTGCCAGATGGAGGATAAGAGATGCGTTTGCTTTTTTGTGTGCTGGATATGATCTTTCTTCAAGAGGGAATAGTTTCAACCCCAGAACAGTTGTACTTGTAGGTATGCAAGGGTACCATGTGTGAAGTTGCTGTAAGAGACTATAGAATTTTTCTCCCATGCAAAAAAGTTTCCTCACTCTTTTTATGACTTCACTTAAATCTCTGAATGGACAGTGGAAGGTTTTTGTCCCCTGGATTTTGTTGGTTTTAAATTGGGCCCACCAGAGGAGGAGATAAATCCGTTTAAAGGTAACTTTACAGAAGATTAAGAGGCTATGAGGCCAGAATTGCTTGAAAAATAGAAATTAAGGGCTATGTTTTGTTTTAGATAGCTTGTGCAACTGACCTCAGATTAAGTGCACCCTTTTAGATGTGTTAGGCTGACAGTGCTGGGAAATTAGCCCAGGCCTTCTGACTTCTGGTAGCTTTCCTGACTGCTGGGCTACAAACTCGCATGACAGATTGCATCCAGCACAGTAGGCTGCAGAAAGTAGTTAATGGAAAAGAGACTGCTTTGATGTTCACTTCTGGTGGGCTGATCCTCTGGTTTAAAGGCTAAACATCTATTGTCCTCGGTAGGAGTTTTCTTTACAAAAAACTTTCACAAAATCTGTAATTTCCCATTTTGTTTTCTGAGACTGTGGTTTGCTCTGTTTCTACATTCAGTAGCCAGCAAATATTTTCAAGAGCAATTTGTAATTTTCGAGTCTCTAACTTCAGTTGCCACAGACTGGACCTTATTTCTCAGAAATTGCTAAGCATCTGTCCTCTTCTGCTAAAGCAGATGTCTCTAAAGTATTTTCATTAGAGTACCAGAAACGAAGGCACCTAAACACCCTGCGTACTTTCCTGGAAAATGGGGCTAAGCACTGCAAGAGATGCACCTTAGAAAGCAGGCTTGAATGAAAATGGTTGGGGGGGAGGGTGAGAAGGGTGAGAGCAAATACAGTAACAGCCTATGATTAGAAATCTTAACAATGACAGTGAGTTCTGTTTAATTTCTAACTGCTTAAAAGCAGGCCTGGGGAAATGCTCTGCTTAGAAATGTCATGGAAAGTGCAGCTGGTCCATGGGCTTTATCTTGAAAAGCAAAGGATCTTTCCCATTTTGCAGTAACACTGCCATTTACTGGGCCATACCACTAGCAATTTGCAACAATGGGAGGGAAAAAAGCTGCCATTTGACCTAGAATGCAATTTTCAACTAATTAATAAAGTGACCATTAGTGCCCGAGGGGATAATAACAGGAATAAGAACAAATTACTACAGGGTGCAAAGGAGGCTTGGGCATTGTATTGCAAATTTCTTATGGCACTATTCTTCTTTTTTTTCTCACTAATACTTTTAAAGTGCCCCCACTCAACACTTGCTCCTTGTAGGACCCTTGCAAACCACATAAGAATTAGCCCTTCAAAGATCAATCAGGATCTAATTGCTGTTAACAAAGTGCCACCTGGAGAGAAATGTTACAATATACCTTCATTACAAAGCATTCAATCTCTCTCATGCTCACAAGTCCTGGCTACAGTACAGACAAAAAGAAGCAGTTGCAAGCATTAAGATCAGGCACCTGCAATTGCTTGTAAAACACTGCCAGTCCCTGCACAAATATGCTCCTAACACTGCAGAAGCCACATGAGAACTGCTCTGTTTATGCTTCCTCAGAGCAAATTTTGCTGGGATCTCTCTATTTCCAACATTTTAACGTGTCACTGAGGCCTTCATATTGATGGGGGCGTTAGGTGAAGCAGTTATGGTGTTTGCTGTGCTCTTTCACAGGCTGCAGGCTCTGCTCTCAGTAAGGATTTGTCTGTATTTTATGGCCTCTGCACTCAGTGTCCCAAAGGCAGATGTTCAGGAAGCTCCCAGTGAACTGACTTTTAATGCCCTGGTTTTGTTTCTCTGCCCTGTCAGAGATTTTACTTGTAGGTATAGTGCATCTGCTGTGGGTTCTGCCCGTGCTAGTACTTTGTGCCTTCAATGGTTAAAATTCAAAACAAGACCCACATTGTCCAGTGTCTGCCACTTAATTCTTGGACATCCTTGTGGCTACATGTCCAAAGAAGTTGAAGTCAACTGATACTATTGTTGTCTGTCCTGAAATTTTCCAGTGGGCTGCTTCATAGCAAATTGAAAACTACTGTCCGCAGACTTGCTTTCCTCATGCCTTGTTGACCAAGTCAGGGAGTTGGCTTGACTGGAAGCTGACCTGCTTCAGAAACTACAAAGAAATACTAGGTTTTGATCACTTACTTGATCTGTCTGCTGTGGCTGCACAAAAGCTAGTGCCAGCACAAAGGAGGGTCAGCAACTGGCAGCTGAGAGTAGGTGAGGGAACACAGGACCTTCCCTTTAGTGGGAAGTGGACTTGCTCCACATTATGTTGAACCCAGCCTCCCTTCCCAAAGTACTTTGTAAAACATTTTGGTTTGTTGTTTTTGGTTTGTTTTTTTTTTTCTTTAAGCAGTAGGAGATACAGAATCATAGAACAGCCCAAGCTGGAACGAGCCTTGAAAGATGATCCGGCCCAGCTTTTAATGGGAAAGGGAGCCTAGATGAGATAATTTAGCACCCTGTCCAATCGTATCTTGCAAACTTCCAGTGACAAGGATCCTAAGATGTCCCTGGGAAGGTTGTTCCAGTGAATGATTGTTCTCACTGTAAAGATGTCTTTCTTACATTTTGTTGAAACCTCTCCCAGTGCAACTCATACCTGTTGCCCCTTGTCTTCTCTATGTGGCTCCTTGTGAAGAGAGAGCTTCCAACCTCTTTGTATCTGTCCTTTCAGAACTGGAATACTATGATGAGGTCCTCCCTGAGCCTTCTCTTCTCCAGGGAGAAATGACCTAATTCCTTCAATCTTTCCTCATCGTGCACATTCTCCAGCCCTTTCATGATCTTCATGTCCTCCTTTGGGCCCTCACCAGTCTGTCAGTGTTTTTCTTGAATTATAAGGACCAGAACTGGGCACAGTACTCCAGATGTGGCCTGACAAGTGCTGAGTACCTTTGGATGATCATATCTCTATCTCTGCTAGCCGTGCACCTGAGGATGCAGCCTAGGATCCAACTTGCCTTTGTTGCTGCAGCAGCACACTGCTGTCACCTGTTCAGCTTGTTGACCACCAGGACCTCCAGGTCCCTTTCATCAAGGCTGCTTCCCAGTCACACAGATCTTGGCCAGTACTGGGCACTTTGGTTACGTTTTGCTCTTGTGTTTGTTAAATTTCATACTGTTCTTGCTAGTCCAGCCTTTCAGCCTGTCCAGGTCTTTCTGTAAGATGTTTCTTCTTTCTCACATGTTCATTTCACCACTCAGTTTAGTGTCATCAGCAATGTAGATTAACCTTTGACGAGCGGGTGCCTTACATTATGAATGATGACTGCAGTGAGTCAGAATGAAGACAGGAACAGGAGAAAGATAAAACCTTTAGCCCCATAAACAGGAATGTCCTGCTCATTCTGAGGATTGGTCACCTGAAGAGGGAAGGAAAGGTGGAATCAATCTCCTCTCTTTCTGTTCCTTGCTCAGATTACTCACCTGTCCAAGCCCTTATCCATATTGCTCTGGAGAACTGAGGGTATCACTGGAACAGAGTGATCAGGTACCTTGACCAGGTTGGTTCTTTAATAGATGTACATGGAGGCAGGAATCTTCTGGAGATGTAGGCAGTGTTAACAGCCTTAGGCTGCTGGTGTTACTCGAGGCAATTTCCTCTGTCCAGATTCCATCTCATACAGGTGATACCTGATTTCATACATGTGGAGAAATAGCACACTCAGTGCCTGTCTTCTTGGATAACTAATCCCGGTACCCTACTTGCCTCACGTTTTGGAACACATATAGTGCAACTAGAGATACAGAAGATATTTTTTCTTGTAAAGAACACATAATACAGAACCGTACCAATCCTTCTGGAACCTGAAAGGCTTCATTTGTTAAATGTCATTCCAAATGTCCTTAACAGGCAGATACTGGCTATATGTGTTCACCCCGCTGTTGTTTTGTAAACAGCGTAATTGTTGCAATTAAGACACACGCTTTGAAGTTTTTATTTTGACTTTGTGTATCTTTGACCACCTTCAGCTTCCATGTAAGAAGACCATTGGTCATAAAGGATCTGTGCTGCTTTAACCTTGGAGAAGATTTGCCTGAGAAGCAAATGGTGACATTTGAAATACAAAATCTTTGGTGTAATCAAGACAGTGAGGCTGCACAGGAATAGTAAGTTTGTACAAGCTTCGTTAACATGGGGTGGAGGAAAGGAACAAAACATCCCCTATGACTGGAAGAGCCTCCCTCAAACATCACTAAAAGAGGTGAGCTGCTGACAACCCCAGACTTACAGGTTGCCTTTCTGATATGCTAAAAGTCATTAATGGAATAAAGCATAAAGCAGCCCAGAGCATAGAAATGGGCACTTTTCTGCAGTCTGGCATCCTTGTACTTGAAAAGAATAAAAAGTTGCTCAGCTCCTCAGTCTTTTCAGGTTAAAAGTACTCTCAAATGACTTTACTAGAGTTACAGTATTTGGCTCTGGAATCTAGCAGCAAGAGCACATGCTCAGGACATCTCGCTACCTATGCAGAAATCTGCAGTATGTGTGTCATTGTCTGTCTGCTCATTGACACGCATCATTTATTACAGAGTTGTCATTGAACACATGTTTTCAGAGTTGATGAGTATCTAATTTGGTCTTCTGTTAAGAGGATTCTGTCTAACCAGTAGGATAGGGACAGAGTTAGGAAACCTGATTAATTCCTCTGCACCTTCCTAGACCTGTCATTTAATAACTCTGTGACTTTGGTTAAGACACCCATTGTCACCTACTGGAGCACAGCCTGCCATCTTTAGAAGTCCCTATGAAGCTTAGATCCATTGGGCAGTGACTGGTGTAGTGGATGGCCACTAAATATGTTGAATATTAGCCCAGATAACTCTGTAATGCTGAGTTTGGATACCAAGGTGTGCAAAAGTAGAAGACACATGAAAATACCAGCAATTGACTCCCTGTGCTGCACTTTGCTAAAAGAGGGATGACAATATTCTGGTCTTGGAGAGATTATAGCTTGGAGAAGGGCAGGAGTTCCCTAAGTGAACGGGCTACAGGACTGCATAGTATGTTGTTAAAGTTTCAGAGAAGAAACTGTGTGAATAAGTAGGGGAGTGTACAGGGGGTTATCCAGACTGCAAATCTCTGATCAAATTCATGCTCTCCAACGGAAGGCACAAGGAACAGAGGTGGTAGGATTTGCCATCCCCCAAAACAGCTTGGCAGTCCCCCAGGACTGCAGACTGGCTTCACTGGAGGGTCTGTTCCTCTGCTGACACAAGAGATGGATGTACATACAAGTCCCATTAACATGGAAGGGAGGTGCCTGCTAAACTTTCCCACGCGTTAGCGGAGAAAGAGACTTCTAAAGGTAGCTCATGAGGTAACGGGAGGTTGCTGCTGCACATGTTGCATTTCTTTAATATTTGCCTGTGATACAGCTATATGCTTACACCATTTGGATGTGTCTGCTTGACATTTTGCTGTCTGTCACAGAGAGGCATTTTGGAGCCGTTCAGCATGCTTTCCCATTATCCTCAATGCAAGTCTAGAAATATACATCTTGTGTGTAACCCGTTCGCATACTGATTCCCTGTGTCCCAGGTCAACCTATTGTTGATTTCCAAGAACTACAGTCTCCTTTGATTCCTAGTTTTTATGGAATGCTTATAAGCAGGGATATATGCTTGATTTTTTTTTTTTTTCTTTTCATTCTGTGGCTGTTTTTCCATCTTTTGTAGCAACAACTGAAGTTTATTTGTGGGCTGAGAAAAGTTATACCCTTTGTGACAATGTGTTGTGGGGCTTTGTTTAATCCTGTGGGGTATTTGGGTGCATTCTGTAGGGGGAGGCATGTAAGGAGTACAAGAAAAAGCTGTAGAAATCAGTAGAACTGGAGATCTAGAGCCCTAGAAGGTGGCAATCTGTTAATTAGTGTTCTTGGGAAAACCTGCCTGTGATGAAAATAAAGCCCCATAGTTAAAACTCACTGCATTTTCCTTTTCTGCCCCTGAGTGTTGTTAACAATGTTGCACTCTGGTTAAGTAAAAATCTAAAACTGCAGTGAAGTGTTAGTAATCGGTTCCTGAGCAGATTCCCTAATGCTATTCACTTTTCCCTGCTAATCTTCCTGTGTGAGTTATAACAATGCAGCACCAAATGAGAAGGAAATGTCAGGTTATGTTTCAGGGCCAGCCTCCTGCCCACCCTCCATCTGTGCTGATGTCAGTGCTTATTGGAACATATGCTGCCTGTTGCTCACTGACCATCTGTTAGCTGAGCTGATGAAGTGTTCCCGTTGCTGGGACAACCCAGCCCTTGATTGCCAGTGGCACCGCAAACATTTTCCGCTCAGGTTTCACTTTTATCTGTGCTCTGGAATGGCAGGCCCGCCATGGTATGGGTTACCCCATCCCGGCCTTTTCCTTGCGGGAGGAGCACAGGCAAAATTCAAGTTGCAAGTTTTAGGGCAAAAGTAAACAGCTGCAGCAGGACTGATGTGCCCATGATAAACTGTTGGCATTACGGGCTCGGATGTAAGGGCAAGCACACCTTCCAATAGAAGCCCATGTCTGAGGGAGAACATACGGTGCCGAGAGATTTCGCTGGCACAGCAGAAAAACACCTATAGCGCCGAAGACGTGGACAGAGGGATTTTTGGAGGCAAGAAAAAGGCAAAAGATGGGCAACTTTTCCCTTGGCTAAGTCACAGTTCTGCACTGGCTCTATGTTGTAGTTGTGTTTGACGGCCACAAATCTTTCAGACATAACTGAATCCAAATGTAACCAGTCCTTTATGGTAGGCCTCAGCTTGCAGAGTGAAAGCAGTGCTAAGCCGTAAGTGATAATAAAACCCTTTGCCTGCACACAGCCTTTTTGCATCTTTGTCTGGTGAGCTTTCCCCCTCTCTTAAAAATGTCTACGAACATTAATCAATCCTCATGACAAGCCTGTGGGGCTGGCAGGTGGTATTCCCATTTTAAAGAGAGAGAGGCAAAGTGTGAAAGCTGGCATGAGAAGCACATGCCCACCTCCCAACCCTCGCCTGCTGAGATCACTAGACCATATTGCCCTTCGTTACACACCAAGAGCCCCAGCTCAGCCGTGGTGCCAACGGGAGCTGCATACCAGACATGAGGGTTGAGTAAACTGTGCCCTGTAGTTCTTCCCATCTGAAGGCTGTGAAGGGAATAGAGCAGTGTCTGGTAAATGAACTTTGTTGGTGAAGCTGACCACGATAGCTCGGGTAAAAAGTGACGGCCTTTAGCACGAGGAAAGTCTGGGTGCTTGGTAGCGTTAAATGCTTTCAAGTTGTGTAATGTCTTGGCCTCTTGTTTTCTGTGTTAATATTCCTCAGTGTTTTCCCTGCTGACCCTGGGGTTTTGGTTCCTGGATAACAGCAGTGACTTACATGATGTCTTAGCCCCAGCCATGGGGACAAAGATTCTCCCATCATCCTTCCATTTCCTTCCCCTTCCTTCTGTCCAGCCTGGCCTTATTCCTGTTTTCACAAAAACCTCTTCTCAGATATGCTGTCCCTTTGCAGTGCCTATGTAGCAAAAGAGAACATTTAGGCTTTCTCTCCTCCAGCCTATCCTTTCTGTCTCCTCCCACAGTCCTCTGTCAATTGTACCTGTAGCCTGGCCAGTCAGATGTACTCTGGCTGGCCTTTCTGCCACTTCCCCTTGCTTCTCATGTTTCTAAAATCCTCTTTTCTTCCGTTCCTAGCACAAAAATCCTCTTCCCATTTTTTAATGCATCCTGTCATATCTATATCAACTTTTCATATGGCTAAGTAGCAAGACCTTCATAAAAAAAAAAGAGGACTATTTATTTTTCACCCTACACATCAATTATTGTTTTAATTAAGTGACTGAATAGTACAATAATGCTGTGTGCTCAGAGACTACGTAACGCGTGTGGTAGAGCTGGATAAGATATGATACACGCTGACATAATCCTAGGTGTTAATAATAATGTACAACTTCAGCATATGTTGCTATTTCAGGATGTTCTGGCACAAAAGGCTGGTTTTATTCACCCTGGGGATGACTACATGAACAAATTACCACAAGGCCAGCAAGGGTGGGGATTTACATTGCCTCATCTGCTTTGTGGTGAATGCCTGAGTGTTGGGTCTTATTCTGTGGCGTGTATGAGGTAGTGCTCTGTACTTTCATCAAGAGGCAAGCTGGGTCTCTTACCTTGCCTTTATTGTGGTCATGATAAAAGCATTTATCTGCAGTTTATTACAATTGCCACAATGGAACCTGAGTAATCAAAATTTATACGCTCTCTTGTGGCAACTCGTTTAATGCCAGTCTGCTTTTAAATCCTCTTTAGCATCCTTGTTTGTTGCCAGAATGGTGCAAATGTGCCAGTACATAGATGAAAGTTGGGCCAATCTTTTCTCCCTTCCAGGAATGTCATAAAGCTTAGAGATTTTTCTGTCTTTACAGGCCTGGACTACCATGCATTTTGAATGAAAGCAATGCAATTTTAACACTTTGCTTTAAGATTTGACAACTTGATTTTTCCTCAATCAAAAAACATGAAGGAAAACTAGTAGCATGAGCCACCATCTGCCCAGCCTCTGGCAGGATTTTCAGTTCCCAAGTGTTATTTTTATACAGGACAGGACTGCACATTTTCTGCAGGTTTTAGACTCAGATTGAAGAGTTGCACTGATTTCTATTAGCAGATGAGAAGATAGATTACAGTGTGGCTTTACTGAATGGTGTTTGAACAGTGAGAGTGGTAAATGAAATTGTTTCAAAGCTCTGAGGAACTCCTAAAAAGGTGAGATGAGGCATATGAATGTACTTTGCCAGAAATTTGTAATGTCTGTGCATTTCTAGGACAGTGCAGCAGCTAAGGGTCATGTTGGAATTCCAGATATCACTGCGTTTGCTGCTTTCACAGGTAGCTATGTAACAGCTACTGTCCTCATCTTAAGTGGCAGTGGAGGTCCCTGGTGCTGTGCCTGTGTACAGCACTGGAAGGCACACAGTAGATGTTTTATTGCAAGCACATATACAGGCTTCTGAGATGTGCACACATAGCCTTGGCTTGCAAAAAGTGGAGGGGTGGATGTAAATTGCCTGTTTGATGTTGCTTAGACAGGGGTATCAGAGCTGCTTACAGAAGCACTGTCAGGCTTGCCAGGGAAGTTCCTCAGCCGATCGATATCTATTGGCACCACTAGAGAAATCCTGATTTTTAACAGCCAAGGACCTGATCTCCGCTGCGGCTGGAGTGTTAGGCATTCAGAGCTCTGCCTGATCACAGCTGTAACACATTTCCTGACTCTGGATGCTCAGACCCTGTAAGAACGCTATACACTTGCTCGCACTGCCGTCCTCTAAGGTTTGCAAAGCAGGGCTGGCGTGTGCGCTTTCGTGAAAAAATCCCGTCTTCCCCGCAGCGCGAGGGGCAGGCTGCCGCTAACATCAGCTGCGCGAGGATTGGCTCCGCGCTGCCTGCGCTCTGGAGATCACTCTCCGCACAAATTAATTAAAAGATGCCTTAGGTAGGTGTCCAGCCGGCACAGAAGGAACCCAGCTCTGTTACTAGTCTGCAATCCCCGGTTTTCCAGCTGTCACTATGTAATACGGTCTCCCCCTCACGTAATTCCTTCCTGTAGTCCAATAGAAGTCCTTTAATGAAGAAAAAAAGAAAGAAAGAGGAACAACAAGCAAGTAATCCTGTCATACGATCTGCCTCAGTAGTTTGGGGCCTGTTTCTCTTTCAGGGGCTGTGAGCATGCTTTGAGGTGCACAATAGAGATGCCTTCTCCATTGACTGTGGAGCTCAATGAGCCAAACTGGGCAGCAGCCCCGGTAACAGCAGCAGCAGCAGCAGTGGTGCAGCGCAGTAATGGGCCCAACTGTTAACTGATTTAACACTCTGCCAGCTGCAGTCCCTGAGCTCAGAGAGGAGCGGCGGGCCTTTGAATATTACCTTTCAGCCAATTAGACATATGTCACTTTGATAAAACCAGGAGTGTGTGCTCCTGTCGAGAGGAGGATGTGCTGAGGAGAGGAAGGAGGGAACTGTGTTACCTGCCTCCCTCCTGGATGCGTGGTCCCTCCCTAGAGTAGGAATTTCTTGTTGTTTCTGGTACTATTTTCTGCAAGTGCCTGGAGAAGGGTATGAGCGAAACAGAATGACCCTCAGAGCTCCAGGAGTTTTCCAAAGTCTTATAGCCTGCCTAGGACAGGAAGCTTTTATGGTAAAGGTGGGTTTGAGTCATTAGATTGACGTGAGACCTCTTTCATCACTTGAACCCTGTTAACATCATTGTCTGTATTGGCCAGAGTTTGTTTCACATGTAAAAAAAAAAAATCCTGATCCCAAAGAAACTTTGGATTCAGGTGAAGCAAATGAATATGCAGATGCCAGAGGGACTGGTGGCGAATGTAAAAGTTTTGATTCAACAATTAATTTCACAAAAAAAAAGTACTAGTAAAGTTGTTGCCAGCGAACTGCAGCTCAGGGAGAGCACTGCAGGCTGCCTGCTTCCTCCAAAGGATCAGCAGCAGGCACCACACCACTGAGTCAGCAAACACAGGTCTGGGGCACCCACTGCAGCTGCTTTTGAGTGCCTTTGAGGGTGGGAAGTACGCAGGAAATTAATCTTATGGATGCTTATTTTCAGAATCAGTGTGGAAGGCAAATGCTTTTATATTGGTCATAGATGAGATATGCCACTTTTCGTTCCTTCAGACTTATTGAATATTTTAATTTCAGTAAGGTGGACATTCTTATTTCAGCCATGTCAGTTTCTTTATGGCTTTTATGTGAAAATACAACAAAAAAAAAAAATTGCAATATTAAAAGACATATGAAATCTTTATAGAATATGGAAGGTTATGGTAAGTCTTAAAATTGAAATATTTAATATGTGTTTAAAATATTTTAATTACAAAACTCAATTCACTTTAATAACAAGAGAACTGAAGCTAAGAAGTTGAGCCAAAATGAACAAATTTTTAAGGATAAGATAAGTGAAGGATTTTATCATAGCAATGTAAAAATCAAAGCATCCTGAGGATGGGGGCTGATGGGCAGAAAAACATTTATTTTAAAATCCTGGCCTAAAGCTTTCAAGCTGGCACTTGTTGCTGACACCACTGCTGAGCAGAAGTGACTGATCTAGATCTTTGTGAAGACTGTTTTTCCCACCAGAAATGAGAGACCTGCACAAGTTCTGCACACTATCAGACCTGGACAACAAACTTCATAGTGTGTAGGAAAAGAGAAAATGTTTCATACCTCTCTCTTCTGTAACCTGGAAGAGGAGTGCTGAAGCTTAGTCAGATGGGTTGGTGTCTGTATAAGTGTGACTGATTTATTCAGTCTGGGCTTTCCCAAGTTTTTTCTGGGTGTTTCTTCTCAGTCTCTTCAGTCATCTTCCCAGTAGGTTGGTCTCTGATTTAGACTTTTGGTCCTTGGTAATTGGGAAGGTAGTGCTTGTCAAGGGCAATGAATGAGGCAAGATGTACTTTGGGGTGAGGATCATGCTGGATCTAAATGTGCAGGAGTAATATTCAGGTATCCAGTCCTTTTCACCTGAAGAAAGGCTTGAGTTTGGTTTTCAAAAAGAAACTCTCTTTTCAAAAAAATTCTTGCCTTGCAGTATTTTGACCAGCTTCAGGCAGTGATGACAGGATTATGAAGTGGTATTATAAGCTGAAATGAGATGCTGTTTGGAAGATCCCAGGGTTGCAGTCAGACAAATAAATACTTTGAGCCAGCATAAGTTGTCAGTGTTGATAAAAGCAGTAGTTCTATCCTTCCTCTGCTTCTGTCTGCTTGTTCTCACCCTTGTACTATTCTCTTTCTTTCACCATACTGTTCTTTTCCTAGCCTAATGGTGGAGCAGATTCAGCTGGAGTTTGGAGAGGAGGGTGGTATTTAGCTGGATTCATTTTCCCCTGTCTAGTTCACTGCATGACTACATAAACTCTTGTGTCAGCAGGCAGGACGCTGGTACCACCAAGGATAGACCTGAACAGCCAGGGCAGGGAGGGAGCAGAATAACATTTTTTTTCCTGTGTTAGCACTAGCTTATTGTCTCCATTGAAGTCTATTTTCCCATTTAATACGGTTGGTTTACCCAGTTTTAGCAACTGGATCATCTGCCAAAAGAAACCCATTGAAGAAATCTTTCAAAGTATGAGTGTCTTGTCCAGCCAACAGCTGGTGAGTCAAGGTCAGCTGTTTCTCTTGCTGATGGTTCCTCTGGTAGAAATTCTTATGGAGTGCCTTTCAGGTGTTGCTACCTCAAGACTCTGTTTGGGTGTGATAACTTTCTCAGTGAGGTAGTTCAGTGCTGCTAAGCATGTTTTTGATGACAATCCTCACTTTATCTGAGTACATAATTTGTGTGTGAAAAAGGATCTGAACACATGTAGGGAACTCGTAAATTTAGATATGCCATCGATAAACAATATATTTTCTTCTGTGGAATCATGTCAGATATTAACTTCACAGGTCTTGTATAACATGATTATTCTCTTTCTCTGACAAATCGTCACTGAGGTAATCTTGCAAATCTGTTCCTTTTCACCATCAGTCATTTAGTTGGTATGGCTTGGAACTTGCATATTTTTGCGTGTTTGAATCCATTACTAATGCATAAGCATTCATCAGTTTGGCAGGAATGGACATTACACATCTGTAATTCATAAGCTTCAAGACAGTTTGGGGTGATGATGATTCAGGCATCCACTGAATGTCCAAATTCCCTTTGGCATCAGTTGTCCAGCCATAACTTGTTGGATCCAGCAGAGTGGATTCACATTGCAGAATCATCTCCAAATTCCTGCTTAATAATTTGCATGCAATTCATGCTGGAATAAGCCATCTTTGCATGGGGGAAGCTGGCTGGAGTCAATTTCATCCCTTTTGGCAGAGAAGGGATGATAATGGCATCAGTTGTTGCACTTTTAGGGACAAACAGATGGCATGTGAATTCTTGTAATTTCTGAAAGAAGCCTAATGAAAGCTCCCAGGGTTGTCCAAACACTGAGAAGTTATATCGATAATGGCATTTTCTTTGCATGAGCTCTAGGGCTCCCGGTTTTCCTTTGTCTGAAAAAACACTAACAGCACTGCATCCCCAAAAGACATGCAGGCCAATCAGTACCCTGCATGTGTCAGTCCCAGGGGAGCATGCTATTATATTACTGTCAGTGAGTGATGGTTTGTGTTTTCTGACTTTCTCATGCATGAGCCAAGATATGTATTACTGCTGGATTTTACCCATCATTCAAGGATGAGATACAATACGCATCTTCCTTCTTTAGTGGTACTTGGAGAAGTTCTTTTTTCTCATGGCAGTCTTTGGTTAGTAAGAATGAGGGGATCGCAGTTGAATAGAGATGTGACGTACTTTACTTTTGGGATTTACACACATGCATGCACCACCTTTTAAGCGTGAATTTGATGAGCTTTGGCTTGATAATGTGACAAGAGAAAAATTTGTCTCTTATTTGGATTTCATGGCCTGCAGTTGTGTCCTTGAAATAGATGCTGGTAGTGGATCCTCTTGGATTTCTCACCACCTTTTGTTGTTATTGTCTGGAAAATGTTTAACAATGTATTAACTTTATGACTTTCTGCACCTTCATATAGTTCAAATGAGCAGAGATGCCTTGTTAACACCACTCAGCCTTTGGGCAAGTCCTTGTTAATAACACAGACAGATGGGATAGTGATGGTTTCAGGGGGGCTTTGGTGGATTGTTTTTTTTTTTCCCCATCTGACTAAATAAACTAAGTCTTAGTCAAAGAGGTTTATCCGTTGCTCTGTTCTTGCTGATGGGCTTAAGTCTTCCTTCTATCCTGTTAGCATTGTATGAAGAAGCCATGTGCGTTTGACTTAATTCAGTTCTGAGGACTGAAAAGGCACAGCTCACTCTCACTGCATACTTTGATGTCTGCTGTCCTCTGTATAACTGCTCTACCCAGCACCACTTGGTTGCCTATTGATTTTTTACTTGGTTGCTTTCAGCTCTGTGTTCAGCACTAAATTATCTTTGGCAAGCATATCCATCAACAAGTTGTCTGGATACAAGATCTGTTTTCCCTTTGTCACTCTGGCTGATACGTACCTACTGTCTCCTTCAAACCTGGTCTTTCAGACTTCAAAGGTTTTGTTTCTCCACTGAAATATTCTTTATAGGTTTACTTTTTTTTTTTCTTTTTCAGTAGAACTATTCTTGCTTTGAGATAAAAGTTGCCATCATGTCCATATTAACAAAGACAGTTTATGATATTTGCAAAGATATGGTTCTCATCATTCTGAATCTATGACGCTTTGTTTTGTTCAAGCCTTTGGCAATAGCCTGAAACAGAATCTGGTTGCAGATTTAGGCAGCTTTCAAAAAAACATTTGCAAATTCATGCTGAGATGTGGCTTTAGGTTAGAGTTTGGTTTTCCCAAGAAGTATATGCATTTTCTGTTTTGCAGATGTTCACTCCTCTTTTCACTGCTCACTTTCATTGATGTGACACTAATATTTCAAAACTGCAATAAAAGATGCATGTATTGGAAGCAACAGCAAAATTCACCATCATGTAAACATAAAGGTAATGAGCGTACGTATAATGAAAACTGATATTGTGGCATTCAGTTTTTATTTATTTGGTGACCATCTTGGAAAAGTTAACCAGATTGACAGTAGTAATTTGTCGTCAAACTGCTCAACCACATAGATAAGATCCGTAACAACAGCCAAACCATAGACATAGTGAAAAGTCTGCTGATTCGCACAGATAGATCCATCCTAACTCAAAAATTGACCCTTCAAATGATACCATTTAACTACCCAGAGTCATTGATTAAGAGGAAAAGTGCTGTATTTCCATCTCAGTGAGCACTCAAACAGTAATAGAAAGAGGAATACAGATACTCTTTGCATTATCCCTGACTTTCCTTAACCAAGCACAGAGTATGGAATTTTAGCAGAAGAACAGAATTCAACAACTCAGTATGATACAACAGAAAAATAATGTAAAGATGAGTTCCTCTTGGAACAAACTGCTTTCATTCAATGCTTTGTGTTATTCAGCTCACATAAATTTCTGATATTGCTATTATTTTTAATTGCTCCCCTTCAGAACCAGATGGATAACTCCCTTTTACTGGATTTTTATCAAAATGAAATCTCAAACCTCTCAGTTCATTCTCTTCTCTCTCTGTAATAAGAAGTGACAAGACAGATCCGGACCAGAAAATTGTTGAAACGGATATATTCCCAGGAAGCATCTTATCCTTAGAAAAACAACATATTTGGCTAGACTTCATGTGGTTGCAAATGCCCCCATCAACCCTTACCAGCACTATTTGCTAGCGCCATAAATGAAATAAATATTACCTTCAGAAAGCAATTGCTGGTACAGAACACTGTTAGCACAGCTCCCCCTCTCACCTTTCTTTGATTACCTGCATTTAGATAGTAAGCAGAGACAGCAAACGTACAAGTGGTAACAGACTAATTAATATGATTAATAAGGCAGATTGACTGTCTGTATAATACTTTGTATTTCTCCTTTGATTTTTAAAAGGCCTATAGGGACCAAGACATGGAAAGCTGAAA
Source organism: Todiramphus chloris collaris (assembly GCA_025345505.1). Taxonomy (NCBI): domain Eukaryota; kingdom Metazoa; phylum Chordata; class Aves; order Coraciiformes; family Alcedinidae; genus Todiramphus; species Todiramphus chloris. Next base: position 9,016,754 of record JANVCC010000020.1, read on the forward strand.
AGCATCCACCTAAAAAAAATTATTAAAAATTTAAGAGAAGAAGTTCCATGGCAAGGGTAGAGGAACTGGAGGAGCATGATCTCTGGGGGATTTCTGCTTTGCGTTTGTATACTCTCACGTTTAATAAAGTGGTGGGTCTAGTCAAGGGTCTTCCCCATGGCTGAGACATTCATGTCTCTCATACAGATTCCTTGCACCTAATAAGGTTTAAATTCTGCTGAAAAACTTGTCTTCAGTAAAGGCACAAACAGAACCACCTTCCTCAACCCAGGTGTCCATTTTCATGAGACCTGCAGGAATTTAATATCTTGGAGTGTAATTTCAACCTCCATCAGACTTGGTGGAAACTGGCTAGTTAACTCAAAGGCCATTAAGAGAGCTGAGTGTACATGAAGATAGGCAAACACACTGAAAATTATTGAACAAACCTCCTTTTTTCAGTAAACTTGGATGATTGACATCAGGGTCTTATCTCTGTGCAGTAATATTCCATCACCTCCTGGTGACTTCATTGCAGTTGTGAATACTTGGTGCTTTGGGCATTTTCTTATCTGCTGATGTGTCCATTTTGGAATCTGTTGTGAAGGTCACTTTTCCTAACAGCTTATCTCCTTTGAACATGTAGTGAGGTACAATGAGCAGGGACACAGCTCTTCAAATGTGAGGGGTTTTCCTATTTAAAACATATACTGCGTGCTTGAAACCATTGATTGTTCTTGCCTGTTTCCTTTCTTTTTAATCCCTTAGAAAACTTGAAAGTCAAACACAGATACCAAATTCTATCTTGAAGTTGCCTCCAGATTCTCAGCAAATCCTGTCAACTTGAGAATTCAGCCAGCATGCAAATCAAAAAGGACAAAGCCCAAGCAAGAGGAAAACAGAAAATGAGACACTTAAGGCTATCTCAGCAGGGATTAGATGAAGATCCTTCTACAGGAGCTCTTGACGCTCCAGATGCAAGCCTAAGAGACTCTTCTGAATTAGACGTGTCAGAAAGCAGAGCTAACAATAGCCACTGGAGCCCAGCAGGCTAAGCCATGCTCCCTGGAGGCTGCACTGTCCATCAGAAATTAGTCACTGGGGCAGAAAAGGTGAAGGAAAGGAAGAGTAAGAAGCGACCGCCATCCTCCTCTCAGGCTCTGCAACCCCAACAAGTGATATGAGTGGGAGATCTTGCTTGTGGATGGCTGTGATAACCCCCATTCAGAGCAGTGCTGTGAGATAACTGTTGCCAGTAAGGTGTGTAACCATATGTAAGATCTTACCTACCGTAAGAAAATACAAATGCTACACCTGAAATAAGTCATTTGAGGTGCTTGCAGATGATGGAATAAACACCAAAATTGTTTGCCTGTAGGAAAGCACTATGACAACAGTGAAGAGCAGTTTTGCACCTGTCTTTTTTTGGCCCTTTAGTCCTTCAGTATTTCCATTGTGGTGGCATTCACACCACAGGGGGACATATTGGTGCTGCATATACTTGTCCCTTTCATAGCAGCCAATGGCTGGTGGGACACGGGTGTGATGGTTGTCTTGCCTCACTGCTTCTGCAGCTTAGAGGACACATGGAGGGGTGCTTTAAGCATGTCTGTCATTGAGGAATGGTGGAGACTTGTCTTACATTTAGTGTCCAAGCTCAGGGGATTCCTGGGGAACTCCTTGCAGAGTATCATAACAGTGCTTGTAAAAGCACTTCAACCTTAGACTGTAAGAAGAAATGAGGAAATTATTTGTAGATGCATATTTTGTAAAAGCTTTAACTCTTAGCTCCTGAAGCGCATTCTCATGTGTTGATAGTTCAGCACTGTGTTCATCTGGGAGCATCTCTGTGGGCTGGTTAGGGCAGGATTCCAGGTAGAAGGGGTTTGCAAAATGTGGAGCTCAGGAGATTAATGCCATTCATCCAACTTGATCTACTCTGTAGAGTGTCACTCCTCTTAGACACACCGTGATTTAACATTCAGGAGCTTATAGTCTTGTCATTAACTCCATCAGCTACTGTTTTTTCTAACCCTTTGTTTCACCTGAGTGTCAGATTTTTCACTTGCAAATATCTCCAGAACAAGCCTTCTCATCCAGAGGAAGCAGAAGGAAATTGCCCTCCTTAAGGAGCATGGATTAAAAGAGGAGGAAAGCTTCCTGCCCTTACAAACACAGTTCAGGTCCATCATAGATACTGTTTGATGTGCCTGAGTCCTGACTCTTCTTATTGAACGTCTCCTAGTACTTTTCACAGCTGTCAAGTGCCAGCTTGCGCATTGCAGCTAAAGGCCAGTTTGGAATAACTGGACTTCTCTGTCTTCCTCACATGGCTTCAGTTCTCTCCTGCATAAATTAACCTAAACTCTTGCATAGAAATTCTTAGGCTGAAGTGCTTCCTTGTGCCATACTAGCTAAGAGCAGCCTCCTTTCAGCAATGGGTTTGTTTTGCATGGCATTACCTACAGGCTGAATACAAAGGTGTCCTAGCTCCAACATGTGCTTCCCTTGATTTTAGTCGAAATGTCGTGAGGGGAAGGTTTAAGCAAAGACTGCAAAACGCCTCCAATCCTAGGTCTACATTACAGCAGACTCTGGTGCCAATATTGAATTTCATTCCTTCTCTTCAGCTCGGAGAGACTGAAAAAGGCTGTTCTGTCAGCAGCCTGGTGCAGCAGCACAGTCTGAGTCTATCCTCAGATATAACTGTGCTCTGCAATTCACCGAATATTTTGATATTGCCACTGTTGCACAATATATTTAACAGGCTAATAGCAAGGCTGGTGAGAAAACTCCTATTGGTATCTTTTTTTTAATAACCAGTAGGTCAGCTTCAAAAAAACAAGTGGTTTCAAAGGTTTCAGTAAGAGCCCAAAAAGATCCTGGGAACAAGGGGACTTCTGAGAACTCCAAGTGTGAAGCTGTAAAGTCTTCATATGCTAAAAAAAGAATCTTTAACACTTGAGCATTTGTCCTTTATTCAGCTATCTTGTAAGTGTTGCTGCAAATCCAGCAAGAGCTGAAAACAGGCAGCCTCTTAACAGTGGCTTATTATTTTTGGCTGTTTAATAGACATACGCTAGATACAAATTTAGCCAATAAAAGGTTCATGTAGTATGTATGTATGTATAACACATGCACAAAAGGGCTATTCAAAATGCATAGCAACTACTCCGCAGGGTTTAATTTTCCTTAACAGTTTTCCATTTTCCTTTAAATTTGGGATGGGAGTGGGGGGTAACAATCAGAATCCTTGGCATAAATGGGATAATAATAAGGAAGTTCCTGGTATTGTTGATGTTACAGTTCTTAACAAAGCATACAACTGAATTCAGATAAAAGAAAGTTTCTGATTAAAAGGGACTGCATGAATGAAAAATTTGCGAAGTTATTGGAAATTTCTCATAGCTGTTAATCACTGTCACATGTTAATCACAAGAAAAATGAAAAACTAGCCAAGATTTTTGAAACATGCTTTATTAATTTGGTTAACACTTTAAAAAAAATTGTGTTTTAGAAAAACTACTAGCATTCTCTATGATAGCACACATAAATTATGTCAGACAAACAGTACAGCAGGTTACATCATTGCCTTCTGTGACATTTCTGAAGCCAGCATCTGCTGTGCATGATGGGTTGGCTTTTCCCAAAGCCTGTCTAAAGGGTTTACAGCTGTCTTTCCAAATATATGCCCTGCCATGTTCTTAAAGTGACATACATACACAGAGGTCATTGGCAGGTTTAGATTTTCCTCCAGTTTTCTCACTTAGTAGAGCCTGCTGGAGCGTTGGTTCTCATGTGTGCTGGCAGTAAAGTCCTGAGTGTTCAACAGATGTTTCTGTTACAGTAACACCTAGATGCCCAGAATGAAACTGTAATCCCACATTAGTGCAAGTGAAGAAGTAGAAATTATTAATAGTTGCTTGTAGCATAATGCAAGGGTTGAGACTGTTGAGTGCTGTAAAGCATTAAAGAATACAGAGACAGGGGTTTTTTTAAGGTTTTGATTCACAATGATACTTTTTTTTTTTTTTTTTTTAATGTCTGTTTGTTTTGTTTTGTTTTGCTTTCCCCTAAAAGGATCTACCCTTCTAAGTCTCCTGAAATCTGGTAGTTAGGTGCCTTCAGACATTTAATGGTCCAGGGTATGGTACTTAACTTTGACAATCTATCCTTTGCATTGTGCAAAGGGAAGGCTGAAGGGTTTTGTGAATGCAAGGAAGATAGGGTTTTGAAGAACATGGGATGCAAAACCAGGAGTCATGATAAAATAACATCAGTCCTGCCAGCCTTGGTGGGATACTGTGTAAGTTGGTCTGCCTGGTTTATTTTGACCTGTTAGTTTTTTCCTTTTCTTTTGCTCTCTGTTTTAACAGCACAAGCCTCCTGTGATGTGTTAGTGAAATAGGTGGAAGAATCTCATGGTGTTCCGTTTGCTGCTTTGTCTTCCTCTGCTACAAAAATAATTTTTCCCATGTAAACTGACAGAACAATCTTGTGATACAGGGATGAAGACACATGCATATATGCATATGTGCACGTGTTCGTCTGCATGTATGCATATAAAACATTCCACCCATAAGTCCTGAAATCAAAACCTGAGACCCCTGCTGTGCACCAAATCCTCCTGCAGTTCTAATAGGTGCATAAAGCAAACATTTAGTACTTCTTCCCCCAAAATGTTTTCTGTCCCTCTCTGTTTAAATGGTTTTATGGGAAGCGAGCAGAGGTGAAATCCATGTTACCAACAGGCATCCCAGTTTTTCTCACCTGGTTGAAGAGAATGGATTCAAATTCCCTTGCAAACCCACCAGCAAAACACAAAGCTGTTACTGAGCCTTTTTTTTTTCCCGCTAAGCTCTTCAGTGGCCTGAGATACCTTTCCTAGGGACAGCAGTTCTGCTTGCAAAAAGCCAATCATTTCATCAAAGCCCCAGACTCTGGATAACATGGGCTGTGCCATCACAGGGCTGCTTTTCAAGGAGGCATCTGTGCTTAGCATATGGCAACTATTTATTATAGCTGTTGCATTGAGAAACAACAATTCCCATGATAATTGTTTCTCGTATATCAAGATGCTTCAATCTCTGTTTCCCACAACATTCTGCTTGTCTGGTATGTGTGTGCCAATGTCACCACAGTCCTAGCAGACAGTTGTCTACGTTTTGTCATTACTGAGGGTAAACAGACATGACTTGAGTGGGAAGGAGAGTGGGGGAAGTGGACTGCTAATTTAGTCTGGCTTTAATACTGCACTGTGAAAGAAGTACTGAATGATTTGTGGGCCATATTTACAAACCTCCCCTCCAGGAATCCATCTATCCTTTTTCTTCAAGCACACATTGTTTAAGGGCATTAATGCTTGTTATTTGCGAGAATGCAGTACAGACGATGCTTGGGTTTGCAAGGGGATGGGGACATTTTCTGTCCCCCCTATCAACAAGTCCATTATTTCCAAAGAAACACTCCTGTGTTCCCTTGAAAATATATAACATGTATGGACATTTACTCACACATGCATGCATTCACTTTCAGCATCTATATACAACATATACCTTTTCTCCCTAGACATAGACTAATAGCATATATACTTCTCAGATGCCACATGTCAAAATTGGCAAACACAGAAATTAATTATAAAGAAGAAAAAAAGAAAAGAAAAGAAAAGAAAAGA
>JANVCC010000020.1:9022506-9081719 GCA_025345505.1 Todiramphus chloris collaris
AAAGAAAAACACACTCTGAGACAGACTCCCACTCTCTCATCACCAGCAAGAACTCAACTTTTGCTGCCTGACCTGTCTGTGATGTTCCCCTGTGGGCTTTGAATTTTTGAGTACTTACAGGGCCTGATTTTGAGAATGGGAGTACCATTACATCAGTTTGGCATCTAGTCTCTTTGGTTGCATAAATCAGTAAAACTCCGCAGACTTTCAGCACCAGTGTTCTGGCCCATAACAGATGAGATTTGGATATGTTAAAGTTGATGAGGATTCTATTTTTTTTTTTTTTCCTTTTTCTTTTGTTATTGTTGTTTCATATGGTTGTTGTTTTGTATGGTTAGTTAATGAAAGCATAGTGTACCTGGAAATGGCTGAGGAAAAAGAGCATCTGAGAATTCTGTGCAACAGATAAAATTTGTACTCTTTTCTTCAGATAGCCAGAGCCACTTCTGAGAAGCTGTAAGCATTAAAAATCTTGGTTTAATTTGAATAAATAAAATTCAAGATTTACATTAAAAATCAGAATTAAGTTTGATGCAGCAATCAAGGATTGGGTGTTGACTCCTATAATGTTTTAACATAGGTCATGCTAGAGCAAATCTCAGGCATAACCAAGATTTGATCTCAACTCATTCTACGTGTACTAAAGTGGAGAGAAAAGTCCATTAGTTTTTGATAAATTACGTTCTGTTCAAAACACACCATTACTCTCTTATAAAGGACTCAAGCTCTTAATGACGTGGTAAGAGCTTCGATGATACTCAGCATTTGTAAAACTGACTCTTGCTCTTTTGTGTAGCACTGGTGTGTTTACACTAAACAGAGGACATTCTTATCTACCGTGCTATTCATAAGTTCATCTGGTTTTAACTAACTTGTCTGCTTTCATGTTAAAACCTGAGATGAAACAATTTTGTTTGTGTGATGAGGTGGTGTAGCTCTTACTGAAGTTAGATGACTCTGCTGCTTTATACCCTGCTAAGTGGGTCCTGTATTTGCATGTAAAAGTGTGACTTCATAATGCTGCTTTATTTTTGGCTTTATGCAAGCTGTTTCTAGTTGAATCAATAGTAAAACTGCTCCTTAAGGCAGATAAATATGTAATTAGTAGAAATAATGGAGCAGTAGTCAGCTGCAAAACTGATGCTTCATCTAAATGTGTGTAAGGCACTTTATTTAGTTGGCATGTTCCTAACATCTATTAAGTTAAATTATGAGAAGTGTTTTGAGGCCTTTCACACAGAATGTGAAGCTTTTCATTCCTTATTTACATGTGTGAATATACATGCACAGAGATTTCAACCCATGAATTAACTCCGGAGGAAAACAAACCACGAGATAAACACAAAGACTGAGTTTGTGTTTGGGTTTATTATTTTTTCCCTTTAGAAAGCAAAGAAGTATCCTTACAGAATTTTCTGATTAATTTATTCAAAGAACTTAATTGATGTATCACAACACAGTGGTATAATTTACATGGCATTAAAAAATGGAATTGCTTAGTTCTTTACACTGACAGCAGCCAGCTGAGAGAGTAACAAGAAGTCTATCTTTGATGGTCATTTTTATGACTTTAAAGCATATGCTTTTATTTAAATCGCACCTCATGCTCTTGGAGTTTCTAAATACTGAAATATTATGCGGTGATTTATTAACACCAGTTAACACTGGTAGCTCTGGAGAGAGAGGTCAGTCATTTGCTTGTTCACTCATTCGTCTGTTCCTTCATTCCAAATCCTGTTGGAAGTCACCATACATCCCATGCAAATCAACCTCTGGATAGGATAGTTAAATGTTAGCAAACAGAAACCTGTTTGGTAGTTAGCTTCTGGAAGGCAGCTATGGAAAGAAGTACCAAAGAAGGAGAACAAGATATATGAAGGGCTGAGTGTCCCTATGGAAGAGATGTTTTTAATTTAGTCCACCTGATCCACTGGGTTTTGAATCTGGGGATCTTCACACCTATACCAGCAGGCTAAACAATGTATCATGGACCACGGCTGAGACATGCCCAAGAACTGTGAACAGTCATGTCTCAAATAATGGATGTCTCTGCTCTGCAGCCCAAGATCCTTCTCTACTAGCTACTCTGCCAGGAACTGGAAGGGAGTTGAGAGGTAAGAGGAGACTAGATGGGTGAGAGGGGAATAACTCCATGTACAAGGGTGTTTCACTAGTGGAGTAAGAAAAGCTGGAAAATATTACAGCGCTTTGGTTTTCCATCTCCCTACAAGCACAAAGTACCTTGTCACACTGTCTCACAAAGATTTTAAAGATGGTTTTAATACTTGAAACTTCCTCCATCTTCAAAGAACAACAAGACTTCGAGACAGATATGTGGGAATTCGCTTAGCCAAGTATTGCAATTTTAGTTCGTCTGCACTGATCTGCAAACCACAGACTCCGAAATGAGCAAAGGGTTATGTGAATGTTCCCTATAAGTATTTATTTTTATTTTCTTTAGCAGAGGCTGTCAAATAAAGCATCTACTTCTCTTCAGAGCTTTTACAGTCTGTGCAAAGCTTCTGCAAACCAGAGCTTTGCTTAGTACACTTAATTAGAGTTTGTTTATTATAACAGTGCAAAATACAAGGTGGTTTTACTCTGGGGCTTAAATTTTGCTGTGTTCTATTCTTGGTTAACATCAGTTGCTTCCTAATATTGGCAGGGATGTTTATGAAATCTGGGCATGTCTGGTGCAGGAAAGGTTAGTAGATTTAACAAGGAGGCATTAAAAATTGATTTAATAGAGCAGTATCCTGGACTGTAGTATGTAGCATAATTTCAGCATTGATTTAGGGTAAGTATTCAATTTGTACTCCCCCCCCCGCTCCCGACTAAATGAAGCAGATGCCTCTCAATACACTTCTTTGGTAAACACACTCTGAGAATCTTCCATCCAATTGTAAGTGATTATATGGCTAAAACTGCAGTCTGTAATAGAGAAAACAGATGCAGTGATAATTATCCCAGTGCCCTGCATATTAAACATTAACTACTGGTGGTGGAAAAAAAAGGGGCTGAAATCAAAACAAAGTGGGATTTGCTGCACCAGATCAGGCTATCAGTTCAGGTTGTCTGACACGATCTTCAGATACGGACTGAGCTTGAAATTTATAAAGAGATCAGGAATGCTTTTTTATCACATTGCAAAGAACGTATAATGCTTCTTAGGTTCACTATTAGTTGTTCACATGTGATTCTTGCTACTCAGGAATGGAACTCCAGCTGTCTTGGGGCTTCTAATTGTAATGATTTTAGCATTTTAAACCTACAACCTGAATTTTCCATGCAGTTTTACTGCCCCCAAAAGCAGTAGCCAGCTGTGCTCTGCCTTCAGTAATACGGGAATTGAAATGCCTTGATAGGAAGTTTGAGGTTGGATCTCTGAAATAAGTTTTGCCTGTGGCTGTTGCGGAAAATTCCATGTGGATGTGCAAGCTTCTCATCTGATCTTCCAAGACGCTGCTGAGTATAGCATTAGCCAGAGTGACCAGCGTGTACGCAAGATCTTAGCTCAGGCTGGAAGGCTTAGTCCTGCAGCTAAAATCATTGCATCTGTTTCTTATTGCTCTTGTTTTGCTGTCACACAGCTGAGGATAATTCAGTTTTGAAAGAGAAGTGTCCAGTAAATAGCCTGCAATGTGACCTAAGCTCTTCAGCAATTTTTTTCTGATTCTTTTTAGAAGGGTTTCAATATTGAAAATGTGAAACTCCTCTCTGAAGCTGACAGAGGTATTGGTTCCAGATTCCCATCATCTAACTGGGGTCATCTAACCTACGATGCCTAATGGTGCTCACCCAGCATTAGCTGTCTGAAAGGTGGGCTGCTGTGGGTCCGAAATGCTAGTCTGTCTTTCTTTGCTTACCAGTCAGGACACAACGGGTATTTTCAGAGGGCAGTTCAGCCCCTTCTAAAATAGGTGGGAAAATTGTCTCTCGCAGGTGCCTGTTTTGACTGAAAAGGGAGTCTAAAGTGCTGATGTGAACTAGAAGCCTGATTTTTGGTGTCTTGGTTACCTGAGGCAAGTGTTACTCCAGTTAGCCTCATTGACCCCTTCGCTTCTGCTCAAGATAGAGGAAAGACTGTCTCTTCCAGAGGGTTACTCAGTTTACTCAGGACCTGAATCTTCCCTTGGGAAATGCTGTTTTTCCTTTGGCTATTAGAAATGGGCAGCTCAGAGACATAGTGTTAGGATGACACCAGAGTGTCTTGCTGCAGGCTTATTCTGGCGAAGAAGAAGAGAGGACTTGCTGCAGAGCCCCAGACCTCTGCCAGTTCACTGATAACTCTCTCTGGGACCTGTTGCTCTTTTGAATAAGGAAGTCTGTAAGTGTTACCATCTATGGAACATAAATGCCTTACCAAAAGCTTTGGACTCACCAAGCTAGTTTTCTTCATAAAGTGAAAATATATGCTTATATTGAAAACAGTTTGCTGTGACATCTGAACACAGACACTCATGCCTGTTGACTTAAAAAAGTGGGCTGCTTTTATTTTGAATACCGAATATAATAATAAATTGTCACTTGCCAACACGTTGCTCCATAAAAGCAGCCTTGTTCATGTTAGTTCTAGTCACATGAACACAAGTTAGAAGTATGTGACAATGTGTTCTGATGTACAGATGAATGCGTTCACCTCATTCAGTTGTCCAAAAAGGTTGGGCAGTAAGATCAAACTGCTGTGCTAAGCCTGTTACTTCAGTCCCTACTCAGCTGGTCCAGCTTTGGACAGAAGCATGCTCAAGGCATGGGCTCACTCATGTGGAGTAGAGAAGCATGACCCTGTAACACAAGGTAGCCAGAGGCTGGTTGTTAAAACAGGAAAGCAATGTAAACTGCTTATGATTGACAGGTAGGTAAACTTTAGAAACTGGGTGAACTCACCTGTGTGAAATGTATGAGAAATAGGTGAAGGCCATGCTGTCTGTTTACCTGCTTTTAATCTCCACCAGGGTACAGCAATTTATCATCTTACCAAAGTGAAAGCGCTGCTCAGTACAGAGGAATGGGCTCGAAGTTCCATGGCTGAGGACATTTAGGACACACAAGCGTTCAGGTTAGAAAAACCTAATGGGCTTTCTGGGTTTCAAATATGCCTGCCTAGATACAATTTGTTCTAATTATATTTGGCTGTCATTCTGTGTATGTTAAATATACTTGCTGGATGGTCTCCTAAGGGATGTTGTGGGGGCAGAAGGGGCTTGCTTTTTTTGAAAAACTCTCCTAAATTTGGACAAAATATTTAGAAATATCCCATATATGTACTCACCCAGGAGAAAGGTGTGATATGTTAATGTGAAAAGCCATGTGCCCTGCTCTTGTTTTATAATGAAGACATTAGCGAGATGGGCTATTGGAAGCTGAAGTCATCTCCTGGGGAACAGCTAAGACCAGGTCAAGATGGACCTGAACACCAGACCTTTTTCTTCATTCTCCTGCATCATGCGCTGAGCAGGAGCAGCCACTGCTTTGGCTCAGCAGCTATCACTGGGCTAGCTTTTCATTAGTGTCTGACACTAATTAACATGCCATGTGCTCCTTCATGAGCACCAGATAAGTACTCACAGCTTTTTCTAGGCAGATGGTAACTTTCATTACTTGACCAGATTTGCTGATCTCCTGTTAGATATCTCACCCCTTGCAAAGCCCTGTGGCCATATCATATCAGGCTGCTGAGCATTTCCAGCCACAAAAAAAAGAAGGATCCTGTTTGATTTTGAAAACCACGGCCTCTGTAAAACCCCATTGCTGTTTTCTGATCCACCTTCTACTGACATCAACTTTGTGTCTCAATTTTGTCCAAACACGGTCAGAAGAATAAGCTGCAGGTTTAACCTCACTGCAGGCAGCAAATTTCCTTCCTCAGCTTGGAAGCCTTTTGTTTCTCCACAACTTTGTAGCATCTTTTAGGTCTCAGAAGGGGAATTACAAGTTGTAAATTTATTTACATGTCATCCTTTCACATTCCTAGGAGTGAAAAATAAAATGCTGCCTGGCTAGGCCATCCCTCTGCCTCTGAATAAACATTTGTGAGAGGCTCCCATTCTTGCCAAGGTGTTAGGATAACATTCTCATGCTGATTCCCTTGCCCTCCTTCAGCATCCCAGTGCTGGAGGTCCATTTCCGAGGCTTTGAAATGGTCATGCTCTCACCTCATCTCATACACATGGAAATCAGATCACCAGGAGGAGTGAGTTTGAAAATCCCACAGAGAAGCCAACAGGTCAGGTTAGGAAGTTATGATCTTCAGTATATTTCTGTTTGAGTGATGAGCTCCATGCAGCTAAAGAGGCTACAATGAAAAACATGGAATCATAGAAGGTTTTGCGTTGGAAAGGACCTTTAAAGGTCATCTAGTCCAACACTCCTGCAGTGAGCAGGGACATCTTCAACTAGAGCAGGTTGCTCAGAGCCCCATCCAACTTGGCCTTGAATGTTTCCAGGGATGGGGCTTCTACCATCTCTCTGGGCAATATGTTCCAGTGTTTCACTATCCTTATTGTAAAAACGTTTATATCTAGCCTAAATCTACCCTCTTTTAGTTTAAAACCATTATCCCTTGTCCTGTTGCAATAGGCCCTGCTAAAAATATTGTCCCCATTTTTCTTATAGGCCCCCTTTAAATACTGAAAGGCCACAACAGTGTGTCCCTCGAGCCTTCTCTTCTCCAGGCTGAACAACCCCAACTCTCTCAGCCTTTTTTCATACGAGAGGTAGGGTTGGTAGGTAGGTGTAGGTACTGCAGAAGGTCTTGGGCTTCCTTCCTTCCAACTCCACTGACCATTTTGCCATTGTTCCTGCAAAAGCCAGAGCTGAGCATTTACAGCTTTTAACTCTTTGCTTATTTTTATACATTGAGGACAAAGGATCTCTTATCATTAGCAACTGTTTGTGTAAGGGTTCAGGAGCAACAGCTGATAGGGGAACCATGTCATACAGGGCACCACACATGCCCACATAGTCCTTGCCACTAACTTGACAGGCAAGAGACAAAATGAGTAATGCAGCAACACATTTCTGGCAGGATGCGCCAGTGCCATCAACCACAAGACCTATTTGTCCCCTTAGTAGTTGTGTAAGGCGCAGAGGGGGCTGACTGGGTGTACAAACATCTCATGTTTATGCTGCTTCTAATTAACCAGAGGGATATACTGCTACATGGTGCCAGGGAGGCAGATAGCTCCAGTGACTCTACAGCGAGGAGAAAAGGCTTTGTCTGTGCTTCCAAGGGGATCTCAGAGTAGTCACTCCCCAAACCATGTTGACAAGCCCTCTAGCTACCGGCCTCAACCAGTGTTGATCCAGCTCATTTTCTGAGCAGAATTAGCAATGAATCCTTCTGCTTGTTTATTCTACTAAAACAGGGACCTTTCCTGGCAAAATCATGCTGCTAAGAGAAGGAACAACTCCTGGCTGCCACAGCTGGTCTGACAGGAGTTTCCAGTGTAGACCTGGAAATGGGTCTGCAGGCAGGAGGGTTATGTCAGTCCTCAAGTTTCACAGCTGGGATCCAAGAACAATTTTTCTCTTCATTGCCTAATTATACAGGTGGCTGAATTTATGGAGGGGATCTTTCTTCTGAATTTCTTTCACTTCTGTACTCCAACCATGTCCATGAAAACACCTTAACTTTGGTTTGGTTGCACTCTCAGTTCAGCTGTTTTGTTTTCCACAAATGTGAAGCCATTCAGAAGGAGCTTATGTATGAAGACTAGGTGCGTCACTAAACCCACACCTCTGAGAGCTGAATTGAACACTTCTGTCCACTCCTGACCTGTAAGCCAAAGTGAATAAAGGGTTAGGTTTGAAGTGTGGCTCCAGTGACAGAAGACAAGGTCAGTATTGCTCATTTAGAGTAAGGCAAATTAGGTACAGTGATAGGCCTGAAGGGAAGGAGGGAAAACTCTTGTGAGAATGACAATACATTCAGTATTGTTCTCTCCCTGTAAAAGAGAAAGTGGGCAGTGACCAAAGCCCTGATCTAGATTAGATCCAGAAATCTTGCTGGGACTGCAATAAAACCATCTTCAAAGCTTGAGCACTGCCTTAAATATTTGTTCTGTGATCTTGAGTAGAAGCTGGTTTGAGGATATTGCTTCATGCACATCTTGAATACAAAATACCATGATATTAATATTTACCACTGACCAAAGAAACAGGTAGAAATAAGTCATGTGGGAGATGAGAACTTTAACCAATACTGAATGAAATTTTACGGAAATCACAAGATTGGTCAAGTAGGGTATCAACATATTTTAACACAGTAAAATGCCTATTGGCTTGGGCCTTCTGAGCAAGTGTCTTCTGATACATTAGAAAGAATCAGCAAAAGAACTGTTCTCACAGTACTTTGAAAAACTCCTGTTTTTAAAAAACTGAAGTAAGAACTGTATTTCTGCCTGAAGTGTTGTATTACAGACTGTCTCTCCCAGGTGAAAATCCCTGTGTTCAAACATGTGCACACCTTCGCTATACCCAAGCTCTTTATTGTCACGGATTATTTGTTTTAGAGGTCCCTGAGGACTTTTAAGTGATTGTCTTATAATGACAGCATGTGCAATAGCTCTCAAAATGGGAACGTTCCTCATTCTGTATTATCCGGCACACTTCTTACAAGGGGTGCCTGGTTTGGGCTGTAGGGTTTTTCTAGTTCACATTTGTGGAGCTGTCTTACATCAAAAGAGAACCTAGAGAAAAGGGAACAAAATCTTAAAACTGTTCTCTTTCCTCTGTCACTGCTGTGAAATATGCTCCCAAGAATGAGAGCAGGTCAAATTATTCAGCGTTGGTATATAAGTGCTCTGGGAAGGGTTAGTAGGGCATTTCCATTATTTGCTGTGGTTGTTTGGTGGTTGTGACATTTAGAGGGTACTTTGAAGAAAATAGCCCGGCTGGTAAATGACAGCAGAGAAAGGGGAAGGAAAGCAAATGGAGAGGAGGGAAGTTCACAGAGATTTCCCGACGAGATGAAAGGGTGAAGAAAACCCAGTGAGCTCTTATTCAAAAACCATTTTGGTGGCCTCTGTTTGAATAAGAGAACTGTTTCTTAGCGTGCTTAACAACTACTTGGTCCTGTCCAGGAGTATACTTCACCAAATGTCTGCTGTGTTTAGCACCACAGACAACTTTGTAAAGTGTGATGAGAATTATTTTTACAGCTGACCTTCTTAAGAGAGGCCCACATGTGGTATGTAAATCCTGGTGGGTTTTAATACACCTCAGTTGCCCTAAAGAGGTGATGATCTTCACCAGGATTAATAAGGTCCACAAAAGTATTAGCATCCGATGTTTAAACCAAATGAAAATCAGCCTGGGAACCTGATGTCCTCTGCAGGGAACCCAGTGTGTGCGTGTGGGAGGATGGGGACAATGACAGGACCTTCCCTGATGAGTCTTAACACAGTTTTGGTCATGTCATCTTTATCATATGTCCACCAGGGTCACAACCTGCAGAGGAGGCAAAATAGTGACCTGTCAGATACTACAGTCATATAAATAGAGCTGGCCAGGAAATTCTTCAGAAATCCTTCAAATCTATTGCATATCAAGAGAAAACAATCTTTCAAAAATTGTTTGGTGGGATTGAAACAAATACATACATAGAACAAACATTTTGGTGGTAATCATGCTCCTATGCAATGTGGATTCATCTTCAAATTGCCATTAACTCATTTCATAGAGAGACTTGAACTTGGGGCTTTCCTTTCCTGGAAAACTGTTCAGAATTGGGGTGCTTGATTAAAAAGAAGATGTTTATATTTAAAAAAAAAAAACAAACAAAAACCAAAACAAATCTGTCTCTGAACATAGTAAGAACAGAAGGAATGTGATGCCCAAGTGCAAAATTTAAATATGGACCAATCCTTACAGAGAGGACAAGGCATGAGGCAGAAGAAAAGAAGAAAAAAAATAGAAAGAGAATATAAAAAGGCCTGCATATCTATCACCAAATGTGTCTTTTTCAAAGCATGTGGAAAAAAGCATCATGAAGAGTGCAACACAGCAGGCTAGGTGTAGACTGAATACATAAACCTGTCCCCAGAGCACTGAATCGTGCAATGATATGGGATAGTGAGGTGTGAAACAAAGCAAATTTAGAGAAAGGACAGCTGTGTCAGCAGCAGCATCAAAACGTAGAGACTAGCGTAGCCTTGTTTAAGAGAAATTAGAGGCTAGGAGAGAGGGGATGGAGAAAGTGTTGATGCACTATAAGATTATCACACATTTCTAAAGAGGTCTGAAAGAGCTGACTTCCTGCTGTGGGGTTCCTCTCATATTGGTGTGAACAAGCATCGCACTATCACCTGCAAAGTCTTTAAGTGCAAGTGGTGACACTTCAGTATTCACAGCCTGCCTTAGAAAATCCAAGGGAAGCAAAAGAAAGATGAAAACCATGCAAGTCAAAAGGATGCTGCTCCCATTGTTCTTCTTGCTGCTTGGTTAACTGAGAATCCCTTTGAGGAACAGAGAGGCCATATCTCCCCAGATGAGCTCTGCCTGCATCCTACAGCAAGGCAGTGCTGCCAGTGTGGAAGCAGCTTCCCATAAACACATTTGTCCTGGTTTGAGTACAATGAAATCACCCTGCTAGGCAGGACACAAGCTCTCACCATGTAAGTGTGGTCTTAGCAGAATATATACCTGCAAGCACAGCTACCAGTGGAAGATGAGTACCCTACGACATGGCAGCACAGCCCTTGTTACAGAATAGGCAGGACTGAAACCACTCGAGACTGTCTTGAACCGAACTAGGACTTTATGGGCTCCCAAGACTGAGTCTAAGTTACCGAAGACAAGAATGGGGGCATCTAGACCCTCTCCAGCTAGGACCTTGGGAATGACTGCTGCACCCCTGGACATGAGCTCCTGCTCATCTTGGCCCACTGTCCTAAGGACCAAATGTGCTGTCAAACACATGAAGACCTGAAGTTGAAGGAAGCCACTGTAGCTGTGACAGGAAGGACCAGGAGTTTCATAGACAAGTATAACAGGAATGAACAGGTCATGCCTCAGAAACTGAGAGGAAAGGAAAATCAGTCCAAGTTCTTGACATCAGGTAAAATACTTGATCAATAGGGTCATTGGAGGCATGTGCTGAACTCAAGAAAGATGTTAGGAATGTTCATGTGCTTTGCTGCATGAGTTTCATACTTTGTAGATGGTGTAACACAACTAAGCTCTCCTGATGGAAGTCTTGGTCTTCCAAAGGGCACTTTGCTATCTCCATCATGAAGCAATGGATCACCAGTGCAGCCTTCTTATTGTTACAAGGCTGTTACACAGATGTTACAAATGTGTAACGAGAATCCAGAATAAGCAGGGCTAATAAAAGTCCTTTATTTAGATGACACAGTAGGAGTAAAAATGCCTCATTTTCATAGAATCATAGAATTATCTAGGTTGGAAAAACCTTTAAGATCATTGCGTCCAGCCATTAACCCAACTCTACCAAGTCCACCACTAAGCCATATCCCTAAGCACCACATCTATATGGCTTTTAAACACAGCCAGGGTTGGTGACTCAACCACCTCCCCGGGCAGCCTGTTCCAATGCCTGACAACATTTTCAGTGAAAAAAAATTTCCTAATGTCCAGTTTAAACCTCCCCTGGTGCAGCTTGAGGCCTCTTGTTCTGTCACTAGTTACTTGTGAAAAGAAACCAGCACCTGTCTCTCTACAAGGTCCTTTCAGGTAATTGCAGAGAGTGACAAGGTCTCCCCTCAGCCTTCTTTTCTTCAGACTAAATAGCCACAGTTTCCTTAGCTGCTCCTCGTAAGACTTGTTCTCCAGGCCCTTCACAAGCCTTGTTGCTCTTCTCTGGACCTGTTCCAGCACCTCGATGTCTTTCTTGTATTGAGGTGCCCAAAACTGAACACAGTACTTCAGGTGTGGCCTCACCAATGTGGAGTACAGAGGGAGAATCACCTCCGTGGTCCTGCTGGTGATACTATTTCTGATACAGGGCAGGATGCCATTGGCCTTGGCCACCTGGGCACACTTCTGGATCATGTTCAGTTGCTTGTCAGTCATCTCCCCGCAGGTCCCTTTCTGACAGGCAGCTTTTCAGCCACTCTTCCCCAAGCTGGTAGTGTTGCCTGGGGTTGCTGTGGCCCAAGTGCAGGACCCGACACTTGGCCTTCTTAGTGCTCATACAGTTGATCTCAGCCCATCAACCCAGCCTGTCCAAGTCCCTCTGTAGAGCCTCCCTACCCTCAAGCAGGTCAACACTCCCACCAAACTTGGTGTCACTGGCAAACACTGAAGGTGGTTTCTATCTCCTCATCAAAGTCACTGATAAGATGTTAAACAGAAGTGGCCCCAGTACTGAGCCCTAGGAAACACCACTTGTGACCATCCACCAGCTGAATTTAACTCTGTTCACTACCACTTTTTGGGTTCAGCTGTCCAGCCAGTGTTTTACCCAGCAGAGTGTACACCCATCCAGGCCTAGAGCAGCCAGTTTCTCATGAGAATGCTGTGGGAAACAGTGTCAAAGGCTTTATGGAAGTCCAGGTAGACAACATCCACAGCCTTTCGCTCATCCACTAGACAGGTCATCTTGTCATAGAAGGAGATCAGGTTCATCAAGCAGAACCTGCCTTTCACAAACCTATGCTGACTGTCCCTCCTCACCTAGTTGTCCTGTATATGGCACGTAAGATCACTAAAGATGGTCTGCTCCATGATCTTCCCTGGCACCAAGGTCACTCTGACAGGTCTATAGTTCCCTGACTCTTCCTTTCAGCCTTTCTTGCAGATATTTTCCAGGAAGGGATGAGTATGAGGGTTTCTTTTAGGATTAAGGGTATTATGTTCTGAATATATGCTTGTCTAGTTTTAATACTTATTTCTGCTTTGGATAACTTCATTCATTTGATGACCAGTCCCATAAAAAGGACACAAATAAGGCTACAAACTAACTTTGTGATCTGCAACCTTTCAATATCCTGTAGCCATTTTCATCAATAAAGAAGCTGTTCATGTTCTTGATTCCTTGTGGAAGACTAGACATTGTTTATAACCATGAAAAAAAAAGCACAACTAAAAACCAACAACAAACAAAAGCACAAAAAACCCAAACCAACAAAAAAAACCAAAATAAGAAAACTGCAGATGCTTTAATTTTCACTATTAATAATTCCTCTCTAGCAACTCAATCTATTTCTCTTTTGAAACAGTGAAATAGTGTGCCTGGTTGACACTTACTAGAGAGCCATTTGAGCTTGCCTTCCCCGCATTTCAAGAAAAACGTTTTTTTCCTCCTTTTAATGAAAATTTGCTTTTTTCGTCCTCCTTTGTTCATTTCTTTTTGAGGCCTTCCACCTCTGTTAACTGTGGGAAAAGGCTTCACTTTGCCAGGGTACAGCACACATTGTAAAAGTAATTCAATTTTACACCATAGCAATGACATGATCAAGGGAACTTTGAGCAGGCTTTGTGACCAAGAGCATTTAACAAGTATGTGAAAAGCTTCCAAAGAGCCTTCATGAAAGAAAGAAGGGTTATAACAATAGGAGGGGTAGTTTGATAGTGATAAATTAAGAGTCATAGGAGTGACTTTAATCAGGTTAGACTTTAAAGAAAGAGAAGCACCTTTCTATCTCTTGGGCATAGGCCTGAGTGCATTAAGAACTGTTGGATTTGTGTTGGGAAGTACACAAATCCCTGTGGCACTCAGCACTTGCTCCTCCTTGGGCTGACAAATTCAGCCCTTCAAGGATAATGACTTTCTAGGCAAAATAAGTAAAGCTGCAGATTTGGACTGAGTACCTTGGAAAAATAATATTGAATCTTTGTTGGTTTTAGTCAACATCTAAACCTCTTTAGAAGTTGTTATCTTCCATTTTGTTCCCCGTGGAAAATTCCAAATGCAAGCACTGAGCCTGTCTTGTGTATACTAGTGATGATGAACCATTCACACGTTAGTAGTTTATAAAGTCTTTACAGCCTGAGCCAGATTCTGTCCCTGAGTCATAGCCCAGTGAAGTACATCAAGTACCACATGCAAGAAAGGCCATGCAAATGACTATCAATTATATATATTTTATGTATTCATATACACATTAGGGAGAGTGATTCTGGGCGTATCATTAAAACTTAGGGCTGATAAGGAACATGCATGGAGACGAACGCTTTAAAGGAGAATCCAGCTATCTAAAAAGATAACACATATACAAACAGACTATCAAGCTGTTAGGGCTGATTTTGTTGTTTCTCACATGCAGCTTAATCAATACCTTTTATATATCTGTTACTGTGGAAAGCAGTCAGAGTGTATTTTGCTCAGGAAAACCTGTCCTTTTCTCTGTTAGCAAAAAAATAACTGGAGAAGTTGGGCCTGACTCTTTTTAGCAATCGACAGGGACACCTACAGGAAGACAAAATTAACACATTGGCATATTGGGTGTTTTCTGCTTTATTTGTTCACAGCTTGAGCCTATTACCTAATAGAGACACAAGAAAATGGCCCATCTGTTTGCAGTGGGCAAATGTGTGAGTACTACTCTCTGGGGCTGCATGGGAGAAGGGTTGCTTTTCAAGAACTTATTTACTTTACTCTCTGTTTTCTCAACGGTGTGTATAACTCAATACTAAAAGGCTAATTTGTTTAAGAAAACCAAACCTGACTTCTTCAGTTAATTGCTTACAGAAAAGCTGTAGGTACTGCATGGATTCTGTGTGCTTTGCTGAGTGCAGTGGAGTGGCCTCTACTATGTGACCAGGGAGGAAGCAGAAAAGCCAACTTGATGGCAGCAAACCAGTTGCTCATTGTTCCCAGCCTGCTTGCTCTGGTGGAGCTGCAGCTCTTGGAAAAGATCAAGGATGTGTAAGGAGTGGGAGAGAGATGAAAGCCTGTCTATCAAGGAACAGGGATGAGGCAGTTAGGAGGGAAAGTCTGCTTAGGGGCATGCAGGACTTGAGATATGATGAATGCTTTGGCAACATGTTAATGAGAACGGGATCTGGGGGCTGAGCGGAAATGCCTGTGTGTCTGCTTGCAACCAGTCTCAAGCAGGACTAGGAGCCTATGCTCACGCCAAAGCAAATCCAAGCTTTTACATGTATATGTATGGGAACAGGCTGAAATAGAGCAACATGGAGTTTGCAGACCCGCACCCTGCCGGACCTCTGCCACCGGTGTTTGTAGCTCCTTTTATCAGAAAACAGAAAGAGATCATTCTGGTAAACAGCAGCACACTCCAAACAGCATCAGCAGTTGCTGCATCTTCTCCCCAGCTCCTCTGCCACTCAGGCTTTAAAAACAATTTTTAAAACTCCTAGGGTCAAAACCACTGGTGACAGAGGTAGCCTTTACTTCTCTGTAGTCTGCAGGGACAGAATTGCTTGAAGGTATTAACTATGCTAAGCCTCTTAAATAACTATTAAACACATAAAACTCTTAAATGCACGCAAATCCTGTGTAACAAATGGCAAACAATAAGGAAAAGCTGATCAACCATTATACAGCAATTTAATCTATGCCATTTGCATAATTTTGTCTAACAGAAGGAGGCTATAGGAGAACCGCTTTCCAAAGAAAGGCAGAAATGCTGTACAAAACAGGTAAACAATCAGGAACGAGGATTTTGTATGTCCTCAGCAAAGTCTTGGTGCAAAGACAAAGGGAGTGTGATATATTTGCAAGGGATGTGCTGTAGATGGACTGGAAAAGACAAAAGGCAAATTGGGAGCATGAAATTAAAATAAAAGGTCTGTATTACAATCGAATTGGGAAACTCAGAACAAAGGTTGACTATGTACCTTTACCTTTGTCCCTCTGTATCATTTCGGTAGCGTTGGCATCCTGTATCTCAGCTATCGTACTCATAACCACAAGTAAACTGCAGCTACCTGCAACATTTGTGCAAGTGTAGCACCTTCACATTTGGAGAGATCAAAGTGTGTTGACTTCCAAGCAGCCCGTTTTACAGATGCCCATGACAAGGCAACCGAGCCACCGGTACCAGGACTCATGGCCACTGCATGAAATAGCCTGTGACTCCTCAGGGGCTCCTACAGAAAACATTTTCTCTGGGATTAGATTTCTGGAAATATGCCTAGCACATTGTGGACTCTGTAACACTAATCTAAACTCACATGCTAGGTATGCAGGTATTTCAGGGGCAGGAGCTGTACAGCTTACTTGTAAGGAGATAACTGGGGGCTGCTTGTCACAGCAGAGCCACCTGCTTAGGTACAGCCCCTGCACCCTATGAATTTACACCAGGAGCTCATTAACAACTTAGTGCTGGGTTGCAAAGCACCTTTTTTTTTTGAGGAATGTCCTCTGTTATGTTCCCAGCATCTGGTAGCCATCAACACCTTGCTGATAAACTGGAAATCTTCACCTTCTTCCATCCTCACCTCTCAAATGACCCATGAAAGAATCTTGGAGATCAAAGAAATCTTCTTCCATCCTTATCCTTCTGACAGAGAGACTGATGGGATTTAGCACCCATGTGGGAATATGAGCATTGGTAATTGGGGAGTGGTAGGGGTGGAAAATTATTGTGGGGGTGGATGGTGGAAGAACCCAAAAGATTAATTACCTGGGGAGGAGGTGCATACTGAATTGTGGTCTCCGTAGCAAGTGTGAGAAGAAGAGAGAAGAGAAGAGAAATTACTTCCTCTGCCCCAAATAAAGATCAAGGAGTATTTGCATTCAAAGGAGTTGGGTTTTGCACATATCTCATCTCTTCAGTCACTTTGTTTTAACTGGAAATTCTCACTAATTAATTGTTCTGCAAATTCTGGTCCTGAACATCATATGTCTGAAGGTCTTGCTTGCTTCTCCAGTGCTGACTGCATGTGCTCCTTGCCTTTCCATTTTGCTGTTCAAAGCCAAATAAAAAGCATAAAGGAGTTAGAAGAGAGAACCAAGGGCTTCTATGAGAATTTTAAAAGATTCTGAAATTTCAGAACATTAAAGTAGAGGCATATGTGATACAGATAACCAAACAAAATGTCCAGTAAGAGTTATCAATTATTTATCTCTTTTTTTGGTTGGTTGGTTGTTTTTTGTTTTTTTCTTTTTCAGAAATTTTAGCCTTTATCTTGAATTCGTGTTAGCAAAATCAGCAACCTGGGGGCTTTTCACAGCACCTTAGGCAGACTAAAGTGGAGCTGATGAATAATCAGTGATGGAACAGCTGTTATCCAGAGATAACAGAGGACTTCAGGCTGCAGATGTGCATGGGGTCAAGAGAGACAATGTTGTGCATGAAAAAGTCATACAATGGAGTTCTGTGTATTTTCTTCAGATTTGAAGAACAAAGCAGCAACGCCCTTTTGTCTGCTGCTGTCATTCCCTTCACCATTAAGGTAGTTCTCTTTTCTTTTCTTTTCTTTTTTTTTTTTCCTTCTTAATGGGAGGTATTTTGAAATAGATCCCTGTCAATCATGCCCTGAAAAAGATGAGCCCATCCATGAGCAGAATCCTTTTTAAAACTTTAAATATTCTGAATGTCAAAACATGTGGCAGACAGGTTAACGTAGCGCTTTGGATACCCGTAATTTGGATGCATTGGTTTCAGAGACAGGTTCATTTTTAATCACTGAGTCTGACAAGTTTCAAAGGACAAATGAAAAAAATAGAAGAAAACAAGGCTACACTCTTGGGTTTGGTAAAGATCTTGCCAGCCTCCAACTGTGCTCAGTAACACTGTGTAAGAACAGGGCTAGCAAAGAGAGAAAATCTTTTTTCTGTATCCTCCTGGTATGTGTCAGTCTGTGATCGAAAAACATTACGGTTGGGACTGTATCCATCTTTCTGTCGAAGGGCATTTATGGACCGCTCTTATCTAGATTTGTCTTTTCTGTTTTGTTGTTGTTGGTCAATCCAAAGTTTCACAGCTGAGACTTTATAGGAAGAGATCCTGCCTCTGTTTTGACCTTGCTGTCACATCATTTCAGGGGAAGCCCGTTAGGATTTGTATTGTGAGAAATGGTGAATAACTGTTCTCTTGTTGCCTCTCCATATCCCTCACGATGTTACATGTCAGTGTTGTTGCTCAGATAGAGTTTTTGTCTGCTTAATCTCTCCTTCCTCAAAAATAATCTCCTGCTTTTAAGTGTCTTTGCACAGTACTTCACCTGACCTCCACTGTGGTGAGGGGAGAAAGAATGAAGCAAGTGCTATGTTGCACTGTCATCCTCCAGCACGTGCTGAGCTCACCTTGGCCATAGACAGGTCCCCAGCACACAGACTTGCACAAGCAGCTCCTTGCAGACCTTACTGCAGAAGTGCCCAGACCTCTGAAATACTTCCATGCCGGACAAAGGCAGATGGTAATATTTTTATAATGGTGTGCCATGGGGCCAGCTTGCCAGGAAAGTCAGTGTGCCTCTCTTGGGGCTGAGCATAAACCTCTCTCTTCCTCCTGGCAGGAGCACAGCTGGGAGAGAACAGGAGCCCTAGAGCAGAGCTCAGTGCCAGTTGTGTGCCCAGAAGCAGGGCATGCTGCCACCTGCAGTTGCCCCAGTCCAAACATCTCCCCTGGAGATGGCTGCAGCCATCACTATATGTTTAGCTGCAGGTCCATGTCCCACATGCCCACCGTCCTGCTATGGGGCCATTTATTCCTCACCTAAGAGCCGTAATGAACTGATTATATTCTAACTGTTGGGATTTTTTTCTAAGGAAGATGAGTGCTCACAGGTCACCGCCTCAGCCGGGCAGGGCTGCAGTCATCCTCTGTGAAGCATCCCTCATATTGAAGACAGACACTTGCATTTGGTTTAGTTGAGAAATGCGAGTGAGAGCGCACAGCAGTGACATTCCCAGCCCAGCTTGTTATTTTTTATGGCTCCCATCCCCAAAGAGGACAATGGCTTCTGTTGCTCTTATTGTCCATAGGAAGTTGGTGTTTGATGGAACACTCTCAACACTTCTGTTTTGTCTTTCTGCTTGGGTTTTTATTTTACCATTGAAGTTAGGATTTTAGCTCTTTTTGTTGTTGGGATTTTTTTTTAATTGCTTTCTCTCCTCCTCCACGCTTCATTCTTTTGGCATAGGGTGGCCACTTACCAGCTGTTCACAGTGCCTTCACCCCTTCTGTTTTTCAGTACCACACTACCACGACATAGACTCAAAGGACATTTTCTTCCTTGCAGGACGCTTCCCATGCCCATTGAATACACTTAATAAAAAGATTTCTTTCCTACCACAGAGGAAAGTTATTATATTTGTACTCACATAACTGAGATTGGCAAATCTGTCATTCCCAAATTGCCTGAGTTTGATTTCTTGACTGTTTTGATATCCTAGGATGACTGATCTTCCACTCACCTTGATAGAGCAAGCTCATCCACAAAGTGAGCACTCAGTAATTAATTTTCAACAAAATGTTGACTCATCCATCGACTCATAAATATGGTCTTCTCTCCTCTACTCTTTTTATTTTGTTTTGTGGTATTGGATTTTTTTTTCTACAGTGAAACTTGACCAAAAATCAGTGCTTTCCCACATATCAGCAAATGGTACCCAAAGGCAGCAAATGGGAATGACACTGTCAAGCAATTGGTTAGAGCAGAGTCATCTGCTGAAGAGAAGGAGAATAGCTATTGCTCAGTGAGCTGCAGAGCATGGCAACTGCCACTGTTGCTAATGGAAGAAGAGATAGCTGTGCTCCTCTAAGGAATGTGCTCATTTCATTTCTAATTGAGTTATTTGTTTACTTGTTTAAAAAATCATCTGCTAGGGCAGGGACTCTAAAAGAGAGTAATAATGGCCTCATGCAGACACCAGGGAGTTCATTGCCGCCACAAGACAAAAACTTACTCTGATTGTTCCTCTGTTTTGACTTAAACTGTCAAAATTGTGGCCACCATTAATTTACTGTGGTGGCACGTGTCAGAGCTGCTTGTCTGAGAATCAATGGCTAGTCCTGTCTCTCTTTTAGGCATTTGGAGCAGGAGTTCCCAAGCTGCAGACTAATGGACCATGTCAAGTAGTCTGCAAAGTCGTATTAACATTGCACATTGGCACCATCGAACTGACAGGTCAGGTTTGCTCTCAGAGCATGACTCTGCCAGTCTCCACTCCCAGGTGACCAGTGCCTGTCCCTGGCTTGCTTCTTGCAGATCCATCCTTTGCCTGTACAGCAATCTCACAGCCATCAAAGCCTGATTTTCTAAGGAACCAGCCAGACTTCATGTGCAAAAAAGACCCCTCCAAAGACTCCTAATTCAAGAGCCTCTCTCAGCCAGATTGACTCAGAACTAATCCCTTCCAAAAAAGATCCTACTGATCTCTTTTGTTGCTTATTTATTCCCTTACCATAAAACTTCTTAGGAGGATACTGTTCCTCATATGAAACCGTTTTCTCTCTGGTAAATTATCAGCTTTGTATTAATTTTTTAAATTTTTTTTTGTCAACATAACATCAAACTGCTTATTTTAACACCCTCCCCCTAAAGTCCAGCTTTATAGAAGTATTTGCATGCATGGCTTAAGATAGTACTTGAATGTGGTTCAGGTCTTGTAAAAGTAATAAAAAAAGAGCAAAAGAAACTCACTTGCTTTAGCTTTAACGAAGAACATTGACTATGGACAAATATTTGTAATATCCTAACCATGAGATAAGAATATCTTGATTTGCTATTGATGATCTGTATGAGAACTGCCTGCACAAGGTAAATAGGAGACCCCTGAAATTCCTGAGACATGACCAAGCAGTCAGTCTTACAAAACACTGCAGCCCAGGCAGAGCAGAGGCATCCAGGAAGGGCTGCAGGTGAGCTGAGTAACTGCTGACCAAGGAAAGTCAACTATGACCCAGGTAGGTCTAGAGCAGCAGTGGGGAGCAGGCTTTGTTCCTGGATTTGGGTGTCTTCCCAGGGGCAAGCTGGGCCAGACTCCCTGGAGACCTGCAGAAAAGGTAACAACTCAGGATGGGTGAAGCTTAGATAAGGAGACCCCAAAGGCTGGCATATGAGTTACTTTGTTTTAGGAAGAGAGTTTGATCCTTCTGGGCTTGTGAGCCCTTTCAGTGTTTAAACAGCCTGGGTCTGTATGCATGAGCTCTGTAGGACAGCAGTGGGCTGGATGTGCTCAGACTTGCAGTGTAACACGCAGGCTATGTCTGTTGCTGCCTGAACCTCTGCTTGTCTTCTCCACAAATGCTGAGGAATCTCCAGGGGGTATGTGTGGTGAAGGTACCCGGGTCTGCAGCACCTGCAGTGGCTGGTGAAGGTTATTGTCCTGCCTACCAGCTATGAAATGCGTGTGGTCCGCCTCAGCAAAGTTCCTAGTAAAAAGAGGTGCAGTGTCCATGGCAGATGCCCTCATTTGCCAGTGACAGAGGAACATGTTGCTGACACCAGGCTGCTGTGCTTGTCCCTGGCTGCTAACAAAGCCCCTCATCTGCTGCCTCTGGTTCCTCTCAGGTGAGTGGCATGTGTGAGTAAAATACACAGGTGGCATAAGTCCCTCAAAGCCTTACTTACTTCTCCCTGACATGTGGAGGCTGAGTTCAAGAAGTCCAGGAAGCCTACTATGGCCAGCTGGCTCTCCATGAGAGCCCAGACCCTTCCCATGGATGGGGAAGCCTTCCCTCTCCTTCAGTCCCTCAAGCAAAACTAAAACAGGGCTTACTCTTTGAAAGGGTCATTCTAGAGCTTTCACTAAGGCAGCCAACCCAGTTGTGTCTGGTCCTGTAAATTAGTCAAACGAAATTTAGGAGATTCTAAGATAAGGCAGCAGCTAAGTATGTGGTTTGGGTGGGGTTTTTTTTCAGCAATTACTTTGCAGTTTTTTTTAACATAGGTGCCTGTTTTCCCTAAGTCAAGACCTCTTCCAGTGCACATCCCTCCTCTACACAATACCATAAAATGAAGCTGCCTTCACCTGTATGATACTCTCTAAAAATGCCTTGAAGACCCCATGTCTTCTATGGCAAATCACTTTCAAGGCTGAGACATGTATCTGTTTTGCAGGATGCTGTGGGCTAGTATTTGATGGGTGGGTACATCCATAGGCACAGAGCTGCAGGGTCAGCATGCAAATCTTCAACTAAGAAAGGTCATCTTTATCCAGAACAACTCCTGCTTTCAGCAGTAAAGGTGGATTACATATTGTGACACTGAGGAAGAAAGCCCAAAACCTAGAGGGTTTTTTTCCCCTAATAAAACTTAAGTTTGAAAATGCACTGAGCCAACAGCAGCATAAGGACATCAAGGAGCAGCACATGAATGAAGTACAGGGAGTTCTCAACTGTGAAATAATTTGGAGGACAAAAGTCTTCTCTTTCAGAAAGGATGAAGCTTTGTGACATTTTAAGCCTAAATTTAATTTTACTTAATCTGTTTCATCACAAATTCACTTTCCTGCACCTATTTCTAGCACGCATATAACATGCTGATTAGAAGAGGCAGCTGTACTGAAGAAAAACAAGCTGCAAAGTCACCATGTCCACTGCCTAACACCAAGCACAAGGGAGAGTCACGACAGCTTGTTTGAGCTCATACTAAATCCTTCCTTCCCCCAGAAGTGCCAGGGGCTCATGGGCGAAGCTGTGCTCCCTCCAGGTAAGGAAGGCACTGGGGAGTGAGGCCAGCTCTGCCGACTTCCCAGTGTTCGCCCGTGACGGCAAAAGGTCTTCAGCAACTCTGCCCTTCCATGCAATGGAGGGAGCTGGTGGGGGGGGCACAGCCTCTGGGTCAGTGAACCTATAGCTGCGTGCCTGCATTTTGTGCTTCTGCAGCACGTCTGATATGATCAGCTTGGTTTTCAAGTACTACTGCAGACGTTTGTCATCAACTTCTTCATCATGTCGTCACACTGTCCTCCTCTGCTCTCTGCCCTCCACCTCCTTATCGGTGCCCCCTCCACCTTACCCCTACTTGATTGCACTCAACAAGGCAGTCTGAATTTTCAATATCTACTTTTTTTTTCCCTCCCCCCCCTCTCTCCCCCCCACCCCCCCCAGCCTCTTTTGTCTTCTGGTAACAGTGTTTGGCATTTCCCGGACAGCCCGTACTCCATAAGGCCTCAGTGTCTGAATACGAGGACGGCTTGAACGTTGCCTGCTGAGACTGAAGAAGAACTTGAGTGAAAATAATCCTCTCTTTTGTTCCGCTTGGGTTGCTTTTTGTTTGCCTGACAGATGTTCGGCCCCTGTGCGTGTGCACGGAGCGGCTCCTCGGCCGGGCCCTCTGATCCGCCAGCTTATTGATTTCTGCCTATCTGCGCGGCTTGTCTCCAGCCCTTACAGATGCGAGGGCTGCAGCCCGGGCGGCAGCCCCTCTCCTTTGCACAAAAATAGGGCGATCCTCTATTGTCAGGGGGCCAGCAGAGGAGAGAGAGCTGGCTTTGCTCCCTCTTGAGCTGTTGTGACAAATTCGGGTGGGTTTTGGGGGGCAGAGGGGAGATGCACATCGAGCACTAAGCCACGATGCTGCGTTGTGACACGTTGTGACACATGATAGTGCAGGTGCCCAAGTAAATGGGAAGGGAGAGGCTGCAGGCAGAAAGGCCACAGAGCCTCGCGCTGTGCCCGTTTGTTATCCCGAAGTCATTTTTCAGTCACTTCGCTGATGAACATAGGGATCAAAGCTCTGCTCCAGGGAAAGTCCTGTAAACCTTGCAATTGCCCTGCTCCTCCTCCATGGGGTTGCTGTCCCCTGGTCCAAGTGTCACTGTCTGGCCTAACCACGCAGTCACTGCATCCAAGACTTTCATCGTGAAATTAATGG
This sequence comes from Todiramphus chloris collaris, assembly GCA_025345505.1. Classification (NCBI taxonomy): domain Eukaryota; kingdom Metazoa; phylum Chordata; class Aves; order Coraciiformes; family Alcedinidae; genus Todiramphus; species Todiramphus chloris. Next base: position 9,046,204 of record JANVCC010000020.1, read on the forward strand.
CCTTGTAAGCCGCTTGCAATGCTTTTCTTCTTTCTTACCGCTGAGTAGCGATGTGAAGACTGTTAGCAGAAAGGTGTGAGGGTAGTCTGCAAGGGAGGCATGCTGCAGACCTGCATCCATGTTTTGACATACAGTTCTGGGCTCACTTCGCTGCTGACAGCAGTTTGGCTTTCATTTAACCCCTGACATATGTCTGCAGAGGTCTGACCCACCAGTGGCTCTAGTGCTCTGGATGGAATGTGGAAAACAAGGCGGTTGTTTCACTGTGTTCATCTGTCTCCCCTCCAAAAGCTCACACCACTACATCCCTCTGACAGCAGCTCTTCACCCGTGTCTGTAATGCATGTGTGGAGCTCACACACTCCCAAGGTGCATTCCTTTCTCCAGGGCTGGGATAAGGGCTATAAGGGCAGCTCCGGGATGCGTGTCTGCCATCCTGCCAACCCATTGCACCTACAGTGAGCTCCCTGCCTGCAGACCAGCTTGTCTGCTCTGTACCACATTGCCCTGCCCTTTCTCCGCTCTCCCTAAAGCATATCATGTATCACTGGGCGTGTCGAGCCTCCAGAGCTATGACTGCGCAGTGGTTAGCAGTGGGGCACCCTTTGATTTCATTGGTGCTACTAGGCACTAAATGGTCATCTAATACCACAGTAGCTGGGTGCCAGTTGACTGAAAACTAGCTAGCTATGTGTTAATGACCTGTTGCCTGACAGGATATTTTACCCTGCAGAAACAAATATGGACATGTGTGTAGTACTACAGGGTTCAGCTTTTCTGTTCTCCTCCTAAAGCGTTGCTCTTTGCTTGGAAGGGTTGGGATAGCTCAGTTTGGACTTGTTAAGGCAAAATTCCCACTGACATGTTGTAGTCTGTTGGAGCTTCCCGAGAGGCTGTCAGAGCTGGCAGCGATATCTCACATAGTGTCACGTGATTTATACTAACATGAAAAGCAGGAAAGGAGTTTGCAGCCTGTGGTGGCCTGTGTTGCAGCTCCAGCTGTGTTACAGTTACTGGATCTGAAACTGAAACCACTGTATGGTGCCTCCCAGTCCTCAGTGGATGCTTCCCACCAACAGCTTACTGGGACGGAGCGCAGTCAGAGCTGATGGCAAAGGAGGTGTCTCTGTGTAATGCTTCTTTGAATAATGACTAGCAGTAGGCTGAGAAGAGAGACTTGGACAGCATCTGTAAGGCAGAGCAGATGTTCCACACAGCCGCGTGAGCCCCCGCTGCCTGCGTCTCTCTCAGTGTACTATGGCAGCACCGTAGGGGTCTCCTTCACTCTCGTGGGTAAGACGAACAAATGCTTCTCTCGGCATCAGCTCACGTTCTGAGCTTCCCTTCTCTGATGCGTGTCATGCAGTTCAAGCAGGGTGTGTGTAGGGGTCTTTAATTTAGGTAAAGTAACATTGACAAGTCACAGCAGTATCAGTAGCCAGCAACTTTCATTGCTCTCTTTGTTAGTCTTGGATCCTCCTTGCCATATATGTAAAATGAGGAAAAGGGGATCATTTGGAAAGAAGAGAAGCTTTATAAAATGCTTTCTGATTTGACAAGTGGGGCTTTGCAAGCCTGGTAGACCTTCTGCATGGCTTTTCTTTTGGTCAACAGGAGAGGACTGTAACTTCTGAGAAATGCTCAATGCACACTGTGAGAAGGGAATTTTGTCCTGGGAGTGTCACCCAAACAATCCATTAGCTGGCTTGTGACTTGGTGACATTTAAGGTGTTGGTCTCAACCTGTTATGAACAAGTGGTTTGGGGCTAAGCATTCACAGAGCTTACCTGTAGCAAGCTGTGGGGATGGCCAGACTCCTAGTTCAAACCAGGAGGGACAGCAGGTAATGTATGAATGATTCCCAACTGGAGGATGAAGAAGAGAGAAAATTCCAAAATCCGGATCCATTAGTACTCTGAAAGTCAGGGGGTAGGGTGATAAAAACTTGCTCTAGCTTTTGGGTAGGAAATGCCGTGAGGGTGTGGGAGGATCAGTGAATACAGCCTTGTGCATCAGCCAGTATCTGCAGGACAATGTAATGCACTGCCCGGCACAAGTGATCTTTTGCAAATGCATATATTTGCAAAGGCCATGTTAAAACTTTCTGTAGGCACTGTCAGACCAACAGGGTGGGAGTTACATAAAGCAGTTCTATTCCATAGATGGTACCTGAAACCCAAGCTGTGCCTGTGCTGAGACTTATAAAAGGAAAATCGGTATTTGGATTAATTCCTTTGACTTGTTTCTGCCTTTACTGTCACAGCCCTTCCTCTTGCTCCGCACAGCCTGGGGGTGATGCTGGTTTTTTTTTGCAGAGCTGTGTGTGATCTATTCTCTGACTTTTAAAGCAATTCTTTGAAATTCTGCTGCTTCTGTAATGGGGTTTGAGTGCGGTTGTGTCACTGTTGTGATGGTCTGTCAAGACACCTATCGGCTTGTCTGATTAAAACTTCACAATCGGCACTTACAAGGCAGCAATCCTGTAGTCCAACATCACTGCTAAAGCCACACTGGCTGACCAAGCACCTGTACATGGGTTGGGAATGTGAATGCAGAGGTTGATGGGAAACCACAACTCTTGTGAACTCATTCCACATCTTCTAAGATGAAGCTTGAATGTATCAGATCATCTCTGGCTTTACCTTCTCTCTAATGAGACTAAGTGGAGCGATTCAGTTAAAATCAACAAATAGGTGGCTTTTAGTATCCCATTCAGAGCCAAGACTACTTCTGAGATCTCAAACTGGACACTCAAGGACCATCCACTAGTCTCTGCTTGGCCTCTTGAGCTTGGCCTCTGTTCTTTTTGTTATCAAGAAGGTGAGGAGGAAATGGTGCAAGAAAAGGGCAGAGTTGTGTAGTCTCTAATAGAAATGGAATTCTTGGAATAGCTCCAAAATCCATTTTGGCTTTGAATGGAAACCATTTATGAAGAAACCCTCTACCTGTGCAGGTTAAAATATTAGTTAAACCCACCACTGTAAGTGCATTCTCTTATGAGAAGTCTATTTTTTATTTTGTTTTAATCAGCCAAGTAGACAAAAAGACATCACTTATTTCAGGAGTCTGATTTACTGTCCTTGTTTTTATTATTTTTAAATATAATGATGGCTTCTATCATCGTAGTTAAATTTATTTGGGAGCATGAATTGAAGCTCAGAGCTCCAGGTTTGTGCAAAGAAAGAAAATGAGTGGAGCTTTTCTGACAACACCGGGCTTAAGCTAAATGCAGGGTGTAGACTAAACGGCCAGAAACCTGTCTTAAATGTTTGTGCAGGAGTTTTATGGGTTAAATTAGGCATGTGAACACCTGCATGTAGATGCTGCTTTGGCCACTGTGACTCCCCAGCTGCTCAGGGAAGGGCAACTTGGCCATTTGGTGCTTCACTGAGTTTGACGGAGAGTGTTTCTTTTATAGAGAAGCATCTTAACAGAGGTGAAGGACACCATGGCCCCTGATTTTAAAGGCTGCAGGGCCAAACAAAATACATTTGATGGTTTAGATGTAATAGCCTGCCTTGAATCAAGAGCCTGTCTATTCAAGGCTTTAACCTCAACAGCTCTGCACTGAGGCCCTGGAGAAACAAAGGGGAAACTAGGTCCTTGCATTCCTGTGGTGGAAATGCTTTTGGCTGTGACCATGTGCATGCTCTGGCTGAAACAGGACAGCTGGCCAGGAGGTGTTGGCCACCCAGACGATGTCTTCAGAGAGTTAAAGAGTGCAGATAAACTCTGTTATACACTGGCCTAACAAACGTGTAGCCCAAGCCACATAACACGCCAGTTCTGTTCAGCATCACTTAACATATCATGGGGTGTGGACAGCAAGGTTTTCCTTCTCCTACCCGGCACAGCAATCCCCATGCGGGAGTTGTATGAGAAAAATCTCGGTGTCACCAATGAAATCATCTTGTTTGGTTGTGTTTTCTAAAGAGCAGTTTCGTGTAAAAGCCCCACTAAGTACCAGCTGAAAACACTGAATCACCCTTTAAAATGCTTTTACTTCAAATTTTGTGGGTTAGCTCAGGGTGAGCACTTCTCTTGGCTTTTGTGAAAAGTCATAAAACCCCAGCCTTTGTGGCTTATTTTAAATCAGAGAATGAAAACACACTGCAGAGCTCTTCCAAAGACAAATTATTTTTCATTTTTAAAACTTCCATCTAATTGTCATTAATCAAACCATCCCCTGTGCTAGTAAGATGGAGGCAGGGAATGGAATGCTATTCCAGCTCAGGCAGCTGTTGCGCGTGTCAGCCAGTTTCAAAACGCTTGGCAAAAGTTGTAAATGCAGTTCTAATGAGATCGACTTGTCTGCAACTAGCAAACAAATACCAGCCGCACCAAAATGTTTGTTTGCTGTGGGACTTAAAGGAGATTGCGGTAACCATTCTGTCTTCAAGGGTACATGTCAAGAAAAGTTCAGATCAACCATAAGGCAGTGACACTGGAATGCAGCTTTTTCTCCAAAACAGTCACTTACATAAAACCTGAGAAAAAGCCTCCCTCTTCTTTTTTTTTTTTGTCTTTTTTTTTCCCCCCCTTTTTCCCTCCATCAGGCTTGTTTCTGGTATCTCAGTGCATGAGATTCTTTACAAAGGCTGCATAAGCAAGCTACAAACTGAAGTATGTTTTTGAATGGGATGTTTGAGGGTGGGATCGTCATAGGGGACAGATTCCTGAGGCACTCTACAGCATCTCTCACCTCTCAGGTAACCCCAGCCAGGTACGGCTCCATCAGCAGCCCAGGTTGGTTGTGGAGAAGAGGCACGCAGCTGAGCCACCCGGGGTCTCCAGTACGAGAGCATAGTGCTAGAACACCAACAAACGTATTGATCATCCACCAGGCCTGACTGCCAAGCTGATTACAGACAGTTTTCACAAAGCCCGATTAAACAGAGCATTGGTCCAGAGTGGCAGTAATCCTGGGCAGCTAAGCCACTTCGGCGAGCCAGGTACTGCAGATGTCATGGACCCACACCTGGCTGGGCACTTAGGTGGATCAGCACATCAATGAATTCCTGTAGAACCACCAAGTTGATCACCAAACTTGCGTGGCTGGAGAAAGCCAAGCAACAGAAATATCTAAATTTCAGAGAGGTCAGGTCTCAGGTAAGCCAAAAGCACTTCACCCCAACCATGAAGTATCTACAGCGCTGCAGTACAACAAAATGTGAATCCTGGTTTTTAACTTTGGGGTTTTTTTTAGATTTTCTGTTATTTTCTTTGATCTTAAGTGCAAAGGACTCGATGAATTTTTGGTGTCGTGACTACTACTCTTGCCAGTACCCCTTTAATGCGTGACTTGTGACAAAGAATATTAATTACTGTAGGCTACAGTGAAGTCCATCCCTACCCCCACTTGAGCCTCTGAAATGAGCAGTGAAGTTGAACTTTGCCGGCAACTATTAGGAAAAGGGCCAAGAACAGCCTAACAGGAAAGATACTGAGGATTTTTTGTTTGGTTTTCTGCTACACCGTGTTTTTGTAATTATGAATACTTTGTTGAAATTGCTTAGAAAAGGAAGTGCGCATAAAATGGTCCATACAATTAAACTAACTGTATATTAGAGTTGAAAGAATATAAGGCTGGTCTCACTCCGTTGCACTAACACAGACAAAACCCCTTCTCAAAAAGAATTTGGCTTCAGAGGTCAGATCTGGAGACAAATCTTAGTTAACTTCAGGCTCATGTGCCACATTGCCTGGTTTATGACTGCCCCAAATGGCCTAAAGGCAAAGGACATTCATACTAAACAAAAGCAATGGCTGAAAGAAAGAGGAATTTGAAAGCTGTCATTTCCAAATCCCTTCTACTCAAAAGCTGGTTCCTGACTCTGGATCACGAACCCTCAACAAGGCAGCAATTATTTTATGCTTCTAAAACTGTCTTCTCCGAGACTGGAGAGAAACAGGACTACCTCATTTTGCTCAGATTCACAAGAATGCTGCTTTAATAATTCCCCATTTGCTCCTGACACTTCTTCCCAAGCTCAGGTTTGAAAAATCCTGAATCACTAAGTTGAGATCACTCACCAAGGAAACGTTCTCTTGCTTCCCAGGATGGATGATTCTCAGGTATGAAGAAAGTTTTTCAAGTGCTGGGAAGCTACAACTTTGTTCCTTAAGTAAATAAATAATGTAAAGGAGTAAGTTGCTATACTTCAAATAGTGTTTTATACTTACCATTTAAATGGTTTTCCCTAGGAAATGGCAATAAAATCAAAGCAGCCTGATCCTGACTCCTATCACACTGAGGCCTGTGTAGAGTTAGAAGCACAACTCACTGCAGAAGGAAAAATGTAATCCAAGAGCAAGAAAGGTCAGTATTTGGTTTATAAAACATTTTATGATTCAGCCTTAGCTTTAGGTAAAGGAAAATTAAACCTTTCCTTGGCTGATATAGTGAATGATACAGTGAAACAAACTTGTAGAAGTATGTATGCAGTATTTACGTCCTGTCAAGCACTTTCACTTTCCACAGTAACAAGTCCCATCCCTTGTACACAAAATGGGTTTGACATTTAAACAATATGGCTGAAAACATGTCCAAAAAAAAAAAAAAAGAGAAAAGAGCAAGGTCTATTTTATTCCAAATCTAGCTTTTAAGGCAAATTCTGACCTTGTGCAGCCCGTTAAATAAGCAACAGCACGCTGCTGTTTGGCCGAGATCAAAATAAAGGCTCCCATCTCCTCAATAAACAGTACTGCAAAGCACATTAGAGTGGGAAACTGGTAAAGTACGTCCGGTTATTTTTACCCACACGGCGTGTAATTGTTTCGAAGTGTGTGATAGCGACTAACTATTGCCATCTTCAGGTGGTCCTCTGTATTGCTGCAGTCGAGCTAGCCGGGGCTGCCACTGGGCACTGCTCTTGTTACAGACCCAGGCACACGCAACATATTCAGTATTAAGAAAAGGTATTGCAAGATAATTTTTCCCCTCTCCTGCCTTTCTCTTACATAAAATTGTATTAGACGTCTAATCCCTGGCCAAGTAGATCTGCCAAACCCAGACCTCTGCTTCTAGCAACCCTAAGTGGTACTGTAGCAGTTGTCTTGCCTAACTCTACCTCTATAGCCCACCTGCCTAGACAGTTCTGCAACCACATAGTGCTCCAAGTGCTTCATAAACTATTAATTTACGCATGGTGCAAGGTGACTGCCGACCTGATTTATACATAGGAAGTATAGGCACAGAACTAAGGAGAGTTGCACTGTCTGGATGTTCCTACCTTCCAGCTCGAGGCGATGATGATCTTTGCAAACAAAACTAAGTGACTTGGTGGGTTAGAAAAACAAGACTCTCTTGGTGCCTTTTAGCGGTAGGACACATCTGACATCTGCAATTTTCCAATGTGTTTTAGTAATGACCTAGCAAGTAACTTCTAGCTGAGTAGCCCAAGAACATGTTTGTACTCACACACTCTTCTGTCAGTCCTGCAACTCCCAACTCTGAGCATGAATAGCGATGACCTCAGGGCAGGGCATAATTGGGAAGTTAAAAACAAAATGGGAAACAAACCTTCCCACGTCACTGGGCCCAAACCCATCCACAGAGGGAATGGATGCAGTGCTACCTTCTTCTGTAACAGAAATTTGCTACTTTTGGTCCAAAGAGCCTGCGAAAAACCTTCCATTCCCTGCTGGTTCTTCAGCCAGATGTACTCTGTAGGGAAATGGAAAACTGGAATGGATACAAGAAAGTCACCTCCCCAGCACAAGTGCTCCAACAACAGCACTCATGCACTGGCAGGAAAACTTACATCTCCAGTACCTGCTCTTGTATCTCTTCTGAGATTGCAAATGAGACCTGAACACTGCCTCTTATTTCTCCTCAAACATCATACAGTCACAAGCCTAGATGCCTCAAACTAAATCAAGTCATTCCTAAAATCTGTTGGACATGCATTTATTTTGGATGTAAAATTTACCCTTTAAAAATAAAAGCATCCAATTTATCAATTTTTATTTTATTTTTTGTAATTGGATCACTGCAACTCTCCTACACATTTGTAATCCTGTAAGAACACTGAATTAATTCAGGTACAAATTAGATAGTTCCCCTTGCTTTGTTGCCCTTCCCTTCACTGTTTAGGTCTCGCATATTGCAAACAGCCCTGTCCCAAAGGCAGGCATGTCAACTTGTTACCCTCAGCTGCTTTTCTTTGCAACTCAAACGCTATTTAGTTTCACTAGACTTCACCCAACTTTGCATAAAGCTGCAACAATCTATTGTGAAACACTTGAGCAATTCAACACGAGCCTGGTATCAAAGATAGACGAGCTTTAAGTGCTTTAATTGCATTTTATAGAAGTAACAGGGCGTGTATTTAATTCGGTATTGCTGATTTGTACTTTAATTAGACGCAAGCTTTCTCCTCTTAGAATTATTGCACCGTGTATGTTTTGCTCAGTACAGAACAGCATAAGAACATTTATGCAACTAACTCCGTCCAGTTAAGATTACTTCTGAAGATGTTTTACAACCCGTTAAGCTACCTGAACATCTGGAAGTTCTGATTTGTGTGACCAATGACTTCAGCCCCAGTGCTATTCAGACTGAGATGCTGGGCACCTTTCCTACTGCCGGACAACCCAGGGATGAGCTGTTCCTTCCTTACTCTGCCCAACAGTGGCACCCAGTGGTCAAGTGTTTCCATGAACACTTAGGCAAACGGCTGCTGTTTAAAAACGTTGCCACTCTCTGGATTTCCTAACTACAGCTAGAGCCAGTTTAAACGCACTACCTGTTTTACTACTGAGGTTCAAAACGCAACTCACTATTTAAACTGTCTAGGAAGCCTGTGACCACCATCGCTGGTGAAGGCTAAGCAGAGGTAGGAAAAAGACACAGCACCTGAAGTGCTGCACAGAAGACATTCAGCCATATTCAAACAGAAGACAGAGCTACTGTAGGGTCAGGAACATCAGCAAAATTGCTATTGGAAAAAAAAAAAAAAACAACTGTGCTACCTCAAGGAACGAGATATGGTCTATGCCCTTTGTAGCTACAGACTGCAAAAGGATTCCTGGCCAAGAGAAGACTGTTTGGCCCTTGATGATGCAGCTCTGCTTTTCTGAAGGTCCTAGTACTGAAGCCCATTTCCAGGAGTGCAATATAGCAATGAGTCTATACTTGATGTGACTTCCCAAGCATCAAAAGGAGTAGTAGGGCTAACAAACTCCCAGACATTAAAAGGCATTCATGAATCTCCATACTAAGTTATTTTCCACCAGTAGCCAGAAACAGACGATGCTTCAGATTTTGGGAATTAATCAAACAAAAATACAGAGGTGAGCCCAGATACAGAGTCCAGGGCTGAACTCTGAAAGATTCCGTTTAAATTTCTTCCCTCTTACACAAAGAAATTGGTTTCAGGTAACTCATATCTATAGTCTCTGTAAATAAGCTAAAGTGAGGACAGATGTCAGGACAGCATGTCAGAGAGAGAAAGGAGAAGACAGGAAAAGCAAGCTACAAAGTGCAGAGAAGGCAGCACGAACAGAACAAATGCTTTTCTCACTAAAAGGCTGAACTTGTAACTCTTAGCCACTTTCTTATCACGAACTGCTCTGGTTTTTGAAAAACGTAACAATTTCTAACAAAGACAGGAAATACTCAGCACTACAGCAGTTGAACTCTTGAAAAAGAATTTAATAAGACAAACAGCTGCATAATACAGGTAAATTGTACATCATAGATTACATGTTTATAAGTGAACTGAATTAGTCTTTTCGTAATTGGACAGTTTCTTCTTTAATTGCATCTTTTGTGACAATGCAAATCTTAAGCGCATCCCCAGTGTACACATCTCTCTCAGCAGCGGAAATAAAGACATCTTTAACCAGCTGCAAAGCCTTTTCCAGGGTCAAAGGTACATGTTCCACATTTTGCATGTTCTTGAAGCCAATCTAAGAAAAGATGAAAATGCATTTTAAAGAAAGTCTCATCCAACTAGCACGAAAGCTGTTGCAGTCTCTGCACTAGAATGAACAGATTTTGACAACTCAAAAGAAAGAAACTGTCTGGTTTAGAAACCCAAAGCTGGCAAAAATATTCCTTCGCGGTTTACAGCTGCATAATCAGAACTTTGCCAATGCTGATGCTCTTATAAAAGTAGTAGAAGGAGATCCAGCATACAACCAGCATAGCTCCTCCCACTCGTTCAAACTCACAATGATCACTGAGATCTGAACTCATCTAATCTTCAAAAACTTCTCACTGGCTTAGCAGTATCAGAACTGCACACAAGCCTTTTCTCTAGTCATTTGTAATTAAGAACATTTGTTAAAAGCAAATATTCCTCAACGTATCTAGAGTTAAAAAAATTACAGTCCATACTGGAGCATAACCCACCCTATTAGTGTATTTTAGCTGATAAACTTATGTGTCCACTTAAGCATGGGAACAGGAAAAGGAGGGGAAGAATCTGCTTTGCCTCAAACTTATAAGCAATAAAAAGCTACTTATGACAACTTCGTTTCTGCAGAAGATTTTATTTTCTTCCATCAATAAAGGTCAAAACTAACTCAAAGCTGAGAGCCTAGAGTTGTTTAAATAAGAGAGAAAGGTTCTATTCCTTACTCAGCTAATAAGAACTACGAGTGCTTACTGCTTTTTTAAGCACAAAAGTTGTGTTGACATCAGGCTCAGTGGACTAAATACCAACACCAATGTCAAAGACTAGAATGAGCAAAATATGCTTTGATACTTCTCTCATTTAACAACAGCTTCAGTTAAGCATGAAAATATTGTTCAAGTAATTTTAGACAGATTTAACTGAATCAGTTTCCAGCAGTTTTATTAAGAGCAGTCTTAGGAAATGGTGTGCGAGTTGTTTAAAAGTCTTAAGTTTTGTACAAGTGTATGTGTATGTTAAGGGATAAAAATGGATGATATACACCTACTAATTCTATCTTCTTAATTTAGTATTAGCTCATGCTAAGTAACAGGCATAGTTACGTTATTGGCTGGGGGGTGGGGAACCACAACCAAAAAAAACCAAGCAAAATAACCCCCAACAAAACAAACACAAAAAAACCCAACCAAAACACAACAACAAAACAACCACAAAAAAATCACAAAACAAAACAACAAAAAAAAAAAACCACCAAACCAGCTTGTGGGAAATATAATTCCACATTTCCTGTGTTTTAAACAGGTACTCCACTGTTTGTAGCATATTAAAAACCTGTACAGATTCTAAAGCAAAACTTTGATTTCTCCTGACAAGATAAAGCCACACAACTTTTAAATGTACAGATTAACAATCCTACCTGTAATACATTTAAACCTAATATACCCCAGAAATAAAGCTAAATTAATTTGAATGTCATATATGTTTACTGAGATAATAAAAGGTAAAAAACAAACAAAGAAAGAAAACAAACAAAAACCGAACCAAACAAGCAACGAAACCCAAAACAAAACAACCCAAGAGAGCTCTTTTACCTGGTTATCAAGCAAGGGCTGCAGCATAGCACTTGCTGATCCAGCAGCTTTGAAAGAATCTCTCTGGTACGAGCCCACTGGATCAAAGCTGTATACTGCTCCTTTCCCTGAAAAGGAAAAAACCCAAATATATGTAATCACAATCCAGAAAAGATTCTCATCAAGTCAATCGCATCAAAATCAAATCTCATCAAAAAGCACTTATATCAAAAACAAGCCCTCTCCATAAGCAGTCTCTGGATCCCAGCAAACTTTTGCTAAATAATACCATAGTACGTTCAGACAATGCTTTGTACAGTAGGCTCACTATGGTTGTAGCCTGAACCTATATGCAAGATTATTTTCTATATTTAAACTACAATCATGCTCTAACAGACTTTTCTACAGTACCTACCACAGAAAAAAATGCTGATACAGAATAATCAAAGCAGAAGAACGCACTAGAGCGCAGTGCTGCTCAAATAGCTCTGCTGGTTCTAAAGACAGCACGAAGCAGTGCAGCCATCGCTCTTATGCAGTAAGTTCTTGAACTACTTCCCGAGAGCGTGCTTGGGATGCCCCTGCATCGCCTTCCTCTGGTCTCTTAAGCACCTCCCTCTGGAGTCAGGCCAGCCTCTTGCTAGCTTGCACCTGACATCAGAGATGCAACCATAAGGAAGCTCTGAAGCATCAGGATTTGACGAGGACATGCTGGTCAAAACGCAGTACCCGGCCAAGCTCAGCCTTTCTGTTCAGACAGGTTGATTAAATAAACTGGCCAGGGCACTTGGTAGCACAGCACAGGCAGCTTAACAGCCCCAAGAAAGCCAGCAAAGATCCAAAAATAACACTAAATCAAAACACGTCAATCTTACTGGATGCAAATCAAGGCCATGCAGGCAAACCTGCTCTGATGCTTATCAATTGCTACAGCACCCTCATTATCTGAGATTCAGCGTTACGTGGGGCAGGCTAATCCCTTTCCAGACTCCGCATATCATAGACACGTCTTGGCAAGACTGGGAAAGCAGCATTAACTTAATGGTAACAACAAACTGTGGGGAATGGCTGAAATTATCCAAACACCACCACCTCAGAGCTCCTGCTCAAAGCTGGAGAACACAGTATCTTAGCAATTCAACCCAATCACCAAACAAGAGCCCAGTGTATCCTGGAAGGGCTGTACATTAAACTACAGCTCCTGTGTAGAAGTCATGATTTTCATTAGAGGATAGTTAACATTTAAAAATATCTTTGCAGAAACCTGTCTCTGGAGTAAATCTTTGTATTTAACAACTTCTAACACACTAAAGGCTTGAGAAAATATGTAGAGTTGTACTGGTAACATCCTTAAAGACAAAATTAAGAAATCCAACAAAGCTGTCACAAAGTGGTCCAGTCTAAAGTGTGCGAGGCAAGGAATGTTAGTATATTTCACTTGTAATCAAATAATTATAACACAGTTTTTAGACTTTTGGACCTTCTGAAACAGATGATCAAATTAGTAGCAGAACCTAAGAAACAAGTCAGATGAGTAATATGCATCTGAGCTATGTAAGTACCATAAAGCCTGAAGGCAGGTGTTTGAGACAGGAACACAAACTTTATTATTCCATCAGTACACCTGAAATGTAAAAGGATAGCAACGCACCCACTGAAATTAAATAAAGAAAAAAAAAAACAAAAAAAAAGAGGCTGAAAGTCTTACCTTCTTCATCAAGTCCACCGATTATGTTGTAAACATAATAAGGGAAGAAGCGTCGAGAATAGAGAATTGTAGACAGCATCGCGGCAATAGCCCCCGTAGTCATGGTCTTGTTGTTGGAATGCTTGTACATCTGCAGGTGGAACAGCATGTCCAAGAAGAAAGTCAAACACTAAATTCTGAAATCAGAATTGCATTTTCTCTAACCTCACTACAGAAGAATTTGATGCTAAGCGAGACTATTAACTACTATGGTTACTGAAAACACACTGCTCTAAAAGTAAGGCCTTCTTACCAACCAAAAATTAACGTTTCTCAAAGTTTTGCAATAAATAGATGCTGCATCATTACCACTATCCTCTCCAGCTCTCCCACTCTTTAAATCTGTGATGAGACACTTAGTGAGAACACACCGTCCATTTCCCCTGACTGCTCTTTCCCTAGCAATACAGTTATGATACATACACTTGAGAAGAAATAGGAAAACATTTAAAACAAATATTACCGGTCTCAAATATAACACTAAGAAAATAAGTTTCTAAATACAATAAGATAGTTAGCTACCTTTAATCTTGCTTCAATAATTTTAGTAAGGGTAAGGCAGTCACCATGGAAACCAGTGCACCCAATGACCGTTTGTTCTGTTCTGTAAAACATAAAATGTTGTTGTGAATTTTAATTTAGTCATTTCTTACATAATAGATTATTATGAAAACACCAAAATGTATTTTCGGTTTCTCCAACGCTAGCAAAACCAATTGTCCAAAACATAGTAACAGATATTTTGTGTGTAAAAAGGTGACTGCAACCTACATCTTGGAGAAGGCTCATCAAGCGCAGGACCACACAGGTGTCTGTCTTCGATCCACTGACTTCACAGCCAGACTGACAAAAAGAAATTCTTCATTTCTTCGCGTACCCCTAACTCGAGCTATTACCACTCAGTCTTGCTAAAGGGTCTGTTTTGAGATGGGCAGCCCATTCCATCATACCACTCAGCCCAGTTTTACTCCAGCTGGCCAGAGGACTGCGTGAAGATGGTACAATGGTTATGTAACATTTATGCTGTGGGTGATTTTCTGCATCAGCACAGCAGAAGCTACCCGTAGGTTAGCTCTTTGCTCTACCTACAGGGACTCATGTTTGAAGTGCAAATTCTAGTAAATTGGTGAGACCCTACAAACATTCACACGTGTTTATGGACTAATACAAAGTAGTCATTCGGAAAACAGTTTAAATTGAAAGCTTCTCTCAGCTTGTCTCTAGAATGACACAAAGCCACCACATCCAGGATGCAGACTGCACCACAGTAATTTCCATTTGGGCAGTATCAGGGAGTTAAAGACAAAGTAGACAAAGTACAGAGTTAGCCAGGAGAAACGCAAGCTCCTACAATCTCGTGTCATCAATTAAAAAAAAACCCAAACAAATTGTTTGTATAGCTGATGGCAGCCTACTGGGTAAGCACGCAGTCAAAAAGAATACAAACAATATGTACTTTTAAAGCTAGGGAATGCTATCTAGGTGAGTCAAGATAAGCATAAAATGAGCAAAAGAAGTTCAATAACAGAACTACTGACATGTTACCTCTTCTAAAACAAACACCTCTCTGAGGTGCCAGATGGCTGACTAGAGAGACACAGTTAAACTGGCAGCAGTGGGCAGACCTGCGTACCAACACCGGGTGTCCTGATGAAGCAGAATGAGTTACCACAGGATTAAGTTTTGCTACAGTTAAGGCAAAAGTTCTTCTGATTATCCATCCAAAAAAAAAGCCATGTAAAAGCTCGCATTAAGCCTTATATCATGCTAAAAACGTTCCACTACCAACTTCAAAAGCATGCAACAAGAAATCTGTCTGTGTTTGCAACACCACATCACATCTTGCATTACAGCGTGAGTCACCATGGCTCCAAAATCAATTTTGTTATTCTCCTCTTTTTTTTTCTCTAAGAATTCTGATCAAAGAAAGTGATAGATCATTCCAGGCAGGTAACATGCTCAGCAATATAAAAGGCCTTTCATTTGTTTCAATTCTTAAAAGATCCATACTTACAGTCTGTAGCATTTTGGACTGTCCCGGCAGTGAATTGCATAACCTTCACTCAGGCGGGTGTCAGAGGCAACAATAGAAAAGTCTTCTCCAGCAATCGCCAACACAGTCCTTAAAGAAGAGGATTCATATAATCATGATTTGTAACACATTTTCTTAGGCAACAGAGGAACAGAGTAGTCGTTTTACATCCAGACTCGCGTTTTGGTAAGGACCTTATATTTCCTCATTGTGTTTCCCACTAGGCACATCCCTACATCTGACCAAGACTGGAAAAAGAAGATACTAGACACACTGAAGAAAATATATGTACCTGATTCTCTACTTGGACTAAAAGCTGTACAGGGACTTGGTAAACCAGAGTTCCTTTATAATGCAAGAACCAGACTCGATGGACTAGCAATCTTAGATGCCTGATAATGAAAGATTCATCCTTCTAAAACAGATTGGCTCTCCAAGCAAAAACCCTCCAGACAGCAGAATCACAGAATCATAGAACGCCTAGGACTGGAAAGGACCCACAGAGGTCATCTAGTCCAACCCCTCTGCAGTGAGCAGGGGCACCCTCAGCTAGACCAGGCTGCTCAGGGCCTTGTCCAACCTCAGTACTTAGAAGTACTAAGCATCACTATTATTATACTTAAACTATCATCACTTTTCAAAGATGTTGCTATCCTATGTTTTTTACTGGTTTTTTTTTTTACTTCCAAATAACTAATTTTGCGACTGCCACATGTGCTACCATTAAGTAACAACAGATGTAATTTAAAAAGCAGTCAGGTGTTACAAAATGTATGTAAATAACACTATCCTGGCCAGATCCTGTCACCAACTCGGAGCAAGAGTCTGCAAAGCATCATCTTTAACAGTTATGACAAAGTACCTTGCAAACAGCTACAGATTTAAAAGCTGGTAATATGACCATTACATATAAAGAAACAACCCTGCAGGGAAGGGAAGGTGTTTATTTTGACCAGTAAAAGTCCAGGGAGCCCCAGTGTACCACAAGCCACAGGGACATGCGAGAACACCCCAAAGAACTACAAAGAGCCACAGGACATTCAGCCCAAGGCAAGGCCGAACCCAGCTTTCACCACGCTGTCCCCCTTCCTCTACAAAGAGGCACTTGCGAGAGGAAACAAACTCGCCCCCCCCCCCCAGAGTGCAAGGGAGGGGAGGCAACCGTGAGACGAAGCAGACCCGGCCCTGCCGTCACACTCCTCGGGGCCCCCTCCCCCAGGAAGCATTGCTCAGCCCGCCCAAACCCCTGCCTGCGCCTCCTCACCCTCCGTTAAAGGTGTAGGGCGAGAAGCGGTACTGCACGGGCGCGCCGAGCTCGTAACTCATCTCCGGCCTGGAGTCCCCGTAACAAGCGGTGGACAACATCCCCGCGGCCCAGCTCGCTGCTGTCTCACGGCAAAATGGCGGTACCGGATCCGGAAGTGGCCATCCACCACTCTAGGAGGGCAGCGCCGGCTTCGTCTCTTCTGCTCTGGAGGACCCGCCATCCCCGGGCGGGCGGGTCCGTTGAGAGCGACGTTGGCGGGTCCCCTGCGGTCCCCGTCTCACTCCCTGCCCGCCCCGCGCCTGGCCGGCAGCCTCTAGGCTTCGGGGGTGCCCGGCCGTGCATGGGCTTGCAGAGCGCGCAGCACCGGTTCTTGCTCGGTCCGGGTGCTGTCAGGCCGTGTACCCGGAGTGCCTGGCCCTGGAAGCAAGCCGGGTGATGGCAGCTGCGGTGGGGTGATCAGAGCCCCTTGTGTTTGGGCAGGTGGCGGATCCTGCTCCGGAGAAGGGGGGAGCACCTTGAGAGAGAGTAAGGGTCGGGGAACAACACAAGGGCCTTGAGGTGGGTGGTGGGATGCGGTGCCAGGCACCATGGCGTGAGGAGAAACAAGCAGGCAGCACTGGAAAAAGAAGCACCAGGAAGTGGTAGGGGAGAAGGATGGAGGAGCAGGGAGGCACAGGGGATGCCTGTGGTCCTCCAAAGGAGAAGCATGTCCCTCTGCTCTGGAAGGGAGCTGGAGCACCGCTGCTATGGCGACAGGCTGAGAGAGTTGCAGTTGTTCAGCCTGGAGAAGAGAAGGCTCTGGGAAGACCTTACAGCAGCCTTCCAGTACCTAAAGGGGGCCTACAAGAAAGCTGTAGAGGGACTTATCACAAGGGCTCTTAGTGAGAAGTCAAGGGGTAATGGGGTTTTTTTTTTTTTTCTTCTAAAAATAAAATTTAAAAAAAAATTAAACTGAAAAGTGTGTAGATTTAGATCAGGTGTTAAGATGCTCTTCACATTGAGGCTGGTGAGACACTGTAAGGGGTTGCCCAGAGAGATTGTGGATGCCCCACTCCTAGAAGCGTTCAAGGCCAAGTTGGATTGGGCTTTGAGCGTTGGTCTAGTGGGAGGTATCGCTGCCCATGGCAGGGGGATGGGAACTTGATGATCTTTAAGGCGCCTTCCAACCCAAACCATGCTACAGTTTCAAGAAGTGCCCGTGTTGCTGAAGTCTCCACAGGAGCAGTGAGACCTGCAAGGCAGCGATGCTCAAAGAGCGATGGTTTACACAGCTAGAAAACGGGGAACAACCATCCAGCAAGAGATGCCGACCGGCCCTACTCCTCGAGCCGGAGGCCCTGCGACCTCCCTCGCCCTCACTGAAGATGGCGGCGGAGAGAGCGGCGTGAGCGCGCGGCGGAAGTGACGCGCTCGAGACGCGCCGGCGGCGCGGGGCGCAGCTTAGCTCCCGCGGGCGGTGTGCGGCGGGGTGGCGCCGGGAGCGGCAGGTACCGTCCGCGCCGCGCCCGCCTTACCCCTTCCACCTCACACCGCGCTCTGTCCGGGCTGCTGCGCGCCTCGCTGCCGGGGGAGGGGACGACGGGTTCCGAGCGGTGACGGGGCCGCGATGGCGCGGGCCGGGCCGGGCCTGGAGGGCGGGGGCGGTGCGTGAGGCCGAGCTCGCTCCGCACCGCACCGCACCTCCCCTCCGGCGCCGCTGCAGGGCACCGGCTGGAGTCGCGGCGGGAGAGGAGAGGCGCGGAGCGGAGGGGAGAGGAGCGAGTTTCCTGCGGCTGAGAGGTGGCGGCCGTTTCTCCCCTCCTCACCCCTCACCTCCCCCTGCTCCCTCCACCTTCCTCCCGCTCTTCTTTTTCGCGGGGGTCCGGCGCGTCTCGAAGGCGGGATGGCCGCGGGCGCTGCGTGACTGCAGCGCTCACCGCCTTTCCCCGTCTGGGGGCGGGCAAGGGGGTCGTGGCGGTGGCGCGGCCCTGCCGGCGGGAGCGGCTGCGCGCTGCTGGGCCGGCCTTGGGGCGGCTGTGGGGCTTGGACGGCGCGGAGAAGCAGGAGGGGGTCGCCTCACGCCGAAAATGGCTCTTTCCGAGCGCTGCTGTGTGTTAGAGCCTGAAAGGGGGCTCGGGGCCTTCTTCAGGGTTGTCTCTTGCTTCTGGACTCTGTTCCTTAGACAGAAACGTTCCCCAACGTTTGTAGCGATGTGAGTAAGCCGTGGTTAGGTGGTTGCAAGATGGGCCTCTGCATAGGTGGTGTCCTGACATGCCTGGTATCTAGACTTATTACTAAACAGCTGGGCTGTCGAGGAGTTAACTTTATTTCTTCTAGGGTAATGGCCAGGCTTCTAATTTACCCCTCTCTTCAGATGGTAAAACCTGGATTCTGTGTTTGATACTTTTGGTGAGGGTAAGTGAGGGTAATATCATATGTGCACGGGTTAAAAAAGCATGCCTTTTCAGCTGCAGTATAAATATTAATCTAATTCTGAGCTCTCCTACCTTAAAGAGGAAAAAAAGAGAAAAAAGGCTGAATAGGCTTTCTTCAGATTTTGATGTGGTTTGCCTCAGGCCTAAAAATGTCCTTGAATATTTCTGGGCAATAGATACCTAGTTAAGAAAACTATAAATTCATGGAAAAATATTCAGTATCAAGGTAAAACATTTAAAATCTCCACATGTGTTGTTTATTTCTGTAACACAGCAATGGAGGTATAGTTAAAAAACCGAACAAACAAACAAAAAACCCCACAAAAATATACATACGTTTCACGTGTGTGCCTGAAATTAGCTTTCATGTATTTCTTCTCACAGAGTGCATGTTATTGTTTGAAATCTGTTAGTGCTTTATTTTATGGAAGTGGATGGAAAAGGGTTTCCTAGTTCTGATTTGACCAGTGATGCTTTTCCCATAGTAGAAAAAAATTTTTGCAAGCCCAAGCCTTAAAATTGCAAGGAAGAGACTTAAAAGCGGTGTGTCAGTTAGTAGTCAGGGGAAGTAAATTCCAAAATAAAAAAATCAGTGCTTTTCCAGCTAAAGCACAGCTTGAAGTAGAATGAGCATTAGCAGCTTGAGTTGTTAGTGCAGGAGGGTTCGGTTAGACAGATGCCTACTCATGTGAGTCAGGTTACCTGCCAGGGACTTTCAGCAGAAACACTCTGCAATGTTTTTATAGAGTGTGCCTGAAAAAGGTTATTTTTATGGAGTGTGCGTGTGTGTGTGTGCATCTGTGAATGTTCTTATATGTATTTGTATGTGGGTGTCTCTTATCTAACTCACCAGTCAATAGGTTTGCTTTTGGTTTTGTGTTTAGGTGTTATTCTCAAGATACTACTTCTTCTCTTTTCAGGCTTTGATTAGTATTTTAGACACATAGCACACGTTTCTCTGGAGCTGATGTTGTGCTGACACTTTCAGCTTGGCTTAAAAAAATACTTTGCTGGAATGTTTTAAAGGGTTAAAACCCTCTAGGATTTGAAGTTAATTCAAATTAATTGAAGGAAATACTTCTGGCCTCACCAAAGAATAGCTGGAATCATGGATCAAAACAACAGCTTGCCACCCTACGCTCCAGGCTTAGCCTCTCCTCAGGTAAAACCAAATTATTTAATATGCAACTATTATCTGTATTTCTTTGTGAGATTTTTTTTTTTGTTTCTTGCATGTAACTTGTTATTTTTGTTTCCAGATCTGAAAAATTCTGCTAGGTTTTGGATGGCACTAGTATAAAGAAGATTTTTTTTTTTTAATTATTTTTAATTTTTTGTTTAAGCCATCAATTTGTATATCCAGAGGTATAAGAAACATACAGGTATATGGGATTCCTTTAAGTTGAAACATGACTGATAAGTTAGAAATACTGATTTAATTCTGGTGGTTGCCCTTTCAACTACCATATGGAGTGGACTGTCGCTGTGCTACAGATGCATTTGGTCCAGGGGGCACAGTCCATTCAAACAATTGCAAGTCAAATTGTATGTCAGAGTTGAGACACGCTTGCAAGGTAGTGTGAGAAGCATGTCAGCATCACTGGCTGGAAATGAACAGTGCTAGAACTGATGGATCCCTAGAGATAGTAAGTTATTCTATAGAAGAACTGCATTTCCAAGGGCCTTCTGTTTTTAGTGAGTTGCTACCATATGCCTCAGGTTTGAGATGATAAACTTAGGTTGATTTATTCTTAGATTTCTCCTGAAAACTTTTAAAGCCAAAATGGAGTCAACAGGATCCATGGTTTCTGTTTCATGCTTTCATCTCTAGGGTGCAATGACTCCAGGGATTCCAATTTTTAGCCCGATGATGCCATATGGCACAGGACTGACACCACAGCCTGTCCAGAGCACCAACAGTCTGTCCATCCTAGAGGAACAGCAGCGGCAGCAGCAGCAGCAACAAGCAGCACAGCAATCTACGTCACAGCAAGCGACACAGGGAACATCTGGGCAAACTCCCCAGCTCTTCCACTCACAGACTCTTACCACAGCCCCTTTGCCGGGAACTACCCCTCTGTACCCCTCTCCCATGACTCCGATGACTCCAATAACTCCTGCAACACCGGCATCTGAGAGCTCTGGGATAGTGCCACAGCTACAGTGAGTGTCCCAAGTGCTAGTGCAGCATGGCCTTTCTCAGATACTCCTTTAAACACTTAGGGCCAAAGCCACGTTGGGAATTGGGTGCTGCGTTTTGTTGGGAAGGGAGATCCTGAGGATTTGTGGATCTCCTCAGCAATATGAGTAATTTTTGCTTTTATTTTTAGCTGAGCTTTGTTACTAAACCAGTTAGTAATAGACAGTTTCTTAGCGATTTGTCAAGCGTGCATCTTCTAAGCATACCAATGGAAGATGTGATACACGTCTCCATTTAGCACCACCGTAATTTTTCACTCTGATAATCTCTTATTTCAAAATAGGTATACCTGGAAACATATTCTCCTTTGCAATTTACTGCATACTTGTGGCCTGTTCACAGGCAAGCATATAGCTCCACTTCACTGTGGATGGAACTTTGCCACTTCATTAGTGAGATGTTGAAGTAGAATATGGGAACAATCACAGCTGAAAAGGAATTAGAAGGGTAGAGTGGAAGAAACTAGTTGTTAGTCCGGGAGCTACAGCTGTGTTGTACTTAATAGTCTGTGTTTCTTTTTCTAGTTCATGGCTACAGCTGAGTTTGTAATAAGGGGGGGAAAAAACCCTAGAACTGGTTCTAGGTTTAGGTATGAAAGTATTTTCACTGAGCTCTTTAAAGAGACTTTTACAGCATCTTAAGGAAAGCCCAAAGAGAAATGGTTGATAATGTGACTTTTGCACTAAAAGAGTAGTTCCTCTTAGTTCTGTTTTTCCCCAGTGAGGACCTTTAGATTTCAGGGTTTTTTTTCCAGAAAACAAGTTTCCAAGGAAATTTTGTATCTAGGAACTTCTCTTAAACTTTATCTGCAGACCTGTTGTCTTGTCACCTGACAATAGGTTTACTCCTGGGTCATTCCCACTTGGTCCTGCGCTCTTACTCATCCTTCAAGGGCATGCCAAGGAAAATTTTAGATGGTATTATTACTACCTCATTTTCTCCTGTTTCCAGCAGCTTCCTTAAAGGGGGGGGGGGGGGGGGGCTCTCAGCATCAATAATTTTTCCTGCCAAACCAAAATTGATTCTTCTCATGAGACACTTTTCAGAAATAGCTGTCAGTTAAGGAGGAATCAGCAGTCATGTCTTAGAAACTGCTGCCCTACAAAAGGAGATTCCTGGGCCAAAACACTGTTCAGTGCTCCTGAGAGTAGGAAAGACGTCATTCAAAACTCACTTGGAAAAACAAATTTTTGAAACAATAAATAATAAAAAAAAAAAATTAATCTAGCTTGGTTCAAAATGAGGAAGACGCATGAATTCTTTATTGTCATATTAATGTATTTCTCTGAACTGTCTTCAGGAATATTGTGTCTACAGTGAATCTTGGTTGCAAACTTGACCTAAAGACTATAGCTCTTCGTGCCCGAAATGCTGAATATAATCCCAAGGTAAGATAAATGTATTAGATTTCATCCTATAACAAATATGTCAAAGGCACAGGTTGTAGGTGTAGTTGGCTGTAATAGATTGAAAAATCTTCCTGCCCTAGGTGCAGTTTTATACCATAGTTAAAAAAGAAATCTTTAATAAACTTAGAACATTATGTCAAATTAATAAAAGGCATTTTTATACTGCTGTAGCTGTATTTTACACCAGGTTGTAATCTGATAGATTTAGAAAGAACACAGCACAATTAGGATGAACCTAAACAACGGTGTAATATGCTGGCCAAGTTTTTAGTTGAGCTGGCCTCTGCTACTGTTCATATGGGCATGTTTGTTTCTAGTGCTCTGAAAGTTCTTTATCATATTACTGTGAAATGTCTGATGATGAAGACTTGTTAACTATCTCCTAACAAGGAGAAAGGAAGGAAGAATTCAACTCCTGATCTCCTGCCAGAGCCATGGTTCTTCTGTATACGCTGTGGCTTCCTCCACCCGGCTGCTCACCTGGAATTCTTGTGGTTGTAGCATAGTCACTCATTTTTTACAGCCTCGCTTCCCCTCTGAGCTCTGCTCTTTCAGATTGTCCCCCAGTATTCCTGCCATCTCCTTGCTCCTGATGGCTGGGTTTGGTGGGATAGCAAAATGAAATTGAACCTTGTTAATTCTAAGTTGCTTGCTGTCTCTACATAGCAGCCTGTTAAAGCGTGGGGTTTTTTTTTTTAGCCTGGGAAACTTTGAACAACAGCAGAGGATCTGGAGCATTCAATCAAGGAAGTTACATTGCTTCATTTTTCTTTCAGGTGGCTCCTCTTGGAAAGGTTGTCTTTGCAACCACAGTAGCTAGACAGTGTTTCTAATAAAAGTTTAGATGTTGTGTTGCTGGTTTGACTTGCCTTGGGAAGACTTCAGTTTTCCTGGGGTACAGGGTGTTTGGTTTTTAGCATTTGGGATTCTGATGCAGTTTACCTGAGCTCTGCTCTCAAAGATTAAAGCAGGCCTATAGGCTTGTGTGGTAAATAACGGTTACTGTAAGTTTACATCATTGA
Source organism: Todiramphus chloris collaris (assembly GCA_025345505.1). Classification (NCBI taxonomy): domain Eukaryota; kingdom Metazoa; phylum Chordata; class Aves; order Coraciiformes; family Alcedinidae; genus Todiramphus; species Todiramphus chloris. The sequence continues at coordinate 9,069,726 of JANVCC010000020.1, forward strand.
TGCTGTTACATAATTGCATGTGCATAAGAAATCAGCGCATCAAAAATTTGAGCATGCCATGGTAACCCTTAAGGTAGGGGTAAGTAGCTGCGTAAAACTTGTAGGCTAGAATAATCAATACAAAATGCTGTTTTCCAAAGCAAAGAGAAAAAGGGGTTATGTAACACACTCCTGACTTTTAGTCAGTACATTTATCTATCGAAGAAAGATGTTGCTTGGCTATGTTATTTAAGCCATATTCTGACAAATGTGCTGTTGGGTAACCCACGCTGCCACCTTGGCTATGTCAGTAGAACAGTTCATGAGACTGAATGGTGAGCTGGTCCAAGTTAAATATAACAGGCAAACAGGGGTTTTTCTGTCTGTATGCCCACATCAGTTTCCAGTATCTCTTGCTTCACAGAGTTTAAGAATATTTGGAAATGCAGGCAGAGATGTTACAGTACCTAGAATAAAAAGCTAGTGTTCTGCTATGGTATTTGAGGTGACTTCTGTTTACACTGAACTTTGATCTCCAGCTGCTCTGTATGCTGGTATTCTAACGCTGTCCTTTTTTGGTTTTATTATTATTGGTTTTTAAGACATAAAACAGATCATAAAATTTGCATATTGCTTATAACAGATCAGATTTCAAGACAGGTGGAGGAAATGTATTTATTTATTTATTTGTTTTTACTTAAGATTGTCTCTATCACAAATATTAGTGTTATTTATGTGTTGCATATACAGTAAAGAGAGAAGGACTTAGTAAAATAGGAATGGATTGGTAAATATCCTTCCTGTCTGACTTTACCTCCCAGTGTGTGTTTGAAGCTACTTACAACTTGAGCATCTCAGGTACATTTTGAGTGCTCCGTCAGTGTGTTTGAACTTTGCATTTCTTTGCAATACAGTGTTAACTTGCTACGTAGATTATTCAAATTTGGTTTTACTGTAATGATTACTAATCACTAATGGTCTCAAGGCTCACATTTCAGCGTTTTGCTGCTGTTATTATGAGAATAAGAGAACCACGTACTACTGCACTTATATTCAGCTCTGGAAAAATGGTGTGCACGGGAGCAAAAAGGTATGTTTAGGCATTACAAGCAAACTAATTCAGGCTGTCTTTTCTCTTGTACCATGATGCTTTAGAAGTACTATTATTTGTATGCAGTAGTTGTATATATACAACAAAGTTGTACAGATACAGCTAAGTTTGCTTCTCAGTTATTTCAAATACACTGGTGTACGTTTCTACACAAAATGTCTTTTCATGAGTGAAAGAACTTCCCTACAAAAAGGGAAATGGAGGTTCTGTTTTTGAAGGTCTGTCATACAGTCTGTTAAACCGGTTTGCAGAGGTTATTTTATTAGTATTTTTGGCTTTGTCATTACCTGCTGTTTTTCTTATAATTCTAAAATTTCAATGACTACGCACTGGAACTGCTTAAACTGTAGAGGCGATGGCAGAGGAAGAGTCATTTTTATATTTGAGTGGTTTCATTCATCACAGGATAATTGCTCCAAGTCTCTGGTCCCTGTAGTCCGATCTGTCCTTAACATGATCATTGAAGCATAAGAATTGAAAACTAAATGTAAGCTTAACTCCAGTGGGCAAGAGAGAAAATCTGCTCTGAAGAAATCTGTTAGGAATCCAGAAGGAATAAGCTAATGAGCAGAGATGAATGAAGAGTGCTGTGCAGGAAATGCTTTTTCTGCCTGGTGACACTTGAAGTTCAAGTTGTCTTACTCTGTATTAGGAGCAACCAGATAATCAGCTGTTAACAGAACTGAAGTAAACCGAGTTCTGCAACAGTGTGTAAAGCTGTGCAGTTATGTTAAACCCAGGTTTCAATGCCTGGGCTGAATCAAGGAGATGATTTTGGCAGTTCGTATATTTATATAGAAATCGGCTTTTCTAGCAGTAGTAGTTCAAAGTTGTTCTGCACCGAAAACTTAAGTATCAGTTTTCACATCCCATTAGAGGGATTTGGGTCAGTATTTTAAGAGTATGAAATATGTGGATATATAATTTGCTTTTTTCTGCCTCAAACTGTGCGTACAACATTAATGGTGTTCAGGATCCTAGTACTAAAATTAGCTTGCAAACCAGTGCTAGTTGTTAACTTTGGATGTAGAAGTTTTTCATGTAGCCTTCTGCTTCCCCTCCAAACATACCTTTTTTTTTTCCCCCACTTACATATTTGTGGTTTAATGCTATTTGCTTCAAGTAACATTTAACTGTGGAAATAACATGGATATCCTTTTCTCGTTTCAGTGAGGAGCAATCCAGACTGGCTGCAAGAAAGTATGCAAGAGTTGTTCAGAAACTGGGTTTTCCTGCAAAATTTTTGGATTTTAAAATTCAGAACATGGTGGGCAGCTGTGATGTGAAATTTCCTATCAGATTAGAAGGATTGGTACTCACACACCAGCAGTTCAGCAGGTAAAAAAAGGCTTGCCTATATTTAATTCTTGCTGCCTATTGACTGGTGTAGACAGCGGTAGCTGTTTGGATTATTCCTTCACACGAGAGGGAAATCTGCATCTTTGTTCCCCTTGCTGCTCTGCCTCGGGTGTACCTGAGGTTGCCCAATAGGGGTTTTAATCCATGAAAATGATCTTCTTTGCTGGTCTCTGCATTTCAGTGAAGTCTGTATCTGCCACGCCCATTCTTGCAGTCCTGCACGTGAAAGACTGGAACATGTCTCTGCAAGCACATCTGAACACTGTCACTCTCTTCTCTTACAGCTACGAGCCAGAATTGTTTCCTGGTTTAATCTACAGAATGATCAAGCCAAGAATTGTTCTGCTTATTTTTGTGTCTGGAAAAGTGGTTTTAACAGGTAAGTGAGGACAGCATCTTACTCCAGTAGGTTAGATTTAGACTGTATTAGGGAGAAGATGCAATGATACCAGAGGTATGCAAGCTGCTACGTACTTTCCTTTAGAGATGACAGTACTGAGAAAGAACAGGTAGTAAAGTATTCTGTAGATAGGAACATGAAAAGCAAACCACAGGTTGGGCTACATGCCTATAAGCAATGGTCATGAATCTTAAGTATTTAGGTGCCCAGAAAGCTGTAAGAGTGCAGGTAATGTTTCTGGTAAAATCTGAAAGTCTGTTTCTGCATGCTGGGTGCGTGTGACTGCACTATCTGTTCTTTGACAGTTTGGCTGGAGGTTGCTGCCATTCTCCTGTGACACAACAACAAAAAAATGGGAGAAGGGGAGATGTCTGAGCTCTAGAAGCTCCTCAACCACAGGCATTCCACCTACATCCTTTCTTTTCCCCTTGTGTTCAGTCTCGCTGCAGAGAGAAAAACAAACCCAAACAAAAAACCACAAGACTCTCATACAAAAGAAGGCACATGGTTCTGCAGTGTGGCAAGTGGCAGGCCTCTGCAGAGGTCTCCATTGCCAGACGCTGCTCCCCTAGATGGTCACTCCCAGAAAAAGCTCCACCAGTTAGGCCTGTCTGCAGAAACATCCTATGGGGCTGTGCTTTGTAGTTGAGTCTCCTGCAGAAATTATGTATAGAAGAATCCCATTTGCAAGTATAGCAGAAGCATGAAGATGCTAATGATTTTTGCCAGTTATCAGAATAAACAGTGAGAAGGCTGGTAATGTATGCTCTGTATGAAATGTGTATCCAGAAAAAAAAAAAGAGTTCATAAAAATAGGGATTTATGGATATGCATAGGTTTTATATACAGTCACATTCAAATAAATGTTCTAAAGTTAACTATTTGGCCAAAACTAATTTAATTCCTTCTCTTATTCCCCCTCTTTTTCTAGGTGCTAAAGTACGAGCAGAAATCTATGAAGCATTTGAAAACATCTATCCTATTTTAAAGGGATTCAGGAAGACAACGTAACAGTTTCTACAGCTTGCAGATAAATCAGGGGTATATTTTACAAGGTATTGCGTATGGCACAGCAGTAACAAGAGATGGACTTCCAGTGAAACTGCAACACCAGGACTTGGACTATTTCCCAGTTAGTGCCTACTTCCCTGATGCTCAAGGGGAACTGTATTCTCAATTATGTCTACTGAGTTACTGTGAGTTGCTTTACTGGGCTGTTCTTTGAGCAGTCCCTCCAAGTTTTATTTATATTCTAGCTTTTAAATAGTTTTAATGCCAGTTCTATTAATAGAAAATCCATGAGTTGGTTTAAAAGACAAATGCAACTGTGTCAGTGTATAAACCACTTAAATTGCCATGTATATATGTTTTAACTTCCTTCCATAAGACCATGGTTTTTATAATTTTCAGAACTTAAGCTTTTAAATTTTTTCAATTTTAAATTTCTCTGGTGCCAGACACATTCCCTCTTTCCAGTATTAAGCAAGACAGAATAAATTTATTAATGAAAATGGCTCACTGTACATATATATATAATATATACCTTTCTTCTCTTTCTTCCTTCAGCTCCACATGTACAATAAACCCTGTTTATACAATTATGGGAACTGTCTTAATGAATTTTAAAATTACCCAGCTGGTAGTGTGAAACACATTGAAAATTTTTTTTTTTTAATTTAATCTGGATTTTTCAGTAGCATGTGCACTACTGTAAGTGACTTGTTGAGACACTCTAAACAGTGCCCTGGCTTGCTTACCAGCAGTCATATCCATGGCAACACCTAGCTTGAATATTTCTAGTATGTTAAAGCAAGACGTGACCGATTAAAGAAGCTGGTGTTGAATTATGTGTTGCCTTATGTTCAACAGATGGGATTTATGCAAGTCTTAAATAGCTACACTTGGACTGAATTGGAACAAAAGATCCCTGCTTAGCTTCTAGAATTTCTCTCAATTATTACTTTTGTATTTTACCAACTATGACAGTCTCACTATATTAGTGTTCCTGTACAATGTCAAAGCCCTTCCAACTAGAGTCAGTCTGTACATAATCTTCCCTCTGAACTGTGCTTGAAGCTTAATGGGCTGAGAACTAAAAATAAACTCTCTTTCTCCAGTAAATTTCCAGTAATAGTAACCTCTTTTCTATGACTTGCACCTTCTTTCAAACAGCTTTTATCTAAAACTAACCCAGGTGTAACCATGGTCTCTCTCTTTACTAAGTTGGTGTTTCATTCAGATGAAATGAAGTCTTGGCTGGCTTTGCTACCGCTCCATTTGCAAATCCTGAGTGACCTTAATCCTTAGTCGTCTTTATTTCCCCACAGGGGCATATGCCAGTGCTTCTCCAGGCGTTTTAATGACTGGTTTCAGAAAGCTGCAGTTTAATAAAGTAGCTTTGCCAGGATAAGGTCAAGATACCCTTCAGTGCCTCACCACCCTCTGCTGTGAGCTAGTGAACGTGACTGTACCTGCTTCTGTGAGACACTGAAGCTATTACCAGCTCATCTGCAAAACTCTGTAGGAAAACTTGAGAGCCTTAAGTAACTGTGAGATGGTTTTTCAATACAGTCAGTCAAGCAGTACTCTGGTCACTGAAGATACTGTTTGTTGTTCCACGACGTCCACCAAGGCTTAGAAATACTCTATTAGAAATTAAGTTCTGTGATGACAAAACATCTTATAAGTAGAGCATTCTCTACCTGCTCATGTGAGTATTTACAACACCTAAATTGGTAAAAAAGCCCAGCTGTGGGGCTAGGGCCTTCACAAAATCACTTTCAGAATCACTGTTAAGCAGAAGTGAACAGTTTGAGCAGGATAAGTGAATAACTGAAGTAAATTCTATATTGAGACACACAAAAAAAAAAACCCCAAAACCTTATCTTTTCTGCAAATGTAGCTATAGCCACAGGAGTAGCTTAACTACTGCTACATTACTGCATAATGCTGAATTTATTGTGGTAGTTGTTTCACTTTTCTCTTGCCTCAGCTATATGGCAGTCAAATAGCAGAAGAATCCCTGCAGAGTGCATTTATTTTTAAACTTCACCCATGACAGCAGACTTAAGGTGTAACTCATCTTGAAAACCTGCTCCTGGAGGCAGTAAGGAACAAGACAAACATGTTCTGGTATGGCTGGCTTTGTTTAAACTGCTTCTGCAGCAGACAGCCCCATGCAGAAATAGTCAGTTAATTGTTTTAAGGCAGATAAAACAATTTTTGTGCATTTGATCTTCAATAACCACTCAATCAGAACATGTAACAGCTGCCAAGTTAGATTCAGTGTACTTCTTGACAAGGGGAAGCAGATTTAAGTTCCACAGTGAAAGGCTACGCAGCTTTATCTTAGCTATGACTTTTGTACCCCTTCTGAGCATAAGCACTCAAGGGATCTTAGAGCAGCCTGCTTTTCTCTGTGAATTCATATCAATTTTTGAGTCACACAGAGAAAAACCTGAGAGACAACAATCTTAAATTCTTGAAGTTCAGGCACCAACAAAAGATACTTCACCAATGCAAAAATGTTTCATCTTTATTCAATTGAGATTTAAAGTGAAATTCACCGAACAAATGCATCTGGCTTCATTATGGGGTTGAAGTAAAAGCTCCTGTGGAGCAGAAGAGAGGCGGTCAAGGCCTACTTTTAATAGTTCTATCACCTTTACAAGACACGCCGTTATTAGTGACTTTAGTTGAATTACCTGTTTGCAAAGTGCAGAGATACACCGAAACAAGGCAAGCAGTCTATTTAGATGATGCAATTTAGTAACTTGGTAGAGGTTAAATAGAGCCTGCAGATAAGTCTTGTTTCCAAATGAACTCCTCCAGGTATTTATTTCCCTCACCGCAGTTGTCAGCACAAGTGTACACCACCAGTGTTCCCCAGTCAATGCTCTCTCCAAGGCTGTCAACCTTAAGGTGGTTCAGGAGCTGTGGCATAATCTTCAAGGAAAAACAAAGGTTTATAGGCAGGCCAGAGCTTTTTACCCCCTTCCTGCCCCTACCCCCCCCCCCCCCCCCCCAAAAAAAAGGGTCCTGGCCAGCATTTATGTTCTCTTACACCAAAATCCCAGTCAAAACTACCAAGTAACACAGCAGCTCAAATAAATACTTTTGGAGTTCTCCAAAACAGTGTAGTAGATGTACAGGAAACTAAAGGCCTGGCCCTGCTTTGTCTATAGATGTATTACTTGATTTGCAAGCCTCCTTCCATTTAAAATTACCCTCATGATTATGTTTTAGGCCTTTGCGTGACATCAGGTGTACTGACCGTACCTATGCTTCTACCACTCAAAATTCTACAGCTGAATATGTCCAGCTAGACATCATGTCCAATTCACAGGGTAAAGGGTTTTGTTTTGTTTTCAAATACATATACGAGACTCCTACTGATGGCTCCACATGCACAAGTGCACCATTTTATGGATGGTGCAAATTACCAGATGGGAGCCTACCTTTTATATGTGAAAGTCTTAAAGAAAAAAAGCAGTTACAATAGTAAGTAAGGACTTCCTACAATTTAGCATAGTTTGTTGCAACTTCAACTACCTTGCTCTCATCACAAGCCAACACCTATACAATGAAAACCTCTGAAGTCTGTGCTACATTACCTATATTACCTTTAAATGAATTTACATACCTGAAATTCAAAAATCCTTTTGGCGCCACATAAACAATTTGGGATATCTTTTTCTTCGGGAATATTTTCACTTGATACCCAGATTGGGCCTTCTCCTCCTCTGCAGTATCTAATAATCTGAAATAGAGCAGAAGTTTAAGTTCTCCAGACTGTCTTTCCATCTTGATATGAAATTGGTATGTACTGACGCCGACGAAGCTGCTAGGATGGTGCAGAAAAAGGTCAGTTCCTTTAAGTAACACCCACAACAAAGTCTTATCAGTAGCAAATGCGGTATTCTAAATAACAGCTGCTTTGTAGAGAGTTTTCTTTACTATTTGAGTCATGCAAGGATTCACACAGCAATGTTTTCAGTGAGCGAGAGGTAAATTACAATTTGTTTCTCCCATTAAGGGACCCAGAAATGCTAAGTCGTGCATTTTATAGTCTTGAGGTGGAGGAAGAAGAGATTGGTAACTGGCAGGCAGAGGCATGCAGAAAAGTCCAGAATGCAGCCCAGCTCCTTCTGTTTGCAGTTCTACATCTAAACACAAGGGGACTGTCCAAACAACCAGGTATTTTCAGACATTCATATCCTCTATTCTGTTACTATCTAAATATTTATATAGCAAATCAGGCTTTATCAACAAGAGGACACTTGGGCAGATCAGCCAGTATGGGAATGATCAGAGAGAGAGGTGGTGCACCTTCCCTAAGCAGAGGAGGGAACCCACTCAAAGTCTCCTACTTTCTGGGTGTGCACCATAAACCCCCAGTTACCAGGTAAAACACGGAGAGAATTTCTTCTTCCTCCACCACTTTCCTGGATTTAGACCTGCGTTTCCTCTGAGTGGAACCAGGAACCATGTAGCATTTTTCAGCCTCTTGTGTTAGCAAGAAATAGCATGGGGGAAGATTTCTGGTTTGAATACTTGAAATTTTAAAGCCATCACTAATTTCTTCAACCTTAATAAAAGCCAAACCAACCTCCCCACGCAGCTGGTGGCAGTGACAGAGAGCATCTCTGCAGTTTTGGTTCTGCTGAGAAGGAAAGCCAACAGGACCAAAGGCGGGGGAAGAGCACAGGGGTTCACAGCCTCCTTTGTTTAGAGCCACTTCACAGGACAGGCAGGTCATCCCCACACCATGTTGGCTTCAGCGCCCCTGTGCATTCCTATCCTGACCAATTTCTGTCTGAGATAGATGAGCAGGTGCTAAATTCTTACTTCAGCATGTAGGAAGTTCTGCATACAAGGAAGGCTAAGGAATGTTGGTTAAGGTGTACGGAGGATGAGGAGCATCCTCATCACCATTTCTAACTGTAGGGGAAATATTTTGCAGGTGCAGCAGGATGCTGGAACCTGTAAGTTCTAAGGCTGCCCCATCTTCTGACCTGCTCTGGTTCAGCAGCTACTCGTTCTTTAAACATTTGGAAGATCTTGTCTTCCTGAGTCTCATGTTTTGCCATTGCTTCCAATGTCTCTTCATCCAAGGACTGAAATGCTTCACCTAAGCAAAACAAAAACAAACCACAAAGGTTACAGGCTAATGCAAGACAGACAAAAAATTAAAACCATTATCACATATAAGAGCATTGTGCTCTCAAGAAATCATTCTTGGCATAAATCACTTTTATCAAAGACTCTTTATTTCTTTTTTGTGTCACATTAAGATTCAGTCATACACAGAGCTCCACTCACTAGTTTTAGTTGCATTTTAAACACCAGTGTCAGCACTGGAAGGCTGGAAAGGGAGAGAGTTAACCTCCCAAGGTTTATGGCTCCTAGTGGGTATCAACCAAGACTGCTGAACCTTCAGAACGTCACAACTGGAAAAGGCCACCCATGCCATGCGTGTGACAGGCTTCATGTCTAGCACTGAAGAGCGTGACTGCTACACTCCAACGTTCACAGCAACATGGGGCACTGAGCAGTCTCGAGACAGCTTTAGAGCACATCAACTGTCAAGGTCAATTAAAATAGCCTCAGGACAGGGTTTTTTTTCCAGCACAGACAGGGAGATTATAAAGTATTTTCTATAAATTAAGACAAATTGAACCAAGTCAAGCCAAGATCATCTAACTCAATCTCCTGATTCCAGCAGTGTCCAACAGCAGGTGCCCAGGGCCCTGTTTTTCTCACTGGAGTTGTTCCTTACCTGCAGGAAGCACACTGGGACACAGTGTGACTCCCAGCTACCTGCAGCTTCGCTGCAGCAACAGCTGCTTCAACAGCTCCTGGGCTTGGACATTAGAAAGGCTCTCGCCTGAAAGCAACTTATATTACGGGATGTCTGTAAAAAACTTCCATCACAAACAACTGCAGATTTAGCCTTTTGACAGCAGTAGTGTTCAGCAAACCCATAAAAATGAGAATATTTTATATTTTAAAGACATGACACAGGCTTCATTAGGAAGAAGTGAAGATAGCATCTTATTTCGTACCCGCACTGTCTGTAGCTCTGAGTTTCTCTTGTTCTTTTGGGCCCTCTGATGTATCTACAGCTCCTTGTTCATCATCAGGATCTCCACTGCTGTCAGCAGGAGATTCTGGTTCCTCGGGTTCTATCAAAATTTCGTATTCTGGAAAAAGGAATTCATTATGCTCTGGAATTGCATCTGCCGAGTCACCTACAAAACAGAAAACAGACACCACTTCACAAAGACATATTTCACATCCTTCTCCCCAAAAGCTACACAGCAAAAATACAGCACAAACACTGCATGAGCGAGACCGATTCCCATCACTGCTAGACCTGATTTAAAGGTAAGATTATATATTAAGGACAGTAGAAAACCACAATAGGTGACATGTTGCCTTGAATCTCTTAATCCAAGAGACACAGGAGACAGACTAAACAGTGTCAGCTGCTACACTTTAAAACCCAAACCCTGCAGCGTGACAGCTCGGTACACATCTCATCTCACTAGCGTGCATCAGGTGCCCCGAGGCTGTACCATTCTTCTTACTTTTCCATCGCATACCGTGAGTAGGCAAAGCTTCCATCAACACATCGACTGTACCTTCTGTAAAGCCTGGACCACCTGCATACTATGACGTTGTTTCAGGTTTCCGCTGTTTAAACTACACGTTTCAAATGTCTGACCAATACGCTGATTTGCAGAAATCAACTTCTGTTTTCTTTATTTCCCCTTCCTACAAAGTTTTTGAGACTACCATCCCACAGCGTATGACGCGAACTACATCACACGCAACAAGATGCATCGCCCCATTGTTAATGGGATACTTCTGAAAACTGAAGAAATACTTTAAATGCCATGTGCTTGGCCTTTTAACAACCAGCAAACAAGCAAGCCTGTCAGTGAGACATGAGAGGGGTTTAAAGAAAGCGTCTTTACAACAGCATGCTAATGGAAGCTACTTTTCTCACTTACTGACCCTCACAACGAAGGCATCATCGTTGTACATTCCATTGTAAAAATAACATCCAAAGGGAAAAAAATTGGCCTACATCCTTTTCAACTTTTTATGACACAAGGTGGACAGAAAGAGGTCTTTTTAAATTTGAGGCATGCCTTGGGTCTCTTTTATTACCCTTCCAAGAACAAGAGACACTACATTCTTCTGTCACAGCAAGTAAACACCTAAGAGCAAGAAAAGCACCTGAAACTAACTAATCGTTTGATCACTCACTAATCGTTTCCTTACAGATCACAAAACAACGCAAAAGACACGACCGTCTTTTTTCTCTCCTCTGCCGGCCCCTACCCCATTCGCAAGCACGCCGGGAGGCCCGCCGGCTTTACAAGACTTTCCGGCGAGCGCCGTGCGACCGGAGCGTGTACCGGCTCAGCTCAGATGCGACAGGGCCAAGGGCAAACTCGGAGCGCGCCCCCCGCCCCGGCCCGACACCCACCTTCGGCGCCGTGCTGCCCGCAGGACCGCCGGTGCCCTCGCCGCCAGTCCAGCGCCTGGTGCTCGGGGCCGCAGTAGGCGGCGCGGCGGCAGCGCCCGCAGGCGCGGGGCCCCGGACAGCCGCAGACGCGGCAGAGCGCGGAGCCGCAGCGGAGGCGGGGGGAGGGCGCGGCGGCGGCGACGGGGTCGGAAGGCGGCTCCTCGGGGGGAGGATCCTCGGGGTAGGTGCCGTTCCGCCGCGGCAGCTGGTTCCGGAACACTGCGGGCGAGAGGCGGCGGTCAGCGGGGCGGCGACCCTTACCCCTCGCCCTCCTTCCTCTCACCGCCCGCCGGCTCACCGCAGAGAGGTCCCCGCGGGCCCGGCAGGCGGTAGCAGGCGGCGCCGCGGCAGGCGAAGACGAAGAGGGTGCGGTGGAAAGCGTCGGGGCGGTCGGGCAGCGGCGCGTACAGCTGGAGCAGGAAGGCGCAGGGCTGCCGGCAGCGGCCGCAACGCAGCTCGGCTGGAGTCGGCAGCCCGGATTCGCCCAGCCAAGCCGGCCGCCCCCCGACCTTACTGGGGAAGTAGGCGCTGCGCAGCCGCCAGGCGCTGCCCGCCGCCGCGAAGCCCAGCTCCACGCCGGCCGCCATGCTGCCGCCGGAAAGGGGGGGG
>JANVCC010000020.1:9082119-9196847 GCA_025345505.1 Todiramphus chloris collaris
CAACCCAAACCCACAATCAGCATTTCTGGTTATTGGCCAAGACCTGATTTGTGCTCTTCGAGGCCAAGGGCTTTATCTTACATTTAGCCAGCCAGCAAAATATTTCTCTAAATGTTAATTTTAATAGCAAGTCTTTTAATTCCCTGTTACCTTTTCACATCCATGAAATATACGAAATCAATCACCTTCCTTGTTACAAGTCTAGAAAAAAAATGTACTTAAGTAGCCATTACTGTGCATGTCTCTTTAAATATTTATATATAAAACAAACAAACAAAAAAAAAGGACAATGTTTAATCTGCTTTAAAAAAACCAAACCAAAACAGAAAAACCACACAAAACACAGCGAGGATACAAATACAACTCTAACCCCCGTCAGCAGCAGTTTCTGAGTGGTAAAGGGCACCCCTGCACCACCACCCACGCTGGCCAGGAGAGAGGGGACCTCCCCCACTCTGGTCCCTGCTCCGGCTGGGAGGTGGTCGGTCACTTGGATCCAGTCGCAGCCTCAGGACCTGCTCAGAGTCGTGCAGACACAGGTTTCTGTACAGGTATCCTAGCGTCTAATGGGAAAGTGAAAGTAAACGCTCGTCAGCAAAATGCTGTCAATATCACTCCATTAAATTACTTTTTTATTGTCCTCCGTCGTTGGGTTGCACCATGTTTCAAATTAAAAAAAAAAAAGAAATAAATAAACAAAGTCCCACTGTTAAGGTTATACTTACTGGTAAAGATCCTTTGTGGACCTCATCGATATTTTTTCTTTTCTTTCATCTTATGTTAGGCACCAGAACTTCCCTTACCTGACAAAATGTGGTGTTTCTTTGACAGAGGTGGCTGTCACCACTGCTGTCTCCCCTGTCCCCTTGTTCCTCCCCCTTCACCCACAGGAGGCAGAGGGCAAAAGCTAAAACTGTTTTTCTATGCTATCCAAAGCTCAAATACCCCAGTTTTCACAAAGCTTGCTCAAGAAAAACTTCTTCCTGGAGAAACTCCATGGAGAAGGACCTTGGAATCCTGGTGGACAATAGTTATCCATGGCACAGCAATGTGCCCTTGTGGCCAGGAAGGCCACTGGTGTCCTGGGGTGCATAAAGAAGAGTGTGGCCAGCAGGTTAAGGAAGGTTCTCCTCCCTCTCTACTCTGCACTAGTGAGACCACATCTGGAGTACTGCATTCAGTTCTGGTCTCCCCAGTTCAAGAAGGACAGGGAAATACAAGAGGGAGTCCAACAGAGAGCTATGAAGATGATGAAGGGACTGGAACATCTCCCTTATGAGGAAAGGCTGAGAGCCCTGGGGCTGCTTAGCCTGGAGAAGACTGAGAGGGGATCTTACTCATGTTTACAAATATTTGAAGGGTGGGTGTCAAGTAGAAGGGGCCAGTCTCTTTTCAGTGGTGCCCTGTGATAGGACAAGGGGCAATGGTCACAAACTGGAACACAGGAAGTTCCATCTCAACATGAGGAAAAACTTCTTCACTGTGAGAGTGGCAGAGCACTGGAACAGGCAGCCCAGAGAGGTCTTCTTCTCTAGTGACTTTTAAGACCTGCCTGGATCTGTTCCTGTGTGGCCTGCCCTGGGTGATCCTGTACTGGCAGGGGGGACTCAATCTCCAGAGGTCCCTTCCAACCCCAACCATTCTATGATTCTGTTTCAACTTTCAAAGCTGCAGTCAATGACACCAGAAGTAGTATTGTAAAAAAATATCATTAGGATTTTTATACAGAAAAATCTAAGGAAGTACTAGGGAAAAAACCCAACAACACTGCATCCAATGTATGTGCATTAGCTGAAGTAATTTACAACTTGAGAAGTTACCTTCTAATTCATGAGACAACACTTACCAAACATGTCCAGGATCTTATTAACAGCCTCTTGATTTACATTGTAAGTGAATCCATTGGACCTAAAGTTAAAAGTAAAAAACTTGTTTCTTCAATGAACATTTCTTATTCCAGTAACTTCAGTACAAATAACCTGAACAAAATATTTTGATAATTACGTCATATTTTTCATCCTACCAGCACATGTATAAATTTTAAGAACACAGCAGACTTCTAAGCAGATTGTACTCAAGGACAGTTAGGGTTGCTTTACCCTTCAGCTTGTTCACAGTCCCACTGTCTCTCTCTCTTTCCTTGATTTTTATTATGGAAGTGAATGTTTGTTTGCTTTCAATCCTGTATCTCTGAAACCGAACCACATGTTCAGCTGATGTCAAATTCTGTTGCACTCTATTGATTTATTCCTTTTACTTGAAAGGGGAACTCAGCTTTAGCCATTCTATTTAGTAGGGGACGTAACAACAACAGTATTTTGCACACTTTCCAAGAGCGCTGCCGGCCTTAACCCATTCATTTCCTGAACAGAGGCATAAGGAAATAGCTCAGGGTCATCAGCTGCCAACCACCTTCCATGAAACGCTCAGGACAACATTGCATCAGGGACTTCCATGGTTATACTTCTAAATACAGTAAGAAGCAACACAACACAAACTAATCTGATAACAGGGAGTGCATGTCCCCGTAGTTTTGTACAATAGCTGGGTTTTAATCTTAGGCCTCTATACTGTGATCTGTGTTAAAAGGTTTTAATGACTAAACTTTCAGTTAAATTGTTTTGAGATGTCAGTTCTGAAACCCCCCTAAAATTAGTAGTATTCCTGATGATTACTGCTTACACTGCCTGATGAGGCTCATGGTAATACACAGAGTAACTGTGTGAGAAGCTATGAGCCAGCAGAAGCCTACTAGTGAGTTAACTAGTTTTGTTGCTGGGTCCCACAGGAGTTTTTTCACCATGAGGGGGTGCCATTCTGCTTCTACAACTGTCTTCTCCACCACTTAGGTAAATCAAATCTTCAGCTGACTGGTGCTCAGGAGGTCAGGGTTCTGCTCTGCCGCTTCATACTAATAGCTCAGTCATTAAGCATTGCCAGAAGACCACATACTGACTTCTGTACACCAAAAGGCCAATGTTACTTACGTTTTCTTCTTCTTCACTGCACCTAGGTGCACGAGAGCTGCCAAGGCATTTTTCTGCATGTCAGAAGACAGCGCTTCGTAACACTGCGTATTCCCTGTGGAGAAAGCAGAAACATAACAGACGGTGATAAAACTTTAGTCAACAGGCTACACTGGTAAAAATCACACCGCCTTAATAGTTGTACATACCCTTCTCAAGAAGCTGAAAAACAAAGTTGCGGATTCCAGGTATAAACTGCTTCTCAGTAAAGGCTTCTTTTGTTTCCTTTGAGAGGTATCTAAAAATTAACTAACATTTTTTGAAAAATTAGCACTTTGTGGACTTTGATTGTCAGCTTGTTAGGAATTACAAAGAGATGCGTCCTCATAAGTAACACTGTTACACGTTGGAAAGTGTAGGAGAGGAACTCCAAAGGTATCATTACACAGAGCATGTGAAATTTTTTTTACTGTTGAACGGGCATGAGAATCCTAATATTAAAATAAGATTCACAATTACTGTAATAATTATCTTAGATATTAATTTAACATTCCTATTCTCACAATCAAAACCAGCATAATTTTTGTTAAGCAATACCTGTTTTACAGATGGGAAAAACCGGGCAAATCAGCACAGTTCAGACCAAGTCACACACCAGATCATTAACAGATTCCACTAGGTTCAAGTGTCACCAGTTCCCACCAATCTTATGCTGACATACCTGAGATTTTAGCCTCCTGGATTTGTACACATTACTTATTACAGGAATGAAAGTGTTCAGTCTTATTAAAACCTCAGGAAACCTTATGGATACAACCAATTACTCTCAAAAAAGCTATCAGATAGATGGAAACTCATTTCCACATCTGTGCAGGACAGCTCACATGAAATGAATTAAGCAAGAGCTCCTCACAAGAAAGAGCAATAAACCTGGTATCAGCACACTCCCTGGGGAGTGTGCTGATAACCCACAACGGGCCATCACATTACAAGGTAGTTACTGCTTTAGTCTACTGGAATAAGTCTGAGCGAAAAGTTAAAATCAGGGAGAGGGCAGTGTTTAAGATACTTTGTTACTGCTAATTCTTAATTCTTGCACTCCCCAGCCATGAAAACAGTCACTACTTATAATGCAGAAATATCACAGCTCACCTACTTTCTCTATTAAAAAAAAAAAAAAAAATCACAGGAAGAAATAATAATAATAAAAAAGATAATTTTCTGAAGAACCACATACCTGATAACCTTCCACAAAAGGTCTGAACATAGATGACAAGAAAGATAATATAACATTTCCTTTGTCAGTAGGGTAGATTTCCTGTTGACTTGTTTGAATGGCATCACATTTTGTGAGTAGAAAGCATCCTTCCTCAAAATCCTGGGAGAGAGAAGCATAACTGAAATCTTAACACCTACAGTAAGTACAGCTGCCTTTCCCCATAAAATCAACAACAAAAGCCACACCACAGGACACCATTTCCATTTCTGAACTCAGTTCTCAAAGAGACTCAAACCAAAATTTTCCTATATACCAGAAATACCCTTATAAAAAGGCAGTAGGAACACGTGGTTAAATACACATGAACCTCAATGCACTACAGGCCTAGGAGCAAAGAAAAGTGTCTGTGGCTACTATTGAAACAGCCAGCCTGAGGTCCCCAGGGATTCCATCAGAATAGGGTCAGGTTATCTGGTTTAGTTTTTTTTTTTCTTTGTGTGTTATTTATTTATTTTTAAAGCCACACTTTGCCTTTATCTGATGTCCGCTGTTTGGATAAATGATAAAATAGTTTCCTGACCTGCCCTCTACAAAGGACACAACAGAACGGCCAAAGTTACAAATTATGGAAATGTCAATGACAAAACTGTTTTACTGCAAGTATCAGCATAAGGGGGATGAGGGGGGGAGGCACAAGACAACCAGAGAACATGAGGGGATGGGACACAGACATGTCTATGACTAGAGGGGTGTGCTGCTAAGAGATCCCTTAGTTGTTATAGCAACTCTTTCACTTGACGCCAGTAAAGCCAATCCTAGACAGTCACTTTCCTGTTCTGTGCTTGGTCTTAGTACTTGAAATAAAGCTGCAAGAAGCAACAATTGCTAACAATGAAAACTAAATACAATGGCACCAATCAGCCTTTAAAAAAAAGGGCCAATTCTCTTCTACGTAAGAATCTATGAGATTTTAATAGTTACAAGTTTTGAATATTCTCATGAATGTTATACTTATCTTTTTAATGCAGGAAAGATCACAAATACCACCATCAGGTATATGGCCTTAGCATTGATAAAAAACACGTATAATCATTTTAAATCCAAATAAAAACTACCCGTGGAGTTACCAGGTTATATGGGGTATGATGCTGAACCAGGTTTTTTTACTAATAAACTTGTGCTCACCTGCACTTCAAGCTTGCTCCTGAACTACAGCCAGCTCCGACCCAGCAGGATGTGTACAAACTGACACAGTAAGTCCCGCAGACAGCAAAGTGCTGCCCACAGATTTCACAGCCTGCCTGTGTCCAGCTGTGTTAGGAGAGCACGAGGACATACTGGGCCCTGTAAAAAGGCAGTATGCAGGAACAATGCCGGCTTTGTCTGAGTAACAGTTGTATGGGGTAAGGGACTTAAACAAGGGGAAACTCTTTCCAAGCAAATAGGATGCAACTAAAGCTTCCCTATGACTCTAATACCAAGGGACACTGTTAGGTCGTTAGGAAAGTTCTCACTTGTAAAACCTTCACAGGCTACATCAGCTCAACTCTGCAGAAGATTTTGGCTGCAGAAACTTAAATCAGGCTTCCCTGTAAGCATATCCCACATAATGCTTGCAAGGCACTCATGAGATAAATGCCAGTAACAAAAAGCTAAAAGGGCTCAACCGTGAACCGTCAAAATATTTTTTTTAGAAAACTTTAGTAATGCACAGGAACATCAAAACCTTCAGATGTCAAGGTATGAGAAGAACATTAGCTATTGCATGAACACTACGGAGCAAATACCACCGCGCTGCGCGGTCAAGGAGAGGTGTTTACAGAGGTGTACTTCAACTGATGAGGCACAGGGTGTTGGCACAGTCCTCTGGTAGCCCTGCCGTCACAGACCACACAAGGAGCTACACAAAACAACTGCTCACAGCTTCATTAGAAGGAGTTCTCATCAACCAGAGGGCAACAGAAACTTAAATTTAGAACTGCATACTGTACTCAAAGATAACAAGAGCATACAACGGACGATCATTAATCGGTATAATACCTACAGTTTAACCCTCTGAAAGAGCAGCAGTGGCCCTCTGCTTCACAGTCTGCAAAAGCTTTTAGGGAAAAAACTTTCCCAGGGTACTCTCAGTGAGAATTCCTGTTTTGTTTCTGCACTGACAGAACATACCCACTCTGTGATACAATTCAATGAAATCTACATTAACACTTCTTTCTTCACAGCCTAAGGTCTCTCTCATGACCACAGAGCAAGAGGACAGTATTTACACTTCATTTACAAATTTTACTTAAAAAAAAATAGTAATTTATAATAATAATAAATATACATATATTTCTATATCCAAGATTTAAGACTGGTAGCTTTATGCAAAAAAAAAAAGCCAAATTTCTGCTACAGTTCATTTTAATAGTAAAAAATTAATCAATTTAAAAATTTTTCATTTTTTTTTTTTTTCTAGAAGAAGGGGAAAAAAAAAAGATTGCGCATGCAACCTTGTGGACTCAATGTTTTGCAACTAATCAAATGACCCACTTTTAAGTTCTCCCTTCCACTTAGAGATGAAGTTGCTATCAGTGCAGCCATTTATCACAAAGCACTTGTTTGGCAGAGCCCTGAAATCAGATTCTGTTTTAATTAGCTGTGTTACGATCAGCATTTTTGTACAACTGATGCTTTTACCTTCAACGAAATGCCAGGAAAGAAGATGAACTCATCAGAAAAAACATCTCTCAAGAAGCTGAAGCAGCTATAGACTTCCTCTAAAAAAAAAAAAAAAAAAAAACCATACTGTTTTTTAATAAATGTAATTTAAGACATGCAAGTGAAAAGCCATTTACTCCTTATTTTAGAGAGAGTACCTACTTCAAATAAAATTTGGACTTGACGTTAAAAGCACACATACAGCAGAAACCACCACAACAGACCAGCAGGTACTTGTTTGAATCACTTGATTCAATTGTTATCAAAAGTAAAGAGCAGAGGGTGGAAGCTTCTCAGAACACACATTAAATACCACTTAATCAGATGCTGCACTATAAGAAAGGTATATATTCTGAAAAGTTTCTTTAAGAGCCAAGTATTGGAAAACACTGAAATACTTCAGAAACAGTGGTGGGAAGAGAAGACAGACAGAACTGGCTGCACCGTATGCAAGTGTGAGCTGTGCATAATTTGTAACCTAAAAAGCTGGTCTGCTAAATGCCAACGAAGTAGAACACTTAAGAACTGGGATCAGCTCATCTTAACCCTGCTCTCTCAGCAGAATATACCTACTTTCAAAAGGACCAAAGGGCATACAAACAAACAAGGCAAGTGTCCCATCCCCTCCCAACACATCCACCTTACGCTGTGGGACCTTGTCCACCGTCACACATGGCTCCCACTAGCAGCCGCAGGAACCTGATGTTTCTCTCACAGCTGACAGCAAAATAAGCAATGTCATCAAATTCTCAGAGATACCCAAACATACCTTTTCTGAAGCTGCGTGTCATCTGCAAGGCAACTGCCACCAGAGATGGACGCACAAACACATTCAGCAGCTGGTTTCTGTAGGTGGCACACATGAGGATGGCCAGAGCACGCTTAAAGACTATTTCTCCTACAGCTCCGTCTTCCACTCCTTTGTCATTTAGAATCACATGGCCATCAACAAGGCGAGCAATGTTGGAATGCAGGGTGAGACCAGACACAACTGCTTTTTTGGCACACAGGTTATCTAGCGGGAAAACACAACACTCAGGAAGATGCAAAAGGGAACATAACGCCATTGAAGCTGCCTACAATGCACCAGTATTTCGTTTTGATCACTGGAGACCAGTTATTAAACCAAATATTCAGTTAGAGAGATGTTCTAAAATAATCCATACCAGGAACTGCCAGCATAGGCATAGTATGAGATGGAGAGAACAAATTTCAGACATTTATGTAATTAAAGTATGTTAAATTCTCCTACTTGCTAACCATGGCAATTACTTCCTTTGCCTCTGAAACAAGTTTTGAATCAGATGCACGAGTCTTTATAAAGCTTTTCCTCAACACTCATATACAAGGAACGTGTCATCCCAAATTAAGTTTAAAGAAATCCTAATGTAAGTATCATTATGTAATATACCTGCTCAAAGAGAAAACAGACTGTACTGAAATCCAAATGTCTCCTTGTCTAAGACAATCCTTTTAAAGGGCCTAAAGCAAGGAAGTGTGTGGTTTTGTTGTTTTTCTTATAAACAACAAAGTTCTTCAAAGGTAGGCATGAGTTTCACAAGCCTGTGAGCTTAGGTTGAGCTTTTTTTGTCAGTGTGACACACCACAAGTTTTATTCTCATAAACAGCAGCATCTCAAGTCTTGAGAATACACTCACATTTTTGGAATACCTTATGCTTCAAACACTACCAAAACAGCCCTTGCATCAAAATGTGAAAGCTTTGGCAAGCCAGGACAGAAACAGTAAAATCTTCTGGCTGAATGCTAGAATACACTTCACATGTTCACAGTATCGCAAGTGCTTCGAATCAATATAGCCTTCAACAGAAACAAACAGACAAAATTAAAATTTCTTATTCTTTCCCCTTAACTAGATTTCATGTATAAACTCCCTGCAGCTTATTTGCTCCTTTGTTCCAGTTTTGCTACAGCTCCCAAGTTTCTCAATGCAATAAGAAGCAGAAGTCTGAGCAAGTCATCTTGCAGTTCCTATTTTGAATATAAAATTTCTAACAGCTAAGCAAATGTTCTGCCTGCAACAGCCAACCAGCATGACAAAGGCAGAAACAACTAGCTGTTTGGAGACAGAAGCACAGACAGGGTACCCGTAGCTGCTGACTGGGTGATGTCGCCAAATTCACCTCTAGAAAGTATTTATTCTTTCAAATTAATGACAATCCAAAGCAAAGTAACAAACCTTTGTTTCTATGTGATGGATGCCAGCACACTCCAACAAAATCTGCTCAGCTGTTGTCCTTCCTCTATTTCATTACTTTGCCTATTTGCTACTCCTTCACTATATCACAACTCTACTAAAGCAAAAGCTTATTCATTGTTGCTAGGAAAATAAATAAGCAAACCCAAATATGGTATGTTTTGTAGTTTACTGTGCAGTAAGATTCTAAATTATGTTAATTATTGCCATGAATTTTTTTCCTTTCACCAGTCTGGCAGAAGCAAACCCTGTCTGCATTCACTGCAGTGCAGATCTCAGAAAGAAGAAGTGGTTTTCTTCCAGAAATTATGGAGTTATGCTGTAACTGTGGCCTGCTCCTATTTTTTTATTGAAGTAGCGAGAGGTTTCCTTGGTTATACACATGACTACAAATGCAAAGATCCATAGTTTACATCTCCCTACAGTGAAAAGGTAAATGTACTTGCATTACACATTATTTTTCTTTGCTAACTTTACCATTTATGTCCTAAGAGCTCTAAAATTAACTACCTGTGTCACCTTAGCTCACAGAGAGAACCTTAAAAAGGTTGCTCAGAAAATTTGGAAGGAGAATCAACCTTTCAGCAGCCAGTATACACATACACACTATATACATATACGTAAAAAAAAAAGAGTGTGTGCATCTAAATATATAAATAAAACCACCAAAGAAGCCTTCTCCCCAAAGGCCATCAATGTTTCTGGGGACAGAATGAAGTTTAAAAATAAAGAGACAACTTACAATTTTGATTTGCTGACACCCATTTGTTTCTGCTAGTTCTTTGCCACAGTAACACCTTGCACTACAGTCAGTATCGAGCAATAAATACAGCATTACCCCAAGGTTACTGCTGCAGACCAGGTAATTGCCTATGACTTACACAGGGTTCAAAAAGACAGACAGCAGGCAGATCTCGGTTCTCTAATACAAATATCTTATAAATTCCCTCATATTTCAGGATATGGCAGTAAAATATCTGTTCTGTTTCCATCTTACTGTTTTTCCAAGTATTACCTTCCACAGGTGAAGTAAAAATCTATCAGGTTTTAGCTTCATTTTTAGCATATCCTAAAATCCATTTACAACTCTGAGGAAAATATTTTGTAAAGTTGTCACCATACACTGCTTTCACAGAAAATATACTTTGTCCTTCATAAGCAACAAAAGGAATAGGAATAACACTTCCTCTGCATACCAGGCCATTCAACGAATCCTCCAAAAGTCTGCGTTAAGCCTTTAAGCCACCGGGTCTTTTCTATTAGAAGTTCAAAATCCATGGCTGGCAAATTCTGGAGCAGGACAGCAGCAATGAGCACCCATGGGCTCAAAACCATGTTTTCTATTTGCAGGAGCTCCATTTTATAAGCTACATCACTGACAAATTCTTGGATATCTTCAGATGGCTTTTGGGGAAGATGCCTGAAAAGAACAATGCAGCTCAAGGTAAAGAGCTCCAAAAACTGCAATATAAATCACATCCTTCCTTACTTCTTCCGTATTGTTCCCAGATCCATAACTACTTTACAGTACTATCTTCACACACATGTGTAACTACTTTACACACACTATCTTAAAAAAAAAAATAATTCAAAAGCATTATGTCCTACACCATAAATTGCAAAAGCCACCCAATCCAGTCATAGCTACAGCTCCCTGGCACATGAACACATAACAGTTCACAGTAATAAAGAAAGGAGAGAAAGGAGGAATTTTTAAGTGTCAAAACCACTGAATTCTCAGAAAACAGAGCTCAGAGCTTTGCCTGGCTCATGCATCGTCGTCAAGTTTCAAAATGACATCTTGATACAGTATGAAACTACACAGGTAAGAACCAGTTTCAGAAACACCCAGACGTAAACATGGTAAGTCTCTGCTCAGACAGAACAGGTTCAGCAGTCTATATAGTCAGATGCAGGGGAGATGAGAGAAGCTGAAAGCAAAGTAGAACATCTTCATTATTTTACATAGGTGAGAACTAAAGAAATGTTTTTCCTGTGCATACACCATGGAAAGATGTGGTACCTGGGAACCAAATTGTATGGGCACCGGTTGATTCTCCCAGACGCCAAGGTTCTAAGTGATACAGGCTGGCCAACGTAGATATGTATGGTACCAAAATTGTCACTGAGGACTCTCCTGGCTTTTAACAAACCCTATGAAACCAGGAAGAGCAAAACTCAAGTTTTGGTGCTACAGGGCATGTATACATTCACATATGTTCTGTTCTTAAAGAATTAACATACAGATGTAGATTCTTTGGGCTTTGGGACTCCTAGGAGTTCATACGCATAGAGAGATTCTTCTAATATCCTCTCATAGCTGATGCTAATGGGAACAAGGTATGTATCAAAGACTTCACGTTTAAAAAATGGTTCCATCACAATGCTGAGAAGACCTGTAGTTTGAAAAAAAACAAGAAAAAAAAAACCAAAACAAAAAAAAAGTGAATCACTTGTCTTTTTCGAGGAGGGAAAGTCAACTGCAATTTAACATTGAAAAAGGTATCTTCAACTTTTAGAAACTGCTAATAGGTCTGCACTGTGCCTGTTCTCTCTTCCAGCAAGCAGAAGCACAAGACATTGGCCAGGCTTTAAAACCAAAGACAAATGTGAGCAATTCATCTGGACAGATGTTTGTGCTCTTTTCAGCAGCACTGCTCTGCGCTCGCACAGCATCCTTCTTCCAAAGAGTACCCATTACTTTTACAGTTAGCTTACAGCATTTCTCTACTGGTCAGGGGACACATGTTTTCTAGAAAGAAAAGGGTGAAGAAGTTATACAATGAAGTACACAAAGGCACAAAAGGAGAGAAAGCAGCAGAGGGCAAGAGACTTGTATTGCCATTCTTTGTACAGCCTTGGAACTCCAACCAGTGTTTTCTACTACTTTGACAGAACTCAACAATTTCCCAACTCTTTAACTTAGCACATAGCCACTAATGAAAACAAAAAATAATTACTGAAGGTTCCAAGTTTTGAACAAACCTACCAAACTTTGGAGTCAGAGTCTTGGCGGTGCGGCTTCTAGTCCCTTCAAGAAAAAACTCAATCGGGGCATAGCCATTCTTCAAAAGTAAAACAAAAAGAATAGGTGGTCACAAAATAGAACCATTTCTTCTTTACTGCCCACAAACAGTTTTAAGTACTTAAAATGTAAGAAATCTTTTTTTTTTAATGGAAGCCATGCATGTCTAATTTCAGCCATCTCTAAGCCTATATTCATCCACTGAATTTGACGGAAATATTGTGTCTGTCGTAAGATATGGGCACATGATCCAAAGCAACTGATGAGCAGCAATTTGTTTACATATACTTGTGAACTATAATAACAACAGAGTGCTGCATGCTCTTCACCTACTGCAGGTCTGAGGCTAAAAAAAAATAAACATAAATCAGATCACAGTGAAGACTTTAAACCACACAGCTATAACATCACGCACAATTCACATGAATCATTCCAACAGAATATTCCTTTAGCATACATTTTGAGAGGTCAGTAATTTATTTACCCTTAACATTGTTTTTACATATTCAGCAAACACTGCCCAGTAGAGTCTGTTCCCACCGAAGGAACGTCGCATGAAAAAGGCACCTGCCCTTCGCAGCAGCTCACCGACTATTTTCATTCCTAGGAAATCTGAAAAACAATCAAATAAAAAAGAAAACCACACACGCAAAACTTGGTGATTAATAGCAGCCAGTAGAACCAACCACTTTCTCTAATGCACTGATTCAACTACCAGAATAAAGAAGATCTCCTTCAAGGATTCTGTTGTTGCAAATGCCTTTATTTGCTTTCAGATAGTCTAGTAAGACTTAGATGGACACGAATGGAATATTATAATATGCTTCTGATTTTTTTTGTAGGCAGCATTCACTTAGAGAAACTTATTTACCTAATTTAGATGGCCAGATTTCAATCATAATAAAGACTAAATTTTTCAAGTACATTGTCTCACTTATATTCAGAAAGTTCAGTTAGCACCAAATGTATCCTAAAAGACACAGAAATTAACTGACCAATTACATTTATGGTACAATTATACCATTTATGATCCCAACTCATCACTTTGAGAGGTGCATATCAAACCAGCTGAATTTTTTTATAGTTTTCTAGTTTTAAGCAATGACAGTCATGGCTTATCTTGTCCAAACCAGGAAAGGCTTAACATTATCAAATTTCTTTGAGAAGCGCTTAAAATGAGTCTACACAGCAGCTGGCCCCATGCTGCTTCAACCTCTGCCATCTCAAGCCATGAAACGCTTGAGAAGAGATATTCACTCAGTAAAATAAATTCACAATACCAGCTGCAACACTGACAATGACTGCCCTGCAGTTGTCATATGATACGTCAGGTACACACACATCAGGTGTATATATATGTATAGAAGAAAAAACACGTAGAAGCAATCAGCTACAGGGCCCTGGGCAGCAGTAGCAGCTGTCAGAGCTTCTCATGTGCAGAGGTCCATCTTTTTCCCTTACTCTCCTACTACCCTCTCTCTTTCACTGCAACATAGATTCTATCCCTGCCACACTTCCACCCTCATGATGCACACTCATCCTCCCAATGAGGATGCTGATGCATGCCCAGCACCTCTCCCTGACGCACACTGCTACCCCACGAACAGGGACTGAAATGCATCTTTTCACAAACCTCAAGTGCATGCCACCTCACCAGCTCTGCATCTCTCATCTGACTTGCTCCCAAGACCTGGAACAGGAACACGATCCCAGCAGCAGCTAGATACCTGCTAATGTACTGTGTGAGCACGTACTCTGGTGTTACTGGCAATTGTTTACTTTCCCTTAGCTAACCCCCACAGAACTAGCTGTATGCTACCTGAAGCCAGAGGCACTTGCCACCTATATCAGGAGAGCATCTCTCCCCTTGGCATAAGTACCACTTTGAGAGTGAATTCATAAAGCACATCCTGTGAACCTCTAACACAATATGCAGTAAATACAACTACAGACACAGAGAACTGTGTTTTCTTCAGAAGAATTTAAAATGATATGTACATGCAGCAGTACAATCAAGATACAAGGCCCTAATTCTGAAGAACTTTGACCTCAAAACACTTAAAAAAATGTTAATCACTAAACAAATCTCCCTAAGCTAACTAATAGTATCTTAAGATACTGTTTTGAGGCCCAAACCCCTCCAAAAAATCTAATCTGAAAGTCGTCAAAGGATTACTCTGATTTCTAAGACAGCATGTGAGCAGATTCTCAACAATATGCAACAGGTAAGAAGCTGCAACACCTTGATTAAGGCTGCTATGAAACATGAACTTCTGAATTCACCAGAATCTAACCTGCATCACACAGCATCAAGATACCACTAACTCAAAGAACAGCAGTCTTCCCTAGAAAACACATTCTCCCTGCTTCTGCTGATGTTCTATTGGTCCTCCTAACCTTTTGATTGGAGAAGTAGGCTACAGTAAAGTAGCAGGCTCCCTAGGTTCCCAGATCTTTGCTAGATTTCCTGACGGCATTGAACCAGATCTGAGGTTGTTGCCTGCCTGCTTAGAAGACCTGGCTGACACCCAAGACTTCCAAGATCAGGTTTTGCAGTTAAGGGCTGACAGAGTCTGGATCTTTCCCCTTGGCAACCGGATTTTAAAAAAACAAACACATAACTCAGAAAATATTTACTATTAAAATCTTCAAGATTTTTTTTCCCTGCAAATATGCTGGTTTCATCTGCTTTAGAAGTAAGCATGTTCAAAATTGTGACCTCTGATGTGAAATTTCGTCTTTCAGACAGCTCTGCTCTCAGCACTTCACATAACAGCATTCTGACAACGTTTCGAGGGAATCTGTCATACCAGCAACAAGCACGAGGCATTTGGCACTTCATATCTGGCTACTATGACTGCACTTAAAACTGCATAAAGTATCACTAAAGCTTCTGCGTACACAGTAGCTGCTGAGCAAGTTATAGCCTGTTCCCAGGCCAAAACCAAAACCAAAATCAATACAGAAGTCTTCTGCACATCGTCTATCCTTGCCCCAGCCTTGTGCCTACAGATGGCGTACTTCTGGGCCTACCTGCTACGAAAAAATTCACCTCTGATTGGACTCAGCACTGAGAAGAAGCTTTAAGATGCTGTAAGCATGTCACCCCAGGTTTTAAGAAGACATATTTGGAACATAAGTTAAAAACAACTACTTATAGTAGCAGCTAGTAGACCCCTTGTTACCGATTCTCTGAATCCTGAAAAGGTTGTTAAAC
Organism: Todiramphus chloris collaris; assembly: GCA_025345505.1. NCBI lineage: Eukaryota > Metazoa > Chordata > Aves > Coraciiformes > Alcedinidae > Todiramphus > Todiramphus chloris. The sequence continues at coordinate 9,097,466 of JANVCC010000020.1, forward strand.
AAACATACTTGCCTATTCCTGCAGCAATGACAGGCAAAGCCAAGTCATATGTATATAGCAAATAAGACAGCATCAAAAAGTCTACATAGCTTCGGTGACTGGGCAGCAGCACAACTGGATGCTCCTGAATGGCATGTTGCAACTGAAAAAAAAAAAAGCACAAACAATACTGTTCCAATATTTACAGACTAATTGTTGACATTTGCAAATACAGACCTTCACAGGGCTTAAGGCAAACAGAAGCTGATTTGTTTGATGGTGGTTTCTCTGTGCACATACTCCACATTTTTTTCAGCATGGAACCATAAGAAACTTGGAAGCAGTAGTTTCCAGACTAGCAACCTGTGGTTCACAAGCATCACAGGATGCAAAAGCCAGGGCCATCATGATAGTCAGACACGATAGTCTAATTCAAACCCCTTTGGATGGGGATGAGAAACCCAATAGGGCTGTCAGGGCTGACATTTCAGGGGATGCACTGAACCCTCCAGAACATCAGCATCCTGCCATGAAACAGTGGGACAACAGCTCCCCAGGGAAGTGAGGCAAACTTAAAGCATCTCCTGCCTTGGAAGTGCACAATGTTTCATCACTCTTAGCTGTATGAAGGTTTTGCAGAACAGCCAACCCACTCACTCAAGACACATAACATTAGTTTTTTACCCTAATTCAGCTAAATGCATTATTAAGTTTATAGTAGCAGACAGAAAAAACCTCTCTTAGTGGCTGATCTAACAGGATTACTGACACGTGGCATTCCTTTCCATAAGAAGTATTTGGAAAATGTACAAAACATCCTGCTGACTGTTTGCCTCTAAATTACTTACATATTATCTGTCTTTCCCCCCACGCTTATTGAGAAATACAGTAATAAACTCAAGTGCAGTCTCTTTTTGCAAAGAGTATTTTTCACGTTTGTTACTTGGAACAAAGATTAGAGTCTTTGTCCAAGTGACTGGTATGAAAATATTGCAATATTTCACCCCCTCCCCCCAGTACTCACTCTCTGCATTCCTTCTTCATTCACACAAACTCTCTGAAAAAGTTGTTTAAATATCTTGCTCAGAGTAAAGGCAAAAAATCTGACAGCTCCTAATTGCATACTGTGGCCCATCTCATCCAGGATTTCCATGGCTTCTTCTTGAATAATATCAGGTGATTCTCCCATCTCTTTTGCTAACTAAAGAGAGACAAAACAAAATAGCAATGAGGTGTAGTTCCCTTCTCCCTGCCCACGCACACCATTCTATATGCCACAACAATTATGGCAGAACTACTGCAACAGTCAGCAAGATTTTATTTTGTGTGATAGGCATGCATCTAATCATAAAGAAGCTGTTAGGTGTTAACCAACAAGAGAAAACCGAGTTAAAAAGCTGTTCAAGATTCAAAAATGAACTTAGATGTCAATGGCAGGGGGGAGGGTGTGCAACTATTTCCCCCCTGCCCCAAACACACCATCTGAATGTTTTAACCTGTAGCATCTTCAGAGGAGATTTAAGTTCAAAGAACATTTCCTATATTATTGGTCTGAAGAAGGCTGTGTGTGATCTACTTTGACTAGTAATATGAAAACTATGTTTGCAGAGATATTCATAACACAAATCTTTGAAGTCAAATTGGGTTAGATTTTAAGACTTGGCTGAAGAACCTCAACCCTGTCATGCTTCAATTTCTTTGTAATATATTACCTTGGCAATGGGTAGCTGAAATGCATACAAAGCACTCTCTCTACCAACTTTGCATACCAATGATCTCTTTTCTGTTGCTGTGCATATTCCCTTTTGAAGTTTCTTAAAACAGACTTAAATAATAGTCGCCCCTCTTATTTGATACTTTGAATCTAGAAATATTCAAATGAAAAGTTAGTCTTTTACTATTCTGGAACAAGGAACTTGCCTTTTACTGAACACAGAGGAGGAAAGAGGAAGAATGGTAGAAGAAAGAGACTCCCAAAAAAGCACGGCTCTGTTTAGAGGCCAGCGTTGCTTACCTATTATTTCTATTTTATGGCGTATGTGAAAATCTACCTCCTCAAATCTATTTCCATACACCACCTTGCTATCAAACCTACCGATTACATAGTGTTTCAATAAATGCAGTATCCTTCATCCTGCATATTTCCACTTGTAACTACAACTGATTATTTTCACCACTTAAAGAAGATAAAAACTGCTTTGACTTGAGCCTGGGAAAATCAATCTCTCTTAGGAAGCAAAACAAAAAAATATATTCTTGTTATTCACTAGGTAAAGAAATACTGTTCTTATTCACTGGTAAAAGGATTTTATCACACAGCTGATCCTGTGTGAATACGTGCACATCCACCATAGAGCTGAGCACATACTCCCAAAAATCAGGAATCAAAAAACTAGACCAGTCACGAAAAGCAAGCTAAAATAAACGGATGCACTTAATTTCACATTAGTAACCTCAGCAATTTGTCACAAGAACAAATCCTAGCATGCCTGCTTAAAACTGTGTAAACTCTGCCCTGACAGGAGGCCCACTAATCATAGAATGTTGGCATATCACCCACGATAGCCTCAGTTAGATGCTTCCAGTAATCTCTACTGCAGAGCTGATAACTCAGTTGCAATGGCAGGTCTGTTAACTTCCTTCAGTCATGATAATAGCTAGAAAAAAAATCATCAAAATCATTTTCCATCAAAATGCAGCATTTCAGAAGAAGACATCAAGCAAACGTCTTTCTGTCAAGTCCTTCATAAAATATTTTCTTTCAGTGAATATTTTAGTATTTTGTTGAAAGATTTTTATTTAATACTGCTTAGCAATTTGTGATGGCAACAGGACTGTTTTGTAGGACATGGTTTAGTTTATCACAGTTTTGATAAGTCATAGATAACATTAATCATTAAAAAAAAAAAAAATTGAAAAAAACATATGGTAGCCATGCATTAGGGACTAACCAAAACATCTTGCATACTTCTATTGGCATGGAATTATTTTTCATGAATACCACAAATACTTACCCTGCTAACACATACTCTTATTTCAGCCATGTAAAATGTGAGCCAGTATGACTATAAAATATTTTTATTCATTACAAAGTAGTAGCTGCCTTTTACCTTAAAACAAAAATAAGGTGACATCTTAGTGTATCTAACTCAAAGAATTGACTGTGAAATTTAACTCTCATTTTAGAGAAAGTAGCATTTATGACTAAGTCATAAATACATCACTAGCCTATAAAACTCCTACAAGACATCCTCAAAGTACAAAACAATATACTGAGCAGGAGAGTGCCTTTCACAATCCAGTTCTGTATGGAGAGGAAGAAAAACAAAAAAATTCTAACACACTGGATAACCTAAATGGTGAAGTGCCATACATGCAAAATCAAAACACTATTTCATGAACGATCTAACAGCTTTGGCATGGCTCTCAAGTTTCTGATTTATTGGACAGTCCTTCAAACTGCAGCTATGGTGTTCAATAAGGTCAGCAATAATCTTTTTTCCTTTACAGCTACATGAAATTCAGCTGTGTTCAGTCTATCACATCTTACAGCTCTGTCCAGAATCTCACCTGCTTGATAACATACTGAACTTGCTCTGACTGGAGAACAGCACTTTTAAGAGCATTTGGCTTGCAAGGTGAAAGTCCTTTGTAGATCACAGGAGTATAACATTTCATGGCATATCTCAAGTCACTGGACAATCGTCTTTCCTCCAAGATATCTTCAAACTCATCTCTTTTCTTTGACGTGAGCTCTTTCTGCTAGGAATATACAAATAAAGAATGAGACACTGTCTTGAGACATTCAGTCTGGCTACAGTACCAAAATAATAGCATGTAATACTTTTGCAATCTTTGGGACTTCTTTTTAGCTTTCTACAGTGTCCGTGTTCCACACTCTGAGTGCATGAACAAGTATGAACAACAAAAAATAAACAATGCTGCAGAAAGAAATGAAAAAGAAAAGGAGAAAAACAAACACACACACAAAAAAAGAGCAAAACCAAAAACCACGTGCGCACAAAAAAACCCCTCACCCAACCCCTTCCAACTGCAAAAATCCCCAAATCACCCTGTGCCACATGATACTTAATTCTGCCCAAGAGGAAGAAGCTGAAAGAACACCCGGGCTTTGAAAGCTGAAGTGCCTTGCCTCCAGCCTCTCCGTGATTAATAGGTATTAACTAAACAACCTTTGATTCTACCTCTTACAGCTACATGAAGACTATGCCATGAATGACATTATAAAAACCCAACCATAAACACTAAAAAAATAATCCCTGCTACTTCAAATTGTGTCTGGGGCCTTGGTGATTTGTGATGACTTTCAACAAGCTTGGACATAAGGTACATAAAACACAGCCAAACAGGAACAAACCAAAAAAAAACCCCAACGTTATTAGGCACGTGAAAAGCAAAATGCAATACATAGGTAAAAAGAGAGCATGGCCTCTGAGTAACCAACACCACTGCTAAGCAGGAAAACAAAGGGCACATCAAGAATGAACTGTGGATCTGTCCCACTACAGCCATCTGACAAAACTTTTCTCCTTGAGTCAGCATGCATCTCCTGCACTGAAGAGAGATGTCTCCTGTTATTTCCTGTAACACCACAGTTCATATGAATGACCCCTCACAGTCTTTCCAAAACTGAAATCGTATTCCTCTACACTTCAAAATGGCAACAACAGCCACCAGACAAGCAAGGAAGCTGGAGCAAACCTCTGTGAAACACAAATATAAAAGCACCGGTTAGGATCAATAATGTTTATTAGAAGAAGATGCTAAAAATACAAATACTTATGTCTTCCTCTACAGCACCACATGAAGGGCAGCACAGGGATCCCTTTCATTCATTCTGCCTCCTCTCCCTATACACAACCTGTGCAGAATCAGTCCGATAATGAAGGATAAAACGTGTTTCATGGGCTCTTACAGTGACCTTTCCTGGTGTTGAGGGGAAAGCCTGGCCAGCAAACACACAGGAGAACACTGGGAACAGAGAAACAAAATGCACAGCAGTGGCAGTTGGGTTTTCAACCTTGGGAGAGGGAGTCGGGTTTCACTGCCAGCTGACCACAGCCACATCAGCAAAACTATCAAAGCAGTTGACATTAAGTAGAGAGCAAATATTTAGTTTCTGTGCATTCATCAAGATGAAATGTCAAAACAAAAAAACTCAAATTGGGAATATCTCCACTTAAGAACCACAAAAAAACAAACAAACAAACAAACAAAAAAAATCCTTCAATGCCTCAATGGTATCAAAAGCCAATTTCATTTTATCAGAGAACATAAATCCTACTGTAATGTTTGCCCTTCTCATACTCTTTTCCCCACGTGGTATAGCTAAATTTGGATGCCATCCTTCTACCACAGTAGCATTTAGTAGACCAATTAATTTTTCTTTCCAGTACTGTAGTTTAGAGAACTGTCCCACAGTAACTGCAGAACAAACTTTCCAGGGGCTTTCAGAACAATCCTATACAAGATAGTAATCCCAGGCCAGTATTCATTTAAAATGTTTAGTAGGTTGTTTGTTTTTCTTGTTCCTTCGTATGGTTTAGCATTACAGTTTTAATCTATTTTTCTTCCAACTAGTTGGTGTTTTGCAAGAGCCAAGTTCTTAGCTTACTCTGAAAAAGACTGGAAATAGTTTGTATTAGCCATTGACACCACGTATCAACCCCCTTGACTGAAAATAAAACAGAAAAAACATCCCTTATGCTGCCTAAGAGCAGAAAAGATAGCTAGAAACAGCATCAGAAAAATCTAAGCAAAGTTTAAGTCAATTACCAAAGTTTAAACCCTGCAATGTGCAGCTACAGGAAACCCAGACAAAGAAACCCAGGGGACAGCCTAGGTACCATCAGCCACATCAGCAGTCACCGCGCTGCTACAGCCGTTCCTCAACACTGCTTTGGGGAGCAGAGTTTTACAAAAGCTACAGCCAACCAAAAAGTCATCTCTGCCACTTCTCATTTGATGTTTCCAGATTCGGTATGCAACTGATTGCTCTCCATAGCAATAGCTATTGTCACGCCCTGTCATGAAGTAGTGCAGAGGGAGCCAAAACACACACTTTACTAACGCCTAAAGAAGAATAACTCTGCTTTTACACAATACAGTCAAGCTGCTGTTCCAGCCTCCATTGCTAACTGGTAGAGAGCACATGTAGCAAACATGCTGTTGGAAACCTTGGCATCAGAAAATTCAGTTGAGTGTACCGTTACTGCAATACGGGTAACATACAAGAGGGAAACAGCAGGAGCCTGGAATCCCTCTGCTTCCGTATAACCTTTGAAAGCAATAAAACGAGGATGCTCATGATGCACTTGGGACACCAGTGTACAGCTAAGGAGACAGAGAAGTTTGGGAATCTCTACCAAAACCAGGAGCTGTTTCCCTCTCTCCCCAGACCCCTCCTCCAAACGCACACAAAGAGCGGATTTTAGCACCCCAAGGCCAAATCTCCTTACGCGAGGCTGGCATAAGAACTGCAGGGTAAAAAGAAAACAAAAAAAACCCCACCAAACCCAAAAACCCCAAGGTCACTTAAGTCTCATTTCCACCATATAACAAAGGAAAACCACCTTCGGCTGCTCCATCTCCAAGACAGTTCTCTGGCACTGAATTCATGGTGGCTGGCGGGTTTCTTGTCCCCCCCGACAGCGGCGGGGCTGCCTTGCCAAGAGTCCCCCCCCCGCCTCCCCCCGTGCCCGGACGCCCGCCGCCCCGGCCAGCCCCCCTGCCGGGCCCAACCGCCCTGCAGAACAGTCCAGCTACTCCCGACCCTTCCGAAGCCGAGGGGCGTTTCACAGCGTGGCCCGGGGGAGAAGCGGTGCTGGGGATCGAGGGCGCTGACTGTGTCGCGACTGACAGGACGGGTACGGGGAAAGCAGCCGGGGGAGAGAAGCGGGCTTGGGGCCGGCAGCGGCTGGGGAGGGTGAACTTGGGAAGGAAAACGTCCGGTTCCTTCTTGGCCGCCACCTGCCCCCGCTGGAGCCAGGGACAGGCCACGTCCCCTCCCGATCCCCGCAGAGCGCAGCCACGGCGCCGGGGCCGCGCTGCCGCCGCCGCCGCCGCCACCACGCCGCGACTCGGGTCGGGCCCGGGAAGTTGTACGAGACACAACCGAGCCCGGCAAAAGCCCCGGAAACCTCCCTCCGGACCGCGGCCCCCAAACCGGCGGGAAGGTGCGCTAAGATCCGCCACTCCCCTTCAGAGTGAATGGCACCGATGACGGCGCGGAGGTGAGGCGGGCAGCCCCCTTCCCCCGCGGCACCGCGCCCCGCTTCCCCCCCCCCCCCGCCGCCGCTGCCTACCGAGTACATGGGCGCCCCTCGCCGCGCCCGCCCGGGCGCCGCTGCCGCCGTCGCCGCCGCCATGGTCTTGCGAACTCCGCCGCGCCGCCCCGCGCCCCGCTCTCCAGCCCTACCCCGTCGCGATGGCCTCACGCCCGCGGCCGCCTCCCGCGGCTCCCATGGCCCCGCGCCGCCCCGGCTCAGCTGCCCGGCGCGCTGCGGCAGGCGCGGGGGAGGGCGGGGGGACCGTGCGATGGGCGGCGCCATCTTGGGGGCGACGGGAGCCGCTCGGGATCAAACGTCCTTCCGCCCGCCGCCCCGCGGCAGCCATGGGGTCGCGGGAGCCGTGCCGCCGGCTGGAGGCGGTGCTCGGAGCGCTCTACGATCTGGGTGGGTGAGCGGGGCCGGGCCGTGCGGGGCGGGTAGGATGAGGCCGTGGACGAGTGCCGGCGGAACCGCGGCCTTTCCTGGGGACTGGGGAAGGGAAGGGGGCAGGGCGTGTTCACTCTGAAGCGGAGTGACGGCGGCCGCGCGCAGCCGACCCACCACTGCACGTGTTCCGGCATGCAGGTGAGGAGACCAGCGCTCGGGGCGCCGCGGAAGACAGCGAGGCGAGAGCAGCGGCGGCACCGGAGGAGAGCCGGGCACCGCAGCCGGCAGCGGGCGATGCCGGCGGGGCGGCGGGGGGACGGCGCCGAACCCGCGACTTCTTCGGGGAGCTGCGGGCTGAGCTGGGCGCTGCCGCCCCCGCCTCCTCCCTTCCGCCGCCCGCCGCGCCGCCGGCTGTGGAGGTCGTCGTGTTCCGCGGGAGGAAGAGGCGGCGCAGCCCCTCGGCGGCACGCAGCGGCAGAGGCCAGGTAGGGCCGGGCGCTGGGTGGTTGGGTGGGCTGCGGGCTGCTCCCCTCTGCCCCGGGCCCGCCCGCTCCTGCAAGCGTGGATGCTGCTGGCCCCTGGCAAGGGCCTTCGTGTAACGGGGTGCGCTCCCTGGGAGGGCACCGGTACCGGGGAGTGTCTTTGCTAGTTCTGTGCAGCACGGAACTCTTTAAAGCCACGCCAGAGACTTGCGATCGAGCGGGTGCTGGGCTGGGCTGCTCTTTTCTGGTGACAGTTACGACCAGTCAAAACCCTCTGTCTGTTTTGTTGTTTGATGGGGTTTCTTTCCTGCCTCCTCCGTGCCACCATAAATTGTGAGCTACCTTCCGTAATTCCCCCTCCCGTGCCTAGTTTCTTCTCTCTTGCCTGGAAATCTAGGATCCTTTGGCAATCTGTGTCCTCAGCCTGATGGCATCCAGCCCTGCTGATTTCCAGTAGAGCTGTTCTCAGAGGCAAGGGTGAGGGCAGGACTTTTTTTTTTTTTTCTTCTTTTCTTTCTAGTTTCAGAAGATCTTTGGAGAAATAGCCCATATTTGAAACAGATGTCTTCCAATGGAATTCCCTCGTGCTAACAAAAGCTGTAGCTAAGTTGCTTCAGCAGAGAGGCCTGGATAAGCTTGTCTGGAAGCTGAGCTGCATTCCAGGCTAAGCAGAGGGCCCATTGCTGGTCGATTGGTCTCCAGATTTTATAGCTTCTCTGATTATTTTCTTTGAGTTGTGTTTATGGCTGTAACATCAGAAGCCCCGGTCTACAATAATCTCTGATGGGCCAATACGTGGCTGTCTTAAATTCAGGGACACTTATTGGTATTTGAGGCTTGACTGCTTGGAATTGGGAAGTTCAAGAGACTGAGCAGGCAGTTGTTTGAAACCACAAATTTTAGTGCTTTTTTTTTCTGTCATATTTTCCTCTAAAAATTGCCCTAGATATTTTTTTCTTATGCTTTTTACAACTTAAATTTTTCTGCCTGAAGAGATTGATGTTAGGCTTGTTAGTAAAATGTGCTGAAAATAACCAGGTTTATTTGTGGTTTAAATGGACAGTTTTATAGAGAAGCTTTTACGGAGTTGAGATGAGTTTGGGTTTGGTGGATGCAGAGAGAAGCCCTGGTGTAACCTTGGGACCTGAACCTGTCACTTAGTGGTGTGGACAGTGAAAAGGAAATTCATTAAAAGCATTCAGGTTCAGTTTTAATATTACATGTGGTACCTCTGCTTCCTAAGAGGGGACAGTGCCCTTGAGAGCAAACAAGGAGAGACGAGTGGATGCTGCGTTCAAAGAGACGGAGGTTTCCCTGCCCATGCTGCCTGCCTTCATCAGCACACTTGGGAGCAGGCAGAGCATCTGCTGAGAGAGGTGGTTCAGCACATCCTCCCTGAAATCAGCAGGGATCTAATGTAACCCTGGGAGATTTGGTACTGCTCTGAAGCGTCCCCTGTGTGACACTTTTGTAGTGAGCAGGCATGGAATCCCTGGGGATTTTGCACTCCCCCGTTCCCCTCTGAACTGAGAACTGCTGATGGAAGGTCTCTGTAAATCACAGAGTAGAAAAGATGAGGTTTTTGCTGATCTCATTTTGAGCAAGTAATTTCTTTAAACGGCGTAGAGTGGGGCCTGCTGTTTGCTGACTGTGAATCCTCTGGAGCTGTTTCTCTTACGTTAGTTAAGCTGGTTATGCACGCTAATATATGTCCATGCAGTTGTGAATTAAGCTTGTTCTGTGTGTTGCCACCAGCTGCTGGTATATGCACTATTACACTGTGCTGTCAGTCTCGAGCAAAATAACTTAAAGTTCATGTCCTGTCCTGCATTAGCAGTTTGGCATGTATTTGGAAATGGAAAGATGCATGATATATAGCTCATATGTGGCAGTTTTTCTCTTATAAAATGTAATTTATACTTGAAGTATAAAAATCAATTGCCGCTATTAACATCTTTCTAAATTACACAACTGCTCGTGAATGTTAACAGATGATCCAGGGAAGAAAATGCACGACAAATCTATATACACTGTACTATAATGGTACCTATAGATTGTGCAAGGTTGTTCCAGTAAGACACTGTAATATCTACATATTAAAATTGCCATTGAGACTGTCTCATTATAAGAGATAAGACCAGGTAATAGAGCTAGAAAAAAGATACTGCTGGAAAGCAGTAAGTAACTGGTAACTGGTGTTACTTGTTAACATTAATTTGAAATATTTTGTTTCATTTGTAGACCAAAGTAGTAGATGAAGAGAAAAATGAGAACAAACAAGAATTTAACTTCGAAAAAGTAAGTTGTCAGGACCTATCTGATCTCACTATTTTAGTGTGCAGGTATGTCTGTTTATATCCTTGGGAAAGCTACACTGGGACCGATGGGAAATGATTCCAGAAAAGGTTCTCTCTTGTAGGTGAGGATTTCCTAATAGGTAATTTTGCCTGCAGGTCCTGCTAAAGGAGGAGCACGCTGGCTGTTGTCGACTGTTCTGTGTGAAGAGAGACCTGTTACCACTCTGTGGCCTGTCCGATCTTTCAATATGATTTTTAAGGAAGATCACTATATGTTATCTGTGTATGGCTACATGAGTAACCATAATGTTTGGCATAACTCTTTCAGGCCTGTGGTATTAATCTTGGATTTCTGATCTTATGTGGGAGGGGAAAACAGATCTATTTTTCAAACAGCAGATGACTTTTTTCCATTTGTCTTTTTATTCTCATCTGTTCTTATAGGAGCACGACTAGCCCTGGCCTTCTTAGCTACTGATTCGTTTATGGATCTGTGCAAGTTGGTTTACATGCCTGATCTCTGTTCAGGGCCGTGCTGTGATCCAGTGAAGTCTGTCACTGGACATTCTGCATGGAGTTCCAGACTGCTGAGAACAGTGGGGATTTAACCACTGACTTTAAAAAGATTATGAATTCACCACAGGTTTTGCCAGAGTATTCTCTATAGTGTCAACTATTATGTACAGGTGTAGTCATACCACTTTACTCTCTGCTCATCCTTGTCTCTCATTGGTTAAGTGCTCTGCAGCCACAGAATGAGGACACGCTGTAAACATTGGGTGTTGTGGGTAGCACATTTTGTCGTACTTCATTGTGCAGCAGAACATGATTTATTTTTATATGGAGGAGAGCCATTCCATGTGTTGTTTTATGTGAAATGAGGAGAATTGAAAATTGTCCACCTGACAGTCCTCACCATCCAGAGATTAGGTGGACAGTGGTTAGCTGTTCCACAGTATAGTTCCAAACTCAGTTAGTTTTATTATATAGCACACTGATTTCAGGTATTAGACAGGGTTTCTTTGGGATTATGACTTTGTTACGGTCTCTCAAGTGTTATTTTACAGCAAGTTGGACAAATTATGAAATGCTTGCAATTTTCTCCGATGTTCTAGGCTCGTCTGGAAGTGCACAAGTTTGGAATCACTGGCTACAACAAGCAGGAACAACGCATGTTGGAACAGGAGCGTGCTATCATGCTGGGAGCCAAGGTAATTGTCACTTGGTTTGTGCTGGGCAGTCATCCAGCTGTTACCATGCAGGAAAGCAGTAAAAAACACTGTGTGTTTTTGGTACTGCTATTTTAAAACCCAAGATCTGCCTTGACCCTTCTCCCACTTCATCTGTTCTTTTACATTTTCTGTTCTGTTGTGTCTGTTTTCTGTCAATTTGGAAAACTAGCGTGGTTGTGTTACCAGAGATGATGTATAGATGCAATATGACTGGGATGGAAAACAACATTTACTAATTTTGAATCAGACCATTCAAAACTAAATTGTTGGAGGGCGGGACTTGCTTTTTAAAGCTTGAGTGTCTCTGTGAGTTAAAGATGGAAACAACTTTTCAGTTTTATTTATCAGTAGTTTAAAAGGTAAAAAAATATTTTTATGTCTTTTTTGGGGAGTGAAGAGGGACTTGAGTTTTCTTTCTAGCTCAGTGTGTATGTGGAAACGTTTTAGGACTGATACAGAGTATAAACATCCCTCTCTACTGTCTTCACTGAGAAAGATATGGTTTCTGTGCATCTACCTTACATCCAAGTCCCTTCCTCTCACCCAAAAGGAAATAAACCACCACCACCTGAAAAATGTTGTTTATGCAAGTGTGTGAATATTTTTTCAACCTCTTTGAAAATTTCATCAGTGGTATCCTTCCCAATCTTTATTGCAGCCCCCCAAAAAGCAACATGTGAACTACAAGACTTACCAAGAGAAAATGAAAGAGAAAAAATCAGCAAAGGACGATGATAAGGGAAAGGTCTGTGTGAAATTTTCTGTATAAAAAGGCAGCATGTAAGAGCTAGCCCAAGAGCCTGACAGATAACACCTCAGGCACAGGCAGAGTGCCCAAGCTTGACACCTGCTGCTCCCCATGGAATGAGTTCCTGGCTCCAGCAGGACTAAACTCGCTGGTAAAAGCTGGTTGTGTGCAGTATGTGTGCAGTATGAAGGGCACAAGATTTAGGCTTGTGTTGTGGTGGGTTTCACTCCATCCTTTGAGGCTGATGACACAAAATCAGCAGGTTGGGGTTTCTTTTTTTTCTCCTTGCCTCTTAAGGATAAAGATATTGCCTTCAATTAAAGTTTGTTGTATGTTGTCTAACCACGGAGAGCCGGATCTTCAGCTGGTTTTATATCAGCACAATTACATCTAAGATCTTGCTCATTATTTAAGACAAGGGTGAGGATTCTGTTGCATCCATTATTTAGCATGGCCCATCTGGCTCCAAGCCTACTCTCTCTCCCCGTGGAGTCTTCTCGTGTAGGTGGGAGCAGGCTGCAGGGTGGGTAATTGCTCTATCCGCCTGTTTCCTGCCGCCCTCTTTCCCAGGGGACCTACTTCTCCTGCATCCACTGCATGACCAGACACAGTTGAACCTTGTTATTTGACAGGTACTCTCAGTCAGGTGACTAGGCACACCCACCTGGTAGCAAGTCCATCTTTGGATCCAAGGATCTGTCACGTGCACAAGAAGCAAGCCTCTGTCTTTGTGTGGCTGGAATTGTGCCTCCTCACGTGGCAGGGGCAGTATATTGGACACGAGAAGGCTGTGCTTTCCTGAAGGTGACAGGAATGGCTCCGGGCACTCCTAACAGTGCCTCTGTAACGTGTTGCATCACTTGGCCTGTCAGGAGGTTTCTCAACCTGCTTTAAGTGCCTGCTGCTCCCTGAAGCAAATACTACTACATATTTTGTGTGCAAACATTTTTTTTTTAGCCAAGATGCTCTGTTCCTTTTACAAATATGTATTTTTAAAAACAGGAACATAAAGGTGATTCTCTTAAGAAGAAGAAGAAAGAAAAGAAGGAGAGGTGAGCCATTTTTAACATGGTTAAAATTAACATGCTTTTGTATATCTTCCCCAGTGCATTTCCCCTATGTAACTATGTGCAGTCTTACACCAGAAATCATGCAGATCACACTGGAAGGAATTTCTACAACTGCAGATGATGTCAGTTACAAAATGTTGATGTTGCTCTGTATCTAGCAGTTTCAGAGGCTGTAGTTATACAGCTTAAATGAATATATGTCAGTTCTGCCCCAACGTGTCTGAGACTGCAGCTGGAGGCAAGATGGATGGAAATCCCTGTGTGCAGACAGAGCTTTTGCCCCAGTAAATAATTTCTGCAAAACACAAGCTACAGTACACAGAGGCTTGCAAGGTGAACTGGCATTCCTAATCATAGCGTAGCAGGTTCACTGAAATTTACTTTTTATCTTCTTTCTCTATCCAGAAGTCTGTGTCTGTAAACTTTTAAGCATGTAAATCATTCTGTAATGTACTGCAAATTTTGAATGTCTCTGCAGTTAATAAATGTTCAGGGGTCGTTACCTGCTATGATTTATATTGCATAATACTGAACATTGATTGCATAAATAGGTGACATATTAAGCATTTTCATGAGCTTCTGTTGTTTTTCTTATTTGTATGTCTCTCTCTTTTTTTTCACTATTTCAGGAAGGCCAAAAGGAAGAAATCAGTTCCTAGCATTTGGCCCACAGGACAAGTTGGAAAATTCAGAGATGGGACCTTGATTCTGCAGAGATATGATATAAAGAAAATTAAATCATCTAAAGTTACCAAATGAACTCATGATACACAGTGAAATGGACAATATGTGTAAGAGAATTCACACTACTACCAACACAGACGTATGGAGCCTCTCACCTTCCCACCATATCCTAATTTTTTCATACCTTATTTGTTGTTACAGGATTTTCTGTATTCCATTCTGCCTTGGGAAGAATAAGAGAATTTACCATTTTATAAATAAAAGTAAGACTTTTATTAATAATGTTACACAGGCTATTTTTATTAGTCAGTATGTGCTAAAGAAAGCATTTCACTTTCTAGAATCAGCTCACTGTCTCTAAATATTAATTTAATCAATTAATGGATTAAAATATATGTCTTTGCTTTCATCTGGAAGGAATATGGAAAAAGCAGTATCTTACTTGCTCTGAACCTGAAGTTGGTATTCTCAAACACTTAACCAGGCATACATCTGTTTCTGTATCTTTATAAAGTTAGTGGATAGTGGAACTGCACAACAGTTTTCCTGTTCAGAAAAACCTCTTAAGGTTTCAAAGTTACCTGCTTTGGAATGAAAATAAGATTTTTCTGAAGTTTTGTCCTAGGTAAGAGTTACAGATTCAATTTAAGCACCGTTTCAAATGGTGTTTTGGTGGCTTTGTTGGTTTGTTTTTAAAAACAAAACCATGTAAAACCAAGCCAGATGAGGTGCAGACACTCAATAGCAACTGGTTGTTCATGGTTACCTGATGTTTTCTTTGATCAGTGTTCCTATGGCTCATAAGGCTTTTCTATGATGTCTTTGTCAAAACTCAAGTTTTAGTGCTATTTGGATTTCAGCAATTTTGTGTTTCTGAAAACAGTTTTGTCCTCTGTAGCTAAACATTTTTTTTGCTTTTAAACTTGTGTTTCCATTAGAAATGGCAGTGGTTAGTAACCTGCCAAAATGTCTTCTCCATTCTACCTCAAGCTAAAGAAGCTGAACTGTTTTAGGAGGAGGCAAAAATAAGGTTAGCTGTTAAACGACACAGGAAAAAAATCATGCAGTGTTGTTTATATATAAGGTTATGTGGAGCTTGTTTGAACAGCTCTGTCAGCGAAGCAGGTTTACAGGAGAAGGAAAATAGCCCTTACTGTAGAACCTTCTAGGTGTATTGGTGAAATTCAGCATGCCCCTGTGTGCTGTGGGAGCACACTACACTTCCTGGCTGCCACCTGGGAGCCTGAGTAAGGTGACCTCTAACCCTGAGTGAACAGTGAGGTCTGTGTCAGCTTGTAGGTAAACAGTGAGAACAGCAGCGTAGTCCTCCTGCCAAAGAGCAGCATTGGACACTGTCCCCTTCACAGAATAGGAAAGTATTCTGTGGTAGGGAGAACCACACCACAGAAAAGGATGCTTTCTGGCATGCTTCTTCCCCCACACCTCCCCAGATTACTTTCAGGTCCTGGAGAAGTGCTCTGCCACCACAGAGAGGACTAAGAGGAGGGAGAGGATCTGGAGGGAACGAGAGCTGGGTAAAAAGCAGAAGTGATTGTTTCTGGAGCCATCTGGGAAGAGGAAGGGTGTGCAGAGTTGGGTTGCTAATTAATGTTATCACATGTCATAATTGCGTAATTCTATTTCTTACTCAGTATTGGTTGCAGATTCAAACTGGAATTAACAATCCTGTCCGGTTACAGACTTAGAGACAAATATCAAATGACAATTGCGTGTGAAGGTGTAATCACTGAGAAGAACTGAGTACAGAGCATCGAGACTTGTTGAGGCAACAGATGTGCTTTGAATGTTGTAGGATAACCTGCATTTTTAATTCCAGGTTAATCTTTGAGCTCAGTTTTTCACTGCTCACTTCTAGATAAAGTTTTATTCAGCTGCCTTCAGGTATAATGTGTTGTGGGAGCTTACATCCCCAATCAGCTTTGGTAATTTAAAGGGTTCACTTTCTACCTCCACAGCTCCCAAAAACTATTTGGGAGTGAAACTTGGTCAGAATGGAGGGTCTGATTTTTGCAGTCCCGGTCTCAAGCTTATAAGCACTGTTAGAGAAGAGTTAAAAAAAATTCAGTTCTTAAAATGAAAAGTTGAAAACTGAAATGCCTGTCTGACAGTGTAACATGAAAGCTTGGGGGTGGGAAGAAGAACCAAAAACCCCAAAGTAAAACTTAATCAATTTTTTTGCTTTTTCTCACTTGTTTGTTAGTGTGTATGCATTATGAAATCTGTTATATGGTGATAGGTTGCTTTTTCATATCAAATCTCCAAAGTGATTTGAGCTGGCCATGCTACATCCTCCTAGGATGCTGTTCTCAGGTAAATGTTGTACCTTCAGTCCCATTTTGTTACTAGATACATTAACAAAATAAACAACTGACATTTGGCAAACAAAACTGTTGATAACCTGTTATGCACCTCGTGTGTCTCTGGATTGGCATGTGTTACTAATTAGGGTATATAAGTGTATGTTCAGGGAGCAAGCTGCATTGCTTTTGGAGCATGTACTGATAAACAAAAGCCAGTGTCGACTGAATAACTTAGTGATTATGGGCAATGAAGGGAAGGGCCCCTCTTATTTTGCCCTCTACCTGCAGTTGAATAGAGGAATGGGGATGAAGGTAGAATGCAAGGAGTTCTCCTTATTTGCTCTCTTTTGCATGCCTTTTTCCTGTGACAATTAGTTTTATTCCCATTTTCCCATATGCTAAAACCACTGTCATTATCCTTCCTCCCAGACAAACCCTTTGCCATGAAGGAGTTGGTGCCAAGTTGTTGTCTCTTCCAGGGTTTGGTTTGATTTGTTTTTTTTTTTTTTAAAAAAAAGGGCCATGATGGATGGTGTCTCCACACTCTTGTCTGTACTTTCTCCTGATTGCTTTGGCCAGGTTCCTGTTTCTTACCCTGGTTCTGCTGTTAGTGTGGCAGTGTGCTTTATTCTGCTTTATTAACAGACATTTACAGAGGTCACATAGCTTTGGTGAGTGCCTTTTTGCAGGGGTCAAGTGTGCTGCCTCTGTAGCATTGCTTAGTCCCTCAGAAGGCATCTACTTGATAGAGGTGTGTGGCTCCAAGATGATACATCATTTTAAACCATTTCACAAAGTTTTGTCTTTATGCCCTGACAAGCTTTCTGCCCACCTGACCTTTACACTTACCCAAAGGCCTTTCCAGTTGGCTCCTACTGGTGTCACAGTTATTTCCAGGCTCTGCTCACTCCATTGCCAGAAATTTCTGGAGACTAGGAAATCACCCAAAGTGTGTAAGACAGGTTGGAGCTAAATAACACCTCCCCAGGTATTCTATGACCAACAGGAGCCAGACCTAACAAAGTGGTGCTGAGGAAGAGAGGTGTTTCATGCTGCTGAATCCAGGGTATGTCTGAAGTTGAGGTGCAGATGGTTTCTCTGAGGGGGCACTCTTGGCTTTCTCCAGCTACCAGCTTATTCTTGACTGTGGTAACAAAGCAGGCATCAATGGTTAGAGTTAGGTGTGCATTCCGTGCCAGTGCCTGATCTGCATTATGACATCCTATTTTTTTATAATAATAAATAGGATACCGATGCTGAATTTGTTGGCAATGTTTTAAGAATTTATTTAGAAACTGTAAAACAGCATAAACTCATATGTCAAGTTTTCCAAAAGGGTAATAATAATAATACACAAAGTTTTAGTCGGACTAAAAGACAAAAAGCAGTTTGTTTCTAATTCAAAAAATACAAACATTTGCTACAGGTACAAAATTATAAAAAGTTTGTATTTTCCTCTTGTTCTGGTGACAGACACATACAGCAGAGATGTATATTTCACCAGCTCCAAATTCATCTAAGCTATGGGAAATGACAATAAAGATAAAAAAAAGTTGTGGTTAAGAAGAAAACACAGAAACAACTCCTTGACTTTCATTTAACCAGAAGTGAACACTGTTATCTTACTCTTTTGCACTTTTTTGGATGCCAACATTTAAATTATTGTTATTCATGCTTCATATAACAATCAGAAATAACAGGTTTACCTCATGCATTTATTTTAACATTCATCACATAATGTCTTCTCACCATGCTACCTAGAAAGGTTAGTGTTTTTGTTGACAACATTTAAGGGAGGTGGAGGATGAAAGAATGCAGTGGGGATCCAGTAATATTTCTGTCTACTGCTTTGCAAGAAAATGTTAGAAATCATCCAATTAGCATTAAAAATAATTTTGTAATTAATTCCACTTGGATCTGTTTGCGATAACTTTCATAACAAACAGGTCACTTAACAGAAGGGGAAAATGCTGCCGAGTGCCTCCGTCAGTAAAACGCACGTATCTTCTGTATTGTGCAAAGATGCAGGAGCCCCACACATCTAGTATCTGTGGCTTGCATATGGGCTTCTGCACCTGAGAAGACCACGTGCATCTTATTTATGATGAATTTGTGCTTCAGGCTGCTGCTCCAGCTGCTTGTATGTGTGCAGCATTCAGCAGTGCTGGGCAGAGGAATTGCCAGAAATGTTGTCAGTAAAAACTAGAATCATCTCTTTTTTCTTTCTTTTTTTTTCCTTTTTTTTTTTTTCTTTTTTTTTTTTAAAAAAAAAGACTCTCCATCGTAGTTTGGTAATTTTCAGTGATGAGTGCCCTTTACATTTGCAATGTGGTTGATTTGTTACCATAACCTACTGAAGGACTTGAAACTGTAATCTCCATTCCAAAGTTGATCTAGTCAAGATGCTTGGGGTTTTCATATTCTCTTGCCTGGTTCAAAGTTAGTTCTTGACTTTGCTATTTAAGCAGAACGTTGCAAAGCTGGTAAGGCCTGAGAATGGGTCTACTAGCTCTCTTTCCTCATCTTTCTGTTTGTGAGCAAGGGATGTACTAGATGGTACCAGAAAGCTGCTGTTACCAGATTGTTGGTACTTGGCATCCCTTCTCATGGGTAATCTGAATTGTGGTCCAAAAATGCATCACCTCTTGATGGCAATCGCAAACATGGTGTTTTTCATATGGTGGTAATGGCAGATTAGCCATGATCTCATGTCTCTTACCTTGTTTAAGAAATATTATTATGTAAGAAAGAAAACAAAAAAGCTGCATCTTGCATTTCTTCTTGCTCTAGAGCAACTCGGAAGCCAGAGTATTGGGTGCTCTCTGCCATCTTTACTAACTACACTTTGGGAAAAAAAAACAAAAATGAAAATAAAAGCTTACACAGCACTATGACAGAACTCTAACACTAGCCAAGAACAAACTACTGCAACATACTATCATGGCATTATTTACAACAGGGTGGAACATTATGTATATAATAAATTACATGTAATACTTTTCCTCTTAAACTCTGATATATGTAAGCTCATGCTTTTTTAATTTATTTTTTTCAGTCCAATATATTTACCTCTATATATCCTAGCTGAATAGGCAAGTACAGGAGGTGACAGCGCTATTTGCCTATCTTTTCTATGTTTTTAGAAGCCAAATTGCTTTCCAAATTCATGATGCATCACAGTATGCTACTGTCCTGACATTTATTCTATAACACATACCTTTGCACAGCAGAAGTAGTAATAGATTGACAACTAGGCCTGTGCTCATATTGACTTTAAGTCTTCATAGCAGATCTTCTTCTGAGCTCTTTTTGAGTTGATGAGGGAAAAGAAGGGAGTGGGAATTGTGTAGCACTGCATGCCTTGGGAAGTCTGACAGTGGAATGCTCTTCTGTTTGTTCCCAGTAAATTTAACAGAGAAATTTGCAGAAGAAAAAGCTGTGAAGAAGGTTCACAAAGGCTAAGGTTGGGGTTCACAGGGGTAGATGAAAACCAAGAGTCCGTTCCTGCTCTGTAGGACAGAAAGCTTGTCTGCTGTATTTATTTAGAAGCTGTGCAGAGGGTCCAAATTGGTGTATGCAGAAGTCAAGCTTTGGTATGCTTATTAGAGGAGAGCATGGGTTTGGTTTTTTTTTTAAATATTAATTCAATTACCTTGTGTGGGCTCTGTACCATAGTGGATGGGATCCATCCCAGTGCAAAAGGCTCTGGTCTCCTGCTCAGAAGGAGCAGCCTGGCCTCTGGGAGCAGAAGAGTGCCACAAAAGGCAGCTCTATGCAGTCCTGGGCATTGGAGGAGCTTGATGTTCTAGAGCGCTGCACAAATACCCCAAGCAATCAAAAGGAAGCAAGAGCATCCAAAGTGGTCCTTGGGTATCTATGCTATTTTTCAGCCCCTTGCATTCTCCCTGGACAGCCAGCAACACAGCTTCTGCAAGGACCATAGTACTAAAGGCTGACTCCCTCCTCAAGAAGGAATTTGGAGGAAACAAAAACTAGCATAAGAGATTCTGTAGATGAAGAACATGTAAACTGCTGTTGGGTTTATAATGAGACAGACCTCGGGGGGGTTACCTCCAGAGAAGCCAACTACCTCCAGCCTGAGCAGAGAGGTAGAAGTGCCCCACTTCTCCCTACCTGATGCTGTTCTGCAAAGGAAAACTTCTGCTCTGCCTATGTTCAGATGACCACTACCATCTGGATGCTCTGCATAAATATTTGCATGTGGAGTAGTTAGTTTCCTAGCGTAATTCTAGCTGCTTAAGCATTATTTCTTTTAATCGAACTATCAAAATGTATGCAGCTGAAGTCATGAGACTACACTTTATTGGGGTAATTGCTTTATTGCTATGGGACATGCCAAACTCAAGTGCTTGAATGTGTACACAATGAACACATACAAGCACTTTGCTCAGGCTAAATTAGTCTCACTAATGCGGGTTGTCTACTTGTAATGGTATTCCTTTTGTTTTATTTGCATTTCCTGGGGTGCATAAAAAAGAATGTGGCCATCAGGTCGAGGAAGGTTCTCCCCCTCTACTCTGCACTAGTGAGACCTCATCTGGAGTATTGTGTTCAGTTCTGGTCTCCCCAGTTCAAGAAGGACAGGGAAATACAAGAGGGAGTCCAACAGAGAGCTATGAAGATGATGAAGGGACTGGAACATCTCCCTTATGAGGAAAGGCTGAGAGTCTTGGGGCTGTTTAGCCTGGAAAAGACTGAGAGGAGATCTTATTCATGTTTACAAATATCTGAAGAGTGTGTGTCAGGTAGAAGGGGCCAGTCTCTTTTCAATGGTGCCCCGTGGTAGGACAAGAGGTAATGGTAGCAAGGTCAAACACAGGAAGTTCTACCTCAGCATGAGGAAAAACTTCTTCACTGTGAGAGTGGCAGAGCACTGGAACAGGCTGCCCAGAGAGGTTGTGGCATTTCCTTCTCTGGAGACTTTCAAGACCTGGCTGGATCTGTTCCTGTGTGGCCTGCCCTGGGTGATCCTGCGCTGGCAGGGGGGTTGGACTCACTGATCTCTGGAGGTCCTTTCCAACCCCTACCACTCTGTGATTCGATGATCCACTAGGTTAAAAGGAGACTATAATGGCAATCAGTCTGTGCTCTACTTTTATGAATGTTAGAATGTGTAGAGGATAACAAATGAGCTTCTCTACAGCTCTGAAGCATGTCCCTACCTACTGTCCATATTTCCAGTAGAAAGTAGTAACGCGTATCACTCACTATGTTCTTCCCAAGGCGTAACACACCAGGAATTGATACCAAAGCAATTGTGAAAGCCAGAATCAAGTACTGCTAACACTTCTAAACCCCATTCAGAATTATTTTAAACATCTGGCAGTAGTTGAAAACTGGAAAGAAATTCGTTTTAGTTTTCTTCACAGAAGCTGGGAGTAAAGACAAAGGTTCGGTCCCAAAACAAACAACACCCTTTTGTTTTTAATACACCAAGTGAAAGTAGAGTGCCTTCTGTATTAAAATTATCACGGGATGTTTCCCAATATAAAAAAACTATGTGCAACTTATGTACAATATTCCCATACACTGCTCTGACTGTCAGTACTCAAAGCCAATGCTATGATTACAACTGTTAGGTTCATAGAAGAGCACACTCAAGGAAATTTGGGGTCCAGTAGTGTTCTAGCTGAGGTAGGTTAAAATAGGCCTGCTAATTAGAAAATCCTGCACGAGTTCATGGTGCTAAACAAAACTGAAAATTGTAACACCGTTGGGCTCTGCTGTTCTTTAAGGAACCAAGATGAGCATAGCACAGTTATTCCGATGTCTACAACATTAATGCAATCCATTCCAGACTTAGAAAAAAGTACTGTTGCTTTCCCACTTAAAAGGTCATGTTATTTTTTTCCCGTTGGTGGTTTTGTTTCCTATTTCAGTCTTGACATCACTGAAGGGGCACTGCTGTTCTGTAGGAGAGGTGGCCAACAGGATGGTTGGTTGGTTACATGCAGCATGATGGCAAACTGCTTTTTGACTGTACAATAGCCCGAGACTGTTTTGTTTTGGGCTGCTTCCTCCTTCCCACAACAGCTGCGAGGTGGGATGACCCCAGGGAGGATCCTGGCCACTCTGCCACAGGGAAGCCTTGCCATCGCTCAGCACTACCTGAGTGATGTGCTCCAGCCAGAGACCAGAAATGGACCTGCAGCAGGATGCTCGGAGCCTGGCAGGCTGCCTGAAGGCAGGCCTTGGCTGCTTGTCCTATGGCTGTGGTTAGTGCAAGGCAGTAAGCTGGATTTTGCTTAGAATATTTGTACTCAGGTTTAATAATTGGATGTTTGATAACAGTATGCATGTGCGTATATGTATGCTTGGAGAGGAAAATTTGCATTAGCAGCAGTATTTAAAGTAGGCAAGTAGTACATTGATGGGATTTAAGAGTTTATGCTTTTCTTGTTTTATAGCACCACACTTACATAGGAGTAGAGTGACAGAGTCCAAGATGTCACGGGCTCACAGTCTGCTGCATCTTGTCCTTACACATTGCCGGTATACACACCTTTGCATACGTTCACTGGGCTCAGAGGAAAAGAAGCGCGCGCACAAATCAATGTATTTTCTGACAACAGCACACGGGTGACAGTGCCACGGCTGTGGGAAAAGTTCCCTGTCAGTCAGACTCCAGTTGTCATGGGCAGCACTTCAAATAGCTGCTTGTTTTCATGGGAGATGACAGACACAGGTAGGTCTCCCAAAAGATTTGTGTCTCAATCCAGAAAAATTCTTAGGGATGGATTTCACGTTAATGATATGAATATCTCTCACTCAAGTGCTTCATTAGGATCAAGACATTAATTATCTCACATTGATCTAATAGAAAATTAAGGCTTCTGATCTCAAAGCTACATTGGAACTACAGCTGCTCAGGGCTTATTAGGAGCAGGGCTGGAAAGCAGCATTTGTCTACCCAAGATATTTTGCATGCGCCATACTTAAATAAATCTCTTATCAATTACATTCAAATCCTGCACCATTTTTCAAGAGTTGTGCTGGTAGCCACAATCAGATCTCCTGTATGTGATAGTCTCCACAATCACACCTATATAATAAGCACTAAAATGTATAAAAGATACTTTTCTCTCTACTTTTTGTATCTGAATTCTGCATGTATCATGGGGTTAGCTAAAATGAGATCAACTATTCCACAACAGTGACTGGAAACCAGTCTTCTCATTGAAGAAAACAAGGTAAGTTCTGCCACTGAATTCTAGGGCAACGTTATCCCATAGCTTACTGCAGTCTAGACCCAGAAGGAGTAATTAAAAGCCATTTGAGCCCCTGAATTTAATGGACAACCATGAATTCTTGAGTGCAGACTCCTCTTCAGCTGTCAAAACATACGCTTTCTTGATTTATGGACTTCAGGTGGCAAGGGAATCTGGTTCACCTACTGGTAAATTACTCCCTCAGTCTTAGCCTTACCGATTTTTTTCCAGGATCCCTAATATCTTTTAAGCACAAATCCAGCCCTGAGACAGAAAATACACTCATTTAACCTTTTGCTTTATAAATTTATGTGTGTGTGTGCACGCACTTTTGTGTACGTATGTATGCAATGAAGTGTAGATATGTTCAATTACCCATCTGTAATCGAGTGCCAGTTCAGTGGGTATGTTTGCTATGGCTGTTAAATTAAAAATGGAGTGGGCAAGCTGTAACCAGTGGATTATTTGGTGAGCAACATGCTGTACAATGTTTTAAGTCAGGGAAGAGAATGCTTTTTTACTGACTTACTGAAAAGTGCCAAATCAGACTGAGAAAGCTTACAGCATTCAGCACAGCATCAGTCAGAGGTTTCATTAGTTGTTGGGCAACTTGGTCTGTTTTACACATTGTGGCACCTCCAGTCCCGTGTGCAGTGTCACCTACACAAAGAAGAAACAACACACAGGTTCAAAACTGGGACATCTTAACAGAAAGCATTTGTGAAGGCCAAGAGCAAGTAAATGGCAGTGGAAGGGCTGTGGGTTTAAATCATCAAGAATATTGATGGAGATGATATTGAGCCCCTGAAAGAAACAAGTGTCCTTCCCCCTTTTCCCCCTGAACACCTTAGTGTCTAGAAGTCTTGTGTCTGCATCTTTTCCCAAATCCAGCCACCAGTTATAAGTCTGCAGCAGTGCTGCTTGCTAGACACAAGGTGGATGGCATCTTTGGGTGAGGAACCCTCAAAGACTTCAGGATAAGGATCACACAGTGGAGCCCAGGTACTAAATATATGAAAATCTTTTTCTCTTTGCTGTCCTGTCAAGATAGAGCACAGGACATCTTAGTGTTCCTCCTATAACCTAACTATAAGGCCAGGGTTCCCACACAGATGCACCAGAGGATATGGTTCAACACCACTCAACAGCAAACACAAGCTGAAGCTCAGAGTTTCCCCTTGCCTCCTTGTCAGCCACACTCTGCCTTAATTCAGTTGCAGTAAGAAATGTAAGCCAGGTAAAGGATGTAGGTAGCAAAAAGTAAAGGTAGGTTGCAAGTAAAACGTTGTGTTATACAGCAGTGAGGTACCCAGAGAAGTGCCTCTGTCTTCCACATTGGTGCATCAAATACAGTAAAGCTATGAAAACTTGAAAGATTTGGATGCCACCAGTAACAAATACTAAATGTTTACATACTAATAAGGCCATGTGACGTTTCTGTTTTCAGTCTAGATGTTTTAAATGATTGAGTGTTCCACCCTGGCTGTATTGGTCCTGCCTGACCTCCTTCAGTCTTCAGGCTCCAGGGTGTTTCATAGGTACTTCCTTATACTACATCCTGTTTTACTAGCCTAGGGTGTCAAGTTTGAGAAGGAAGGATCCACTATCCATACTGACTACCTACAGATGATGGCATCAGCCCCAGCATCAATGTCTGGTAGCAAACATTCTCATTTAGATGGGAAGGGTAAGTTGGACTGAACTGCAGAAGCCTTACCTGGACATTTCGATTGAGGCTCAAGGCAGGCATAAACACACCCTCGATGTTTTCAAACGCTGGAGGCCCTTGCTGCTGCCCATTTATGTAAAAGGTCAGGTTGTGCTTGTTCAGATCCAGGAGAACACCAACAGTGGCACCTTTAGACACTCCTCCTTCAGTCCTAATGTATAAAGGGACCACATGGTTGGTGAAGGCAGAGTGCTACACCGTTGCTGCTCACTCCAGGACAAGGAAGTCTTACTAAGCAAAGGGAGAGTGGAGCAGCATGGTGAAATTATTATCCCCATGGCATTTGGCAATGACTGATCCACACCTTTATCTGAAGCCTATGTACCACAGTCATGGGATCTTAATGGGGGGGGCCCTGAAGAGAAATTGAGTCCATCTCTCCTTCAGCTGCAATCTAAGAACTGAAAATGGGGTCCAGAGATAAGAAGTCCACTCAGCTGATGACAGACAGAGGGGTTAGCAGGTCAGGTCAGTACTGAGTGTCCAGGACAGGACTCCTGAAGACACAGCTTCTCAGAGCATCCCTGCTATGGTGAAGTGATGCACTGCAGGGAATGTAAAAGCAGAAAACTGGGTTCCTAGGTGGTCATTTCCAATCATTATGCCTGCTAACAGCTCGAGACACAGACTTCCAGTTGGAATACTCACCTTGGCATCCCCTAAATGGAGCCAGCACAGGTACAACAGTGGTTTTGGGGAGGAAGGGAAGCAGGGGGGGAGATGGTTAGGGATAAGCGTAGCTCCCTGACTGACAAGGTGCTCAGCAAGTGTGCAGGCACGGTTATTAATACCGGTGATAATCGGTTGTGTCAGGAGCAGCTGCTGAGAGCTGCCACGATATCAGAGCTTGCCAGGACAGACTCAGCCAACCATTACACGCTTGAGCAATTTGATGTTAATGCACTTTGATTTGGGGGTTAGTCAAACCCAGTATTACTTTAAAGAGCACTGAGCAAAAAAAATCTACTAGATATGCAGATTGGCCACAGGCATTGCTGCTCCTCTAAATGCGATGGATTTACAGCCTGACACAATTTGTTCAGGGTAAATCAGATTTCAAAGAATTTGCAGTAGGAAGGGAAGCAGCTGTCTTTTGTCCCAAGCACTCCCCTCAGGCACACAACGTTCACAAGATTAATGCAATTTTAACATGAAATTTATCACAAAAGGTAGGCAAAACATAAAAAAAAAAAAATTAAAAATGGGGTCGGGGAGGGATCAAAACATGGTTAGGAAGAATGTACTGCAGGGTAAGACATTTTCATCATGACCACTAGGTGTCAGAAATTAGTTTCCTTTAGACTAAACGTGGCACATGGCATTTCCTCTGGAGGTAAAGGGAGTTTTATCTGCGGCATAATAGTAGAGAATGCTATTCTGATTTCTCCATTTAAAGCTGTTCAAATAATAATCGTATATCTGGGAATCACAAATTGACTCTGAGATGTGTTAGATTAGTTAGACTTCAAACTTTACTATTCTCAGTTTCCTTTTATTTGCTTCATGGTCCTATAAGCATTAATAGGTTTCTCTTTGAGCTCTTCTCCAAAACCATAAAGTTAATTATTTTCCAACAATATTTGAGGTGCTTACCTGTCCTCAGTATCTCAGTATCTACACTGTTTTTATTAAAAGCATTCAATCATAAAACTCATTATGAGATTGTGGGAAGCAACAGTACTGTGATCTAGGGGTATTTAGAAATAGATTACTTTTTTTTTTTTCTCTCTTTCTGTTTAGGAACAGCCTTGATTGTAGGGCACCATGTTTTATATCCTGCAGTGTTTTATAATGGATTTTATGACACCCTTTTAAATAACATTGATTCTCTTAGGGAAACAGAAACAGCAACTTTGCCTTTTGAGATTATTATGCCCTTCCCTATATGATAAGCTAATTTGCTTCTTTGTGGGCTAATTAGCTATGTACTGCACATTGGCATTGAGTGACTTCTCTGCAGCCCCCAGGGACATCCCCGCTGAAGAGGCGATAGATGCTGCCTGCAGAGTCCAACTGAGGCGAGTGCAGGACCCAGCTGAGGTCCCTCCAGGGGCTACAGGGGTATGGGAGCAGAGCAGAGGGATGGGGCCCCTCTCCCTTCCTTGCTGCCACAAGTCACACAGAACTTCAGCAGGCAGACTGCCACATTCCTTGGCCACCACCTTCTCACAGTGAGCAACCAGCTCTTGGAGGATGAAGGCAGGGCAAAGGCAAGCTGGGGCACTTTGCTGTGCTGCTACCAGGGAGGCTGGACTTCTGAGGCTGAACAGTCACTCTTCCAGAGCATCCTGTGATTTAATTGGGAACAGTACTTTGAGGACTCCAGTGCTTTTTGGAATACTGCTATGGCTGCTCTCTTTAAAGGAGAGGTGGGAGAATCAAAGTTTAAGGAGCAAACTTATGCAAGGCATTTCCTTTCTCTTCTGTACATCATTTAGACAGTATCACAGGATAATTTTTCCAATAAATGCCTTAGCTGCAATAAAAGAAGTCAGCTAGCTCAAGAGACTCAAAGTGACATTCCTCTGTCCTGGTACACTTCTATGGCAGCATGGAAAAAAAGCTGCTGCTTTACTCCAATGCATTTTTTAAAACTACTTAATGACAGTTATAGTCCCCTAGTAATCTGCAGGCCACATAAAAGGAAGATACAACTGTGTTACAATACTTCTTCAATAAATACTTAGAATTCATTAAATGATAATCCAGTTTTGAAGATATGTGCCACTCTTTCATTATTTCAAATAAATCCCACTTCTCACACCCCTTTTCTTACAACCCTGCACATTTTTATTTCTGTGTACAATGGTAAGTCCTAAGTGTGAAAGTGCTGTGTAGAATCCTGGAAGGCTGGAGTACAGATAGCAGAATTTGGCTACCACGAAAAATGCTGTTGCCTGTGGCAGTGAAGGCTGTTATTCTAAGATGCTTTCACCAGCAGCTTGAACAATGTGTAGAATAGGACTGCACAGATTGGTTTGAGGAATTAAGAAGGGCAATAATTATTGAAAAATAAAGCTTAACAATTTATGAACACTTTACAGAAACCAAAGAATTAGTTTAAATCTCCAGTATTTTAATCATGACCTTTACACTAACTTAAAAACTTTACCATGTCTATTGTCAAGGACAGTATATTTTAATGACAAAATTTTTGTGTGATGAAAACCTGGTCTTGAGATCTCTGAAGTCAGTGAAGAGACTCTTCTGATCACAGGGGGCTTTAAGACTACACTCCAAACTCTCTAAATTTTGAGTTCCCACTGTCTTTCAGTATAAAATATTCCAGTGTGATTTCTGTCTCTTTCTTTACATAACCATGTAGTGGCTAGAGTATTACCAGGCACTCCTGCTCTTTCGGAACTGTACCAAGGAATGGATCTATTACAGTGAATGCCTGTGCCTCTTACCAATGGGCATACAACATCTCTGGTATGAACTGATTATTTCCAGGAATAATGGGACTGAAAGGTTCCTCACAAAGCTATACCCCTGTTCTAAAGTGTTTTCTTAGCCAGCTTGCTCAATGTATTCTCAAAGGTTCCCTCTGTGTTTGATACCATTAGAGTCTTCTGTTCATGCCTCTTCTAGCATTACAGAAGTCATGCTAATTTTTAAGGCTATAGATAGGTCCAAGTTTGCATGCTATGAGTGAAAGGAATAGGAAAATATTCTAAACATGACAGGTCCCATGAATAGGTAGGTCTTTCAAGCTCTACCTCAAGTTTATCATTGAAGCTAGTCATTTATTTGTTGCCCTAATTTATTCTCATGAAGATCAGGATGCACGAAATGATTACTAAGATGTAACCTCCATTGCAATAACATCCGAGAGGCTAAAAGCTGACAATAAATTTCCTTTGGACTGTGATACTGTGCTGTCATGCGCTTGTCTCCAGTGGGGAAAAAACTACTAGGCGGCAATAACTGTTTCCACAAGACTATTACATCTAATGAGTTAAAAAACTGACCTACTTGGCTGTCACAGTTAAAAATACAATGCTTAGACCTAATTTCATTGAAGCGCATGTGATTTCATAAGACTACATGCCCTTTATGAATGTACTTCACTTGAACAGATAGATATTCCATGGGTCTATCCATGCCTTGGATGTCCCTGGAAAGCCTTTGTGTTTTAACTAGCAAACACTGACAAACTATCATCAACAGAAAGCACTCTGTTCTCCCGATTAATCAGGATGATTGGAAATCCAAAGTGTTTCCATTGTTTGTGCTTTCCAGAAAAAAAAGCTTTTGCTCATCTTGTGTGTTGTTTGCTGGGAGAAGCATTCAGAGGACCAAATTCATAAAATAGGTTTCTGGGACAGTAGTACACAGAATAGTTGGTAGCTTTTTTTCCAGAAAACATAAGCTGTTCCACAGAGCATTAAAATTAATACAGCTTAACATTACTTCCGCCCTAAATCGAATCAAGATGTTAAAGGGACAGAGAACCTTCCAACCTGTATTTATTATACTGATGATATTTTACTCTATATTGTCTTAGAACACGATATAAGGTCTTTGGAGCTGTAGAAAATATTGCAGTTGTTTTCAGATAGCTTTAGCTCCAGCTGCAAGGTTCTTTCACCTGTCTGTAATGAACTGCAAATTCAAACCATGCTTCGGGCAAAAAATCCCAGCAACTGAAGTATTCTTACTTAAAATACAAGTATGCTTTAGAGTATGAATCTCTTTTCAACGGGAGACATTACAGCTGGCTTTAAGATACAGCGTATGTTGGCATGAACTTCTCTCTGTAAGAAGATACCTCTATTTGAGCGTTTAAAAAATCACTGCAAGCCTTTTTTTTTATTCATTTGGTATAACAGAAACAGTACCTGAGCTAATAAGTGTGGAAGACCTGCTGGGACAGTCAGTAGAAAACTAAACTAAAATCAATTCCCAGTCTGCAACAGGCCAGCTGCATATCCCTGGTCAGTCACTTCATTTGTAGAGCAGTCTCCCATTGTGATAGAGTAGGTATGTAAATGCACTGTTTTCCAAAATAAGCCAGAGGCTTAGGATCCTGAATCATGCTTTTCAGCAGAGATCTTCTCAAAAGTCTCACTTCTTCCAGTACCCAGCTGACCTTCAGCTAGAGCTGACCCTCTCATGGGATGCTGAGAGACAGCAGTGCAGTTCTGCTCTGGTGATACCCCAGGGAGCTTCAAGAAAGGCTGACCATGTCTCCTCTACACAGACCAGCGTCATGTCAAGGAAACACAGCCGTTGCTAGGCAGAGGCAACTATCATGAGTGCTGAAAGCCATGCAACTGTGTCAGCACAACACTGGATCTATGCTGATACACGTTGTCTTTATGTGATCTGCCTCTGGAGGTAGCTTCGGTTAGAACAAGTCTCCCACCACTCTGTTGCAGAGAGTGCATGGAGTGGGAGAGAGGTTTGGTAATGATTGCTCAGGGGCATTCTGAAATACTCCTTTGTGTAAGTTTGTTGTACTAGTTGAGGCACTTTTCAAAGCTCTTCAGTACAATGGCTCAGTTGGGTGGAAGCTGTCACTTAGCCCTCACTGCCAAGCAGCCCCTTGTGTCCAGATCATCCTCTGTGTGACCTACAGCATTACTTTTAATCAGCTTTTAGGACTGTCAGTAAACACCTGCACTTTGGACAGGTGATAACCAGCGCTTTGCCTAATTATTGTTCAACCCCGCAGCCAAGACTCCTCCTAAGGAAGAGAATTAATCACCTTTCTCTCTGCACTCCTCCAACTATGAGAGAGAAATCCTGCATCCCAGTGCACTGCACTCCTGTCTGCTGACACCATGGATGGGATGTGCAAGAACAAGCTTAAATCACAGCAGAAGGGATTTAGGCTAGGTCTCAGAGAAAAATTTTTAACGGTGAGGAAAACAAACACCAACAGAGATTGCTAAGGTTCAATTGCTGTCACTAGTGATTTTTTAAGAAGGAAAAAATAACTATGTCTAGCAGAGAGATGGACTAAATGGGTTGCCAAGACCCCTTCCTGTGATGTCAAGCAGAAAAAAATGATCAGCAGTGAGGAAAGTATGCAAGCGGCTCTTACCGATTGGTGTGAGAACTGCAATGCATGAACCAGCTGCGGTTGTTGTCAACATACATGGCCCATGCCTTGTCATCCTTGCCTAGCATCATGTCCTTGACAACGTTAATCCTGGCAATACCAAAGGCTGGATCCGGATGGTTGTCATAACGGTCCACGTGCAGTTCCCAGTAATGCACACCCTTGGAGAAGGCTGCTGTGCCAAGAACAACCCGGTCATCGTAGCTGTTGCAAGAGGCAGTCTGGTTGTCATTCGACAGCACTATGTCTCTGTGAGCTGAGGAGGGGTCAAAGGTGAACCATGCCACTGTGGAAAGGGAAAAGGAAAGGCAGGATTATGGCAGAAAGGGCTGTGTTCAAGTGCCATCTTCTCTACTTTAATTACGAGAATGAGATTCTGGCTTTCTAAAGACCCCACTGCACTTCCAGGCAATATAGGCAATCCTTCCTGTTACTGTAGGCAGCTACACAAGATTGCTTTCAGGCAGTATCCCGCTGGTTTTCAGCTCAGAAGTGCCTTATATTATCTGTGCTGAGTGTAAGCTGCTGAGGGGAGTGACTTTCTGTTCTCACACAGTTACAAGAAAGTCACTGAGAAGACAAAGGCTTCTCTGTGATATGGAAACTGCTCATGTAGGTGAACTGGTTTAGGATCACCTTTTAAGGAAAAGCACTGTGTCCGTGCTGGTTCAGACCAACTTCACTAATTTATCAAAGGGGAAAGGGGGAAAGGAAAAGAAAGCAACAGAAAAAGCTCTTAAAGTATAAATATTTTATAGTGGCCTATTTTGGCAACACAGCATAAAAGTGGAAGTGATAATAGCATGCACTTTATGATTCATTATAATATCATTAACAAAGCTAAACTTCTTGTAATGCCCGTATGAATGTCAAGTATAATTACAGAAGAACTAGCATGAATTCCCATGTTTGTATCACCAAATATTGCTGTGAAATTGAAGCAGTAGTAAAGAAAAAAGCAAATTCCAAAGATGTATGGAGAAGTGGAGACACAGTGGCACAAAGATATCCCACGTGTTGCGTAACTACTGCATGATAAAATGAATAAGGATCTTTCTTATTTGAAAAACTTCTACAGCCAAATAAAATTGCATGATTTGAAAGCAGAAGTGTTACTGATAATGGAAAGTCCCCCAAAGTGCTATGAGGATTGCTCAGTCCCTGTGCACACTCAGTTTCTGGCCTCTCTGCTCACATCCAAAATCTCCATGGCAGTAAGTGCCAAAGATATTAGTGGGTATAAAGGAATGCAGATGTCCTGCCACTGAGATCTGCACCTTTTCACTTAGAAACTGGCAAAAACCCAACTCACCATCTGACGTCTGTAAAATAACTGTCTTGCTGTAAGGACCAACTCCTGATGAGTTGAAAGCTTTGACTCTTGCATTGTAGGTACTGTTGAAATGAAGGCCATCAATGGTGCAGAGAGTCTCCTTGCCAACATATACTTCCTAAACATTCAAAAAGAAAAGAAAAGAGAGGAGGAAGGATATAATTTAACTGTTTCTCTGTGCCTTCTGATCACAAGTTAAGACTTCTAAATAAAAGCCACAAGTGAACAGCTTCTCATTGCTTCCCAGGATGTAGAAGTTATGCTGTTATAGCATGGACAGTCACAGCACACAGACGAATGGAGATATTAAGGATGGATAGCAGTGGAGACACTAAGTTGAAGATGTAACTTGAAGGGTACAGCAATAAAGGGCATCACAGAAATATCTTAGTTTTTATCTTCTTTTCCTAAACATCTACTTCAAAACTCTATTTTGGATGGTAGCCTCAGTGTCTGACATTCATATATTTATGTACAACTAAAAAAAGAGGCTGTGGAAGAAGAATAAAAAAAAACCCAAGCAAGCACAGTTCTATTCTGTTGGAAAGGTTGTTTTATGCCTGTGTTAAAATATACAGAGCCAGATGAAGCTTTTGATCTCCTAAAGGTTAGGATCACATGCATCACATGATGAAACAGCAACTAGACAATGAAGACATCATTAAAGACTGCAAATATTTATTAAACAAGCACTTGTGTGATGTGAAATATTTCAGGAGGAGGAACATCTAGGCAGACTAATGAAGAGGATCAGTCGCATTATACAGTCTATGATGAACTGAAAGAAGCCTAGAAACCTCATGTTTGTAGGAAAATCGAACCGAAAATGACAGAAAAGGATAAAATCCTGTCTTGGCAGCAGGTTGAAAACCACAATTCCTTGCCACCTCCAATTTCTCCAATTCTGTGAAATCCATAGATTTGTGGTAGCAAAGGCCCTAAAGAGCTGTGACTAAGCAGACCCCAGTCAGTTAAGACACTTAAATACATGCCTAAGAGTAGTCCGGTTGCTTAGGACTTTTTGATATGAACCTAAAGTGAATTAAATATGTGATAGATAAGAAAGGGATTACTAAAGTTTACAGCAGGCCGTATGTTTCTCCACTTTTCTACCATGGCAGCTGCTACAAACATAAAAATCTCTTAGGTCATAAGTTAGCTGATGACCTTTCATGGAGAGAAAGAGTTTTAATAGAATAGCTTTGTTTATCTCCATATTATAAGATATGTTGTCTGTGCAAAAAGTTGTATTTGTAGGACAACTCACATTTTCTAATCCACTTCATATTTTACCACTGTTCAGTGCTTGTTTTTATTCAAATTGACGCTCTCTGCCATGATGGGAGGCAAAAAACAATTTTTAATACACCCATCAAATACCAATAAAGTGCAGTCAGTGTCATTGCTTTCAGATATATAATCCTTCATGGAAAGGGTCAGCAAACTCTTACTTAAATGGCATTGCTGAGAAGCCTGCAGCTTATCATTCAATGGGTAAAACTGAGGGTATTTCAACCACAGCAAGCAAAGTGTTCCCCTGAGAAGCTCTCACCCTAGATTTTTAAGGACTGAGATGGTTTTCTATCTTTTTTAATCCAAAATCTTGACATGGCAGTGCTGATGGTTCTAAGACCTCTGCCAGTTACACCCACACACACCCACACTCCCACGAATAGGCTTGGATACTCACCAGCCTGAAATCTTGTTTATTCACAAGAATTTATTTAGATGTGAATAGCACTTGGAAAGGTTTATCCAAGACACTGAAATCCATAACACCTTGTTCCTAACTCTTCATTCATCTCACACAGATAACACTCTTACCTACTAATATTAACTATATTGGCAGCTCCCAACAGCCGTTCACAAAAGTACCTTTTCATGCTTTCAGTAGTGGAGGCCAGACTCTTCAAACCCAGGTGAAATGATACTTGGACCAAAGAACTGAGGAGATCTTCCAGAAACACAGGGACCTCTTTAAAATGCCCTGCCAATATTGCTATCTCTTCTAATGAAGGGCACCCAAATCAGGTGCCTTTACTGGCTATCAGTGTAGAGGATTGGTACAGGGAGGCACATCCTTTGGTGGAACCATGCCAGGCCATTTTCTGCTCAAGAAACCTTTAGGTTTCCAGTGAGAAGCCAGTTTGCAGCTCCTGAAGAAAAGCCATCACATGTTTTGGGCAAAATTTCCCCGCTTGTGAAGAGAACAGCTGTACTCCACAATGATCGCCAGATGCTTTCAAAGCACTAGCCTCTAGGGTATGCACTGGGACAGCCTCATCCTGGAACAACAGGAGCATGAAGCTTGCCTGAGGAAAAAGAGCCACAGCTTCCAGCAGGACATGGCTGGCAGAAAGCTGACTGAATTATTTCTATGTAATCAGGATATGTCGAGAAAGGATAGGAGCCTGTAAGAACCCCATTGCTGCAGCCAGGAACAAGCAGTTGTGGCATCACCCTGAAGGTCTGGAAGGACAGCACTCAGGATGCCTTCCCATACTTACCAACCCTGTTGCAGCATGTCTGCAGAAAGCTTATGCCAGCCTGGTCTCCTCCACTCCCAGAGAAAAGATTTAGAAATCCCATATTTTTATACAGGATCGCACTTTCACTCAGAAAAACCAGGAAAGATTGAGTTGCTTTTCTGGACCAAGAATCTCAGCTGTTGAAATGGGGTGCTAGGGACAGATGAGAGTAGAGGCTTCACAGAAAGTGGAATGAACCACTTTCAGCTCCTGTAGGCTAGTTTGGGATTCTCTGTTTTGCTACACTCTGGGGGAACTTCAAGGCATCTTTTCCAGAGCCCTGAGAATAACAGCAACCAGATTTCCTACCCAAGCTGGGAGTCCTTCTGACAAGCATAATCTGGACTGTCTTCTACATCCACACAATGGAAGCAGGGATGTTTTGACAAGCTGTATCTTCCCTACCCGCTTTTCCCCACCCTCAGGCAGACACAAATGCATATTGTGAGGAAACTCACATACAAAGAAACACAAATAAATGCTGAATGAAATTCTCACTCGGAATTGGCCACCATCTCCATCATCAAGTTCCAAGATATAACCCTCCACCGGGTTGTGGCACAAAGGTGGCATCCTCCAGGCCAATGTCACACTGTTGTTTCTGGTGCAACACTTCTCCAGCTGCAGTAATGGGACGGGTGGCACTGTAACAGGAACTGAGCACAGATTAGTGTAACTCTGCCCTACCCCCTTAGTCTGTGCTGTGAGCAGTTGGCGGCCGCTCACCTCCCTCCCCTCTCAGGGGACTCAGTATTGGTTAGAAAAAGGGTCCATTCCCTTCCTTGAGACAAAAGGCGGTAAAAATGATATAACAAAATGTTTTTACTTGGTTAGACAAATCGTTTGGTTGAAATATGTAAACAGAAACATATCTGGACATGCTTCTGATGACTCATAAGAACTACAGTCTGAGGACCTCATGCCTGGTTTCCTTCCCAGGGGTCAGTGGCTGAAAGAGTTTTGTTTCATGCTAGAGCACTTTTCCCCTGCTGTCCCCAAAAGGAGAGAGGGAGCAGCAGAGTCAAGGAGTTTCTCTGGCCAAGAGGCAGCATGGGAGATGTAGTGCTGCCAGGAAACTTAGCTCATTAGTGAAGAATTGGGTTATTAAACAGCAGAGCAGCCACCACCCCCTGCAAAGCAGCAAGACAGAGCCTGAACTCCACTGACAGCAGGAAAACAATTCTTCACAACAGGGGTTCTTTCTATATCTAATCTAGTGAACCACCACACCCATGCCCCCAATTTTTATCAAGACTACCTTGGATATGTTATCTTTATGGCAGCCGTACTTAAAAGAAACTGTTGAAGAAAATTGTTCCATTTGCAATTATCTAAATCCCTTGGTTCAGGTAGCAAAAGGAAATTCTGCACCCCAGGAGGCTGCCTGTGGCTTTCCCCTCTCTGGAAATGCAGGCGTGAAGTTATCTGCCAACATGCCTTTTTAGTGACTCACTCAGGAGAAACATCAAGAGACTGTTGACCAAACCAGAACCTTAAAAATAAAAATAAACAGAGTAAAACATTCAGCCATGCCCCTGTGGGAAAGAGGCCTCCACCACACCTTCTCTGGTAAACACAACTAAACTCTCACCGCTCACTCCTCGTTGGAAATTATTAAGTGAAAATTCAGTCTTCTGGAGAGATCTGGCATGTTATCTTGCACACTGCTGAAACTGTACAGGTTAAGTGGGATGTGAGTGATGCATAGACCTTGCCTGGGTTTCTGCCCAAGGCTGAATTTCACTGTTCGGGATCATTTCTGCAGAGCCCAACCGTGTCTTACAAGGAGCTGAGTGCTCCGAGCATTCATTGGCTTAGTTCTTAACAATGTCAGTTTGCTCTTCTTTTATCTACTCTGCTTGAGCCTCTAGTTTATTTTTCTCCCTCTGTTTGCATGAGAGCTAAGCCCTTGAGCTGTTCCTTTCATCCTATTTTACCTCTCTGGATAAAAGAGGACTGTTCATGTTTTGTGTACCAAGCAGTCTGTGGGAAAATGGAAGGTACTGTGTGATGGAGCTAAGGCTTCACTCCCGCTTTGGAAATGACACGAAAGTCAACATCACACTTGTGATAAACGATGCAGAAGTTTCCGTGGCATTCTGCTGGAATTATCCATAACCCCAGTGAATGCAGATGGTTGGTAGCCCAGAAGAATGACTGTGGTCTGAAACAAAAGAGCTTTATAAATTAGCTCTTGAAGGTTTTTCTGTGAAAAGAGAAAAAAGAAAAAAAGCCTTGTTTCTATTCCTTGATATTTAAGGATGATTCAGAGGGTGTCATAAATAAGAAACCTGCTTGTTTTTTCACGTGGAAAGTTCAGACTTTTCTCTAGGAGACACTGTATCTGGAGAACTAACAGGAATGTGACTTTACAAGAGTCAAAAATCTGCAGACAAGAAATTCAGAGGTAAGGGGATTTTTCTATTGAACCATTTTAAATTTAGGCGTTTATCTGTATTTGTTAGCCTGTGTATTTGCAGTGGTCGATGAGCCTGGGAGAAGATAGGGCTGTACCAGCCATCCACACTACTGCCACTGTAGCTAACCAGTTAACCCTCTCAGGAGGGATTCACTGGGCCCTCCCAACTTCTGAGACTCCCCCCCAGCAAAACTGGATGACAACCTAATTCCTGAATTTTATAAAGTGAAAAATAAACAACACCTCCTCACCTCTGAATAAACCACTAATATCTCCAACCCCCTGCAAAACTCTCCTAGGAACACTGATAAGAGACTGTTCACAAAATGCTCAACGCTGAAAAAAAAAAAAAAGCATAATTTTGGGGGGAGGGTTAAGTATTTTATGAGTCCCTTTCAATTATGGAAATAGGAATGCTGTCTAGTATTAGAATATATTAGTGTTGTTGTTCCCACTTAGCAAAGTCAGTGCGTATTTTAGCCCTACATGTGAGAGTGATACATACTATGGGGAAGTGCCTGGGCTTCTTTACTGTGTCACTGGACATCTAAATTTTTATGAGCAATTCTTATTGGCCTCCTACTGCCTTTGGGCCAGGCTGTGGCCTGAGCTGCACAACCTATGGTAGCTGAAGGAGAGAGGTAAAAAGCTCCCACCAAGCAGCTGTGTGGCTTTGCTGAATGACACTCACTGCGCCTGCCCTCCTGCCTCCTCCCCTGGATGCAGATGGACAGAGATTTTCCTTGATCTCAGATTCCCCCTGGGAGGAGAAGAGGTGAACACTTGTTATAAAAGTCATAGGAAAGTGCAAAGCAAGTTGAATAATCAGGACACTGGGGTATACTTCATAGTGAACAGCAATGGGACGGGACTAAGAAAAGAAAAATATAGGCTAAGTGTCAGAAACAAAGAAGACTCAGATGTTAAATTACAGTACTGTCCCGCTTCTTGTTCAACTTCAAGTCCTCTGGAGATTTTTTTTAAGAAAAAGATTAAAAATATAAAAGGAGAAATGATACTGTATTAGCACAGCAAGACCTATTAAGAAGGTTGAATGATGTCCTGCTGTTTTACAAGTGCTTCATGCAGGTCACACCGCTAAGAAATGTGATACAGATGTCTTATGTCAACTCAGCAGTTTCAAAAACACATGGTTCAATGTATCTCACAGCCGATTTCTTCTCAGGATTGAATAGGGCTGCTCTGAGATGATGTCTATTACTTGTCCTCTTGACAAGGTAGTTGTGCAATGATGCCCTCCACCTTCTCAGATTAATTTTTAATGAACTAAATGCAGTGAAAGAACAGGACCCTCAGGAACATGAAAACTTTGACCTCCTTCAAAACTACAGTATGACCCTGTAAGAGCCTGAGTCACTGTTATAGTAAGAGCCCTACCAACAGTATTATCAAGAGGGAAGGAAAGACCACAGCCAAGGACATGGGTTCATGATGCACAGCAGACAGAATGAGGCATAAAGCCTACAATGAAATGGTTACTTCTTCATTATTAGGGCTGTGCAGCTCATGGCTGGAGAAGCAGAGAAGATCTGTGACAGGACCTGTGTCTCAGGAATCTTCATGGACTGGTTTGCAGAAGAGGAAAGAAGTCACTCCTGCCAAGGAGAAGGGGCATATGAGTGAGTATTCAGATGTGGTACAGAAAAGTAAAGAGTAGTTATATTTTTTCCAATTTTGTACTTAGTCTCCATTTTACAACGAGCCAACTGCATGACACTTCCAGCTGTTTGAACAAAACAAACCTGAAACACATATTTGCCTTTGCCTATAGCTTGATCTGAGGAAATGTGATGTATACATTAAGCCAGTCATCACAGAGGATAGGAATTTTGTGCCAAAGCACTCAGAAAAAGCAGTAGAGAGAAGAAAATATGAACAGAGGAAAGGGATCTGGGAAAGCTCAAAACATGAGCAGTTACTAGATCTGTGTGTGCTTCTCAACAGGTCAGCTAGCCTGGGGAGCATGGGAGTCTTGCCAAAGGGCTATCAGTGAGAGCCTTTGGTCAACATGACTGCCTCAGCGTTACTTCTGCACATTTCTACACATTTAATTTGTTACCTAATTGCTTTTTTTTTTTTTCTCTAAGAAGAAAAAAGAACACCCCCTGATCTTTATTATTTGAGATATGCTTCAGAAATGGCCTTATAGAGAGTCCACCAGTAATGTACATGAACAAGTCACCAAAGCAAATGTAATGTGATTTGTTCTCATTTTCATTCTTCTTTGTCCAACAGAGTGAATCAATGTTTACTTACAAGCATGCTTTCACTCTAAATGACCCATGCAAGCTCACTGAGGTTGAATGAGGCCAGAGTTTGAAAAAAAAAATATAGAAATTCAGCCATGCAGTAAGCATCGATAACAATAGTACAGACCTTGCATTGCAATGCTTTTGGAACAGAACAACTTGCAGCTGGAAAAGACACGCTGGCCCTATTCTCATAGATTTCCCCAAAACTCCCTTTACAGATGGTTTCTGATGTCTTCCATGTATTTACTTGTGAGATCTAACCGGTGTAAGTGACCCAGTCCCCTCAACACTAGCATCTGTCAGAGATTGATGACTTGGTGCACTGGGGTAGGTAGGACTGGAGAAAGAGGAGCAGATGTGAAGAGACACATAGATAGTAATTTGTTAAATTGAAGGCTCAGGTATATACAAGTTCTGGTGGCGATAAATAGCAAACCACTGCCTTGCAACACCAGCTTCTTCTCACAGCCAGCAAGGTGATGTTCCCAGTAAGTCTGAATTCTCCCTGATGAATTGCTGAGTTGTTTACTCTGTGGTACCTGTATTTCTAGACACAAATCCACTCTGCATGAAGAAATAATGCAGAGCTGATTGAGGTCACAGAGGCAAAATTTCAGAAAAAAAATACTCCGGAGTGTCAGACTGAGCAGTTCAAATGCAAATAGATTCGCTGTCATAAACTGAAAAATAGAAGTACACCTCTATATATTAAACAATCCTCAATACCTATGGATGCTAGCTTGGGATCAGTTGATGGCTTGTTCTGCTTGGGCAAACAGAGGCATGAGGGGGAATGATGCCATCCCTTAGGCACTTTCAGTAATGTTGGGCAGGTTAACACCTTTTCTACCATTATTTGCATGGTGTACACATGGTCATGCCAGTTGTGTTGACCAACCTCATGTGACATGCAACAGGTAGTCCTTGGTCAAGGCCAAGACAACTCAAGGAAAAACACCTCCTGAGGGCCAACTGTTAAGGTATATTTAGAGAACAAAGCCTGAGGGTGTTTGTAAACTCTGCGCAGGTTTGGGCAGCAGCAGTCCTGTGCTCTTCTCTGCTCCTCAGACTGTGCCTAGCTCACGACCAGAGCTTCACTGCAATCGTATGAGAAATGAGAGCATAGCAGACAGCACTGTCTTTCATAAAGCTCCAGTGAATCTGGCTCAGTTAAAGTCTTGTAAGCCTTCAAGCTTAAAGCCAGATGAATGTCCAAAATCCAAATACCTAAGCTACTCTTACCTCAAGTGACCTGTGGTTAATCAGCAATCTAAGTGGATAGTTTAACTACATGCTTTATATGTTTGGGAAGGAGAGGGGGGGAAGATTAGTATTAAATATATTTAACAATAAATATGGCCAGCATTAAACATACATTGATTTAATAAAACAAGTGCAGACAGCATTCAGAGAAGTTCTATCAGTGATATTCTTTCTTTCTCCCTTCACTCTGCTTCCCTGGCTGTCAACATTTCAAAGG
This sequence comes from Todiramphus chloris collaris, assembly GCA_025345505.1. Lineage (NCBI taxonomy): Eukaryota > Metazoa > Chordata > Aves > Coraciiformes > Alcedinidae > Todiramphus > Todiramphus chloris. The sequence continues at coordinate 9,139,013 of JANVCC010000020.1, forward strand.
GGCAGTTCACAGGTGCTTTCTGAGGAATGTTAACACAGCCTGTTTATGCCAAGATGCAAACCATTCTTGGGGAGCAGATTTTGGCCTTTAACTGTTTACCCATTGTTTCTCCACATAGTTATTTGCCAGATTATCCACACTAATTGCTTTGTCTTGGGTCTCTTAGCTTCAGAATTGGGCCCAGAGAGAACAGTAAACTGAAAAAAAAAAAAAAAAAAGCACATCCGACATCACAACACGATTATCCTTAACTCATTCACTGACTTCTGGCAGCCTCTATGCTGTCACCCACATGTATAATTAAGGCTTGTATCACCACTGAGGGAAGCTAATGGCATCATTCCCAGGGACCACAATGGCCTTCAAAGCTAGCTGGTCTATGGATCTATCTAATTCTGATTCAGTTCTCATCCTGCTCCATATAAACCAAGCTCATTACAAGTGTGTGATGTTAATTTTTTTTTTTTTTTTTTTGCCAATGGCATCTACTGTTCATCAGCTTCTGCTTTTAAATACGTTTTTTTTAACCTCCTTTCCCTTTAGTGTGTCCCTCAGAATCATTCAGATACCTGGAATCAGGGAAGGGTATAGACATGGATCTACTTTCCCCTTGTGAATCTCTGCCTTGAGTTTTTTTTTAAGTTGGCCACCATTCACAGTACAGTCCAGGTATCAGTCAAAGGTTGGGAGTTTTTTCCCTATTCAAGCACATGTGTGTGTGGAGGGAATATTTATTTACTACTTCAGCTGTTACTGGCAAGATAGAAGTGGCTGGTATTTAGAATTAATCATGTTGAACCTAGGAATGCCGTACAATGACATAAACTTTCATGCAGCTGTCTTTTTAATCATCAAAGTTGATAGATAGCCCTACTCTGAAGAATTTATCTTTTAAAATCTTTAATTGCACTTGGTATCTCTGTCCGAGCTTGTTCAGGTGACTGCATATGATGTGAGCACACCTTTCTAGGAAACACTCAGCAATCTGAATTTGCTTGAAAACCTTTTAAAACTATCAATCAATTTCAAGTCATTCCTCTTTCCTCCCTCTGTGCCCGTCTCCCTCCCAGCACTGTTTCAGCACAATACATGAAACCCAGAAAAAAATAAAATCATAAAAGCTCACCCCTACATTTCATCTGAATAAAATCCAGCTGGTGAATCGACTGCAGTAAAGGTTCACTATCCAGAGTCAAGTCAAACTCAGCAGAGACTTTTGGCTCCAAGGCTCCTTTGACCCACTGTTCCTGAGATACCTGAACACGCTTGATTAAAGCATCCGAAATCTGAAAGAGAGTATCAGACTTATAATGAAATGGCAGATGCATACATGAAAAGTGACAGAATGCCTGTGAGATACAGCACAAAGAAAGCAGCAATATGACAGCACAACAGATGAGACAGGATCTGGTTGGTTTTGGGGTGAGGTCCATTTATATTGCATCCTTTCATCTCATCTTTTCAAAACAAACCTCCTCTTAGGGTAAGAAAGTAAAAAATACATTTTAAAAGCCTGTTAAGATTATGTTAAGTATCATGCCTCTGAATGCCACATATACTTCTGTACTCTGTTCTCTGATCTGCAGACTAGTTTTTCTCTCCTGTCTAAAAAGCAGTTGCACAAAGAAAGGCTTAAATGTCAGAGGGACTCTACGTTCAGCAGTGATGATTCAATAGGTGAAAGCTGAAAGGAATAAAAAAATCAAATGGGAAGGAAGGCACATATTTCTCACAGTGAGGATGCTAAGTTGTCAGATTTTCAAAGACTATGATGGATTTTCCATCATTGCATCAAAACTGAATTTCATTTTTAAAGCCTTGGTCCAGCTCAGCCCACAGACAATTAAGCCAAAAGTCAGACTAAAATGATCAGAATGGACTCTTCTGGAAGTGAAATCCTGGCTCTGTGGAAATCAATTAACTCAACTGTCCTGGAGTTCAGTGAAGCTGCCATTTGGATATCTGGAGTCCCTTCCAGTTTGCTTCCTGCACATTACAAAGTGCAGAGTTTTCTTCTGGTAAGGTCAGAGTTCTTCTTCATCGCAGTTCGGATATCTTTCCTCATTAGTGCTACTGGAAGATGCTCCTGCCTTAGCCCCTGCATCAACAGCTCCTAATCAGTCTGTGCAGTAAGTGGAGGAGCATCTCATAGCCTTCCTACAGCCTTCGAGTAACTTACTGGAATGCTGGATCCCTCAGCTGTGTTTCAGTGTCCTGGCTGCAGGAGTAGTTGCTCTAAGTAATGCAGTGCCTCAGTGTTTTCTGGTTGCCTTGAAAGCATCATTAGGTAAACTAAAAAAAGGTAAAATCAAAAGTATTTTCTTATAAAAGGTGACTGCAAAGAATGAAGCCACAGAGGTTACAGAAAAAGTAAGCCAAAATGAAAACAAAGCATGGAGCTAGCTAGTGTGTAGGTAAGACCTAAAGGTTTCATTTGTCCTGCAGTATCCAACTGACAGCCTGCTAAAATCTGTGTAGTCTTGAGATTAATATACACCACACATTCCCCACTCTTGCTTGAGCCCAGAGGTGACAGTAACAATCAATCCGGAGTGCTAATAGGTTTAAGCTGGCTAATTCTCCCTGTTTTTTAGGGGTGCTGTGACGGCCCCCTGACATTCATGCATTCACGTGTGCAGTGTGCCCTGTTGCTGTCAGCTGTCAGCCATGTACAGATCATGTTGGTGGAAGTGCCTTCCTTCGGCAATTAATAAGGCAACACAACTAATGAGGCAAAGTAAAATAATTAATACAAATAATAGAATTGATTAGGCGAAATAATTAATTGGATAATGAAACTGTTATACTTGATCTCATCAACAGACACTTTCACTGCTTTCAGCTAAGAAACAATATCCTGCAAACGAAGGCAATCGTTGGTTCGGCCGTATTTTGCTGGATCCTCCAGCTACAAGACAAGTCTTGTAGCCCTGTGAGGTTCAACAACCTCAGTGAAGCAAAGCTACCTGAAAGCCCTTAAGGCTGGATTTCCTCACAGAGGAGACAGTGAAAGCACTCTTTCACATTTTAAAGAGTAATGCAAAGGGGAGAAGCAAAAAGGGGAGAAGTATTACTCTGCTGAGTCATAGGCATTTCCAAATTGATCGGGGAGCTCTGTGAGGCCCTGTGTTGTGTTCCTCAGATGAGAATAAAATAACATTCTGTAGAAAGTTATCATTAATGACATAGCATCTTTCTTTTTGCCCGGAAGGAAGGGCTGGCAAGAAGAAAGATGCCAGTAGTCAGGGAACTGCTACCTCCATACCTCGGTCAGAATGTGGCTGTTCAAAGCCATCCCTTTACTGGGACATTCATGCAGTCACCAGACTATCTGAGCTGTTAGACAATAATAACAGGAGTTAAGGTGAACCTAATTAGCAAAGCTGTCCATTTTTAGATTTGACTTTAACATCTTTTCTTTTTTTTTCCTCCAGAACACTGGAAAGAAAAATACCTGTAAAAACCCAGAGGGATCATTTTCTTTGATAACTTCTAGGCAGTACTCCATAAGCCCGGTTGACTGGCGTAGTTTCAGTGTACAATGATTTATTTGGTCCCAAACAACCTGGAAAACAAGCATCGGTACAGTTCTAATGACTGAATCAGCATACAGTTAGTTCTGTAAGATTACCTCAGAAGAGACAACGAATTGAAGAATGTGTCAAAGCTATGCTTAATTTAGCTGCCATATGGCCATTGCTGTATCTCCATCAGCTACACTCACTTGCTCTGTACTGTAAATACTGATAATGAGCTTGGCAAAATGTTGTGCACAGGGAATCTCAATTTTCAGAACAGATTAATTGCTCGAAGATCAGGTTTGATCAGGGCAGAAAGAGCACAGAACATGTTTTTACACTTGGAGCATTCACATTTACAATCACACTTTCACCAAAATCTGAGCTTTTGAAAAATCCTTCACTTAGAAGGCAAATATAAGAGAAGATAACTGCAGAAGTGGTTTCTTGCAGACTATACTCTTAGCATTCTCTTCACAATTCACCATTGATCCTACTCTGTTTAAGAACACATTGCTGGGATTAAGAAATAAAAAAGCTGCATCTCATTTTTTTCCAGATTTTAGACTTGATTCTGCTGCCACATGGCTGTAGACGAGGTCTAATAGCACTGTGTTTGATAGCACATCTCCTGAGGTACAACAGCCTACCAGGAATAAACTGCAGGAGCTAATCCTGTGCTGTTAGTACTATGTCCTAAATGGTGGCTCTTGTTAAGCACGGGGTTTTTTTAAATGCTGAGTTCAGGTGGATTTTATTCGTTGCTTGCCATGTTAGATATTTCACTTCAATTTTCCCTTCTGTTTTAGATACTATTCATGTTACTGGCATGATAAAGCCTCAAAATCACATGCAGCTAAGCATTTCAAGAAATGTGTCTTTAAACATTTCTTGACTGACACTATCTTCAACCATATATAGCTTTCTTCTCCCCACCCCCACTTACTAAATTTCTTTGGTATCTTTCAAGCAGTACATGGATTTCTGGGGGTGGCTTGCCTGAATTTCAAAGTTTTGAGCAGACACCAAAATCTCAGCATTTTACGTAGGCAGAAGGTCCCAGAATACAAATTGGACACAGGTTTCACTGGTAAGCACCTCTCAAAAGATAGTCCCAAACCATTAGATAAATAAAGATAAAAACTGCTGAAGTATATGCCTCATTTTAAATGTGTAAGCACAGTTCCACTAAACTGCTGAAATGGAACCTGCTAAAGGACTTTAGGATCTGGTCACTAGGAGTTTTCATCGTGTAAAGGGTTGTGGACTTGCAAAATGCACAGTAACACCAGGTACCAGCATCCATACTCAGCTGATGAGAGTTGTGCTCACCTTCAGCTTGTGCTCACGTTCTTTGGTCACCTTTGTGAGCAGTTTTGCCTTCTGTCGTGTTAATGCATCAACCAAGGCATCACACTGAGCAACAAGACAGGCTTCATAATCCAACCCATTCTCCTAGAAGTAAAGAGTCATACCCATCAAAAAAGGCACACTTTACACTTAAGCTACTGCTCATTCTTACCTGTTTTTCTATTCAGAAAAGTTTTCAAGACCTCAACATTTCTGTCATCTTTGTGACTGCACTAAAGCTGTACCAGTAATAGCTGCTTGCTATAAAAAGAAACAGTAAGATGCTACACAACAAATATTTAAAACCTTGATTCACTAGCACATTCTGGACAACAGATGTAGTACAAAATAACATAAAATGGTAAATCTAATGTACACAGAGCATACATATACATAAGAGGATTCTGTCCCATTCTGTTTTAGTTGTGTAGTATGTAGTTACTTTTAATTGTGTATTTAATTGTGTATTTAATTGAGCTGTTCCTTCTCCTAGGTTTTCTCTGGCTGTGGAACTGATGCTGTAGCACCCATTCAGAGGGAGTTTGTCCCTTGCTTCCTCTGCTTGTGAGACTAGAGGAAGGAAAAAATTTTCAAGCTCCTCTTTTGAGGAGATGTTCAGTTGTCCTATCAGCTTTCTTCCCAAACACCCAAAAAAAAACCCCAAAAACCCAAGCAAGCTTTAAATATGATAAGATTTCAAACACATGCTCAAGAAGAAGCATCTCTATGTAAGACATCACACACCCTTAACTCACTACTATCTCATAGAAATTTTGTTTATGTTTTTCTCTTCTTTTCTGTTCATTTGCTTTGTCTTCATTCTTTTGAGAGCAAAATTTTCAGCACTGTATTCCCTTCCCTCACTGAAATCCACGCATCCTGAGGGTTGTAGGTCACTCTTCCCTGAGAGGCCCCTGCTGCATTCCTAGACCTGGCAGAAAGATGGGTGGGAGGGAGAGCCACCAGACAGCTCAGTTACTGTTCACAGGTTTGTCTTCAACTCTTCCTGTTTGCATCTCTCCCTCCTCCGCTTATATCACACCCTACTCCCCCTTAAGCCCATTTCCATCTAGCTACACTTGAAATGCTGGTTTGTGTACAGAGACTGAATCAGTTGATGGCTGTAATGCATCATTTCTTTCCTTGTTTTCTGTTCACACATCAAACAGGGTGTTTGGCAATATGCCTCTTTCAAGTGAGAAAGGACGAAATTGTTACAGCAGATGGGAAAATGTGAAAATCAGATAATGACAGCTACAAGGAGGAGCAAGGGAGCAACAGGGGCAATGAGGAACAGGCAGTTTCTGAAAAGAAGAGACCACGAGATTTAAAAGTGACCTCAGAAAGGATAAGGGAAGGAAAAAAGAGGGGGAAACAATGGCTCTGCAAAGCAGTGAAAAGAAAAATAGATTATGAATTTGCAAACTGTCCCAGGCAAGCTAAAAGCACAGCTCTGGAAAACCCAGAGAGGAGATAGAGTGGAGGTGGCTGTCTGGTCTGCTATGCATTGAGACAGCAGAATAAAATGTACATATCGCTCATTCCTTTGTGTAAACACACATTTTAAAGACACTTTTGCTGAGGGGAAAATGTCTGTATGAGTGTGTGGCAACCATCACAAAACTTCTGTTAGAAGTAACCTGCTCTCAGGTACATGGGTGGGGGTATAAATCTACGCACAAAGGCTACATCTGTTCCCCCCAAATAACAGTCCAAGGACTGTTTTTTTGATCTAGATGTCAAAAGGCACAGACAAGCTCATGACACATCTAAACCCTTTCCCCTCAAATAGCGTGGCTCTACCAAACCTGCCTAACAAGCATATTCCCTGCTATATGACATCATCAAATGCTGCTTGAGCATCACCTGGGAAGAATGCAATTTATCATGGGAGAAAACCATGACAGGGAGATCATATAAGGGTTAAAGTGTGCAGGTGATCATCTCAGAGCTATGCCCTAGGCTTGTTTTACTTAGAGAATACATATGCAGCTGATTAGTCCTTCTGGTTTGGTTTGCTGAAGTTTGATGTCCTCGCTCGGGATGGAGACTGGCTCAACATGTGAGGGTCAGATCCAGCTAATGGATCATTTAGGCATTAGACATGCCTAAATGTCAGAGGGTGACTGCTGAATGCAGTTTCCTTTTCTGAGTTCTCCTCTAGCATTTTAAGCAATGATCAGCATCGAATAAAACACTTGGTCTTTTGATCTAATTGTAGCAGCTCCCTTATGAAGAGAAATTTGGCAGTGATTTTATTGAAACACATTAAAGGATTTTAGAGCATAATCATAAATAGTCACAATAGGCCATCTTTAGGTTTCAGGAGGGAAAAATACATTTTAAATGGAACTAGGTGACTCAAGAAAAGATTGTTGATAGACTGCTCTTTTGGATGAGTTATCCCATCCTAAAATAGCTGTTCATACCTATAAGAAGAACTGCTCTCTAGAGGTGCCTGTCCTTGAACAGTAAAAGAAGACTGAGTAGGTTAGATGAGCCACATAACTTTTAAATAGGTAAAGTCAGCTGAGAGAAAACTTACACTGTGTCCAAAACATGACAAGTGGCAGATGCCAGTGTTGACTTTGCCTTGGTTCCTTTCAGTTAAATGTGGGGTTGTTTTACCAGTTTCTCAGTCTCTCTTCCCGATGTAGCCACAGAAGACTACTGTGAGGGTGGGTAGCTATGCTGCTCTGTGGCAGCCTGAGAGCTTGGGCAGTATTTGTGGTACAAATTCATCATCTGGAGTGTTAAGTGGAATATCTTAATGATTGAATTCTAAACAAAATACAGATTTTTGGACTTCTGCTTTGTCTTCCTGTTACTATCAGGCACAGGACTCGCTTGTTGATGAAAGATGAGCAAGCAGCAGAGTGGACATATTGTAGAACAAATGATGTCTAACCCACAGAAAACCCACCGCTGCAGAGCACTGCTGCTGCAGATAACATGTGTTCTCTTCTGGGTACTGTGCAGCTCAAACTACAATGGCACATTTCCAGCCACACTCTGCAGGGTGAGAAGGACCTTGAGGATCATCCGACCTCCAGTAGTGACGAGTCTAAATTAGGTTGAAAAAGGGACTTGTTTCGGCTTTGGGTTTCTGCCTTCAATTACTGCACTCACCATGAGCCCTTTTTTAGCTATTAAAGCTGGGCAATTATAGCATGAAAATATATTCTGCTTCAATAAATGACCACATTGATTTAGTAGCATTTGTTTCTTCTTCTTTCTTTTGACTTCCTACAAATGCTCTAATAAAGAGGTTGACTGGGTTTGATCCAGAAATGAGTACATTTTTAGAAAATGTAAGGTGAAAAACAAGTAGTGAATTTTGAATGTTTTAAAGTGAGAAGTTATCCTAAATGCCCAATGCAAGCAATTGCAGTCAGGAAGGAGCCCAGAAACATAATCAATGGATTCAATCAAATACTAATCAACACAGCTCAGATGTCCGATACTGAGTATCAGCTTCTTGCAATAAACAACAAATAATCAGGAAGCTAAGAGGGACTTGCAGACATTATCTGATGAATAATTTTTCCTAGCAAATCCATTCAAGAAAGGTTAGATGATTCCAGGAAAGATGAGAATAGCACAGGAAACAAAGTCATCAAATAAATTATTCACACGGTTCCATTGATTACTGTATTATCAAAACAGCTAATATTCCACAGTTACCTGGATCTGCTGCAATAAATTTTTCAGTTGAACCAAAAATTCTTTAGCTTCCTTTGCTTTATCTGAAACACCATTTAAAGCCTGAGATAGCTGTGCCTGCAAGGAAAAGAAAAAGAAGGAGAAAAACCAGGAAAAGTTAGAGATAAAATGCAAATATGTTTCTTACTAATCCTTGGGTCTGATGATTAATAATGTGCTAAAAGGCTTACTGCCTGTCACGCGTATTCTTACACTCACAGAGTATTTGTGCTAGAAAAGAGTGTTTAAGATTTTGATTGTAATAAGTTTTAATAAAGGTGAAATATGCATGTGGGGGCAGTCAAGTATTGTGTCTGTACATTCCACTTTATTGCAGTGACTTTGTAAGTCAAAATACCTTTTTATAAGACAGCTACCCACATATATAAGGAGATAATAGTCTTACACTTACACAGTAGCATCTGTTGTGCTGAAAAATCCCAATTGCTTTCCAAAATAGCACTTTTTTTTTTTTCATCAAAGTCTGAATTATTTTTAAATGTGGCAGATCCTACCAAACCTGAGATACACCAGGACTTCCAAGACAAATCTGCATTTTCAGACTTCATCGCAATGTCCCTTTGGGGCTCCAGTTTCCCGTGCTCCAGTCCAACAAAAGAGTGTATATTTCTGGAAAAGCTGGAAGAAAAACTTACTCTAACTTTTGACTGGTGAGACGCACAGAATATGTCTTTAGTAAGTCCATGTGGATGAACTAACTTCCCCTTTCTTCAGCTGGGATCTGAGATCTCTAAACCAAACCAAAGGCTTCTGAGTCAATTTCCAGGATGGGAAGGAAATGGTTCTTCTGAACCCAGCAGACCCAAAACCACCATGGTCTGATGGGAGCAGCCCCAGAAACAGTATTTTTCTGCTTCTCAGGCCATGGCAAGCCTGGATCTAGCATCACTTCTCCCTGTAGTTATATGCAGAGTGACCAGACAGGTCCCATCATGAGTATCCTGCAGGTTAGACACTTTCTTTGTGGGTCATCTCCTCAGACACACTTGGCAACTAGAAGATTGTTAATGCCCAGTTATTTATCGTCAACAAATGGATATGACAACTGACATCAGAAAATGGAAGACAAACTATCTTTGCTAACATCAGGTTCTCGGAAGGTTGCTCTCTCTTGTTTCCTTAGAATTAGAGTGTGCCTTCAGACAGAGCCTTGCATGCAGGATGGCACAAAGGTTTTGAGTCTCTAAGAGGAGACCCAGTTGGACTTCGGTAAGTCACCACTCATTCTCTTGCTCCTGCAGGGAAGTAAACTACTCCATCCCTGAAAAGGGCACAGCTCACTTATTCCAGCTGCCAAAGTTTTGAGCTTGCCTCCTGCCTTAATGTCTGCTATTCGTCCTCCCTTTCTGCTTGCTCAGTGACACAGGGCAGCAAAGAGCAGGCCTCTGGCAGCTCCCAGTGGCCACTTTTCATCCCAGCTCCAAGGCAGGCAGCCTTACACAGACGGAGACATTGCCTAACCCCACAGGGCTCTGCAGGAGGTGGGTACAAACCCTGACTGGGAGTTGGGACTGAATTACAGAGAAAAAAACTGTCCTACATATTTTTCCTCATATTCACACAAACTTTTTCCTTTTAGTCTAGTTGTAGGTATTACATTAGTGCTGAATTTGAAAATAAAATGTGCTTTACTACAACGCATTTGTAACAAATGTAATGGGAAGACACATCACTGTTTATGTTTCACAAGATTTGAATATTTAGTATTCTCTTACACAAACTCTTGTCCCTGCACAAAAATTTAAAGTGGTGATGTTTGATATGAACACTGTCTGAGGTCACAGAAGCAAACTACAGGTCCTTGGATAGGGTCCTTATTTTCTGCCTGATCAGACAAACAGAACTTCGTAGAATCCTAGAATCACGGAATGGTAGGGCTTGAAAGGGACCTCTGGCACTGAGTCCAACCCCCCGGCCAAAGCAGGTTCACCTAGAGCTGGTTGCACAAAATCATGTCCAGGCAAATTTTTAATATCTTCATAGAAGGAGACTCCACAACCTTTCTGGGCAGCCTGTTCCAGTGCTCCGCCACACTCATGTCACAGTAAAGAATTTTTTCCTCATGCTGAGGTGGAATTTCTATATCCATTCTCCACAGGCTGATCATGGTTGCCAGAGTTTAAAGACCACCCTTTTTGCTTGAACTTTTTGCTCCATCCACAATGCACATTTGAGCCTTTGGTTTGTCAAGTTGACACAGGACATGGTGGAAGCAGCATGTGGCTGAGCAGCAGGGGAGGAAGTGATAAAGAAATACGTGGCAAAAGCATGGTACACTCTGCCATTGACTGGCCTGACCAAATTGTCCCGGGGACGCAAGGGCTCCTTTCTTTCAAATCAAAACCACAGGCTGGTCACAACAAATGTAAAACTTCCACTGTTCCAATATCTGCCCTAGCTCTCAAATCATGTCCAAAAGCTTTTCACCAGGTAAGAAGAGCCAAAAGCTGTACGTACGCAGCAGAGCAGCCATAGAAAACTGAATCACTGCAGACGAATTGTAACCAGCATATGCACCGACAGCAAATAACAGTCACTCCTGGCTCCTGGCACACTCCCATTGCAAAGAGCTGCAATAGAAACTCAGCAACGGCATTGTTCAAAGGGCTCATAAGCCAATTGCCGTGTTCATTAAAACCTGTGGCTGCATTAACGTGACTGCAGCGTGAAGCCGAGGAGAAGACCAGACCTCCATTTTTGAAACCCACTTAGAGATAATAGCCTTGTTTTTCCAAGCATTTGTAAAAAATATCTTACAAAGCAGTGGAATTCAGTCATGCACTTCCCATTAAAATCAAATGGAGCTACATGACTAAGCCCTCAGTAAACCAACCAAGGCATAAAAAATGCCCTGTATACTCAGAACAACCTCTTGGGCTGCAGAAATGTTTACTGGAAGCCAAACTGAAGCTTTACAAGCCCCACTGACTGTGACAATTAGTAACTTGTGACAAATGGTATTCTACCTCACATTAACTTTACTTTAATACCTGGTCTTACAACCAATAATGTGGATGTTGGAGATGGATACCAAGTTTCTACTTCTATCAAAGACAGGAAAAGAGAGATAATAAGGGTGAGTAAATAAATCCAGATGGGCATGAAAGACTGATGCTTCCTTTGATTTTAGAAAATGAACCAGATAATGCCCGTGTTCTTTTTCAACCGAACAGTTCATGCTCATTTAACATATTTTCCCTCCATCTCTCTTTAGTAGCAGATTAACTATTGGTTAGTTAGACTTGCTCTGGCCCTAAATTCTTAAGCAGTCCATATGTTTTGGGGAATACAACCCTTTAGGCCAGCAAATAAAAGAAGGCATTTGGACTCTAGCACTTGCCTTCAACCACCTGACTGCCCTTCACAGATCTATACAGCTATGCATTTTTTCAGCATTTTGGTATATATGTATTTCACAGAATCACAGAATGGTAGAGGTTGGAAGGTACTTTTGCAGATCTTCTAGTCCAACCTCCCTGCTAAAGCAGGTTCACCTACAGCAGGTGGCACAGGAATGCAGGAATGCATCCAGGTGAATTTTAAAAGTCTCCAGAGAAGGAGACTCCCCAAACTCTCTGGGCACACAGTAAACAATTTTTTCCTTATGTTTAGGTGGAACTTCCTGTGTTCTCATTTGTACCTATTGCCTCATGTCCTATCACTGGGCACCACTGAAAAGAGACTGGCCCCATCCTGTTGACACACACCCTTTAGATATCTATAAACACTGATAAGATCCCCTCTCAGTCCTCTCCAGGCTAAACAGCCCCAGGTATCTCAGCCTTTCCTCATAAGAGAGATGTTCCAGTCCCCTTATCATCTGTGTAGCCCTCTGTTGGACTCTCTCAAGTAGTTCCTTGCCTCTCTTGCACTGGGCAGCCCAGAACTGGACTCATTTCTCAAGATCTGGCCTCACTAGGACAGAGTAGAGAGGGAGGAGAACCTCCTTCAACCTGCTGGACACACTGTTCTTAATGCATCCCAAGATATCATTGGCCTTTTTGGCTACAAGAACACACTTCTGGCTGAAATATATAACCATTTAAATGGGAAGAGATAAATGTGTCCACCACCATCCCTCTCATTGATAGGTCAAAAGGCCTACCAACTTAAATCTGACAACAGTGTCACAGTTCTTGCTACAACGACATAAGAAGACTTAACTTTGGCAGAAGACTTACACAGTTTTACTCAATAACCTTAAAGTACTGGTCCAGGTTCACTTTTCATGCAACTGAATGTACTAAAGTTCATCTAAGTCAGTGATTTTACACAGGTTTATGCCATTGGGGCCCCGTTGCTGTTTTAACACCGTTTTTAATTTCTCTGTAGAAGTTACACACAGCAGCACAATGGGGAACCTGCACCATTAACAGGGGCCAACCAGTCTAGTACAGCTTTCATGCCAAGAGTACAGCTGAGGGTAAATGCACATTTCATTGCATGGTCTGCAGCACGGTATGGACAGGGTCATACACTCTGTAATTTGCCACAAGATTACTATATAAGGCCCAGACAAAGGAGCAGTCAAATAGTTTGAACAAAGGGCTTATACAGAAGTGGAATGGAAATGGATCCTGAAGCTGAAGGTGGGCAGGGCCTCTGGAAAAGGAGTTCTATAGGCAGTAGAAAAAAATGTCTGAAGTTTGCTGTTGTAAGAGGAGACCGTGTCCTGACAGGCAGGGAAACGGCTCTGGCAGTCCTTCTTAGGTCAGGAATACCAGCCACTGCCCTCAGAAGAAGATAAGCAGGTGCTTATCAGCTGATGGTGAACAACTATCAGTCTGTCAAATTTACTGGGCTAAGAACGTTTATGGACAAGCTCTTCCATCTGCCTCTACCAGCTATGCCTGGAGCACCTGGAGAGAACACAAACTTTGAATTATGTTTGTCATACCACTCAATAAAAGTAATTTACGGTTTGGCCAAAGTAACTACAGGTAATAAACTTGTAGAAATTGCTGTTTCTGAGAACTCTTTCTAAGCAGAAGTATCTAATTCCAAAACAATTTATCTGAATAAATGTGAGCTGATGATTTAGGCTTTCTGGCTATGTGTTTCCATTATATTTATTTTCTGCCAAGTGCATTGTTTTGGGAAAAATATTATTCACAAGGGCAAAATTTTAGAGTCCCCAAATTAGTTAATCTGGGGTCAGGTTTTTTTTTCTTTTGCTAGAATTTTCACATTGATTGAGTCTGTAAATCAAGAGATAAAACACATTCTGAGATACCTTAGTCACAGAAAAAATGAAGTAAAAATACAAACCACACTAGGGTATTGTTCACTCTTTTAACAATGTTTGACAGTAGGAAAGAGAGAAATGACTGACTCTGAACTTTGATTACAACAGAGTTTATGACATTGTTCAAAAAGGCATTGAATAGATTTAACTCAAGGTAGAGCCTAATACAGCATAAGCTGGTAACTCACACTCTCTAAAACATCAACCACACTTGACCAGTGAACTCAGTCTCTGCTCATTAAAATAATTCTGCTCGGAAGTGGATTCTGGCATTGGCATGAGCAGCAACAGCTGTGAATTTGAAATGTGCTCCTGGGCCAAGAGAACTTTTCCTTTGTACAAATGCCCATCATGTTAGGCAGGAGATGGCCAAGCCCTCATTCAAACTGAAACACGTACTGAAGAAGCTTGTCTTTCTCAGATAGGCAAGCTATGCAGACCAATCATCCCAAAGGGCATCTTTTTTCAATCTTAAAATCAGAAGATTTTTTTCTTTTTTGCCTGGCCAAATAATTGACTCTGCCTTACAAACCTCACCTAGCTTGTGCTCAATCACTCCATGGCTGAAGGATGATGAGACCAGTCTTGATTCCTCCTCTCCTGCAGTGTCTGAAAGCATCTCTGTGTTATGGGTTTTTTTGCTACTAACTGCAACAGAGCCAAGTGCTCTTTGCACAGCTGTGGAGGAAGTCCTTTCCTCCCAGTACAGCGTGAAACTCCAAAGGACTGTGTTCAGCACTCAGGTACTGGGGTCTGCTCTGTACATTCACATATGTATTAACCAATCATCTTTCCAGGGTCCAGTGTTCTTAGCAAAACAGAGCTGACTTCATATACTCCTTCAACTTCTAAGGTCATGTCCTGCTCTTTAATCAAATGGTTGCAAGATCTTATTTTTACCTAGGAGAGCATGGCCAAGTGATCCAGCAGCTCTACCAGAACTTGTCAAAAGCCCTGGGCGGCAGAGCAGCTTGCTCTGATGTCACCCCAAGGTGCTCCAGGGAGGTCTAAAGAGCATCACTTGCAGGGAAGCATAAATGACATGGTAACACTATGTGAATCAGAAAAAGCTTTACTTGTCTTCAGACCCCACCCATCATATGATTCCTTACTTAATTTTGTGTCATGAAGCCCCTCCAACCATTTCTCCTCGCGTCTTGGGGAACTGAGTGGCAGGGGAGACCTCTTTGAGTCCACAGAGAAAGCATCATGTCTCACGATCCTCCTTATCACACTTTCCCATCTAAAACATTCAGGTGGCTCTGGAGTGCTCTCCCTCGTTGACATGGGGTAGGAAATGGTTTGTGGTATCTTGCACTGAGTCCCATGTGAAAAGGAGGTGGTGGTAGGAAGGACTGACCACCCTACCTCCTCGCAGGCAGCTGCTGCCACCTGTGAGAAGATGGGATGGCAGAGGACCCTGTGAAAGGCAAGCAAGTTAGTAAGATGGACTCACTAATCCAGATGTATGCCTGAGGCCCGGTTGAGCCTGAGATTTGCTAGGTAGGATGAGGCCAACATGGGAAGGAGTCTGTGGGTTTCCTAACCCTGACTAGAAGCTGTGGGGTCACTGGACAGTCAGGAAGTACTGGAGCCCTAAGAGCACCATATCAAGGGCAAAAAAGCCCGGGAGGATGATGGACGTGAAGCAGCCTAATATCCCACCAACACCAATCCGAAGGCAGAGCATTGGGACGAAGGAGTCCTAGAGCCAAGCATCACCCCCAGCTCCTCCTGGCAGGCCAACGGGACTCACCTTGTGCTGCTTCCACATGGCGCCCAAGGCCTTCACCTCGTGCTTGCCGTGCTTGCCCTCCTCCAGGCACTGGTAGCAGACGGGGCTGCGGCAGGTCACGCAGTACATGCTGTAGTTCTCCAGGTCGTGCTCGGCGCACGTCGGCAGCTTGCGGCCGCCGCCCGCCCCCTTCCCGCCGCCGCCGCCGCCGTCGCCGCCGGGGGCGCCCGGGTGTGCGGGCGGCGGCACCAGGCGGTGCTTGGCGAAGGGCCCGCGGGCCGGGTGGCAGCGCTGCTGGCAGGCGGCGCAGTACAGCACCTCGCACTGCTCGCACAGCACCGCGGCCGGCTCCGGAGGGCTGCGGTCGCAGAGCTGGCACTTGGCGGCGGCGGCGGCGCGGCCCTGCTGGTAGCGCTGCACGATGGCCTCCAGCAGCCGGTTGCGCTGGAAGCCGCGGAGGCCGCGCTGGTCCAGGGAGGCGCTGCGGTGGCACTGCGGGCAGGTGAGGGAAGAGCTGGCGGGGCCGGCGCCCCGAGGAGCCGCCGCCGCTGCTCCCGGGGGCGCCGGCACCAGCGGCAGCACCCGCACGCCGTTGGGGGACTTCAGGCTGGGGGTGTAGGAGCCGTAGCCGCTGTCGGTCTCGCTGTGCAGACTCAGCTTGTCCGCGTGGTCCCCGACACCGCCGCCGCCGCCGCCCCCCGCGCCGCTCGCCGCGCACTCCGAGTCCAGGCAGGCGCCGGAGCCCGCGGCCGCTCCCGGCCCCGGCGCGGCGGTGGCGGCGGCGGCGGTCGTCGCGGGGCTCCGCGGGTGAAGCAGGGGCGGCAGGTGCTGCTCGCTCTCCGGGGTCTGCACGGCGATGGTGCGGGCGCAGGGCAGGCAGACATTGTGCGAGCAGGGCAGGATGATGGGCTCCCGGAAGAGCGAGCCGCACACCGGGCACTTCAGCTCCTCTTCCATGGCCGCGGCGCGGCTTTGTGTGTGGGGCGCGGACGGGCTCAGGCGGGCGGCGCGGGGTAGCCGCCGGCTCCCCCCATCCCCCGAGGCGCCCTTCGTCGCCTACCTCGCCTCCGGGCGCTGGGGAGAGGCCGGGAGCTCTGTGGCCCCCGCTCCCGCGCCGGCCGGTTCAGCACCCGCCGGGGATAGACAGCTCCGTGCGGCGGGGCCGGCCCGGGGCCGGGGCCGGGGCCGGGACCGGGGCCGGAGCAGCCTCCCGGCGGCTGGAGACCGCTCGGGGCCGGGGAAAGGCTCCCTCACGCCTGTGGCTCAGGCAGGGAGCGCGGTGGGGCTGTTTTAACGTTGGTAGCATAGAGTAATAATATATGGGGAAGGGAGGCGGGGGGAGGAGGGAGGGCAGGAGTAGGAAGGGGCGGGAGGAGCCCTTTCCAGCAAATAAGTGTTCGCTCTCTCTACGGCTGGGGACGGTGAAAACATTTTTTAAAGGATCTCTCTACAGCGATGTCTTTATATGTTTAAATAAAGCCATTGTATGGGTAGCGGATTGAACGCAGGCGGGGTTTCCTTATCCCTAGTAGCCCTCTCTCTCCTCCCCGAGGAAAGGAGGACGCTTTCCAACAAACTAAGAGCGTGCCTCTCCTTCCTACTGATCTCACCATGCTGGAGCACAACCGAGATGCACAAAATGTCAGTCACCGTTAGAGGAAAGAATGAAAAAGGGGTTAAAAGAGAAGCGGGAACCCCGGTTAGAAACGCTGGAAGGGAGGGAAGAGCGTAGCGAGCAGTGAGACGTGCCGCATCGCCCAAGCTCGTAGCTGTGTAATCCCAACAGAAATTTGCTGTGAAGACAAATCAGGGATGACAGCTGAGAGTTGATGAACTGAAAATAACCACCCTTAGAAGAAAGAAACCAGTAGTGGGAAATCCCCCATCTGTTTTGTTTACGCTACATATGCTTAGCGTGGATGTAACAGTGGTTTATTTTCATAGCAAAGAGATTATACAGAAGAGTTATTTCACTGCTTTGTTGTTTGTTTTGTTGGGGGGGGTAGTTTTGTTTTCTTTATTATTTATTTATTAATCTGTCTTGTTTAAAAGTCACTTCTGTATTAACTACAGATCCATAAGCAGATCCTAAATTTTTGTTTGTTTTAAAATGGAAACTGCTTGTTTCGGAACAGCTATTAAAAAAATGCAGAACTAACCAGTGTCAAATGGGGGGAAAAAAATATATATATATATAAAAGAAAGAACATATTAAATTCATCCGCTCTCATCATAATGTTTCTTAGGACATTATGGGTGTTTTGTAACACTTGATGGGAAAGGATTATCTAGTTTCAGGGTTTGCTTTTGCCAGATTATTAAAACTGTTGATGCATGGAAGAGGAGGATTGGGGACAGAGAGCAGGAATATATTAAAGGTGCCATTTTTTTCAATCTTTCCTCTGCTGTTTTCCTTCTTGTATCTTACCTAGCTGTTCTCATGTCAAGCTGAGGGGAAAAAAAGTCCCGAGGGGTTTAAAGCTTTGGAGTTTCCCAGTTCAAGGTCTGAAAGGGGCAGCTTTGTCCTCTGTGACCCACATAAACCTGCCTCTCTTCTGTCTAGGTATGTTTTTCTTTCATGTGACCTCTGTGCCTAGACTGACAGTTTATAGATTGACTCTGTGTTTGGGCTACCTCCAAGATGGAAAGCTCAGTAGTGCAAGGAGTGTTCTGAAACACCACTGATTTCACAGCTATCCTATGCTACCATATCGCAGGAAAGAAACTGTGGGTGAAATGCTGTTATCTTCATAGTCTCTGTTCTCTGCTCTACCATCTGGCAGCAGCAGGAGTGGATGTATGCTAAAGATTTCTTGCAGGTCTATTAGTGAATCCAAGGCACAAATTCCAAGTCTGTGTTGGAAGCCATGATCCTTAAGGACGTTAGGAAGGCATGGTAGCCTTTTTTCCTTTACCTGTGTTTTGTGTAAGGTGACAGTGATCATAATGTGTGTAGTGGTAGTATTGCATCTGAGACATCTGAGGAAAACTGGACATACAGACA
Organism: Todiramphus chloris collaris; assembly: GCA_025345505.1. Taxonomy (NCBI): domain Eukaryota; kingdom Metazoa; phylum Chordata; class Aves; order Coraciiformes; family Alcedinidae; genus Todiramphus; species Todiramphus chloris. The sequence continues at coordinate 9,157,588 of JANVCC010000020.1, forward strand.
AGAAGTGGTGGAAATGAAAAGGTTTGAACACAAAACCCAAACAACTCACCTTTATAGCTGTTTTTTTAGCCAAGGCTTACAACTTCCTCAGTTCTAATACAGTGAATTTTACATTTGCATTTTGACCATTACTCTAGAGTTTATGGAAAAGCCTAAAATTGTTTGTGCTTGACTACAGAGGGAAATGTCAAGAAAGAAATGATCTGTGAAGTACAACCACTCTCATTTAAACAGAACTTTACTTCTCCTCTCCACAAACCTGACCTAGCATCAGAATATATTTCCGTAACAGATGACATTTGAAATGGAGATGAAAAAGTGACCTGGTCTTCTCTGTACTGTAGTGTGATTTCATTCAACATATTTTTCCACTTACTTTAAAAGTCTGTCTGAGCATTTATGCCGAGGACAGCTACATCTTTGAGAGAAGGGAGAGCTGCATGGTTGGGTGCATGCATTTGCCTATCCTACTGATTCCAGAACAGATCTTTTTTCCAAGGAATTACAGAGTTTGAATGCAGAATCCTTCACCCCTGTGGCATCAGAGACAGCTGATGGAACTAGCACCTACTGTAATGATAGTCAATGCTCTGATGGGTTTAGGCTGCAGAGCACAGGTTTTCCTTCTTATGACCAATATTTATCTATATAACTCCTAAGTGCGCTACTGATGATGGAGATGAAGAGCCAAAGCATTGCTTACTGCAAACATCCTTACTGCTCCAGAGACCGGAACAGAAGCTGATCTAAGCATTGAAAAATGCCACTGAGCTTGAGCAGACTGACTTTGGACACCCTTACTCTTGCTGAGGAACAGACCACACTGAGTTTTTCCCAGTGATTTTAATGGAGCTATTCATAAAGCACTGTTTGGTCTGAACCTGATAGAATCGGGCCTTTACTGTGTTTTGTAATCAAGCCATTTTTGTAATGGAGATGATCCCTATGAATTTTCATCTTTTTTTATGTTCAAATGAGTCTTTAATCTGCAAGAGCTGTAACCGTGTATGGATAACCTAGAAACCCTATTCTGGCAGTCCTGGCTTTGATCTTTATTTTAATACTTCGGTATCAGGGGTATCATCTCCTTAAACTACTTACCCTCTGTAAAAACTTACTTGCATCTTTTATATCCCCCCTGAAAGGGAAAAAGCTAATGAAGTTTATTTATAAATTTATATTAAAAAAAAAAAAAAAAAGATAAGGCAGGTTGCAGTACAACCCCTCAGGAAGGATAGAGATTTGATTCATCTTTTTGCCTCTCTTGTTTTATTGTTTATGGCTCCTTTTATTTGTTGTTCTTTTGGTTGGTTTTTTGTTTTGTTTTGGATTTTTTTTTTTATTTTGACTGTATTCCCATTCATTTTCTTGTACCTTTTTATATTGTATATTGCCCTCGCACATTAACCCCTTTCCAATTAGTTTTTCCTCTTTCTTTTCTCATTTTTTTTCCCTTCAATAGCTGCCCACCAAGGTCACTTCACTTTCTTCAGTTTTCTTCCTTTACCACTGCTTTTTCCCCACGGGGAACTTTTTGATTCCAGTATTCCAGCATCACTCCCACTAACAGCCATCACTCCAACCACACATCCTCTTGTTTGAAGGGTAATGGAAAAAAAAAAAAAAAAAGATCTTGTCTCCACAGGTGCTTGTTCCATTGCAAAAAGGGGAACAGAGGGAGAGTTCACAAGAGCATAGAAGACAAAATGCACTTGGTCTAATGCCAGCAGCTTGTGTGGCAGAGTAAGGTGAAGGGTCTCACTGCCTCATTAGAAATGCATGATGCTCAATTAAGAATGCAGGGTGCCCTCAGCAACCACTGTGGACAGCACATCAGGAGCTGCTGCTCACCTCGGAGTTTTAAGCTGAAGTACTAACCAGCAACTGTGTGTTTTGATACAGACACACCCCGACCCACCTTGGCATTGCTCTTAAACATAACAAACACACCACACTGTAATCTCTCTGATTGTTCTTCATCATGTTCTTTACCCAAATTCTTCTTCACAACATTACCAGCTCCAGCTGATGCTGATGTGGCATGTTCTGTTTGAGGGATGATGTGGCAAAGAGACATGGGAGGTAGTTTTTCACTGTGGCTTGGAGGAAAAGCTGATGTATACAGTCTATGCAGCAGGGCAGCATTGGAAATAGCAGCTATGTGCTACCCTTTGCCTCCTTTCCTTGGTTTTGTAGATTTTCATTAGGTACATTATATAGGTATAAGTTTTGAAATCGGTTTGGTTGTGGGTTTGTTTTTTTTTTTTTAGCATGCTTTCAATTAGCTATTATGTTATTTAGGGTTTTCAAATGTTTGCACATTGATCTGTTCATGAAAGGAACGAAGTCAGAGCTTGGCAGGAGCCCAGAAGAGTGCCACAGACGCATGGCTGCTGATAAAAAGCTTATCTGTTGGCTAGCAGAAGACTGTATCTGTAATAGAAATGCAGCTCCATATTGAATTTTCTCTGTCAGAGGAGTAAATCTCCCATAAAAAATATAATTCACAACAGAGGATGATTCTCTGCAATGGAATTTTATTCAGACTGTCTGCTGAGTGTATGCTTGTTATGATGGTTAAATGACAAAAAATGATGCTTGATCCTAAACATTGCCTGACAAATATTCACACTTCTAAATCTGTTTCAACAATCTACAAATGAAATTCGATTATGGTTTAATATGGTTTAATATATGCCAACAAAAAGTGGTAGGTTGACATGGACAAATTTCAGTAAGAGGCAAGTTTCAACACTTCTTAGCAAATTTGTATTGAAAAGAAAGCACAAAAGGCACTAATCTACCATCCAGACTCTTTTTCCATGATGTTGTAAAAATACCTCAGCCTGTAAGCCTCTGGAATTACTCCAGGGATATCTTGGCTTTTCTGCTGTTCAAGGAGCCCTCTCTTTGTTGCTGTTCCTATGGTGGAGATCCTTTCCTTTGTTGCTACAGTTCAACCTGCAGGCAGCATCCTCAAAAGGGTGCTTGCTCTTTTAAGAGTGAAAGGACAAGAACGCTGAACCCTGGGCAGCTGCAGGTAAAGGAGAGCAGGAAATTGTGCCCTGCTTCCAGCCCAATTTGGAACACCATTGACAATGAGATCACAGTCAACATCTTCACAGTACTTTTATTATTGAGAGCTCTTGCTGCATTTGTTGCCCCTTTTTTAAAGTAAGGGTGTAAACTTCTCACACAGCTGATTTGGTTTCACTGATACTACGACAGAGAGTGGGTTATGGCTCCTCAGTTTGCTCCCTGTGCCCACCTGAGGAGAAGGTGGGAGGAAGCTGTTCCTGAGCATGGGCTTGCAGTTTGTCTCAACCCTCTGCACCTGTCCTGCCATGGTTCCCTGCTTTCCTCAGCTGTCCCTGTGGTCATCCCATTAATACCTGTAAGGAAAAGAAGTTTAGCTGGCTTTTTAAGAAATTACTCAAGGATTATATAAAATTCAAACTTGTCCCACTATTCTCTTTTAGTAGGAAGACTGGAGGTAGGAAAAAATAATGTCATCCTAAGCATTGAGGAGTGTGAGGGAAGAGAGAAGAGGGACAAACACCCCCAACAAAAACAAAGGAAGCACAACTAACCTTAACATTGAAGTGCCAGTGTTCCCTAAGAGCACAGGATGGGATGAAAGAAAACAGATACTTGGAAAAGAAGCTAGAATGAGTTAGGCACTTGTATATAAAATTGTAAAGTGGAGATAAATTGCCACCGTGTGGCAATCTTTTTACATATAAAGAAAATCCATACATAAAACAGGTAGAGAATTTTTGTCGCTGAAAGGTCAGGCAGTATTCTGTGAAGTGGGCTAGGGAGCTGGCTGATCCATTTGTGACTCACCAAGAAAGGTCTTTTATCAAGAAGGAAGGCCCAAGCAGCTCTCCTACAGAGTTACTATATGTATGAAAAGATAAAAAGTGCTATCATTGTTTAGCAAAAGACAACTAGTGAGAAAATTTCCCTGAGCCATAAAGGATCTATAAATACCCCGAGAGATGGGCTTTGCTTTTCTGTTCTGCAAGTAGCTTAGGGACAGGACCTCCCACAAGGTATCCAGAAACCATGCCCTGAATGTGTATTTGAAATACCAGATCTGTGAAACTTGTTTTGGCTGCAGCTACTGAGACAAAATTTACATGGAATTCTAGACCAAAGCCTCCTCTCTTTATTGCAATGCATTGAAAATCAAGAGACTTGGAAGCTGCATGGAGAAACAAGGGGTAGGAGTCAAGTTTACAGGATCACTGGGGAGAAATGTAGGAGATGGTAATTGCGAATGAAGCCAGATTGACAGGTTGTGGAAATGGGTGCTGCCTTGGGTTTCACCTTCTCTTTTCAGCTTGGTTTCTGTTAAGTAAACAAGAACTCCTACATTGTCACACACCAGAGAATCAAGACAGAAGAGGCCTCTTCTGAGCGTAGGGACTCTTGTTCTGCCAATTGGTGATGAGACGAGCACTGTAATCCAGCATAAATCTGTGCCACTGCTGTAAAGGGACGTCCTTTCTGCCACCACCTCTAGCTGCCCATTCTCATTGCCTCTCCTGTGCTCATGGTAGCTTTCATGCAGCCACAATAATAAATTTAGCCCAGGGCAATTATTTTTCAGCATCAGCATCTTGATTCAGAGATGCCCATGCCTACACAAGGACAGGAGTGGTAGGCAGGAGTGGTACCTCATAGCACCACCTAGAATTTGTACCGGATTCAAAGAGCAATGTCTGTGGCTTGAGACACGAGCATCAATCCAGTGGGTAGGCAAATCCCCAAAATAGCAAGCTTTACATACCTTTTCTTCATCAACTCAACACCTCACCTATCCAAGATTTGTGTGCCCTTCTCTTCAGTATCTCGTTGAGCTGCCCAGTAGGAAGGATAAAATAGATGTCAATCAAATCAATTGCACTCGCACCAACAATGTATTTTTTCACTTCATTTAGCATTACGTTTTCTGCTTTTAAAAGCAACTTATTTCTGTCTTTGTTCTCTCCTTCCCTTCGCTATGTTTTCCTTCCATCTAAGATAGTAAATTTTAATATTCTTAAATAACTACAGAGATCCTGCTTCACTCTTTCTTATGTTGCTTTCCCTCGATACCCTTAACTCTCTCCTTGTTGCAAAGAAGCTCCCTTGCCTCTTCACCTTCTCCTCCTGACACCCATCTTTCTGCCCTTCTCCTAGACAGACATCTCTTCCTTTCAATGGTCTACTTGTCCCCACCTCACACTGAGCCGAGACACAGGTCCATCTTTATCTCCCCCATGGCCAAGAGGGAATTGGTCTGGAGATCAGGATTCCTACACAAAGAGGTAGGGTTTATCCCATCAGTCCTCTGTGCTGGCTATGGCAAGAAACCTTCATTCAAGAGAAGGAAGATTTGACTTCCTGTCCCTCAGGCACTAAAGAATCACCCTTTTCCTGCCCTTACTGCAGGGGAAGAACCAGTCAGCTCATGGGGTACAATGCTGACCATAAGCATTTCTTTTTCACATTGCTGTTATACAAGAAGCAGAGGAGAGTTCACCCTGGGGAGAACTCCTCACATACAAGATTTTATTTGTCAGTGTGTATTGCCTAATGGCAGCCCCTCAACAGAAGTACAGCAAAGGGTTTTGCATGAAGAAAGCAGCATTACCAAACTCCTGTGCAACTCCAGCAATCTTCAGTCACTGAGGGACATGGGAAGTTGTCACCATTTACCCTACTGGGAAGTACAGCTAGTAGAAATGCAGGATCCTCCCTGGTCCAGAATCAAAAGGTACAAAGACAGCTATGAATCCTGCATAAACACTGGACTGTCTGATCCATCCAATTCAAATTCTTATGTGCATCAGTTTTGCAGCATTGTAACCACTGATTTCAGTATCTTGAGCTACTCTTTCACCATCATGTGTATATAACATGAAGTATGCATAGAATCAAACATATACACTGGCCTACACAGAACCAATCCCACCATCCTGTGGGAATGGCTAATCCACTTTCAGGCCTCCTATTCAGTCCTTGAGCTTCATAATTTCCCAGTACACACCACATGGGAAGCCAGAATTCCATCAATCCCACTTCTCAAAAAAAAAACCCCAACCATTACCAATCTGATTTCAGTTCTCTTCTTATACTTGCTTTGATATCCACAAAGATAAATGGAATGGCAGTATTTGTTAAATACCCAGTCTATCGCATGCATATTTAAAACCAAGTCTGTCAGCACATTACCCCAGCTGCAGAGAGATTAGTCAGAATCTCCCTCCTCAACTTTTCCTTTCTAAGTCTCTTGCTAGGCTCTTGCCTCTGAGTTGATTCTACTTTTAATTTTATGTTTCCGTCAATAGCAGAGAAGTAAAACAGCTGAAGGGGACAGATAAGGGACTTAGCCCACTACAACCTCCATCCAACTCCAAATTGGATTGACTGGCTGAGTGCCCTCAAATCCTCCATGGATATGCAATTTAATAGAAAGAAAAAACTCCACACACAAAGGAAAATATGCAGAAAATAATAAAGCCACTTTATGAAATATAACAGTCTTAGAAATTTGTATATGATTATACAATTACTGTTACAATTATTACATTATATATTAAAAATAAGTAAATTATAATTAAAACAAAATTATTAGTTTATAATTAAACCAAAATGTAACATACATTTTTGGAAAAAAAGAACCCCAGCTGATTATTTAATTTGTCCTTTTACTAAATGATTTAATATTTAGGAAGGCATTACCCAAGGAAGAACATAAAAAAACGTCATATCACATTGACCTAATGATGAACCTTGTCCACCTTGTCTTTGACAGCAGCCAGTAATGGATACTTAGGGAAGACAACAAAACAAATGGGAAAAAAAATATGCTAAGGAGAGTTTGAGGAAGGGGAAAAATAGGTTAAGGCAGATGGAGGAACTAAAATAATTCCTCTAGTTTTGTAGACAGCTGAGTATGTACCATATCAGTGAACATGAGGCTTTACTCCCATGAATGAGCGCACATGGATTTCTAGAGAGGCAGCTCCAAGCAAAGCAAGGAGCTGCGCTGGCAGGGAGCAGTGCTCTTGGATGTGCAAGAGTGCTCCCTTACCTGATGGCAGTGATGGAGATCAGCTCTCCTGCCTGCTGAGGCAGAGCAGATGGGATTTGGACATTCTTTCTTTTTACTTTTTTTTTCTTTTTTTCCTTTTAACTTGAGCTATTGCCCATAAGATTCAACCAGTTTTGACTGCAAGCAGAAATAGTGTATCTTCAAAGTATGTGTTGGCATCTTCTGTAATTGTTCAGTTAACAGGAAAATAAGATTACAACAGTCCTACCCAACTCCATTGTTCCAAACCAGGCAGATCTTTGACCTAGCAGTATGCTGGGCTGTCCTCTCCTTTCCCTTTCACTAGCCTTCTTTTAAACTATTGCATTTGCCTTCACAACTTCATTTCTATTGATCTCATAATAGCATGGTGACCCCCTGATCTTTCCAGGAGCTCTGCCTGCAACCTAACCTTTCCAGACTGCCAAACATCCATTTGCTCCTCATTTCCACTCATTGTCACCAGTGTCATCAGTCCCTTTCTACATCTTCAGCTTTCCATCTTCTTTCATTATTTTTCTGCTGGGAAAACTCAGTTTAGCCTACTCACTGCTGAACCACCACAGTAGTTGCTGAGTAACAAAAAAATCAGTGGAACATTACAATGTTTGCAGCTGCTCATTTAGCACCACCACAAATGTTTTGCATGATGTGTGCACAGTGATTTCTATTTGCTCCTAATAATTGGAATGCCTCTAGTTTGAACGCTACTGGATTGTTGGGTTTTTTTCCTGATTTGGTAAAACTGAGTCTCTGGTTGTGATCTGCATGCAGCACAGGCCTACAAGGAAGAGGTGGAGGGTGGGATTCATTTCCCCTGTAGAGCATGGCTCATCCCACTGCAGGACAGGTGGGGACCAGCCACCTGCCTGTGCCACTCCAGGCATCTGGCAAGGTTAGACCTGATACCCCTTAGGTGGGTCAGACTGGATGGGGGAAATGCTGAAGTGGCAGCAGGTCTCCCAGCTAGGGACTGGAGAGGTACTGCAGACATCAACACTGGAGGAGACAGGGGCATTATTGTTTTGGCAAGATGCCAGTTTGTACAATAGATCTCCACTCTCTGTCCTGCCTGCTTCTGGGCATCAGGTTATTTCTGGCCTCGCTGACAGCCGTTTCTGTTCATACAATGACTGTGGGTAGCAATGCTAGCTCTGACATTCAGGCTTAATCGACCCTCATCCCTCAAGGAGACAGAGCAGAACAAAGAAAGGCTACACTGTAAATGCACTGAAATAGTGCTACACACCCTTGTCTGGATTGCTCTTCATCTCCCCTATCATAGTCTTGCCAGAGGGTTCAGTAAGACTGTAGGTTCTCCATGGTACCTGTCCCAGGCACACAGCCAGGACCAGCCACGTGGCTGTGCAGACATCTGTGGCCCACGGAGCTGATCCAGCCCCAGCCCCATTGAGGGCATCAGTCCCCTCTATTACCTCTTGCATGCAGAAGGATATTCCTCTGGTCTTCCTTGTCTTCTCAGAAATTGTTACTAATACCAGATGGAACACTTCATGGTTTGTTGGGTAGGACAATGTGTTGAACCATTTCTTCAGTGGAAGACACAATTATATTTCAAAGTACAACTGCCACCAAACGTCTTCTCAGGCTAAAGACATTCTAAGCTAAAACTTTGGTGATACGTAGGTTGGACACGTGTAGTGTCATCATCAGTGAAATCATTCTTTGAGACAATAGAGGTCTCAAAATAGTAGTAGATTTTTTTTTTTTTTCCCATTCATGTAAACCTGTTCTTTGTGAGTATATGTACATAAGAGAGCTTATGTGGATCAACTCTCAGTAATTTCAGCCTGCTTCTCTTTTCACCACAACCCAGAGAAGGTGGATGGGAGTCAGGGGTGAATGAGGTCCGCAGGCATTCTGGAAGAGGCTGTTGATGAGACCCCAGTGAGACTAGAATGGTACTGACCCTCCACTTCCTTATTCCTCTTTAATATTTAAAATTTCAAATATTCTTATTGAGCTATTTATCTGTCCACTATTAATAATTAAAATGATAATCACAAGGTCACTGTAAGAAAGTGTGGTTTTATGATGTTCTAAGACACACAGTTGAACAGTATTATATAATAAGAAATTCTAATTTTTCCTGTTTGCTTTTTTTTTTTTTTTAATTTTACATCTCTATTTAAAAGGTAAAGATAGTGTGCCTTGAATATGGAATATAAGAAAGCAGGAGCCTTCACATTCCAGCAACACAAATACATCATGACAAGCTGTATACATATACATATAAATGCACACACATATTCAGCCTGCACAGCTGCTAATATGTATTTTACATTTAGCCAGTAACTGCTGTTCAAGGTTTCTTTCCAGATGCTCAGGGATGAGTTAAACATCACTTTGATTACAGGGTAATGCATTCTCTATATCAAAAGCTAGCAAAAGGAGCTCCTCTGATAGAAAAAGAGACAGACAGTTGTGATTAAAACAAGCAAGCATCCTGGGGAAGTGTTTGAAGCAAACCGTAGACCAAATCAAAGTACAGTTAACGTAAGCAACATGAGGCTGGTAGGAAGAAATCTTGCCTTTTATTAGACCAGCACACAGTATTGGAGAAAACAGGCAACTTTTAATACAAAGGCCTTTCTTCAGGTCTCTCGTTTGGTCTGTCTCCCTATCTATGTTGCTTCTCCTATGTTCGCAGACCACTGCTGAGCCAGTACTCCTGCTGCTACAGCAGAAGTCTTGCTGACAGATGTGATTGATGCCACACTGTCTAACAGTTTAAGGGAATAATCTCAGGTCTTACTTATTCCACTACAGAAATGGAGCTCCCAGGGAGAATTTATTTCAATTATTGAAGGAGAGCTCTGTCAGAGGAAGAAGAAACAAGCAGTTGAAAGACATGTTTGTCAAAGCCCAACACTTCTATTACAACAATGGCAAAAGACTATTTTCCAACATGGTGAAGGTTACTATAGAGCAAAGCTGTTTGAAGTCTCTGTCTCTCACAATTCACTCTCTGGCTTTGTGCAACTTTATTCCAGCGACTTCACTGTTTTTTAATCTGTAGATCTGCACCACTCTTCCCTACCTGACTGCCTGGTGGCCTGATAAATTGAGACAAAAAAAAAAAGCCCTTCTGTCACTTTCTCCGAAGAGCTGCAAGACTGATAAGAAGGACACCAGAGAGCTGAGAAGAGCCCTCTCCAGCTCACATATGCAAGGGGTTCCCTGTTTCTTGGCTTTTCCTCATCTCTCAGCAGCAGCTTCCTCCACCTTGAGGATTTGTGATCTCTATGGGGAAGGAGGCTGAGCTGACGATAAGAACCTGAGCCACATGTAGTACTGCAGAGAGAAAACAGTGGGACAGTGAAGGGCAAGGGAAAGATGATTAGCTGGGATTAGAATTTCTGCAAAAGCAGGATTTGACAAAGAGATGGGCAACAACTTGTAGAAAGGAGAGCTTTGAGTTTGAGTTTGGACTATAGAAGGACATAAAACACTTTGGGACTGTAATTGATTTGTCCTTAACATCATTTGGGTGCCCTGGAGAACTGTGGGATGTGACTGAATTGGGGTGAGGCAAGTACAAGTCATGGGAGGGGGAGTGTGGCTCTTTTGTGAAAAGCTTGTTTGAAACTGCCTCTTCTTTACTAGGGTGTGCACGAGGTTCCCCCAGGGGAAGGAGCAAAACAGGGATGAAAGGGGCAAAATGTTAATCCAGGCCTTTATTTTTCATAATACTAAAGTGAATCCTTTAGTGAAGCGTTTTGATTGAAGGTAATGCTGACACATGCTCCAGTTGTAGATCCGCCAGTTTGCTTCTAAACTGTGATCAGAGAAACATTTTCACCATTCTGCTCTGCTGCCAAACAGGCAGGCAAGCAGGAGTGAGCCAAAGTGCCTGACTAATTTCCAAATGTCAAGCCTTGCCTTTAATTCTCTTCTCTCCCCCAGTTTCCACAGAGGCCGGCTGCCTGTTTGTGATGGCAGTGCCATGGGCAAGAGGACTGTTACTGCTCCTCTGATGCTGGCTACCAATGCTGCACACTGCTTCTGAAGTCTCATCACACAGTAATCCCTGAGGAATGCATCTGTTTCTTCAGCGGCTGTTTATTCGCAGTCTGTGTAATATTGTGTGAGAAGCTGCTGCAAAGTCCTGTGCAAATGTCACTTGCACTTTCCTTGTCAATGAAGAGCTGAGCTCTTGTTACAGATCCCAGCTTTGTACCAGCATGTACCTGTTTATTCCTCTTACAGACAGATATGGTACATTACGTACAAGACTCTCCAGAGAGCATGTATATAGTTTAACAATAACATGCTGCCAAATGTATACCCTCTCAGAGAGAGAAGATATAGTATTTCCTGAAATAATCACATCACCCATCTATCCAATCCTTCCATATTCCTGCAGACAAAGACCTGGAGAAAGAGGTGAAATTGTAACCTTTCTCTGAAAGCCACTTGTAGTCCTTGCCTGGCTAGGACATAGCACAGCAGAGGTCTTCACTGGCAACGTAGCATAGCTATTATTAATGCAGCACATTAGAACTAGGCACATGGTTTGTAAAGCCCCGGCAGCTCTTAAGGAAATAATTCTCTCTGTAGCAGTCAAAAATCAAATTCTGTTGTGTATTCAGAAGTAAACAAGAAATCCCTCCAACTGCTGAGAATCAGGGTGTCAGAAATGTTTGTCAGTCACTGCCCATCAGATTGCTCACACTGCAAACCATTCTCTGAAAACTCTCAGGGATGATGAAAAATGGGGTAACTCCATCCATAAATCACATATATATGGGTAAATATAGAAAAGCTACTTGTAAAAGTGTAGAGAGATATGAACGGAGAAGTAAGAGCTCTTTATGTACATTAGCAGAAATTTGAGAAGAAACAGGGGAATCAGATCTCTCTCTCCCCTGAAGGCATTTTGGCACAGATGTTCTTGTTTTTCTTCTTTTCTCTTCTTTTGGCTTCTCCTTTCTGTCTTGCTGACCATTTTAATAACAGTTTTAAGGGTGCTATTTTTCTCAGCACTGTTTCCAGCAAACTTTTCTTTCCCTTTGCCACATGTTTCTTTTTATTTCTTTTTTTTTTTTTCATCGTCTCACCGGTCACACACCTCACTCTACTGCTGGGGCAATATCCCCCAAACATGCACTTCAAATTTGCTCATTCCTCCCCATTATCTTTGCTCCAGCCAAGGCCCCAGTGATCTTTGAACTCAGGTCCTTATTCCCTGCAGAGGTCATAACCTTATAAGAGGCTCTTCTTCTTTATTTCCCTTTTTCTTATTTCACTACTTCTTTCTCAATGTCATTATCTTTCTTTTCCACCACCAACACAACCACCTCAAAGCTGCCTCTATATTTTTTGTCTTCCAACCCCTCTAGAGACTCTTCTCATTGAATTTCCCATAAGGATCCCTGCAAAGATCACAAGATCCATGGAAACCCCTGTTGAAGTGATGAAATATGCATTGGCTCTACCTGTGCTGATAGTGATAGCCCTTTTGAGCCTCCTCTGTCAATCGTGAACTCTGCTGCTCACATGGTATCCTGCAAAGACGATAAACTAAGCACTGACTCCTGCAGAGAAAATAGCAGCTGGAAGGGCTCCCCTCGGGTGCTTCCCGTTACACTGAAGTTTTAAAAAGGTAGGAATAAATATATTCGACCTTTGCAAGACAAGGAAGCACAGCAAAATGTTGCAGAATGACTCATTTAAAGCAGTTTCAGAAATGTGAAGGAAATACACCATGCTGGGTTAAGATGCAAGGGTGATACAGAACAGAGTGATATAAAACTTAGGAAACTTCACAGGAAAAAAAGGAGACTGGGAGGAGTTAGAGCCTGGAAATTCAAAGTCACGTAACCCAACTGTTCCATATATAGGCAATCGGGACCAAGTTGTCATAGAAAGGCTTATATTTATCTCAGCATCTTGCTGCTCCAGGCTCTCTTATAGTCAGTTCCTAGGCTATAAAGGATTTGACACCTTAAATCCCCTGTAGCTTTATCAGTGCCTTGTCCCATATTGCTGTCATCCTAAACTAGGTCTAGCACAATTTTAAGTTGCAGAGGACACACATAAGGGAATATCCTTGCACACAGGGCTGTACACTTTTTGAAAAATCATAAAAGCTTAAAGTAGTTAGCAATTTCCCAACCACTGACATCAATAAATTATATGAGGAAAGCAGGTTGGGAACAAGCTAAATCTTTGGATGAAGTGCAAGAAGAAAAAGAGGGCAGGCACTGCTGTTGTCTTACCAGAGCAAGGGCAGGAGAAAAGTCTGTGATCTTCTCATAGCCCTTTGAGCAGGTTCCTAGATACAGCCATGGCTCACTTTTAGGCAGGGGTGCTCAACAGACTTGAGCTCTTCTTCCTTTCAGCATGAGGTGGCCTGAACAAGCAGCACCTCCAGCCAGATCACTGATGTGTCCCTCCTTCACTGACTAGCTGACATGGGACTTTAAAACCCATGACAGCACCACTGATATTCATGTATGCAATTCATTTTGCATTAACAAGGTCTGCAGATTAAGCTTTTGCTCAAAACCAGTGGAGTCTGTTTCAGCTGTCTTAAAATGAAATTTTCTCTAAAGGTCCATTGCAACACCCAGCTTTAACTTGACTTTTCCACTGTTTTTACATAACCATTTGCTTCTACACCAGAGAACAGATGATGTCAGCTACACAAAAATTTATGCCAGTATGACTTTAATGATTTCAGTGGAGTTGAATTAAAAGACGTGTTTAGCCTCCTTTGGTAGTGTTCCCTCTCTTCTGCTTTTGAGAAATTAACCAGTTGTTATTGTAGTTTTTTAATGAACTGGCAAGGTCTCATTTCTTCTTACAGTTGTGGGCTCCCTACCTGATGAGCATAAAACAAGCCTCTACCACTATTTTTAGTCATCTTTTAACCTACGTTGTTAACGTTTATATTTAACTTGAGTGTTTAATTTTTAATTTGTGCAATGTCTGAAGACCGAGGAAAATTTACCATACAAGCAATGTTAAAAAGTATGCAGTTGAACAGTTCTGTAAACTGGGAGGAGAGGAAGAGCCAGAGGGGAATAATCCTTTGTTCAGGCTAGGCTGCCTCTGTCATCTGAAAGGACAAAATGAAGACAGTAGGGCATTGCCAGGCTGCAATTCCACTGCCATCTGAAAAGTGCCCAAGGGGAGTTGCGCTTTGCTAGCTGAAGCTATTTTCCTTCCCATCTGCTCAAGTTGATTTAGAGAAGTGCATTATGCAACCTAACTGCTCTGCTGTACTCCTGCTATGCTGAGGTTCAAATGGATGTGGCAGTGCACTTAACACTTCTAGGAGAAGTTTTGAGGAAAAGGAATGATTATATCAAACCAAGCCTTTCAGTCTGCAATGGTAAAGGTATTCCTACTTGGCTTTAAAAAAAAAATGAAAAAAATCTGAGAAAAGATGAAGATTAAAAGAGAAAGGATGAAATACACTCAGTTGTATCAGCAAGAAAGAGTAATACTGTGAAGACCAATCAGGACGAAACCAAAAGCACATTACCTGCACAGCTTGGGCATTTGGCAGTGAAATAGTGATGTTATCATACATATACCAACAATCCAGGGCATGGTCACCTGCAGTCCTTCAAATCAGCTCATATCACTGCCAGTATTAGAAATAACATTTGTTAAGTGCTTGCTCTCAGCTAAATAAAAATGAACATTTAGTGGCCATTTGTGAAATGTGATAAAACATCCCTATTAATATTTAGTTTCATGAAATCCCTCTTCATATTCCCTACATTTTCTGTTCTAAAACTACCTGATGGTGTCCTTTACACAGGCTGGTGTTACAAATGACACTGTCTTTCTTGTTCCTTGTTTATGTGACTGTTACACACCTCCCAGCTCTATCTGGTATTCAGCATTGCTATAAGGACCTAGCCCCTCTGGCTGAAAGGGTGACAGCAAGTTTGTTAGTCAGTTCTTCTCTGAAACACTCAACATTAAGACACCAGAGACACACAGTCACTTTTTAAGTGCGTGGAGAAATGGTTGGTCACCATGATCTGTGTGACCAACTGTTCCCAGCTCGATCTATCCTTGTTTCTTCCCAGAAGCCTCAAACACCCTCCCTGGACTGATTCAACAGAGCTACACGAACCTATCTCAGGTTGTTATGTCACAGGTTTGCACTAGTCCCAGAAAGCCCATTTTCCCCAAGAACAGTCTTAGTCATAGCTCAGGAAGGTGTGGACTTACAGGATGAAATGCTAAAGAGTCCATACCACCCTCAACAATAGAGTTGCATCTGTTGCTAGCTTCAAAATCTCCCCTATGCACTGATTTGGCTTTACACGGCACTGTGTTTACACATTACAACGGCAGTAAGAGTCATCACCGCTGCTGGGATGCATCTGACAACCAGGCTGCTGCCTCCACTAAAAAATGACATAGGCTCATCTTCGAGTTTGAGGTTCACTTAGTCAAAGAGCAGGACATGTTACAAACCTTTGATACAGAGACTACTTCAATCCTAGGATCTAACCCAATTCTCTCCACAGCTGAAGTCTGTGACTTCTATGAGATTTGGATCAGGCTTCATGGGGCTTGTCTCAGGAATGTCAGTGGTCTCCAGAACATACTGGGAAGCATCTTCCTATGAACATCTTGGGAACTATCTTAAATTGTGTGCTTCTTGTAGTTTTAACTTTGCTGATATTTCATTAAACGAATGAGAATTAAAAGTAATTCATTTTCAGAATCAAGTCTAGAGCGGAGACAGAAAAGTATTTAAAGTTCTGAAATGATTAAGAAATCACGGTATTTCTGTTATTACTTGTTTATCTTCTGAACTGTGACAGTTCACCAGTGATATAAAATTATAATCTTCCCTCTCTCTCTCTGCCTCAAAGCAGTATCAGAACAAAGAATGACTTGACAAGAATAAAGCTGGTAAATATGAATGGCTTCATCAAAAAAAGCGAGTGCCACAGGACGCAAGTAACCTGTTTTCAGAGCACTGACAGAATTATGTTGATTCTATTCTAAAAATTTTCATAATCACTGAAACATAAAAGAGCTAGTTCTTGCTATTTTGGGGAATTGAGAAGAATTGTGAGGTATTTCAAAATTACTTCAGGTCACTGGTATTCCAGAAGTTCTGAAAGCTCATAATTAATTAAAATTCAGTTGCAGTCTGAAAAGTCACCATGTAAAAATGCTACGTTGGACTCAAAGCATGTATACCTTGCACTCCAAATCTCATTTCTCACACTGTAGAGGTTTGCAGCCTTGTATAAATTACATTTGGTTTACCCTGTCACAGTTTCTAAAAAAGAAGCTGAAAGAGTAAGGTGAGTGAGAAGGAACAAGTTCCTTTTGCCTGTCAGACCTGTAAACTCAAGAGCTGCAAAAGATCTCCACCACTTAATGTCTCATTGGAACTCTTTAGGGATGCAAGTGGAAATCAAGTTATTGATGGACCTTAAAATACAAAGTTGCTAGTTAGAGATGCACTAAGCATATAGAAATAAAGAAACAGGAGTCCGTTTACAATTGTCCGAAACAATAAGCTTGTACAAGGTCACATTATCGAAAGTTCATTTTCATGGCAGGTGTCAGACTTGTTAGCAGTCATATTTCTGTCAGCTGCTATTCAGGCAGCCTTCTGTAGGCTTCATCTTCCTTGGCCAATTCAGCAAAGAAAGACAAACAATCCTTTATTTTGCATTTGCCCACACAGAATGACGTTTACTTCTCCAGACTTGCCAAAAATAATTCAGAAATCCCTGTTCTTTCCTTCTAACTCATTTGTATACTTGTTTGTTCCTGTCAGCGACTAATTACAGCTTCAGTGATTGGCTTGATCTGATCTCATTTCCAGCACAAATGTTTGGTTTTCACAGCTTCCCCTCCATGCGGATATTTATTGTTGCATTTCCCTCTGTAGGGGTTTTAGTCTTTTGTTCTGTTTTACTTTTGGGTTTTTTTTTTTTTTTTCCTTTTGCAACCTAAACAGGTACTGCAGATTGCTTTTTGGTTTAGGCTCTGCCTATGCCATGCTCCAGATGGCACCAAGTTGCAAAATGACAAAAAAAAAAAACTGGTTTTTCATATGGTTTGTTCCTGCCACATGTGAGAGCTGCCTCCAATGAAACAATAGGTGTCTAAGGTGTAAGTGGCAATCTTTGCATTCCGGCACGATTCCCATCTGGCAGCAATGGTTTTTGGTATTACAGCTCTTCCCCAAGAGCTCTGCCAAGGACGAACAACTCTGAAAGCCAGAGGAAGCATGCTCCAGCTGTAAACAGGGAGGGAGCATCCTCCAGCTATGAATTATTGTCTGGGACAATGATGCCTGGCTGCAATAAACCGAGAAGAGCAATTGTGCTGTGAAGCACACAAGAGCTCAGCACATGATGAGAGGGAGCATCCTCCTCCCTCTTGGCAGGTACAGCTGCAGTTCTTTGGTAGGAGTCAGAGAAGAAACCACAGAGTTTTCAGGGCCTGTGAGGAGCATTTCTAGTAGAAGAGGAGGGAAAAGAATAGAGGTGGATTGGTTTTGTGCTATTTGAAATGTGAACTGCTTTGGTAGTATTTCTCTGACAGGTTCATGTCAGGTCAAAATCTGATACCATAAGTACTTACACCAAGAAGTTATTTTCAAGAGTTATGTTTGCTGCATGGAATATATTAATTTTTTAAATACTGACAGTATTTTAAAGTTATTCCTTTACCTATAACATTATAGAAGCTGATTGCTCATATTAACTAAGGCTCAGACTTGTTGCTAAGTGCCACATACTAAAATGCTGCTAGAAGCAATGATCATAGTTAAGCTAGTAGAACATCTGCCTCTGAGCCAGTAATTACCGAGTGCCCCTTCATTGAATTTAGGGGTCACTGGGCTGCTGAATGTGCTGTTCTTATGTGAAATATGAAACAAAAATTCAAATCACTTGTTGGCCATTAAATAACCGATGACAGCTTTCATCAGAGACTCACAATAACTTTGCTCCTCTCACTGCCATGTAATTACATTCTCTCTACTTAAATGAACTTTCAATTACAGAGAGTATTTTTCTCCACTGAATGTTACAAATAATGTTAAGCACTATTAAATTATTGCCCTTGTTCCACCTCATAGGCAGCTCAGTTTCAGGACAAAACAAAGATCCAGGTCCATACAAGGATGCTCCACACAAGCTTTGGCCCAGCCTCAATTCGGCTTCCAGATACTGGGCTCTCAGGCATTGCTGTAACCTGCGCAACTGCAGCTCCTGGAAGGAGGAGGCCCTACTGAAATCTCCTCATCACTTTTCCCTTCTGAGACCTTGCAGAGGAGCACAGGAAGTTTACACCACTGGGTAGTACTCCAGTGTAGGCAGAGGGCAGTACGGGATAATGGCATTTGGCCCAGCTGAACTGAAGAGTATGAATATTTTTTTTTATGGCTTCAGTTTTGTATTTGATTACTCAGCAATTCAGTTCAGGCACAAATCTGTCTACTTGCATTATGGGAGACGAAGGTCATTTTTAAGAACGCAGGTATATCTGAATATAAAATTGTGACTCCATCCCCAGCAAACATTACAGCCATTCACAGGTGAAGAGAAGTGCTTATCTCCTAAGCAGTGAACTCTACATCTATCTTACAGAGCTATGTTATCTATCAGATTTTCATGTTCAGCCTGACAAAAAAAAATCTCATAAAGACATTTACTAAGGGAGAACACAGAAGAAAGAAATATGATCTCTTTATTAACGATAGCTGAACAGAATACTGTATAGAAACTTCCATGTTTGCTCACAAGTGACTACTTTGCACAGAAATAAACAATCATTTAAAAAAAAATGATTGACTACTACTCGCTCAAAAATGCTTCAAGGCAGGTATCAAACTTCTGGAGAATCTGCAACATTCTGCATTCTGCAAGCACAAATCCTTACTACTTCTGCACACCCGCAGACACCCCTGCTCAGCAGCACTTGGTTTCTGCCCTGCAGTTTAGCCTGCAGATTTAGAACTCCCATCATTTTTACCTCAAACGACCTTGGCCCAGCTTAGACAGCATCCTCCAGATTTGACCCCCATGCAGATCTCACTAAAGGAAAGGGTCTGCTCAGTGTCACTAGGATAATAAGACAAATACCCTTAAAGCCTGTAGCTCTGATCCCCTGGCTATCTGCTTTCAGTAATCAGATTCTGGAAAGCTGTTGCTGTAAGTCAAGTGGGTACTGTTAAGAGTAAGCAGCGAGGTGTTGTGAGGCTAACAGACTGAACTAACGGCAGAGCACCAGTAAGGAATGACCCCTCAAGCTGCCTTATGAAGAAGCAAATGCTTATCAGAACTATACTGAACTCATAGGAAAGGTGGGAAGAAATACCAAAGGGCACTTGGAAGCCCTTCTTTTCACTTGCATTTTTGACACAGTGAAAGGAGAGGAAAGGAAGGTGTTCAGAGACATTAAGAGCTGTGGGCATGAGGCTAGTTTATTATGTAATTATCTCGCAAAACTCTTAGCGGGTTCTTTCATAGCTATGAATTTTCACATAATACTTGAATTAATACTTCCTACAGTCTACCATTGTTTCATCCTTCATCTTGGGGGCTTTGCTTTTACCAGCTGATACAAAATACTAAGATGGCTTTCTTTCTTAATTACAACAGAAACCCTGAAGACAAGGACACATTGTGGGAATATGAATTTGTTGAGGTCTAAGGGACAACTCTTTTTTTCTGCTAGAGTTTACAAAATGAGGAAGAATCTATGACACTGGAGAGGTAGGGAAAAAAAAAAAAGACTGATATTGTTATCTCTAATTTAATAAACTGAGTGAGGAGATTCTAAAACCGATGTTGCAGAGCACTGAGTAATGTACTGAGGAGATTTATAGTTTGATCTAAGATTAAAGAGAGATGTGAACAAGACAGATTTTGGCACCATCAGGAAATGGTTGGTAACCTTAACTGTAAGTCTCATCAACTTTACTATTGGATCAAGTCCTTATTTTTCCTGATCATGATCCTTCCTATAATCCTGAAACAGAATTTCTGATAGGAAACTACAGACTTTGATTCTTTTTTTTTCTCCTTTACAACACAAACCAGCAGCACTTGGTAACTGATTGCAATGTTAAAAAAAAACAACACACGAAAAAAAGAATTAAATTCCTCATCATTACAGGTAAGTAACTGCCTATCTTCCACATGCCACAAAATGTTGCTTTATTTCTTTCTCCATGGGAAGGGAAGAATTAGCAGTCTGACTTCACTGCAGAGGACTAAAGGGCATCACTTGATATCGAAGAGAAACTGTGGAAGGCAGCAGTATGGCAGCTGAGGCAAGAGGAACAAAAGCAAAAGGCAGGGATAGGAACTAGAGGCATCAGAGACCATAGCCAAGGGACATTGTTTCAGAACAGGGTCTGTGCAAGGACAAGGACAGGAACTGTTGAAAAAGTAGTAACAAGGCCAAGAGGAACAGACTGGGAGAACAAGCAGCACGCAGAGGATTTGTAACTACAAGAATACATTTCATCAAGAACTTTAAACTGAAGCCTGCAAGCCCAAAACTCCGTATTTGTTTCTAGCAGCTAGTTAAACCCTGAAGACAAAGGCTGAGCTGTCCTTGGGTATCTGTGTGGTAGCAGATCTGTAAAAGAGAGTCCACTATTGTTCTTGTTTACTCAGGTAGCTTAAATAGGAGGATCTCTTCTCTAGATATAAGGATACCACTTTGCTAGGGACCTAGATGGAAACCAGTGTGGTATTCTGTGTTAGAACATATTTGGGTTTTCACTTTTTAGGCATAGATATGGAAATATACCTGGAAAAAAAAGTTTCAAAATTAGGACTCAACCATTTTTATTTAAAACCATTTATCTGATGAAAAAGAAATGATGTCTAAGAACAAAAGTATCTTTAGCTGAAAATCTAATTTCTGTTTGGATATGCCACTACATGGTGTTGTATATCAGGTGCCAATTATACCCATTCTTTTCTAAATTCTCCTTAGCCAAAGGAATTTCTGGAGCACCACAGAACAGCATGATCTCTGTTACTCCACATCAGCAATAAAAACTATAGGCCTCGTGAGAAACAGGGTATGTTCAGACATCCTGACTACAGGAATAAATGGAAGAGTAAAGCACGTGTCACTTGCTATTAATCTGTCTTGCATATGCCGTTTGTGATACCTGGATCCTGACCTGCCCTTGACAGGCAATCCTGACTGCAAGTTAACCCAATGAGGGACACTTTGCAAATATAAAAAGAACTTTAAAAGGCCAGTGTCACTGACAGATGAGCTCTGCTGCATCTTGTTTGACAAGTTTTAATATGCCCCTGCTGCACAGAGGAAAAGCTGTGACATTAGCCACAGCACTGCAAAATCTGGAGTCTTACTTCAAATCTCTAACAAAGATGGCCTTAAGCAAAGGTGCTGCTATGGTAGCAGGTATGGTAGATGCTGCAGGGTAGCTTGAAACAGAGGCACGTGTCCTTCCGTCAGGGGGAATGTCATCCCTAGGAATCACAAACCAGGCACTTAAAATCAGTAGATGTTTCTTATTATGACCTACCTTTAGTTCCCAGTTCCAGTGTGGGTAACAATACCACCTTCTGCCACAGGGTTGTCACAAAGAAGAATTCATTAGCATTTGTAGGTAAGTCAGTTATTAGAGGCGAAAGCATCACAGAAAAGGCTGTAGGAAACAGTCTTAATGTATCAATTCAAAATACACTATAATGCATACAGATCACCACACTTGGGAAGAGGAATGTTAGTAAATGATGTACACATGTTACACAGGCATTGTGGATCCTCCTAATGAATGGGGAAAGGAAAAAACATTGTATAGGAATACTTAAAAATACACCATAATGCATTTGCATAAGGAAATGGTATGAGACACCTCTCTTCCTAATTTTTTATGACATAAACTACATGTATTTTTAATACAGGTTGTTTTAGGTAATGTCCTTAGGAAAAGATAGTGTAGACAAGTAACATGCTTCTGTAGTTCAATTCTAGGAACCAACAAAGACTATGAGATTTGTAGAGCTAATGAAAGCTTACTCCATAACCAAAAGACATAACTTCAGAAGACTTCACCTTCCATTATTACCACATTATAACTAGGTCAGACTAAATAAAGCAGTAGATTTAGATTTTAAAGAACAATTATGAATGCCACAGGAATGAAGGCTCCATCAGGTTGCCACCTGAGAGAAGGGTCGCTGAGATCCCAAGAATTTTATTTTATTTTATTTTTGGTTTTTTTTATGACAAAGTTGAACAGTAGATAGCTTTGCAATAGTAAAGATATGGCAATAAGGTGCCTAAAGGAACCAAGTGTGAAGAAAATGCACTTAGAATCTAATGAGATCAGGCAAGCTGAAAAAATTAATTAAGATAAGCTACTCTAGATAAAATAAGAATATTCACAAACTTTCCCAAAGAGCTGCCATCTGAATAAAAAAAAAAAGAAAAAAAAAGAAAAAAAAAAAAGAGGAAAAAAAAAAAGGGAAGGGGGGGAGGGCAGGTTAGAATGGGTTGGAAGGAGAACAAATAACTGTATTCACTAATAAGCAGGAAGATAATATAGTGCTGACATCCTTAGCAAACCGAATCAATATGTTTCCTGTCAGGTAGCCTTGGCCTGGAAGGATGAGGGTTTTTTTTGTCACTTTTAATCTACAATGGGGGAAGTTTTAAATTCTTTTAGTTTCATAAAAGTCACCAGCACTATTCTATCTTTCACAGTCAACCGGGGCAGAAGTGGCATCATGACAAACAAGGAGAAAAAAAATATCTTCTTGATTCCAGTGAATGAAGCATTAAAAAGCACACTAAGTTGTCTAAAAAAATCAATCCTTAAAGTAGTGTGTAAACTTGAATAAAGATTGGCAAAAGCTTCCTCCAGTGTAAGTGGTTTTAAAACAATTGTCACAGAGTCTGATGACACTTAAACCATGAAAAAGCCATGCAAGTCTGAGAAAAAACTGAAAAATGACATGGAGGCTTAACTCGAAATCACTGTATCTGATTCTTTATTGAGAAAAACCTCACAAAGCAGCGTTGTGGCAATAGGATCGCACCTTTAAGCAACCTGGCTTTGCAATGGCAGTGCATTCCCAGAACTGCAATTTCATACCCTGCTGTGGATTTTAAATGATTTATTCCAGAGACTGCAGAGATACGAACATGTCAAAGGAGGAAAAAAAATGAAAGGCACAGAAAGGCACCTAGCACACTCAAGTTTTATTGCTGTAGGACCAGTACCGTGGCCACACTGGCAGCTCCATTGCCGGATCTCCCCTGCCCAACCCGCCCCCCGACAGCCGGCGTGGCTCCTTTTCCACCACCCTCCCGTGATCGCGCGTGGGTGTTTCTATAACCTAGAGCAATAAGCTGCTCTGCGGAATAAACCCCATTCAAGCCCCATCGCTCAGATTGAGAGATGTCATCCACAGATCAGATGCCCAGAAGTTCGTTTGGTTGCAAGGCTCGGAGGTAAAGACTTTTCAAAACAAAGCTTGGCCGTGAGGATGTGAAGGGAAACGCTTCGATGGGGAGAGCCCTTTGGTGTTATCGGGTAACTGAAGCAACGCCATCGCCACAGAGGAACTGGCCACGCTCCGCCTGTAGCCTTTAATCCGCTTTCACGCTTGCTTTCACTGCGCTTCATCCCCCCCGCCACCAGCCTCCTCCCGGCAGCCCCGGACCGAGCCCGGAGGCCCAGCCCTGTCCCCGCAGCGGCTTTCCGCCTCTCCCAGCCCCAGGGCAGGCGGCCGCTGCGGGGGTGTTTCTGCGGAGCACAGGCCCACCGGCCCTCGGCGCGACCCCCAGAGCTGAGCCGTCCGGCCGGCAGCCGGGCCTTGCCCGGGACGAGTCGGGCAGCCGCGCCGCCGCTCGCCTCTTCTCAGACAAAGCCGCCGTGCCGAAGCGCAGCGGCCGGGCCCGCCCCCGGCGCGTCCCGCACCCCCGGGCACCTGCGGCCCTGCCTCCCCGCAGCCGAGGGCCCCCCCTCCCTGCCTCCGCCAGCCCCAGCGCGGGCTCCTCCGCCCCCGCCCCCCCGCCGGGCCTCTCCCCCCCGCCTCGCCCCGGCCCATAGGCGGGGCGGGCTCCGCGCGGCACCTCCCGCAGCGGGGCCGAAGCGGCTCTTTCCGTCGGTCGCCGCCGCCGCCGCAGCATGAGCGGGCCAGGGCTGCTGGGGCCCGGTGGCGGCGCGGGGCTGCCGCCGCTGCCCAAGAGCCTGAGCGGGCTGCTGAACTCTTCCTCCTCGGGCGGCGGCGGTCAGGGCGGGCGTTGGCGGGACCTGGAGCGGCTGTACGCGCAGAAGTCCCGCATCCAGGACGAGCTGAACGGCGGCGGCCGGGGCTCGCCGCGGCCGCCCAAGCCTCCCAACCTGGGCGCGGCGCCGGCCCCGCCCCGCAAGGAGATGGTGAGCGGGGCGGGGCGGGGCTGGGCTGGCCGGGCCCGGCCGCAGCGGGGGCGGCAGACGTGGCGAGCGGCGGCTGGGGGCGCTGCCGCCGCCCAACGGCCGCCCCGGGGCCGGAAGGGCGCCCCGCTGCCCGTGGCTGCGGAGCGCAGCGGGGCCGGGGGGCGTGCGGGCCCGGACGCGGACCCGGGCCTGGGCTTGGGCTGGGGCCGCCCCACGGAACCCGGCCCGGCTGTTGTGGGGCGCAGGTACCGTGAAACGCACCGGTAACAGCAGGGGGGGGGGGGAGAGTCAGGGCCCCCGGCTCTACCGGCCTGCGCCGGTCATGGTGGGGCCGCTCCGCCAGCCGACTGGGAGATGCTTAACGAGCGCCTCGCTCGGTCTCATCCATTGGAACCTGACACCCATTTTAAAAAGCCGTCGGTTAAAAAAGATTAATAATAATAATTAGAAAAAAAAGTATCGGCACTGATTCATTCAGTTCAAGTGAAGTGAAGTGCAATTAAACATCTTTTTCTTCAGGACTTTGTTTTTAATCTGTAGCGTGGCGTTATTAGTGAAGTTCCTCCGGGCGACCCTGGGGCACCCTTTGATTAAACAGTGATTTGGGTGTTGGTGCTCTGCTGTTGCCAGGTGCAGTTGTAATGACCAGTACTAACCTAAGCGTTACACACTTGTATTCTGAAATACATAAGCTATAATAGTCCTGAAAATCTGCACATTTTAAGGCTGCCTTCTCACGGTAAAAAAAGGTAAAAACCCAAGAAATTTTGTTAAAAGACCTTTCTGTAGATTTAGGACAGTGCAGTGAGTTGCGATCTTAGCCTGCCACCAGTGTTTCAACAAGTAGCTCAATACAGTTTGAGATATTCTTAGAACTATTAGAATTGCCGGGTTACACTGAAGCACAGGAAGCACAAGTGGCTGTCAACCACTGGGGCTTCTTTCTACACTGCTCTAAGGGGAAACAAGGATATGATATTAGTCATCCTAATCCTTTCCAAAAAGGCTAAGAGAATGTGTTATAAAAGTCAAATCCATTTTTCCTAATGGATTTATCAAAGGAGAGCCTTGTTAAGTACTTGACAACTAGACTTTCCCTTTGATACTCTGTTATCCTTGATGATAATTTGATAAAATCCTTCTGAAGAAAAAAATACTTTACCTCTGAACACATCAAAGACTTTCAAGCAATTGACTCCTTGGTTCCAGGTGTACTTTTTTGTGGTCTGTAAAAATTAGAGAGACTCTTGCGTACCAATAGGCTGCCTTTCATCAAGTAGATAATAGCACTTTATTATTTATATTTAACACTTTCTTGCAGCAGTCAAAGATAGCAATTCTATTGAGTAATGAGCTTGCTTTAAATTTTCAGTAGTGAATGAGGAAGAAATATGTGTAGCAGCATCCTTCCCTGCAAGATCAAGCAAAGTACAATGTGTGTAAGTTTTCAAAGATGAGGAAGTGATTTATTTAGATGCTTTGGAGGGGAAGGGAGGACTGGAGATGTCACTTCAGAAATATGTTCCTCAGTTCCAGAGCTGATTGCATGGGACTGTGCACTGTAGTAGGTGCTAACTCTAGTAGGATAAAACTCTTAGAGTCAAAGGCAGATTGGCTGGTATTAAAAAGTTTATGCTTGTACTAGCAGGTGTGGACATTTCTTCAGGCTTTTGCTGCCTCAGGAATCATACTTGAAAGTTGTGCAGAGCTAGAGGCTGCATTTTTCTCTGTAGCCTTATTGTTCTTGCTTGATTGACATTAGTGGCAGCTACAGAAAGTAAGATTTTAAATGTAACTATTTGGTGTTAAGGCCTGCAAAGTTAATTCTGAGCAATTCTATTTTGGAGATTGCAGTTGGGTGTAGAACTAACTGATCTTCCAAGAAAGCACTGAAGTGCTTTACAGAGCTGAAACTGGAGAGCTGCTGGTGAAAGTGCTCCTAATTTCCTCAGGAGACAAAGAACTAGCCATCTGTCTCCAGGTTGAGTTTTCTGGCTCATCTCCTGATTGTTCTTTGAACAGTTCTTCACCACAGTTTTGTCCTTCAAACATATAGCTCTGATGCAGGTCTGCCTGGTGGGTATCATGGTTGCATATCATAGCATTAAGTCCAGCTTCACAGTGTCCTTTCTTACCTGAGGCGAGCAGTTTGTTTAGGTGAGGCAAACCAAACTTCATTGACTGCTGCCTCCAAGGGTTGATGTTCAGACTTTATTCTTAGGCAGGTAAACAATCATTAGCTTAACAAGTCTGAAGAAACTACTTCAGCAGGCTAGATGGAGGGGTCTGGTAAAAATAGACCCTTTTGTTTTAACTCCATCAGTCTTGTTTGGTTGATTGGTTTTTGTTTTACAAGTTTCTGCAGGAGTTTTGCACAAGTAGGTTTCCTCTTAGAGAGCAGAGAGCAAGGAAGAGTAGCTTGTGCTTCGTGCAGAGTGCATGCTTAAACAACACAGGCAGAGAAAGTTGTTGCATTCCTTACAGAGGAAAATGGAGGTGGGCACGAAAAACAACACAGAGCTGAGGTGGTAGAAAGGCTTGTCTGTAACCTCCTGGCAGCTAGCACAATGTTCCACATCTTCCTCCCGGTCTTGTCCTGAGGTCCTTCATGTTTGGTCCCTTAGGGGACATCATGTCTTGGCTTTACGATCTCACAAAGTAAGTTGTGTTGGTCCTGAAAGATGACACATCCTATTTTTCTGAGTTGGAATGATGTTGTGGTGTATGATACTTCTGGTTTTGTTTTGGTCTGGTTTGTTTTTTTTTTTAATCCTCCTTCCATTCTTCAGAAAAAGAAGTTGGTAGGATAGTTCAGACATGCCAAAGGAAGATCTTCATGATAGCTTCTTGTGGTTTTCTTGTCCTTAGAATTTAGATAAGAAAGGAGATATTTTTGAGGTAAAAGTTCTCATTCTGGGTAAAAAGTAGCCTGATGTTCAGTCTATAGCAAAGGCTACTAATTTTATTGATTTTTTTTTTTTTTTTCCTCTGAACATGAGTTGTAGCAAAACCTTTTATTTGATCAGACTGAGGTTCCCTAGGAACAGCCTGTCATCTCAACACTTGTTCAAAAATGTAGGCAGAAATGCCTGTTTCTTGAAAATGTTAAATTGGGTAGTGGCTTTAAGTTACTGCAAGACAAACCCCGGATTTAATTCAATCTGACTTGGATAGGTGTCAATAATATCAAATAACTCTCCATTTTGTTGCCAGAGAGGGAAGCTGCTTTGAGTTAAATGCCTAGCTTTATTTCGTTTTGCAGTGCAACGTATGGGTTCTGTAGCTGACCTAAAGACGCAGGCTGCAAGGTAACCTTTTTAAAATGCAGCTCCAAATATTTAATTAGCTCTGGAACTAATATTTTTGAAGTTTGGGACTAAAATATTAGGCACTTCATTATAAATCAAGCTTATGCTTGAGTAGCATGTGAAAGTATTCTGAAGATTTGCAGGCTATGACTTATGTCTGTATCTCACTTCTGCTTTAGTTTTGCTGCCTTCAAGCAGCATGCTGTATTGTGCTAGACATACATAGCCATGCCAGATGCCTACCTATGTCAATACAGAACAGAAAACTATAGTAGAAGATACTTACCTGGGAAGCAGAAAACCAGCCAGATTTCTATTTACAACTTTTAATCCAGGCTGCTTTAAACAAAAACAGAGAGCCTATGATATTGTATGAGGACGATACACGGTGTTACTGGAAAAGTATGTCTCTTGCATAATGAGGAATAGAGAGTTTAGGACTTTATCCTTAATGCTTTGGATAGGAGTGAACTGCTTATTGGAAGTTACGCAGGGTGTTGTAATACAACAGAATCTTCAAGAACACTTCGCTCATGTTCTGCTGTATTGCATCACGTTGTACCTTGTTCTTTTGTCCAGTTTATCCCGTGGGAGTCTTGTCAACTTAGGAAATTAATATACTTCCGTATTTCATAACTGTTCAAGGTGGAAAGAAGCTTGATTATCATGTTTAGCACCAAAAGATATATAGCATTATACTGACAGTAAAATCACAAATGTAACACTGTTTACTTGAATCCTTCCCCCCCCACCCCAGGTTGGCCTTCGGCAGCTCGATATGTCATTGCTGTGTCAGCTGTACTCCCTGTATGAATCGATTCAAGAATACAAAGGTGCCTGCCAAGCTGACTCTAACGCAGACTGCACGTACGCTCTGGAAAATGGGTTTTTTGATGAAGAGGAGGAGTACTTCTAGAAGCAGGAAGATTCATCTCCAGGCTGACCGAAGTTCTTTTGTCCTTCTCTCCTTGAAACGCACCTCATCAAGAACGACTGGAATCTGTATGGATCACTCTCTCTGAGGAGGAACACCCAGCTACCCCGAGTTGTGTTAAAGTCACTTATTTTAACAGGCTGTCAGTACAAGTTACTCATGCAAATACCACTTGAGGAAAGTGCTGTACTCTTAACTTTTGAAGAGTCCTCAGACATGCTTGACAAGAGTTTTCAATTTAATTTGCAAGGTGGGTGTTTTCAACTTACAAACGTTGGTAGCTTATAACTGGAATTTTAATCGTAGCAGACAGCAGCCACTTCCTGAGTTGAAATAACTCCGTAAGTGGGGGGAGGGAAGCCTCGGCTGTGGTGTAAATAGCTATAGGTGATCTTTTTTTTGGTCAGTGGTATTGATAATTGCATTTTGAACAGGCATCTGGATGCACGCACATCTTCAGCTCGACTAAGCTAGTTCTGCTCTTACCAGCTGCATAACCAGTTTTTTACTGGGTGGATTGTTTACACAGTTTAAATTTTATTTTATTTTTTCTCCTTAAGCTAATTTTGTCCTTTCCTTATTCCTGGCTTACGAGCTGTACATGTGATAGTGAATGTTATCAGCAGGTTTTTTTTTTTCTGTTGATCTAATTCACTTTCTTGGTACTGCCACTTAGCATTAACTTTTATACAACTGTCTGGATTTCTCACATCGACATAGCTCTTTGGCCTGCTAAAGTCCATTCTGCAAGGCTTTGCTTAGCTTTTACTGTACTGCATAGTAAAAGCACAGATTCAAACACAGTCTGTCTGCCACTATGTGGCTTGGAATAACATGAACTCTTGTGCAAGTGTTCTCGATCATATGAAGAATAAGGAGACCTCTCATATGACACAATGGGACAAATTGCAATATTTTATACTGGGTGAACTTTGTTTCTGTAAGGTAGACTACAGCTCTTTTTAAAAATGCAAAATAAGTATTTTGAGCACATACGTTGCATATGTTAAAACTTTTTATACTAACTTGTTCTTTGAAGTATAACTTATTTTTGGTTTTGGAACTTACTAAAGCACTCGGTTAAGCTTTTATGATTTCATAGTGTGTACATGTAATGCTTAATCATCTTGGAAAATGAGAGTTGCCAGCTATCTGAGTCTTCACCCTTCTCTAGTTTAACTAAAATCAGCTCCCAATGCAGTTTTCATTTCTTAACTTTAATTCCACAGATTGCTGTAAAGCATAGTGCCTGAATCCTGACACAAGCTAATAATTAAGGGCTTCAATCTCAAAGGGTTTTTGCATGGTTCATGTCTGGCGTGACTACTGCTTACAGAAAGAATTGGAGATTACATTCTGGGGTAGCTCCTCTCTTAGTTTTTAGCAAAGGCTAGGATGTTGCAGTGGTAAAAGCCAAGAGACTTCCAGGGTGAAGCTTTTGTGCATTCCCTTTAAAAGTGGCTTATTTTAGTGAAATTTCAAGGCCACAAGAGTAAAGGCTGTGCTGTTATTGTGTATGTGTATAAATTCTTAATCTAATCCGTGGCAATAGTTGGATTTCTTTTTTTTGTAATGTTAATTCTGGTCTAATTACATCACTCACTCAAAATGAAAATGAATGATAAGGCAAACACAGATAAACCAAATGGCTACATCTATATTTAAGAAGTTGTGTGTGTACGTGTGTATATACGTATGTGCATATATACACACATGTACATACAACTTTATGCTTTGACTTAAGAATGTATCGGCTTCGAATATAATTTGCTGTGCTTTTGGTATTTAGATGAGGCTTTTTCTAGTCTGTTGAAGTACTGCTATTTTCTTGCTCTTTCCCAGAAAAAAATAAAAAGCATGATGTTTAGCATAACTTTTTAATGTTGTGTGTATTTTCATTTACCATTTCAGTGGATCCAGACCCTCCCCACTTCCCAACCTCCCCCTAAAAAACCTAGGACTAGTCATCACTCCAGGACTGAAGCAAGCAATTTTTAAATTGCAGTGGAAAAAGTTCTACCTGCCCATATTTGGAATGGAATTTCCCACTTTTGTCTTAAGTGGATTTTACTTGTCTTTGAATTCAACAGAGAAAATCCTGTCTCTGTGAGATTCTGTTTTTACAAATCCTTAAATAGTGCCATTCACTAATAGTCCCATTGGTTAGAATGGACTTGAGCAAAATTCACAGTACTTTCTCTTACATAAAATGAAACTTAAAAAGCAAAATTATTTATGTTTCTGATCTTAATGCAGCATGCTTGTGAGCTGGGGAATGTGCAATGTGTGGCTGCTATTTGCTGTACCAAGAGAAGTGTAAAAGTCTCAAGTCATCACAACATTATCTGTGCTGGAAAAAAAAAGGATGAATTACAAGGACTTGCTAAGTTTTCAGCACTTTGTCCCTTTTAGTAACACTTTCTTGCCTGGGAGAGAAATTATAGTCTATATTCCCGAGGCAAACTGAAATGCTGTGAAGGGTGGCTAGCTAAACAATGTTTTAAAAACAGTAAACTTGTTATAAAGTCAATAAGCAGTTACTCTAGAGGCAGAATTTCTGTGCCTTGTGTTTCAGCTGTGAGACGTATCTCTTTGCCACATTATAACACCATGAAGTAGGAAAATTGCTTTGAAGGAGAGGTGCTTTGTAAGACAATGTAGCTTAAATACTGAGTAATTGTTACATGCAGCTCCAACTCAGTTTCGTTGTGTGCTTGACAGAACAAGCTGTATTACTATGAAAGCTTGCTACCCTTGGTCCAAACCACATATCAACAACAATCCCTTTCTCATTTTTACGCTGTAACCCCACTTTGAATTACACATAACCTTTTTAGGGTACCTTCTAAGGGTATAACAAAAGAAACTTTAAAACTTCCCTACCCGGTGAGTACCACACAACCCTTTTCAGTCCTTCACAGTGCAGGCAGCAGAGTCAGTACTGAGCAGGCACAGGAGAAGACAGGTTTATAAGGAAAGAAGGACAGTCAGGCATCTGCTGCTGTGAGATGGAGAACTCCGAGTACAATGTTTCAGAATGCAATCTACCATGGGTAACTCTTCATTGTCTTTTCTCCAGAGGGCCTCCAAATGTAGTAAAGTGGTTAGAAATAAGGAATTACTAGGTCTGTCGTAGCTGTATTTGAAGTTTTGTTTTTTTTTTTAACAACATACCACTCTCATTTAATTGCTGTGACATTGCAGCACCATGCAGTCATAATTACATTACAGTCTAGTCCTTTGGAAATTATCCTAGTCTACAAAAAGGGTCTGGAAGAAGTGCTCTACTCTGGAGAGGGAGGGATGTCATTAAAAAAAAAAAGGGTTGCTGATGTCCTGGCATCTATAACAGTTGAGCATTTAGG
Organism: Todiramphus chloris collaris; assembly: GCA_025345505.1. Taxonomy (NCBI): domain Eukaryota; kingdom Metazoa; phylum Chordata; class Aves; order Coraciiformes; family Alcedinidae; genus Todiramphus; species Todiramphus chloris. The sequence continues at coordinate 9,189,683 of JANVCC010000020.1, forward strand.
TTCAGCTTTGGATCTTGGTGAATTCCCTGTCAGCCCTATTGATTTTAGTGACAGCAGACTTCAAAGCAAACCTACTGACACAGTCTTGGAAAGAAGACACAGAGAGGAACTGCATGGTGCCTATACCAAGATACATGAGCTATTCAAATACACAATACAAATGTTTCCAAAGGTACTACTTTGAAACGTAATAGGTGATCATCTGAATAACTTGTAAACAAGATCGGTGTTGCTTCAAAGAAAGTTCTCCAATAAAGGTGGTGCAAAATTTCACTCTGTTTATGGGTGGATTGGGCTTGGATGCTCACTAAAGTTGGGGTTTTAATACAAAATTTAGATAGTCGTGTGAAACTGGAAGACTAGAAGGATCATGCAAATTATGTTTACATTTTCTTGTAAACAATGCAGTTGGCACAATTTTAAATGCAACAGAGTAGCAAAGCCCCCAGCATCTTTATAAAAAAAATCAGTCTGCTTAGTACCTATTTACAAACCTAAGGTTTTGCCTCCTATTTAGCCTAGTTCCTAAGGGGACAGAACAGTGACTCTGACCATGCATTTTCTGTCAATCTGTTTGCTATAAACCACATCCGATAGAAGCTGGAAAGTTGCTCTGGTTTTACAAAACTTGTAAAATGAGCAGCTGGAGGAGGAAAGAGACTTACTGCTGCTTCCACAGATGGGACCATGGGTAAAACCTTTTGATTTCTGTTTGGCCACCCATCAGCCAGAAAGCAAAAGCCAAGTGGTCATCTGGCTTCTGGAGGCTCTGCAGCAGCTGGGGTAGGTGCCATATCTTCCAGCATGTTAGGTGCCAGTGGGTGGTGTGGGAAGGAGGTGAGTCTTCGGTGTGTCTTTTAGGGAGTACGGATGAAAACAGGATCCGGCAAGGGACCCAGGGAAGACCCCAGATATTGCCTTCAGGACTAAACAGGATGCTGGAAGGGATGAGAGTTGTGGTGAGGGATGTCACATTTCTGCAGACTGGAGCTTTGTGCTGTTTGGAAGGAGATGCTGAGATGCTGGGACACAAGTTTTTTAAGATCCTGTGTTTCCTTAGATCTGCTGCTGACAGCTTGGACGATTTTTCACATCCCTTTTCAACCTGTTTTACAGTCTGGATATATGCTACTTGTCATGTATTTTTAATGGTATAGTCATTGGTTGCAGGTACACAATTAGGCTTAACTGGAAAGAACACCTTTTCCTTGCCTTGCTGCCTAGCTAAAGCCAATCATTTTGCTTGAGGAATAAGTTGCTCTAAGGGCAAGAGAAACTAATTCCCCTACTATACTGTTCAGCTGACCGCTGGAGAGGAATGTGAAATGGGAGGATTAATCGGGTACGTGCCAAAGGGAACCCTATCAACAGGTCTTTTCTTCTCCAATGTGCAGCTCTGTGTCCTTCAGCCACTTTGAAAGAATTTACTCCTGTTCTTGTGATGCTCGTCTGTAGAAGCTGCATTACCACAGCAGTTTAAGCTTCACATTCCTTTTCATACACTGCATGCGTTTTCTTGGAAAACAACTCCTTGGAACTGTTTCTCCATCCATTGTTAACATGGGTTTATTTGAAGCTACTAAATTTAACTCCTGTGTGACCTAAGGAAATAACTTGTTCATTTTCTTAGCCAACTAGTTAAAAGTCTTATTTGCAAAGTTGTCTTATATTGATTTTAACATTGTCTGTGAGTTCCAAAGCTCCCTAAACTACATGTTAAATCTTCCTAACTGTCTGGTTTATGATCCTGGTGACTCCAGCTCTACAATAAGCTTTGCAAACATCCAGGGTCTGCTGCAAGGATTAGCTTGTGCTGTGCCTCAAAGAACCTGAGGGATCTGTGTGGACATAGTCTGCGCACTGTGACAAACTCTCCCAAGCTGAGGTTGTCTGGAAGAGTGGAGGTGGTACCACAGAACCCAGGTGTGCTTCAGGGCAGATGGGATGGATTAAGCTGTTAGGTGAGGCTCAGTGTGTGCTGGACTGTTGCTTGCAGCTTGCGGGGCAATTACACTTTGTAAGGAAGCAGTAGGATCAGCAAGGAGTTCTCACTCCAGATGACCAGCAGTGAGTTTGGCCATTTGTTTTTAAATAACAGAGGAACTTTGGAAGGGATAAATATTCACTGTATAAGTCTGTCTCCCTTACTTTTTTTTTTTTTTTGGCTCCCTTTCATCTTTTCTATTGAGGAAAATTCATTAGATGAATGTGGAAACAACCAGCTTGAGTAATGAAGCCCACATCTGATTTCAGAGGAATGTGCTTTTAGCAGTATAATTTACATTTTTCTGATAAGGTTGGTATGCAATTTAAAGAGACAAGCCCATTTGCTGTTGAAATACACAGGCTTGTGATTAGTTCAACACTTCACTGAACTTTTGCTATGGGTTTTAAATATATTCATGCTAAGATGTTATGAAGATGTCTTCAAGAGAATGTAAATTTTGAGAATTCCTCAATTTAAAATGAGAGGAGAAATCCTGTACAAGTTGTGGATTAGTAGAATTCTAAAAACATGTGACCAAAGCAGACTGTTTGGAAGGGTTAACACACAGAGAGTTCAATCTTGTGTCAAACCACTGCCTTAAATTAATGTTAGCAGAAGGAGTTCAATCCTCCTCACAGCATTAACTACTGTCTTTCAGAAATCACAAGCATTTCTTCCACTGGTCAGAAACATCCGTGTGATTATCTGGCTAGACACAGAGTTAAGAGTTTGAGAGCTCAGTTTGGCTCAGGATACCAAGCACTGTCATAAACAATAAAGTTGCCTGTCTGAGTCCTACCAGCTCTTGCTTAAAGTCTTCTGACTCACCAAACAGCAGAACCTCTTAAATCATTCACAAAAAGACAACATCATAAGGTTGTTACTTCAGTTATAAAAGCACCTGCATGGTAGGGACTGTACATTTTGTTGGTTTTCCTCTCAACTCTCTATGCTGTCATTGGTTTAACTGAATCTGGAATTTAACAAAAACCTGGAGCACTAATTATTTGTGTTGAAAGCGCTCATGGCCTATAATTTTGTTAGGGTTGCTTAAGATATTGGAAAGTTCAAGCAGAGCACATGAAGGCAAATTAATAAGGAGTGATGCAAAGTCTTGAACAGGTAAAGTACAAGCTTAAACAGGACCATATTTCTAACTTGTTTCATTCCTATGAAATAACATAGGCTGTTCATGTTATGGAGTAAAATGATTTTTTATATGCTACATTGCACAAGAGGTAAACTGCTGAAGTATTAAAGTAGTCATTTGGTGTAGGGGAAGGACATTTTTTCAGAATCATCTGCAAAAAAAAATACATCAAATCAGAGTGAAAATTAATTTCTCATAGCACTAGAATATTGAAGTCCTGTTACCCTTTGGTTTTTTTATCCTCTATGAACACAGCATGTCTATGTTCTTTCTAAGAGTCTTAATACTCAATTTTCTTCTTTATACTACTGTACAAATCACACACAGTCTTGGCTTGTATCTTTGAATTATCCTTGCTCTTTCTGACTGATATTTAGTCACATTGCTCAAATTGGAGAAGCATTTCCTTAAATACCTTGCATCATACAATATAACCTGTGGAGAGAAATTGAATATATAGTACCTATTCACTATGTAATTTATACCTCTCTGTGGTATAAAGGAAAGACAAGAGGAAAGACATTTATGAACAAAGCTCTAGTATATTTTGGGGACATTTGTTACACTTGCATGAAGGATTAAAATTTAATGTTAAAAGAGAGGTAGAAATTTGCAGTAATCTCTGTGGGGAAGAAGGAATTCTCATCTATGCATTTCTTTTATCCTCATGTCCTTTTCCATAGGATTTGCTTGAGGTCCAAGGTTTCATATGTAAATAGATTTGTCTTGTCCCCAGTGCTTTATGTGGTCACACAATAGGGTTTTTTTTTCCCCCCCTTGACCAGTTATCACTAGCCAGTCATTCTAAAAGTCCTTTCTATTTGTATTGCAAAAGTAGGACTGATCTCAACTTTCAGTATCACTTCTCATGGAGACTGAAACTCTTTTCTGTGCTTTCAAGTGCAAGTCTGTACGGACAGACTACGTCCATCAGGGTTAGAGAAGCCAAGCATATCTCGCTGTTACCGCAGACATACATTTGTGAGAGCATCTGCTTAAAAGTGGGAATTTACACTACAATTTCTTTTGCAAATTAGAAGGGAGTTTGTACAGATGTGTCTATTCCCCAGGAACAGAGATTTCAATTCACCATGCCCATTCTCTCATTTTCTGAATTAAATGCTTTTGTTTGTGTGCAGTGATCATACTTTTGTTTCAACATAACCGTGTATAAGTCCAGTGTGTAAGAAGTGTGTTGTAGAGCTGAAGAGGTACAAGCTGCCTTATTTATTTCAAAGTCTAAATGCTCTGCCATCTTACAGCCAAGAAATCAATCTGATGGATTTTCATGTTGCTGCCTTAGCAAGGCTGTTGCTGGGGGTAGCAGGGAAGTGGAAGCATGCAACTTGAAGAAGCAGAGGACGCAAACTTACTAAAAGATCAAGGCATCATCTTCACAATGGATTGCTCAAGTAAAATATTCAGTTTTCACAAAATCGTATTGTTGGAGTAAACGGTCAAAGTTGAAAAACAACTGAGCACCAAACTTCACACAGTAAGAGCTGACAGGCCTCCTAATTTAGGAAAGGCAGTTTAGCTTTGGCCTCTCAGAGCCAGGATCTCTGCCTGCCACTGAGAACATCTGTCAAGAATTCCTATCCAGCCTAACAGCTGGAGGAAGGACCAGATGACCTCTGAGTTTACTCCTATCCCCAGCTGATTCTGTGAAAACAAAACTGTTCCCATCAGCAGTGGCAGGGGCAGCTGCCAGCTCAGGACAAAGAGCTGAGCTTTCAGGAGCAGCTGCTGCGAGGAGGTCAGAGGAGCCAGCACTTTTGGGTATAATGGCATGAAATTACAGACGGCACCTTCCACCCTGCCATTATAGCGAGGAAGATTCTGCACGCGAGGGCTTCCTGTTTCGCCAGCCTCTGTCAGGGTGTATTGTAGAAGATTAAAAATGCCTCTCTGAAGTTTCTATCAAAGTGCTCCTGCAGCTGAATTAGATTAGCATCACCACGCTGGCATTTTTTAAATGAAAGCAGATAAGTAACAAGGAGGGAAGGGAGACATGATCTGTATGTTTCTGATGCTGTTTTATCAGGGACATGTGTTTCGGTTTTGGTTTTTTTTTTTTTTAAACTGATACAATCTCCCTTGTTGCACAATAACAGTGAAACTATTGTAGGGATAAGGTGCCTTTCTCCCAGCTGGCCTTTTCTTTCAGTGTAGGACTTTTATATGGTCAGAAGCTGCACAATTTCATACATAGATAAGGCAGAAAATGCACAGGTTATAAGACTAGGATTGACCCTCCCTCTCTCTCCATCTACACACATACATACACCTCATTTAGGTAAACTGCATAATTCAATCAAGCAGGAGTTTTTAGGGGAAAATGGATTTAAAATGAAAGAAGTCAAAATTAAATGAAAGTTTGAAAACATATGAGTTTTAATACAAACTATGTCTTGTCATGTGGATATGTAAACAAATGTAAATAATGTAAATAAATACCTACCACCATGTTCATCCATAGCAAAGTTAATTTGCCTTTCCAAAGGAAAGGTTTTGAATCATCTGTCCACCCTTGCTGAAAAAAATTCTTCACTAATCAGCACTGTCTTATTTTCATTTTGGTCTCTCCCAGGACAGAATGAGTAAGAGATGGATTGTGTTTTCCTTGCTGTGCAACCCACCTGTCATTTCCACACTACTAAGTAGGAGAAATATCCTCATAGGGAAACAAGAAATTCCGGTTGTTGCAAAAATCGATACGTATTATGCTCAAAGGGATACATTCACTTTTGCTCCTTATCCTGCAAAGTCCACACCAATTTTCCTGGTTTTGTTATGTGGCGCTTTATTATGCAGTGGATGCTCTCACTGGAGAATGCCTTCTTTCTAGTTATTATTACACTTTTGTTGGCTTTTGATTTCTGGTGATCAAAAGAACTCTGTAGTCCTACTGAGAGAAAGAGATGCTATCTCTGCTGTAGCCAAGACATGATACATCAGTGGCTTTGAAGGACAGAACCAAAGCTGTATAATGGCAGTGAGACACCAAACAAAGGATCAAAGTTTAGAAGTGATGCACGTATGACTGCATCGGATGGGCTACAGCATGCATGGCAGGGAATCACTACACAGGTAACACCCACAGATGCTTACAGAGTGAATTAGCAGTTCAGAGACAAGAGTACAAAGTGAGAAGTGCTTCTGCAATGTTGAGATTTTGTTTTCCTGTCTAAATTTGTGCAATGTTTCTGGATTTATTTACTGAAAAGATACCAATAGTTTGTAATTTTTTTTTTTTTTTTTTTTTAATGCAAGACCTACCTGTGCTTTCTACCTCAAAGCCTCAAACTGTTAAATCAGGTACATTAATTTTCCTTTCACATAGCTAAAAGTAAGATTAGTTAATGCGCTAGCTCCCTCCCCTCCAACTAATCCCTTTAAACTAATTTCAGATTTATTTTGACACACAGCAGCTGCACTGACTTAAAATTCACAATAAGGGATTCATGATTTTCTGTATAAACTCCTAAAGTCTTCAGATGTGTATGTTCTAGAAGCATATGCCAGCAAGAGTCACAATTAAAGCTTTCCTTAACAAAGACTTTAAACACATCACCTTCAACATTCACATTCTGTGGACCCTGGCACATCTCATGACCTGGATGAGAATACCATCTGGTGGATCAAGCACTGGCTGGATGGGTGGGCCCAGAGAGTAGTGGCCAATTGTACCAAATCCAGCTGATGGCAGGTCACAAGTGGTGTTCCTCAGGGCTCAGTGCTGGGGCTGTTTCTATTTAACATCTTTATTGATGCTCTTGATGAGGACATAGAGTCTACCATCAGTAAATTCGCAGATGGCACCAATTTAGGCAGGTGTGTCGATCTGCATGAGGATAGGGAGGCTCTCCAGAGAGACTGAGATAGACTGGATCTCTGGGCCACTGCTAATGGTGTGAGTTTCAACAAGGCCAAGTGCCAGGTCCTGCACTTGGGCCGCAGCAACCCCATGCAAAGCTACAGGCTTGGGGCAGTGTGGTTGGAGAGCTGTCTGGCGGAGAGGGACCTGG